>CM045768.1:56038558-56638558 GCA_025200525.1 Camellia lanceoleosa
TATGAAGCCATGAGATCTCATCTACAAAGGGACAGCCAACCGACAATGTAGCCATCAAGGAAGTTAGATGCTTTTTTTGAGGAGGGAGAAAAAAAATTTGGTTGGAGTGATCTCATTATTCAAATGGATGCCTTACTAAGTAGACATACAAACTGTTGGAAGAGAAGATCTGGTGATCTTATATACAAGGGGTAGAAAGATTTGACACTCATGATCCGATTCTTGACCAAATTTGCTCTCACTGGGATTATCCGAAGGTCAGTCAACAATTTTTTGTGATCCTCAACTCAAGATACCTGTTTTCCTTGGAGAGTTTCTATGTAATCCAAGCAACAGAGAGAATTCACTCCCTTCTCTTCTCACTGGTACATACACACACATGCACCCACACCGACATTCTATTGGAAACAACTATTGTGTATCTAAACCATCTGTACCTGACAAGAAAATAAGTTTAGCTTAACATGTGACTCATTAATTTGGTGAGATTGTTTTATCAGTGGTTATCTTCAAATTTGTCACCACAGTTCCACAACCATGGACATATTATTGCAGTATGCCCCCCGACTCTATGCCTTGCTTGCCCTCAAATTTTTACAATGAATAATGATAATGGCATGCCACTAGCTTCAACCTAACTCCAGTATCAAATAAGCAACTTAAATATCAAGAAATAACTCTTATCTCGTAGATCTACAAAGTTACTTCCTCACATGATTGGTAAAAAAATTTAGGGATACTTACCAATTAGTCCTATTAACTAGACTTATTTACCTACAGGTCCTAACTAATAAATTTAACATTATAAAAATAAGAAAGTGATAAATTTATCACTAAAAATTTATTCATAAAAACAAAGAGACTGATAAATTTATCACTATAAAATTATTCATAAAAATAAAAGACTGATAAATTTATCTTTATCACTTAATAAATTTATAAAATAGGACTTAATGGGTAATAAGTCTCCAAAGTAGGACCTATTGATAGTTTACCCAAAAATTTAGCCAAAATATTTGGGACTATTGCCATTGTATAAAATCCAGCCATTTTCAAACACTAGCCACATTAAAAGGAACACAATTCAGTCTCAAATTCAATGAGATAGAAACACAATTCAACCTCAAATTCAAAGAGATGCACAATAAAACAACTAGAAAGGTCCCAAGATCTACAGCAAATTAACTACTCATCCTCGACTCCCAAGTGTCACCTGGCTTAAACCCATATCTTCGGTGGAAGTTCTGACCCTTTC
Organism: Camellia lanceoleosa; assembly: GCA_025200525.1. NCBI lineage: Eukaryota > Viridiplantae > Streptophyta > Magnoliopsida > Ericales > Theaceae > Camellia > Camellia lanceoleosa. Next base: position 56,039,814 of record CM045768.1, read on the forward strand.
CCTCACCCCAAGAGAACAGGGTTAGACAGGAAAGAAAGGCTGAAATAATTAATCCAGCTGTTAGGATGGCTAAAAATGCCTAATCTCATCCAACCTATGATTAGCTAACGAACAGAGAAGAAACGCGAAGACAAGGATAACAATAGTCACAAATCCATGTTTCTGTAAACCATGCCAAACAGTAATCTGAATAGTTAACAGCTTCCTCTCATGGAAAATTGGAAAGATCGTGAAAAGGGTCATACATCCATTGCAAAGTTGGAAAAATAAACCAAAAGTTGTAATCCAGCCCCAGATAATGATACACGGTAGCTTGTAAATGAGACACTCTTTCTTAGGTTCCACACAAAATGAAACATCAAAAAAGCTCAAATAAAACACTGAACTTGTACTAGATGACGACAATATTATAATGTAAAAACTTGAACAACAAACCAGTATCATATCTTAATAACCAAGTTTAACTGTCCCACAACTATTAACATCTCTTTTCCGTAGAGCAGAGAGAGAATGAAAGACTCTATTGCAAGACCAGAGAATTAATTATTTATCACAGCGGCTTTTGATAACATCCAGGCCAATCTCAGTTGGATCCGTTGCCTGCAGCTCTACCTGAATGCCATCTAGTTCCCTCTTGAATCTGTCCTTAGAACTTGCATAAATCATTTTGCTCCTCACTCTTGATGTATCAGGAGACCTTCGTGGTAAGAAAAAGTCAAACAGCAATGATTTATGCAAACTTGGGGAAAAAAAATAAAATAATAAAGATAGATAATATTACCATGCAATGAAGAAAATCCTGCTCTTTTGGCAATTCTCTTCTGTTACAAAGTCATAATCATAGACAGCATATCGACACTCGTCAGCAGGAAGGCTTGCAGTGAAGTCCTCATAGCTATTTGCAGGCTCACCAACCTTTTCCACAACAACCTCCTTTTGCTCCTCCTCAATCTTGTATACTATGAAGCGGTAAGTTCTTTTTGCTTTCAACTCCAAAAACTTCAGCTTGCAATCGTCATGAACAGCCATCCCTGATGCTGCATTAGCCTGCATACAGAATGAAATAACGGCAAAATCAGCTTCCAATTCGTAAATAACATTGACCTCTCTTAAAGCTTTGTTTTAATAAATCAACATTTAATTCTTTTCATTTCATTTCTATTCTATTTTATTTATTTTTTGAAGAATACATATATTTACCCCAATGATGGTGTGAATTGTCAAGAAGCAAAACATCATACGACATTTTGAGGACCTTCATCAATTGACACAATGATAGTAGAAGAGGAAAAAAATTGCACAAAGGTTTGAGATGTCAAAGGATTCCATTGTTGTTATCTTCCAAGACAGTTTGGACAATAAGAGGAGAGGAAAAATCTCAAAAGACGTGTGACTTCGGTTTTTAAAGGACGATAAAATGGTAGACTAGTGTCAAAGAAAGTAATCTTTTAACTTGGCTGTATAAGTCCCCAAATAAGTAGAAGTTTATAAGTCCACAAAGTCAAAGACTACCGTCCAACCTTTTATAGGCCAGAAAACCCAACTACAAATTTCATTCATCTCTAGTTCAACATCTAACCAAACCCAGGTATAAAAATACCTATATATCCTTATGTGGACATTCTTATTACATCTAACCATCCAACTATTTTTTTTTTTTTGATAAATCATCTAGCCATCCAAGTATGTATCTAAAAATCTCATTATTCGAGTGGGTGTCTACAACATTGCACCACATAGGGTAATATTTTGCTCATAAAATTACAGACCATGGAAATGAAGGAAATTTCAATATCTACAAACAAAAACTACAAAGATTGGTTCACAAGGTCCTAAGAAAATCATGATCAGGCAGGGTTTTTATTTTTTATTTTTATAAGTTCCATCTTGAATCAGACAGACAATCAATTAATCAAGAAAGACAGAGAAGAAAAACATAAAATCTTATTCCACTTTATGGTCTCATATTTAACATGTGAGGGCCTGTCCTTAATTTTTTTCTTATCCACATTTAAAATTGAAAGAAAAGCTTAGACAATATAAGAATATGTTTCCTGGAGATATAAGCAAAGGCCAACTTTCATAATAGATTTTTAATCCATAGTACGTGCCTTTGAAGACCAACAAACACCAAGACAACAATGACACAATTGGACCATGCAAAATTGAATTCAGAGAGGAAATTAAAAATAAAAACCAAACCTTCACAACAGGACAAACAAGCAGAAACTAAAAATTATACACATAATAAAACCAACAATTCATCTAAAACCAAATTACAGTCTCAGAATAGCAAATTACAAAGATAACAAACAATAATCCTCACTAAATCCGAATGAAATCAGCCTATGAAACCAAACAAATCAATATTAGACCATCATACGAATCGAAACCAACACGACATTCAGAGATCAACAGTCAAAATCAGATCCATGAGCTGAGAAATTGAAGCAAATCGTAGAAAATACTGACAAACCATGGAGATCACAGATCAACCAAGAGAACACACCAACTCAAACTGCATATACATAAAAATGAATGCATATATATGTATACAGAACGTATATAAACAGGAAAATGAGCCCTAGCAAAGCAAAATGGACTAGAAAATAGTTCAAAGAACTCACCATGGTGTGGAGGTGGAGAAGATCGGGGGCAATTGAACAGAGTTAGAGAGAGAAAATTTAGGAAAATGGTGATATGTATGTAGAGAGAGAGAGAGAGAGAGAGATGAGATTGTCGGAGACTTGTGTTTATAGACAATGGAGGACTCTCTCTCTCTCTCGCTCTCTGCTATTCAAGCCCCCTCTCTCTCTCTGGTATTCGGTGATGGTGGTTCTACATCACAGCAACAGGGAAAGTAGGTCGGGCCAATGGGAAAGAGGCACGTGGCGAAGGTTGAAATGTCGAATATGACCCTGGGAGAATGTGCTTCATGATTGCTTGTTCAATTTGGCTTCCTAACATTCTATCCTAGACCCAGATAAAAAGTTTAAAAAAAAAAAAAAATTTGAAAATAATCTGCAAATTCTTTGGTTATCTCTACCCCCTGAGCCAAATATCTTGGGACTACCGACGAGTACTTGTCCACAAAAATCTGGAAATTGTTAAATGAAAAATGATTTGGTCCTTGAATCTGAGGTGTTTTAAATTTTCTTAAGCTCAAAACGATCGTTTTGGGTTTAGATTTTTTTTTTGGTCATTTTCGACGCAGAGGAAGAAGAGGGAGGGAGAGAGAGAGAGAGAGAGGGCTCGTCGTCTTGCCGCCTCGATAAATGCCGCCTCGCCGTCGGCCTCGATCGTCGCCTCCTCCTTCATTTTTAGGCCCCTCCCTCCTCCTCCCTCCTCCTCTCCTCCCCTCCTTCGTCTTCTTCCTTCGTCTGCAAATCGAATGACGAAAGCAGCGTTTATCGATTAGGGTCATTCGGGGGAAAGGGATTTGAGGTCCCAATCAAAACCCTTGTTAAATACTTTCTATTATAGTTTTGTTTGTACTAATTTTTGTAAATTAACTTTTCATTTTGGCTTTTAATAAGATAATGCTAATGATAATTTTATGAACATTTTAAAAATTAGTCCTTAATCGGACTGGACGGTGCTGTTGGGCTCGTGGGAGTCCACCATGGGTTCCGTTTTGAAAATCTGAACCGTTCAATTTGTAAAACTCGTCGAGTACTACATGTTTGTAAAAAATCACGTTGATCGGATATTGATAGCTATGTGATCAAATCAGTTTTGTATAAAAAAAAAAGACGGTGAATAAATTAACGGTTGATAAAAAACTGATTTGATCACATAGCTATCGATATCCGATCAACGTGATTTTTCACAGGCATACAGTACTCGACGAGTTCTACACATTGAACGGTTCAGATTTTCAAAACGGGACCCGTGGTTGGCCCCCACAAGCCCAACAATACCGTCCAGTCTGATTAAGGATTGGAGCAAAGCCAGAGCCTTTTACGTATTCTAACATATTGTTATATTTTTTTTTTTACAAGTATGAGAATAATGACCAATAATCATTAACTTTACCCTTGACTCTCTCTTATTTTTTTTAAATTTTTTTTTAATTTAATGGAAATCAAATAATAACAATCTTGTTTTCACTTTTTTTTTTTATGGAATTTTAGTTTTATTATTTATTTATTTCCTTACCTTATAAAAATGCTATAAAAGCCGAGTTTTAAAAATCCCAAAATTATATATCCAATAAAACCTTAATTTGGCCACAGTTTAATAGACTTATTAAATTAACAAATTGATGGCACATCAATTAATATTTAAAATTTAATATCTAATTTTAGTAACATTCTATCCTTAAATTCGAGTGACAAGCTGGCCACATTTGCAGTAAGCACTCATTCTCCATTCTCATCCAAAAAAATAATACTGTATGTATCAATTAGTATATTAACTAATATATCAATAGATGATGTGACATAATTTAAAATATTTTTGATATTTGTAATTTATATTATGTTCGAGATCAATGATAATATTATGACTAATGTTGATACACTAATTAATATACTAATTGATGCATGTAACACTACTGTATCCAAAATACCAGTTTCAAACTACACATAAAGGCTTCCTCTTCCCAGTTGGCCTAACCAATGCCAAATTTTAATTTCTAAAGTCCTTTTCAAATTGGCCTTGCATTGTTGTCAGGCGTTGGAAACCTGAACCTCTATAGATGTGATAAACCTACTACCAAATTCAGCGACATACCAGAGACCAAAAGGCCAAATAAGACAGAATTCTGTATTTCTAATCATCATATCATATTATTATCAGTGGATTGTTATGCCTTTTTACCTTAAAAGTGCCTCCATCCCAACACAATTTTCTCACACTTAAAATACATATTTATCAACATTACAATATTTAAGCCCATTAGGTTATCTAGAGTTTCAGTCTGTACAAGAAAGCAAAAGATTGTCATAGAGCATCAAACCAGTAGTTACTAATCTGGCATAATAGAAAGGCATTGGAAACAACAACATCCACAGACCCCATAGTCCACAGACAGACACGATCAAAATCACCTAACAGCATTCCATCACTAGTAGCTGACAACTTTTGATGAGCTCCTACCGGTTTTATGGCGATGTTTCTTGTCCGTGCTACTGCTTCGTGATGATTTTCCCTTGTGCTTGTGCCGGTAACTCTTCTTGGATGGCATGGAGTGATGCTGGTTGTGGCTTTTCACTGTATGAGATTGGGATGTAGCTGGTGGGTCATAGACATCAGGAGCCCAACTGACACTTAGCTTCCCAACATGCAGTCCTTGTTTCTCACGACTACCTTTCATAGCGGAAACAAGCTTCAAAGAAATTTGGGAGTAAATAGTCAATACAAAGATGAACAGTGCATGTCAACAAAAGAGAGATGCAGAAAACCATGGGCATCATGTGACTGCACATATTTGAATCCAGAAATCACTTCATGCTGTGTTTGCATCTTGGATTTATGGAGGAAAAAGAAAAAGGAAAGCAAAAAGATATGGCAAAAATGAAGTACAAGGAGTTTTTATTTTTTCTCCTTTTGTGGTTGGGTTAGGAAATGAGAAAAACTATGAATAATAGTAAAAACAGAGAGACCCATTGTTGGTATCCTAATTAGTTACATCATCCTTAGTCTTACTTGCATGGGTGTGTTATAAAACATAGCTGATATCCTAATTGGCTGTCAATCCAGGAATTATAATTTTATACACACTCTATATGAAACCCAATTTTACATGCTCACATGATGAAAATTTAATTAGAGATAGTAAAACCCCTTTGTTTTTATGCACACCTAATGAAAGTTTGATTTGAGAAATTGAGATAGTAAAAGAAGCATTGATATATTTGCAGTAAAAAAAATTGATCAGTCCGTCAAAAATGTACACAAAACGGTTACATTATCAATTCATGGATGTAAAGCCAGGAAGCCACATAAAGCCATCATTTTTCAGAAGCTTATTAGTTCTGATAATGCAGTTAAATTTGGTAAATACACTGTCCATTCTAATTATGCTAGTTTTTTGCATTTTCAGTCATCTGTGTTTAACATAAAATCCAAAAAGACTGAAAGGAGTAAAAGTTGGTAGATCAGGAGCTCTAGTATGGGCATTGAGGGATGATAAAAAAATGACAAATCGGAAAATGCCAACAACAATATTAAAGAAGAAAGTACTTGTCCACCATGCAGTGTGACGATGAGTCAGAAACTTACAGGAAAAGACGTAATGCTGGTGCTGGTTGGATTGTGAGATTGCAAAGAACTTTGTCCATCTGATGTGGTATTTGATATCTTGGCTTTCCCACTCACAGGTTCATCATGGAATAGCATATTTCTGGAGCATGACAGCATCGCATGCTCTCCAATTTTTTTAGGAGATGTTACAATCAAAGAGTCATCCTGATTAATAATTAACTTCCCACACACTTTTTCCTTTTTATGACAACCAATCTCACACCCCTCCAAGGGTGGAGCAGAAGTAGATAGCAAAACTAGAGCATCTTCAAGAGCACTTCCAAGCTCTGCCACCATACCACCTATGGTGCTGCTACCTTGCTTACAGTTACTCCACAACTGTCCCCATTCATTAGGGCTAATTAAATCTACCTTGACTGGGTCAACATACTGAACTGAGACATCCATTATTGAATCCTGGACTTCTAATCTAACCTTGCAAAGAGAACAAAAGGGGAAAAATTAATCAATTAAGGAGTCAATTATCCACCCAAAGCAAAGCAAAACCAGATATCCACAAGTCACAAAAAATGTTTTGAGTTGGGAGTCAGTGGACATGTACAAGTATTTTAACTTGAATTGTCATATAGCCGAATAAGAATTGATGTTTTTATGAAGAAATAGGTTAAACATATTCCCAACTGGATTAATCTGATACAATTCTTTTGTCATAAAAGTGCCAACCACTCCCTTTCTTCATTTTGTTTGTTATGATCCAAGTGTCTTGATAGCTTACTTCTAAATTAACATCTAAGGAGTATGAGACTGCAAATGTGGACCAAGATAAAGCAAGCCATGTTGGTTCCGTCAGGAATAGAAGTGTTGGTTTGGTGTGCTAATGGCTCTGTGGGTAACACAACTATTGGTTTGAGTAAGAATCAAATTCTATGGTCATGTCCCCCATCTTATTTCATTAAGGTAATGTTGATGCCAGCGCTCAGAGTAGTGGAAACTCAGTAGGCTTGGGTTGGTTGTTGCGGCACGCGATTACAATGGATCTATTGTTGGAATAGGATTGAAGTGCATTACCAGATGTAATAGCAGTTGTTGAAGCCTTAGCTGCGTGGGAAGGATCACAACTTGCTTTGGCTTGGAGGCTTTCAAATATCCATATTGAGACTGATGTTGATACTATAGCTAAGACCCTTCTTCATCAAAAAGCCAGCTTCATTGGACATTGCTGCTGTCATTCCAGACTCTTTTGGTTTAGCTAATTGACTTTTTAAATTGTCGCTTCAATCATGTTAGTGAAGTATGTAATGGGGCGGCACATGCTTGTGCACGTAGAGCCCCGTTTTCTGAGTGTCTTAGGCTATGTTTGGTTCAAAGATTTGGGGTGGAATTTGAAAAGGTAAAAGAAAAAGGACGGTGAAATGCGATTAAAATATACTTACATTTCACTTTATTTCACATACATTTTTCCTTTCTCTTTCCAAATCTCTCTTTAAATCTTTCAACCAAACAGAGTCTTAAGAGTTAGAATTCCAACTCCTCAAGTTGTTGCTCTCTAATATTGTGATTTGGCCCACTGACCTTTCTAATAAATTTCTTGCCTTTGCCAAAAAATAAATCGCGGACGTAAAGAGAAATAAGAATAAATGAATCAACATTCACAACGTACCGCAAAAGACAGACACAGCATGGATTTTGTGACACAGCAATCCTGAATAACTAGGAGGATCTGCACAAAGTGAGTAAATAACAAATCAAAATTTATAAAAAGGCCAATCCCCAATCCTAGTCACCAATCCAATGATGCTTTTTTGGGTAATTAGATCCACCGACACTACTTATACTGTTTTCTACTTTTTTGTTAAATTACTATGGGCTAAGATTTGAAGTTTTCATCATGAATTATCACAATGAAATAAATTACAGATAAAAGGAGATGACAATATAATAGATACAAATATTTAGAAACAAACAGGCGCTGAGAACAGAATAACATCACCGATAATATGAAACGAAGATCTCACAGGCAATATCAGATCATGCCAAAATAATACATATAACACCTAAAACTATATTCTAAAATTCAATTACAAATGACCACTAACATATAGTAGTAAATTAATAGAGAAAATTTACCTCAACGGTGACAGGATGAGCTAAGCACCCGAATCAACAGCGTCAAAATTCCCCAAAACAGCTTAATCAAAATCCAATCCTGGCTAGATTACGAAATCGATACAAACAAACAACTCAAAACTCAATCTTGCTTCTCCAGATCAATTCCTCCCGCAGTCTCGATTACAATTCAAAACACAAACAGATTGAACACGTACATACACGCGATCATATATATATATAAGCCCTAAATGTCGATCAATGTTATAAAAAAAACCGAATGTTAACTCAAAATACCGTGACCAAACCACTTGCCGATCTGCTTGAGACGATGCGAACACGAACCGCCATTGAAGGAAGCTGTGAAAGGAGTCATCGTTGTGTACCTGTGGAGGAACGATGCGAAGACCGAGCACATTGGGCCGATGCTATTCGGCCAATCTTGAGCAATTCCAATGACCTAATCGATGCACATACTCTCTTGTTGTATCTTAGATCTGTAAACTTTGAGGATTGGGAATTGAAGCTTGGAATTTATGTGGTAAATCGTTCAACATCAGAATAAGGATAGATCGATGAGATTTTTATGAGTTTTTTGAGGGTAATAAAGCGGGCGCGTTGACGGGAGGCGAAACGTCAATCTACTAGATATTTTTATTTTTTATATAGAATAAAAAAAAATCCAAACAGTATTCGAAGAAAATATAATTAATTTTATATTTTTAACACAATTATATTCATTCGGTTTGGTTTTAGTTTTCAAAATTAACTTTTTAAAAAAATTTAATTTTTTATTTTCACTCAATTTTTTTAATATTTTAAATAATTTTTTTAATTTTTAGATACACTTAACATAAATATACTTAAAAAATATAATATTTATGAAAAAAATCTTTAAAAATTCACTAAATACCAAAAATATTTAAAAAATACAAAAATTTAATACATTTTTCATATTTTTGTATATTTATTAATTTTTTTAAATATTTTTTCACAAATATTTTATTATTTAAATACATCTAAGTAAGGTGCATTTAAAAAAGTTGCTTAAATTTTAAAAATATTCACTAAAAATAAAAAAATACAAAAAATTTAAAAATTAATTTTCAAATAAACTGAATTTAGAAAATTAAAATCAAACACACTAATTATTTTTTTATTTTTTGGTATAATTAAAGCGATTGAAATTAACGTCAATTGTAGAATAATGATAAATATACATTTTATTAAGAAATATATGATAGTATTATTTATTTTTTCATTCATATGGCTGAAAAATTACTAATGAAAAATGATTCGAATATTATGTGAGTTAACAAAGTTTGAAAAAGATTAGTGTGAGAGAAAATTTTATTTTTACCTTTATACTTTTTCTCGATTTTCAATGGCACCTTTATATTTTGAATAATTTCAATTTTACCTTCAAAATTTTTGAAATCGTATCATTTTTACACCTACCGTCACATTTGTAACGGAAAAAGTAAAAAAAAAAAAAAAAAAAGTATTTTGACCCCAAATTTCAAATGACAGATGCAAATCCACCATCTTCTACCCAAACTTACACTCTTTCCTCTCTATACCACTACAACTCTGCTAGTCATCACCACTGGCGACAGCGACTAGCCCTCCTCCTCCTTCCACCAATGTAGTGTTTATGGACTAAAAATGGAAGTTGTTAAGGTCTATTAAATCTCTCTATCACTAACCACATAGCAAATTCGATTCGAATTGAATCGAATCAAATAGCTTTTATTTCATGACTTCCCTTGGAAATTCAAACCAACTAGGAGTGTCATTTGAAACCCACAAGTTCTTCAAATCCTCAACAAACCTTCATTCTCGAACCCTTACCTAGGGATGCAACTTAGACATGCTCAACCCGAGCAACCTGAACCAAGCCCGAATTTTTTTAGGACTTAGACAAGATATTTTCAAATTCGGTACAAGCTTGGGCAAAAATTCAAAAGTCCGAATTAAATTTGAGCGGAGTTGGGCAAAGATAGCAATCCGAAACTCGAATTATACATATATAGATATATAAAAATATTAAATATATATAAATTATTAGTCATTACATGTGTAACAACCCTCGTACTGATTACCGTTAACCCACTGAATTATATACTGATTACCATGAAACTGAACTCCTAATGACTGATAAGTGAACTGGATGAACTACTGAACAAACTGAATGAAACTGAAACTGAAACTGAATAAGTTTGTCTATTGAATTGCGTGTTGCATCTGTTTGAGTGTATGATTATCTGTTTGCATTTTATGTTTAAACTGCTAATTGAAGGCCTTATCGGCAGCCGATTTAGAAACCGTTTGTTGTTTTGTAATCAGTAAAATATTTCTGATTTAATGATATATTTATCTGAAAATTGATTAGGAATGATTAAATTAGATTAAATTAAGTCAATTAAAGAGTTTGAGTTAATTACCGAATTGCCATTTTGAGTGGACTTTGTCTACTTCCATCATTTGTGCCTTATACACTTAGGAAACATTGATCAGCCCCTTTATTCTTGTTCTAACCGACCAACAAGAGAGATATAGAGGGAGAGTGAGAGAATTAAGCCTATATGTTGAAATTGCTCAAGAACTTGGAGATTGGTAGGATAAATTGCTAAAGTGAACTTCTAGGCAAGAAATTGACACCCTAGGTAAGGAATTCATCTTCTTATTTTAGTGTTTGAGCTTAATCTTGCATGAATCATGGTTATAGAGAAGTCAAGCCTTGAATTTGCTCATAAATGGTGAATTGGAGCTTAAATGTTACATGCATGTTTATATTGAGGCATTTTGAGTTGATTTCATGGTTAATGGTCACATGCATGCCCATATTTTTGTAAGAGACCATGTTTTCATTGTGTTCTCCAACTATTGAGCTCTTGGGAGTAAGATTTAAAGATTGAAATTGGTTTGAAACTCATGCATTGCATGTTTTAAAGTGTTCTTGAATTGTTCTTGGAAAATGGTTTGAATTGACTCACCTTTGGGGCTTGAATTCTCAAATTGGCTTTTGAAACTTGTTATTTATTGAGTTGGGATGTATTCCCCAGAATTTAGGCCCAAGAGGTCGAGTTTTGAGTGTTGGAACACTTGGTTTGAGCTTGGAAGGCAAATCTGGAAATTCCAGATTTGGCTTCTTCGCTCGAGCGACCAAGGTTTCCTCTGAGCTACGCTCGAGCGAGATATTGGTGGCTCGAGCGTAAAAAACGTACATCCAGTACTTTTACTGTTTCATCAGACCGCTCGAGCGAAGGAAGGCTCGCTCGAGCGAACCCTTTTGATTTTGGAAGCTCGCTCGAGCGAGAATCGAGCGAGCATCGTGCGTAAAAATTGAGCATCCAGTATTTTTTTACTGTTCAACAGACCGCTCGAGCGAAGGATTGTTCGCTCGAGCGAATCTTTTGATTTTGGAAGCTCGCTCGAGCGAAGGAAGGCTCGCTCGAGCGAGGCTCTTATTTTCAGCAATTTTTGAAAAGTGCCTTCCAACTGTATTTTTTGCATCCTCATCTCATCATAGGCATTCTTAGGCCTAGTTTAATGCATCTTAATGAGGATTTAGACATAGAACCACACCGAGGAAATTTAGGGATTTAATTATCATCCTTTCCAACTGTAAACTTAGTGTGTGTTCTATTCTGTTTACTGTTTAGGGTTGGCTACCGGGGACGCGCTCTAGCTGCTATAAGCCTAATCTCTGTGAGTAACAGATTGTGTAAAGATATGTTCGAAATGATTATATTTTGAATACTGAACTGAACTGTTTATTGAACTAATATCGTTTATTGAATGAATGTATGTCCTGTTTCTTGAACTGTATTGTGGCATCCTTAGCACCCTCTTTGTATTGATATTCTGAGCTCACGGTTTCTTGTGGAACCATACCGTTCTTGAATGATTGGCCATCATTCTTTGTTGGGTCTATTAAGGCGGTCTTTTGGACCCTCTTGTTATAGGCTATTGGATGTACCACATATGTGATTGATTGAAATCTTGAAAAGAAACTACTGTTTAATGAATTGATTTCATTACTGTAAGGACATTCATTCATAACCTCTTTACGCTTTATGTTATTCACTGGGCTTTAGCTCACTGTTATATATATATGTAGGTTCTCAGCAACCAGATCGGAGCTAGGAGCGTGGGTCAGTCCCCAGTTTTGTCAAGCCAGCCTATGTGCCTCACTGTGAGGTTCCGAGACGCCATGCCATGGCTTGGGGTGTTTTTGTGTCCCCACTTGTCTCCTACTGTTTGTACTGTTGTATGTTACTGTATAGACTGTTTAACTGCACTGTTATCGAGGGATCGAGTTCCCGTACTGAATGTCTGTAATGATTGTATATACTGTACTGGTTTGAATGCATAAATGTATGAAAAATGTTTTTGACATACAGATTATCACAGCTCAACGGGCACTAGTATTTACTGTATTGGCTTCCGCCAGGCCCTGAACTCTGTTCTACTGTATTACTGTTCTGCAGGCCTTCGGTAATCTCGGATTACTGGCCGGTTACGGTACTAAACCCATAGGGCCGGGTTTGGGTCGTGACAACATGATATCAAAATAATTTAGATTATTAAATCATATTGAATATATATTATATATACAAATAACACAAAATCTGACTTATTTATTTATTTATTCTTACACATTAATTGTAAATACTACTATAGTGGCATATCTCTTATATTATATAAATTATTTATTTTGATGTTATTAATGATTTTCTTTAAAAAAAAGTGTAAATAAAGTCAAATTTAAATAATTTAATAATGTAGCTGTAAAAAAAAATTTTTGAAGTTCATTTACAATTCGGGCAATTCGGGTTTAACTTGTGTCGGGCTTGGGCAGACAACCTTGAGTTATAATTCGGGCCTGGACGGGCTTGGGCATGTCTCAACACAACTTGGGCTGGAGTTGGACAATCTCCCAACCCGCCCGAGTTGCACCCTACCCTTACCACTAATTTGAGTTCTTCACCATTCACATCTTCTTCTTATCCTCTAATCCCTTCTGCTTCTTATTCTCCACCCACAGCCCTTTATTCGTATTAGGGGTGTTCGTGATTCAGTTGTGGTAGGGGAACCTCCAATTCGCCATTCATCCACCAGATTGGCGAATTGGAAAAAATCAATCCGCATCCGTCCACCGGATTAACGGATGTGAATTGAACGGATTGATGTAAATCGGTTTGACGGTTTAAACTTTTACAAATTTTGAACATAATACAACAACTTGTCAACATTTTTTTTGGATAACAATCCAACTCAAAAAAAATTAAAAGATTATTAAGTAAATTATCAAATATCAATAATAAATACATATAAGAAAACCATGCATTATAAAAACTAATTCATTACTTTTTTTTATTCAAAAACTATTTAATTTGTTTTTTTTTAAATGACAAAATTAAGCATTATATTTTCTACACAAAAATACCAAATATCAACACTTGACATTTGATAAAAGGATTTTTAAATTAAAAATACAACAGAATATGTAAACTCATTTTCAATTAAAAACATAAACAGAATATCTAAATAAATTGAAAACATAAAGGCTGTGTTTGGAAGGGTTTTGGAATTTTAGTTCTACTCTTTAGTTTGCATATAACGTTTGTTTGTAGTTTTCAAAAATTAATTCCACGCTCACTTTTGAAAACTCAATTGAAGGCGAGAAAATTTGGACTAACCGGCCGTTCGCCGGTTGACCGGAACAGTGTAATTTTTATTTATTTTTGCAATTGACACATGTTATTTTTTTATATATTCAAAAAAAAATATTTTTTGAATTTTTTAAAAAAATTTTATGAGTTTTAATAGAATTTTGAGTTGTGTGTTTGGTTATGAGTTGTAAGTTTTTGTATCAAATATCATATGTCACATCAAAAATTTCTCACTCACTTCAAAACTTTTTTCAAAACTCATTCACCAAACAAATTTTCCATACTCAAATCATAATTTCAAAACTCACAAACTCAAAATACAACTCCTATTCTCAAATCATATATTAGAAAGTCCTATCAAACGCTACCAAAGTTTTACAAATTACTAGGTGAGCTTGCAGTTTGACGGTTCAGTTGCGGCCAAAAAAATCTCAAATCCGCCATCTGTCTAAAACTAAGTGGATTGAAAAAAATTAATCTCAACCGTCCCCTCGTCATCACACATTTGTTCAAAATGCGGTGAATCAATTTAATTCGATCGGTTTAGGCGGATCGGAATATCTGCTGAACACCCCTAGTTCATACCCTCCTCAAACCACCCAGACCCAGTTTCACCACCCTCATATCCCTCTTCATTTTTCACAACAAGATCATTGTTGTCTTTCGAATACAAAACACATATCAACAACACAAGCGTAAACCCCTCTCTCTCTCTCTCTCCCTTCTCTCTCTCTCTATATATATATACGCACATATATTTATAGATGTATATGTATATTGTGGATTGCAGGTAGAGTTCTTCATATGCTTGTAAAGAGATTTGCTACGTATCGTTTTCAACAATGAAGGCTTCTTCAAATGGATATTTCTTGCAGAGATCGACAAAGAAAAGAGAAGAGTTTGTGGTGATAGAGGAGAGTGGGAGCCCAGATCAAGCTACGTTTGATTGAAAAGTTTCCAGATCTAGATTGGTTGGGTGTGGAATCAGGAGCTTTTCTAGGACTTTTTCAAGTGAATCTCAACTGGGTTTAGGGACTGTACTCTCCGGCGAGTCGAGTCTCAAAGGGAAGGCAAGCCTAAGGTCACCCCTAATCACTGCCGTGATGGTGGACTTCTCCAATCTTCTATTCTATCTCTCTCTAAACCCTAACCCTAACTCATTCTATCTTCAATCACCTGAAATCACTTGAAGATGAAGAAGACAGAAAATGAAGAAAATGGAAATCGACTTTCTTAAGATTGCTTAAATTGTTCAAATTTTTCGGTATTTATTGTTTAAATTTTGTTTGAGATTGCTTGAGATTACTATATAAATTTGTTTGAAATTGCTTGATTGTTTGATATTTCTCTATAAATTTGTTTGAGATTACTTTAAAATATTTTGAAATTGCCTACTTGTTGTTTTTTCTTGTGTGATTCTATTTAAAAAAAAAATTGGTGAAATTTGTTTTTAAAGTTTTTTAAGGTTTTAGCTGTTTGGTGAATTTCGTTTTTTAAAAAAATTGATATGTTTTTGGGAGGTTTTTCTAGGAAATGATAAGAAAGCAATGAAGGGAAAGAAGGAAAATAGTTGCTATTGGGTGAGTAGGCAGATTTGGCGTTTGGCACAAGCTTTGACATTTGCTAAATTTGGGAGCAACTAAATTGAACCTTTGGAGAACCACTTTGAAACCAAAGCTGCTATATTATAGCTTTGGTATCTCTAATGGCAACCATTAGAGATCTTCTAATGTGTTAAAATAGTAACAAGACTAACATATTTTGATCAATTCATTTATTTAATAAACATTAAATCTGTGTCATTATAATTATAATTTAATTTATCAATAATTTATGATTATTTTTCAACCCAAGAACAAATAAATTAAAATTATCATATATATGAACATTCTCATATATTATTAACAATCGATATTCGTATAATAGATCGAATGGAAGTGTGGGTTGTGTAGAGGTGGGTTTTATAGAAGAGAAGGAAAGAAAACAGACATTTTAACATTTTTGTTACAACACTATACACAGTTAAAAAATCCCAAAACACAAAAATAAGATTTATTTTTTGAGCATTCGGTTGAAAAGTTTAAATTTAAATTTTATTTGGTGAGAAATTTAGGCGTTTAAATACTTTGTCTATAAGGCCTCACTTAGGAACAAGATATTTTAATAATTTTTTTACTTTTTAACAAAAGATGTACAAAAAAATAAAGAGAGTGATACGATAACTTATAGAAATTTTTTGACTATTTAACTAAAACAAAAAGTTATCAAACGAGGCCTAAGGATAAGTTTAATTAAAATGACCAAAATATTCCTGGCTATATACAAAAACCAAACCATCATAACTTACAAAAACCGTCGCCTCAATCACTCTTTAGTTTCTCCACTCTCTCTCTCTCTCTCTCTTTGCTCCGGGCTCTTTGTCATCATCGATCACCACCCTCCTCCCCTTACCCGCGCATCTTCTTCACCTGCTCTTCTGCCTTACATGCTGCCCATTCCTCTGTCGTAGTGTCACTCGATCTCCCTTAGGGTTTTGTTATCAACAGTCGCAAACCAGAGCTGAGATTGGTGATCGAACAAGAGCTCTGCCGTGGTTGTTGATCATCCACAAACCAGAGCCTTACTCAGATCTGCTTCATTCGAACTCAAATCTATGTTTGTTTGTATTGTTTCTTACTAGATCCATCTTATCGGAGTTAGCCTAAGATGTTGCCCGCCGCTGGCTTTCGCATTTATCTCTGTCACGACCCAAACACGCCCCTATAGGTTTAGTATCGTAACTGGCCAGTAATCTTTGATTACCGAAGGCTTACTTAACAATAATAACAATAATGTGATAATGGGGCTGGCAGAAGCCAATATGAAAAAAATAAAACGTCTAACGAGCTGTGAAGACTTAAATGAGACAAAATGAATTTCCATATAGACACATACATATATACACGATCCATATCAAGTTCAGATATCAAAACATAATAAAAAATGGAGGGTCTCCAATCTCATTACCAAAAAGGTACACAAAATCATAAATCATTCATACATTAGAATCCATTTCAAGGGTGAATCCCAGACCACCCAAAAGCCATGACATGCTCGACGGGAACCTCGTGACAAGGCACAAAAGTTGGCTTGACAAAATTGAGGCAAGGTCGATCCCACTATGCCCCTTCTTACACTGGATCACCTACATATATATAAATTAAAAGATGAGCTAGAGCCCAGTGAATAACGACGGTGTAAAGAGGTTATGAATGAAGTCCTTATTGTAAGCCAAAATGAGTAATTAGAACAGTAACAGAAAAATCAGAACCATAGACTTAACAGGTACATAGGTCATACAAAAAACATAGTAGTTATACGTGGTACATCCAATAGTAGAATAGTATAGACGGTCATAAAGACCGGATAGACGGTCATGAAGACCGAACAGACGTATATTATGGCGATCAATACAAGTAGCAGGAGTTCCAGGAGTTGGAACTGACAGAGATCTCTGTAACAGTAACAGTAAACAGATGCTAAGGATACCACAAATACAGTTCAGGAAAACAGGACAATTATTCATTTCATAAAATGACGTATAAGTTAAGTTAGAAAATACTTATAAGTAAACATATCTTTACATAATTGGCTTCGCGAAACACGTGGTTGGGACGTAGCGTTTGACCTATACAAATATTTTGAAGCATAACACATTCAATGTACAGTCCAAATTATTACTTGTTTGCTTAGTAGTCTAATTATTCTTTTATTCTCTTTTAATGCCTGTAATGCCCCGTGCAGTGCACATAACGGTAAATACATATGAAAACCATGCTAATGGAGACCCAAAAGATAGAAAAATAAAGCAGAAAAATAAATCCGAGCCAGGCTGAAAACCGCACGTGTTGTGTGCCTTGGCCGCACGTGCAGAACTCCAACCGCACGTACGCCGGCACGTGCAATTATTTCAGAATGTGCGGCCTTCACTGCTCTGTTTTTCGCACGTGCGGTCCTCCCCGCCACATGTGTAGTTTTGCTTCCCACATGTGCGACCGTATCGCACGTGTGGTTCTGGGTGTTTCAAAATCGAAAATTTATTATGTTTTTGATCTCTCACCTTTCCAAAAACTAACTCCAATTTTGTACAAATCAAGGCACAAAACTTACTAAAACATAGTGAATGAATAAATTCTAAGTTCAAATCAAAATCTTAACTTCCAATCCAATTCCAATTCTCCATTTATAAAATCAAAACTTGAGATGGAGGAGGACAGACAAGAGTTATGCATATGGGAGTCTTATGCTTCAAAAAGCCATGAAAATGCCACCATTGACTTCAAACTCATGCAAAGAGCAAGGAATAGCACATAAATTATGCTATGTATGAACATGAATTTCTTTATTTAGAGTTCTTGACACAACTATACTACCCAATTCCTAATTCACCTCAAATTCTACAATCTCATGTGCAAGATAACTTAATCTCAAGGGTTGGGACAAGAATTCTTACCTTTGATTATGGAAGTATGGTAGATTGACTCTAATCTCCTTTCTCATCTTTTCCTCCTTGTTCTCTAAGCTCTAGAATGCTTTCCCTCTTTCTCTCTCTCAAATTATATCTCTCTCTTCTTACTTGAGTTCAAACATATAAAATATCTAGTTTTGCTTTGGCTTTATCATTTTTAATTAGTGTAAAACAATTTTACTTAAATGAGATTAATCCTCATTATCTCCTAATCTAGCTCAACCCAACTTAAACTCATAAAGGTGAATTAGGCTGTAATCACTTAGGCCAACATTCAATTTTAAGCTTATGGTTTAACAATTCAGACAGGTCTTTTCATATTCTAACATATCTGTCAATCAAAACGTAATTCAAATAGCACATGGCTCACAATTAACACACATACATAGTATATAAGGCAGATAAGTTACATGTAAACACATAATTAGGATAAGCCACAGAAGTACAATTAGTTACAAAGATGGGTGTTACAGTCTTTCCCCCTTAGGACGTTTGGTCTTCTAAACTCAATTATTTTATTCCATAAAGAGTGTAGAGTCTAATGGGAAAAGCTCGGAGTATCTCTTTTGCATATATTCTTATCTTTCCCAAGTTGCATAGTTTCCATTGTGGTTTTGCCAATCTACTTTGACCAAAGGAATTTCTTTATTTCTCAACTTCATGATACATTAGTTAACAATCCGGATGGGTCATTCGTTATATGTATAGTCATCATGGACAAGTGCCTGAGTAGGCTCAATGACATGTAAAGGATCTTGAAAGTATTCCCGTAACATAGAAATATGAAAACATTATGTATGTGTTCTATATTAGAAGGTCGAGCTACTCGATACGCAACTAGATTAATTTTCTCAATGATCTCATATGGTCCGATATATTGAGGTGCTAGCTTGCCTTTAGCTCCAAAACGAGTTTGCCTTTTAATCAGCGTGACTTTGATAAAAACATGGTTGCTCACTTCATACTCTCTTTCCCGTCTACGCACATCAGCATAGCTTTTTTGTCGACTTTGTGCTGTCTTCAACCATTGCTGGATCAACTTCATTTTCTCAGTGGTTTCTTGCACAATTTCAGGTCCCAATAAAAGTCTATCTCCAACCTCAGCCCAACAAATTGATGACTGACATTTTCGGCCATATAAAGCTCTATGGTGCCATGCCAATGCTTAAATGGTAGCTGTTATTGTATGCAAATTCAACTAAAGGCAGATGAGTCTCCCAACCCCCCTGAAAGTCTAGTACACACATACGTAGCATATTCTCTAATGTCCGTATTGTCATTTCTGATTGGCCATCTGTTTGCGGATGGTATGCACTGCTCAGTCTTAATTCGGTTTCTAATGCCTTTTGTAGACTTTGCCAAAACCTTGAAGTGAACTTCGGATCCTTATTAGATACAATTGATACAGGCACTCCATGCAATTTCACAATTTCATTCATATACAATGTAGCCAATTTATCCATATTATAAATTGTTTTGACAAGTAAGAAATGAGCAGATTTTGTCAATCGGTCAACAATTACCCAAATTGAATCCATATCTCTACTGTAGCGAGGTAATCCAACGACAAAATTGTGACAACCACCTCCTTAGTTAAAATTAATTTAAATTAAATTGAATACATGCTTCTTGTTAATTAAGTGTTATGTGATTAAGTGCTATTGATTGTCATGAAAATTTATTGACTTGCTTGATTGAACAGATAGGTGAGAATAGAAATTAAGCCTGTCTGATTTGCTAATTTTAACAAGTTATAATTAAATAGTTAATTAAGCAATTAGAGCCTAATTCACATTAGTATAATTAAATTAGTACAATTGAGATTATTATACGTAGAGGATTAATTTTAATTTGTGTAGATATGAATGTTATTTAATCTGATTAAATCCTCAATTTAAATCAAATAATTAATGAACTAAATAAAAGAAATCCTACTCATCTACCTAATAGATATAAAAGAGAGAGAGTGCTTAGTTGCCTAAGTTATTTATCTTTTTCACATACCAAACAGACCTACGTAGAGAGAGAGAGAATGAGGGGAAGAGTGAGTTTAAACTCATAGAAGAGAAATTAAAAAAAGAAGAAGAGAAATCTTAAGAAAAGCTCGAATTTTGGTCTTGAAGCATCAATTAAGGTAAGAAATCATTCCAAATTCTTGATATTGAAGCTCTATTCTTCCAAGATATAAGTTTAAATGAATTGAATTTGTCGTTAAATGAGAGATTTGCTCATGTAATTGAGAACTTAGGGCATGCATGTTAAAAAATTGAAGAATTGATCAATTTAACTCATAATCCTTACATGCATGACATATTTTCAAGAGAATAGTGATTCTAAACTTATTTTCAAACATGATTTATGGAGTTTGAAAAGAGATTAAACATGAATTAAGCTTAGGTTCATGAAAATGGAGATTTCATGTAACTAAGTTTTAAATAGAGGATTTGAACTCAAGAATGTAAAGTTATGGGATTATATCTGAATTCAAGAGTTTGATTTACTTTGCATGAAAGAATGAGTTTAATTTGATATTTAGAGGCTTATAAGAATTCAATTAAAAATTTGATTTAGGTTCGTAAAATTAGATGTAGTCAAATTAAGCCTTAATTGAGAATTAATTAAATTCAATTGAACTTGAGTTAGGCTTAAAGATTATGGAAATAAATGTGAAGATTAATTATTTGGGCCTTGATTTGCTTGAAAATGGAGTTGAAATTGCAAAATTTACAAGTTTATGAGTTTTTGATTCAGTAATTTAAACATGACTGAACAATTGTAATTAATGTGTATGATCCTAATTTAAGTTTAATTATGTAATTAGTAACCTTAATAAGGGTTTGTATATGATTCAATTATCTATATTTAATTATTTTGAGTAATACACAGCTAAACATATTTTAATTGGAGGTTAATAATCTAATTACTTCTTAATACTAGTCATCCATATTTAAGAGGAATGGAAGGAAGAAAACATATAAATAACTGAATGAAAAATTAGAATCAAATGAGAGAAACCAAAAAACAAACAAGTAACCGAATTAAATAGATTGTAAGAGTGTAATTATAATCGTGTTGTGCTTGACTTATTTGTTTAGGTTGGACGCCGAACAATTAGCACGTGTTTTTAAGGAGTTCATTGTGAGTAATATTGTTGTAAAGATATGTTCAATCGTATTTATTTTCTGATTGATAAATCATATTGTTTTCTGAAATGATATTTTTTATCAATTGAATGATGATCCTATTTTATGAACTGCATTTGTGGCGTCCTTAGCATATTGCTATTATTATTGATATTGTTATCGCTATTGTTACAGAGATCTCTGTCAGTTTCAATTCTTGGAACTATTGTCTATTGTTTAATGGCCATCAATTGACTGTTCGGTCTTTAAGACCTATTATATTGTTGCTATTGGATGTACCACGTATGACCTATACGAATATGATTGATTGAATTGAACGATTGAACGATTGATTGACAAAAAGATATTGATTGAAAATGTTCTATTGATAATCGATTGTTTCAAATACAGTAAGGACATCATTCTTAACCTCTTTACACAGCTGTTATTCACTGGGCTCTAACTCACTGTTTACTATATATACGTAGGTGATCGAGCACCGGATCAAAGCTGGTGGCGACGAAGCGAACCCTTGTTTTGTCAAGCCAGCTATTGTGCCTTACCGCGAGGTTTCGAACCGTTATTGTCAAGGCTTTTTAGGTGATCTAATTCCACCATTTTTGCATGTTATATGAAGTCAAGTGTATGCTTTATAATTTGTTTTGGCTTTGGGATTTAATTCCCTAACATGTCTTTTATTTTGTACTTAGATGTGTTTTGGACATTATGGTTTGATATTTACAGGCTTCCGCTGGCCCATCTTATTGTATAATTGTTATTACTATTAAGTAGGCCTTTGGTAATCACGGATTACTGGCCAGTTACGATGTTAAACATTTAGGGACGGGTTTGGGTCATGACAGAAATCCATTGTGATATGTTCTCATTTCCACTCTGGTATTAGTAACGGTTGAAGTAATCCCACAGGTCGTTAATGTTATGCTTTAACTTGTTGGCATTGTAAACATTTGGACACTAACTCAGCAATTTCTATTTTCATTCCCGACCACCAGAAATTTTTCTTTAAGTTTTGGTACATTTTTGTATTGCTCGGATAGATGAAGAACTTTGAACTGTGAGCTTCTTGCAGAATCTGCTTTTCTGGTCCTTATAATTTGGTACACATAACCTTCCCTGGCATTTGAGCATATCATTTTCAAAAATGAAACCCGGTCTTGGTTTGGAATCCCATTCATCCACAATTCTCTTTTCTAATTCATCTTGCAATTGTTTTTCTTTGACTTCTTCAAGGATTGCCGGTTGTACAGAAATAGAAGCTAACACTCCGCTTTGATCACGCAAGACAAAATCAAGTTCAAATCTTTCCATTTTATGTAATAATGCATTTTGTCTAGTAAGTAAGCAAGCCAAATTTCTAATTGATTTCCGGTCGAGGGCATCAACACGGCGTTAGCTTTTCCCGGATGGTACAAGATTTGCAAATCATAGTCCTTAATCAACTCCAACCACCTACGTTGTCTCATGTTCAACCTTTTTTGGGTAAAGAAGTACTTGAGACTCTTGTGATCTGTATAAACCTTACATGTTGCCCCATACTGGTAGTGGTGCTAAATTTTTAACGCAAATACTACCGTGGTAAGTTCCAAGTTATGAGTTGGGTAATTCTTTTCATGCAGTCTTAATTGACGGGAAACATATGCAATTTACCTTTCCATTCTACATCAACACACACCCCAAACCTTTATAAGATGCATCATTGAAAAAAGTAAAGTCATCCGTCCCTGAGGGTAAGGTGAGAATCGGTGCGGTCACAAGTCGAGTTTTTAATTCTTGAAAAATTGACTCTTTCTATTCAGTCCATTCGAATGGGACCCCTTTCTGTGTCAACTGAGTAAGTGGCAAGGTGATTTTAGAAAAGTCCTTTACAAACCTGCGATAGTATCTAGCCAAGCCCAAAAAACTGCAGACTTTCATAACATTTGTCAGTCTTGGCCAATTTACAACTGCCCCTATCTTTTGCAGATCAACAGAAATGCCATCTTTTGTTATCATATGTCCCAAGAACATCACACTGTCCATCCAAAACTCACACTTAGACAATTTAGCATATAGTTTCTTCTCTCTCAATGTTTGTAAAGCAAGTCTCAAATATTGTTCATGTTCCTCCTTACTTTTGGAATAAATTAAAATGTCATCAATAAAAACCACAACAAATTCATCTAGGAACGGCTTGAAAATTCTATTCATCAGATCCATAAAAGTAGTTGGTGCATTGGTAACCCTGAAAGGCATAACAAGAAATTCATAGTGGCTGTATCTCGCTTGAAAAGCAGTCTTTTCTACATTTTCAGCCTTGACTTTCAATTGATGATATCTGGATTGAAGATTAATTTTCGAAAACACTTGTGCCCTTTGCAGTTGATCAAACAAATCATCAATGCGAGATAGTGGGTACTTGTTTTTCATTGTCACTTTATTTAACTCCCGGTAATCAATACACAGCCTTAAGGATCCATCTTTCTTTTTCACGAATAACATTGGAGCGCCCCACAGTAACATACTAGGCCTAATGAATTTCTTATCCAGCAATTCTTGTAATTAAATTTTCAACTCTTTCAATTAGGTAGTTGACATCCGATATGGGGTTTTGGAAATTGGTTGTGCACCTGATACTATCTCAATAGTAAACTAAATTTCTCTGTCAATCAAATTACCCAACAAATCATCTAGGAACACATCTGGGAAATCTCTAACTACAGGAATACTATCTACATTAGATTTAGCAACAGGTGGCACATGTAACACAAAGCACAAAAATCCCCTACAACCCTTATTAATCAACCTATTTGCTTTCATGGAGGAAATCAAATATGGGGGAGATATGACACCAACCCCGTTAAATGTAAATTCAGGTACCTCAGGTATTCGAAACACAACTTGTTTAGTCAAACAGCCAATAGAGCACAATATTTCGATAACCAGCCTATCCCCAAGATTACATCAAAATGTGCAATATTTAAAGGCAACAAATCAATATGCAAAATCATGTCCCCAACGGTAATCTCACATGCAGGATACACATATGCACAAGTCATAGACCCCCAGTTGGAGAAGATACATCTAACAAATAATGCATAGGTTCCAAGGGTTTAGTTAATTTTGAGGCAAAAACATTGGACACAAAGGAGTGTGTAGATCTTGAGTCAATCAAAACATATGCATTCTGGGAACAGATAGGAAGGATACCTGACACAACTGTCTCTGTATTCTGCACATCACCTGGTACTAACGCAAAAACCTGTTCTTGCTTCAAAGTTGCCTTCCCTGTAGTCGTTTTCGAATTAGCCCTTGGTGTTGAAGTTGATGCAGCTGTACTTGCCATAGGTCAACTCGTACTTTGGGATACCATTGGACAATCCTTAATCATGTGGCCTGTTTTTCTACACCAAAAACACGTGCCAGAAATTCTACGGCAAACGCCTTTATGTCTTTTTCTACATTTCGGGCAGAGGGGTGTATCATTCCCTTGGCTAGAGCTCTTTGATGATCCTGTATTGTTCCTTGTTCTGTGAATTGTTTGAGTTGTTTCGACACTTCTTAAAGTTGAATCCCTGTCTCTTACCCTTCTGTTCAGTCATCGGTGTCTTTGCTTGTTTTAGCGCATCAATGTTTGCCTCAGCCATAAGGGCTCTACAGCGACCTTGATTTTTTGTAAGTCATTATTTAGTATTATTACTTTATTTTATTTTTGTCTTTATTAGTTACGTGGTTACATAAGAATTTAATGTGGTATTTAATTAATTTAATGTGTTATTTAATTATATATAATTAATCTGAATATTTACATATATTTTATATATGTATATAAAAGGTGTTTTATATATATGTATATATATGTGTTGATTATATATAACATATTTATATATATTGTATTTGTATAATATAATATAATATTATAGAATATATCAATTAGGTTAGAATAGGATTAGGTAATCAATCAAATGAAAAGAAAAGGGAGAGGAGTAGCCACGGGAAAGGAGTAGAGAAAAGAAAGAAAAAAAAAAAGAGAACAAAAATTGAGAGAGAGAGAGAGAGAGAGAGAGAGAGAGAAAGGGGGGGACTGTGTGATCATCAAAGAAAAAAAACAGAGTGTTGTGTGTGTGGCGTGAAAAGAGAGGAGGAAAAAAAAAAAGAAAAAGAAAAAAAATAAATTAGGGTTTTGTTTTGGTGGCTCCATTAGTTCTTCAAATATTTTTTTGATCTTCAAAAAATAATTGTGAGTACAAAACCAACTTCGCTTGATTTATATTTAAATCTTTGTTTTTATTTATTTATTTTTATTTATTTGATGTTGAATTGATTTCATATTTGCATGTAAATAATTGATCGATTTTAATTATTTTGAATAGCTGTGTATGTAAGGTTTAGGATTTTTAAATGATTAATTGATTTTAATTATTTTGTTTAGTTGTGTATGTAAGGTTTACGGTTTTAGTTGATTTTTTAATTTTAATTATTTTGATTAGTTGTGTATGTCAGGTTTAGGGTTTTTATATGGATTTTTTTTATGGTTGAAATCACACTCATGGTTATATGAAATTAAAATTAATTAGGAACCCATAGATAAATTCCTTATACTCCACCATGACTACATGGATTGTTATTTTATTTGAGTGTTGGTGAGAAAGAGTGTATAAAAAAAAAAGTAAGAATTATGAGATTTATTTGAATGCCTTGGGCTTGGCATTATTATGTTTGTTCTCATAAGTGAGATGTTTTGTATATGTATATTGTTGCCTCGTTCTCATGAGTAAACGAGTGCTTTGATTTACACGCATATGTA
This sequence comes from Camellia lanceoleosa, assembly GCA_025200525.1. NCBI lineage: Eukaryota > Viridiplantae > Streptophyta > Magnoliopsida > Ericales > Theaceae > Camellia > Camellia lanceoleosa. Next base: position 56,066,238 of record CM045768.1, read on the forward strand.
TATGCTAACCATCCGGGGAGTGTAGGTCAAACTTTGGATGATATCCCATGCAAGTTTGGCTTCAGAGCGGTGTTAGGTATACGGGAGGCACATGGGATATATTTGTAGGCTGGAAGTAGAGGCCGAAGTGGTGGAGTTAACGTACACAAAATTTAATCATGAGTTTATTGGTATAGTGTGAATTGTATTGATTTGTACATCTTGAAAAATAGTAAATGATCTCGATAAATTATGAAATTTGAGCAGAGGCATATATACGTGATTCTAAATAACTTTTGTTTTTTAACTTTTTATTAAAAAGATCGATTAGAACTTATAATCGGATGATCTTGGTTATTGTAATTGTGATTTATTTTAGCAATGCATATTTTAGAGGCTGTTTTAACCCACGTAACGAGTCCATTTTTATTGGTTTCCCATAAACTGAAGTAAAACATTATTCTGAACACTTTTTGTGTTTTGAACTTTTTCGAAAAAATTCATCTTACAGCAGTTTCTTTTCCTTTTCAGTTCCAGATTTTTCGATCGAATTTCGGTTAGGATTTTCTATTAAGTTTTTCTCTCAACCTGTTCAGTTTCTACTAAATTCGTTTGCGTTACCTTTTAGGAAATTTGATTCTGTACAACTTTTGTTATTTGAGTTTTGGTCAATTCGAATTATTTAAGTATGAAACGGTGCATTTTATTCTTTTTTAGCAAGTTACTTATGATTAAATTATACTAATTTTATTTTTTTTTGCAGGATGTGGGTTTTACTAATTTTTTTATACAGGGCTGATCCACCATATTTTTATTTCTATTTTGTTTATTTCATACTCAATTTATATTTTATTGTGTACGGGCAAGAAACTAAATGCTACCGTATCTCGGGAAACTACCCATTTGTCTTGGTGCGGATGAAACTACTTGACTTGTCCCGTAACAAGAATTAAATGTATTTTTGTTTGTGTCTGGTGGACACGTGAGTGTTAAATCTTGTACTCATACTAGTATACCTTTATACTGACCCATTTTGTCTCTTGGCAACTCGGGTGCGTTCTGTTTAAGTGTAGCCGAGCTTCCTTTGCAGGATTAGTTGGGGCTACGGTAATGACGTGGAATAACTATAGTTGTTGGACATATTTCTTGGATTTTTTTTGTTTTTTTGAGCTTAGGGTTGATATTAGTTTATGTATTTATTATTTTTTTTACGACTTTAATATTGGGATAATTTGGCATGGTTTGTAACCGTACATTATTTAAGTTATTTTGACTATGTATTGTTACTTTAATATTAGAGGTACTGGTTAGTTATGAAATTATGGTGGATGGTTTGGTTAGTGTTTAGTTTTTTTTTTTGTTCCATCCCTAGGATTTGGATGATGGAATATTAATTGGGGTTTAGTCCTAATTTAATATTTAATTGTCCAAATTTTGGGGCGTGACAGGCTCTATCTAGGACATCAACATATTTGACTAACTTTAGTACATTAATCCGATCAAGGACCTCAACATCAAGTTTGTCTTTAAATTTCCTAGCTTTCTTGTAATCAGTATCTACCATATGTGGCGCATACCACGCAAGCTCGGTGAATTTGACTTCATACTTCGCTACCGACATAATACCCTGCTTTAATTACTCAAATTCCGTTACTTTGCGGTCTCTTACACATTATGGGAAATATTTTTCATAGAATGCCTCTTTAAACTGTGCCCAAGTCAGGGCAATATTCTAATCACGGATAAGCATTCACTACCTTCTCGCTTCTTCTTGCAAGATGAAAGTTGCCAGCAAAACCTTTTGCTTTTCAGAACATGGGAACACTTCAAACAGCTTTTCAATCTCTAAAATCCATCCTTCGGCCTTCAATGGTTCAAGGCCCCCTGAAAATGTATGTGGTTTTATTTTGTTAAACTTCTGCGTCAAGGCAATAATATCACCATTGAAGTGGCTCAACAATAATTGGTGGCAGAAGAGGAGGTGGGAATAGCTGTCTCTGTTGTTGTCTCAAGGTTTTTGTCAATAATTCCACCATTCGCTCTAACCGTTCCATTCTCGCATCAGAGGACTTAGATCCATCTGCAGGTCTTGCATTCTCCATTGGTCTATTGGTAATTAGAATGATAATAAACATAGGACACATAGGTTTCACATTTCCATATTTATCACATAAGCATAGAAGAAATCCACACATACATGTCCTCCTTTCTTTTCTAGGACATCCTATAGCTCATTTGGACGTGTGTGTGCGATATAACTTGTGCTCTGATACCACTCTGTCATGATCCAAACCCGCTCCTATAGGTTTAGTGTCGTAACCGGCCAGTAATTCGTGATTACCAAAGGCCTGCTTAACAATAATGACAATAATGTGATAATGGGGCTGGTAGAAGCCAATATGAAGAAAATAAAGCGTCCAACAAGCTATGAAGACTTAAATGAGACAAAATGAATTTCCATATAGACACGTATATATATACACAATTCATATCAAGTTCAGATATCAAAACATAACCGAAAAAGGAGGGTCTCTAATCCCATTACCAAAAAGGTACATAAAATTATAAATCATTCATACATTAGAATCCATTTCAAGGGTGAATCTCGGACCACCCAAAAGCCGTGACATGCTCGATGGGAACCTCGTGATAAGGCACAGAAGTTGGCTTGACAAAATTGAGGCAAGGTCGATGCCACTATGCCCCTTCTTGCACTGAATCACCTACATATATATAAATTAAAAGATGAGCTAGAGCCCAGTGAATAACAACGGTGTAAAGAGGTTATGAATGAAGTCCTTACCGTAAGCCAAAATAAGTAATTAGAACAATAACAGAAAAATCAGAACCATAGACTTAATAGATACATAGGTCATATAGAAAACATAGTAATAATATGTGGTACATCCAATAACAGAATAGAACAGATGGTCATAAAGACCGGATAGATAGTCATGAAGACCGAACAGACGTATATTATGGCCATCAATACAGGTAATAGGAGTTCCAGGAGTTGGAATTGACAGAGATCTATATAACAGTAACAGTAAACAGATGCTAAGGATGCCACAAATACAGTTTAAGAAAATTGGACAATCATTCATTTCATAAAACGACGTATAAGTTAAGTCAGAAAATACTTATAAGTAAACATATCTTTACACGATTGTTACTCACAGTTGGCTCCATGAAACACGTGGTTGGAACACAGCATTTGACCTACATGAATATCTAGACATAGAACACATTCAATGTATAGTCCAAATCATTACTTGTTTGCTTAGTAGTCTAATTATTCTTTTATTCTCTTTTAATGCCCGTAATGCCCGTGCAATGCACATAATGGTAAATACATGTGAAAATCGTGCTAACGGAGACTCGAAAGATAGAAAAATGAAGTAGAAAAACAAATCCTAGTCAGGCTGAAAATTGCACGTGTGGTGTGCCTTGGCCGTACGTGCGGAACTCCCACCGCATGTGCGCCGGCACGTGCGATTATTTCAAAATATACGGCCTTCATTGCTCTGTTTTCTGCACGTGCGGTCCTCCCTGCCGCACGTGCGGTTTTGGGTGTTTCAGAATCGAAAATCTGCTATGTTTTGAACTCCCACCTTTCCAAAAACCAACTCTAATTTTGTACAAATCAAGGCCCAAAACTTGCTAAAACATGGTGAATGAATAAATTCTAAGTTTAAATCAAAATCATAACTTCCAATCCAATCCCAATTCTCCATTTATAAAATCAAAACTTGGGATGGAGGAGAACAAAAAAGAGTTATACATATGGGAGTCCTATGTTTCAAAAAGCCATGAAAATGCCTCCATCAACTTCAAACTCATGCAAAGAGCATGGAATGACACATGAATGATGCTATGTATGAACATGAATTTCTTTATTTAGGGTTCTTGGCACAGCTACACTACCCAATTCCTAATTCACCTCAAATTCTATAATCTCATGTGCAAGATAACTTAATCTCAAGGGTTGGGACAAGAATTCTTACCTTTGATTATGGAAGTATGGTAGATTGACTCTAATCTCCTTTCTTCTCTCGTTCCTTCTCCTCTTTTCCTCATTGTTCTCTAAGCTCTAGAATGCTCTCTCTCTTTCTCTCTCTCAGATTATATCTCTCTCTTCTTACTTGAGTTCAACCATATAAAATATCTAGTTTTGTTTTGGCTTAATCATTTTTAATTAGTATAAAACAACTTTACTTAAATGAGATTAATCCTCATTATCGCCTAATCTAGCTCAGCCCAACTTAAACTCATAAAGGTGAATTAGGCTCTAATCACCTAGACCAACATTCAATTTTAAGCTTATGGCTTAACGATTCAGACAAGTCTTTTCACATTCTAACATATCTGTCAATCAAAACGTAATTCAAATAGCACATAGCTCATAATTAACATATACATACCATATAAGGCAGATGAGTCATATGTAAACACATAATTAGGCTAAGCCACAGATGTACAGTTAGTTACAAAGATGGGTGTTACAATCTTCATCGGAGTTTCATTCTTTGAACACAAGTCCTTCGCTACAGCTTTTCTTTGTTTGATCTGAACCTTTTTGACGAAAAAGTTAGATCTGATGGATATATAGACCTTAGTGTTATATATGTTTATATATATATATCTGATTTGTTGAATAGTTCATCTTCTTTTTTTTTCCTATATTGTTCCTCTCTTTTTTTTTTTTTTTTTTTTTTTGTAGTTGTTGTTAAGCTCAAATCTGATAGATATATACCTTAGTTGTTCATTATTTTTTTCCCTATCTGTTCGAAAGAATTAGATTAATCTTTTTTGCATTTTTTTTGTTGATAACACAGATTGCACTAGGGAGGGAGGGAGGGAGAGAGAAAGAGAGAAAGAGAGATGAGATATTTGAACAGATAGAACAATATAAGTCATTTTTTTTTTTTTGAAATTGGTTGATTTTAAAGCCATTATACGGGGAGCAAATATTCGTTGCTTTCTGTACTCCTTGTGTCCAAGCTTCGTTTCTTTCTAAGTGACCTAAGAACACAAAGACGGTGAGCTACTCGGCGGTGTGTAGCTAGAAAAACCCCTCCGATGGTTAAGTTAGCACACTAAGAAAGAAAAAGAGAGAGATAGACAAAGGGGTAGGTAGCTTTAATAACCAGATATTCCAGACCTCTATATGGAGGCGCATCTCTGTTTATATAGTCTATGTACGCTCCTCTTTGCCTGTCCTCCTTCTGACGTGTGGATATGTTCCTCTCTTACCTTCTTCCACGTGTAAACACTACCAAATACCAAATGGCCAAACCACCTAACGGTATTGACGCATACGGACGGCGGAATCTTTTTTCAACAATCTGAACACGCCACGTAGCATGCCTTACCGAGCTATGCCTGGCATGGCGCCGCAACCTTCCCTTGGGACCGCGTTACTTGATCGATCTTGTTGGTTAAACCTGAGTGTAACCTCAATTGAGCTCCACAGTCCACAATAAGCTATAGCTCAGCTAAACCAAACTTGAGGACAAATTTTGTTCAATTTAGCATGGTGCACATCTCCAGGCTGTACTAGTACCTTAGACTTGTTCCATAAGACCGGGCTGTAGCCTTGGTCTAGCTCGTATCTAACATCTGATTGGGTAAAGACCTTGACTTAGGACCAGACCAACTCGAACCGTACCAGGTCATAAATCTCCCTCTCAATTGCCCCTTAAATCTGTTTGTGCTAGTGTAATCGGGATTCCATTCACTAGCCGAGCTCATTTCTCGCTCAGTCATTATTTGTTCGGTTCAGCACTCGACCACCTATGCTCCCAAATAGATCTATTACCTTCAATCGTGTTAACCTTTGTGCTCAGCTCCACAACTTGCTCGGCCGACGCTTTTTCTGCTTAACCTGTTTTTTCAAGACTAACAACGGTCTCTTCACACACATGTCGCTTGTCCATTGGTCCCGTATTGCCAATCCAGCTGTCCCATGCTGTCTTTTCAGATTCAAATTTTGGCGCCTTCTCCCATTTCGTAAGTATAACCCTTCATATCCCAAACCTTTCACTTTCATTGTTCATCACTCCCTCCATAGACGATCCAAAGCAACGTCATCAACCCCTGTTCTCTGCATTTCTTGCCCAAATCGAAGCATTTTCCTGGTGGAGTTGGTCCCGTTATTGTCATTGTGAAGCATTTCGTCGATTGGAGCTTCGAATTGCGCACCGACCCGTAAGTTTTCACCTTCCTTCCTATTCTTCATGTTCTTATTGTGGTTTTTGAACTTCAACTCCTATATCCGTGTTTAGGGCATGATAACAATAGCCAAACAATGCTAAAGATAAGATTAGGCTAGGGTTTTACCTCTCTTTTTGGTGTTAAAAAGTGTCTTCGTCCTTCGTTCTAAACACTGTTCATCATCTCCTGTGGTGAACAGGTGAAAATCTGAAGTAGACCGGGCTACGAACCCCCATTTGATCCAAAATCATGATTTGACCGAGCAAGTTTCTTGTTCGTGGAGTTTAGAAGAAAATCGGGCTATTGGGCCGCACAACATGTAGCGCGAATAAGTTAACTTCTAGCTCACTCGTGCGACCAAGTTATATTCCGCCAAACCTTAAGACCAAGCTGCTAAAACATACATGGGTTGTGTGACCGAGCTAAAATCTGGCTTGCTTGCACGGCCGAGTTGTGACAATAAATAACCAAGCTAGACACTAGCAAAATTAATTGATCGAGCTACCAAATGGCTCTACTCGCGTGGCTGCGCTATCACTTGACACTTTGATTTTTAACTGTAGAATCCTAGGGGACCAAGCACACCAACACAAGGGCTTTAAAAGCCGAGCATAACTTTGGCCACTTAATTCTGCCAAGCAAATTAAGCCAGTCTCTCATGGGGTGCTATCGCTTCCTTGTAAACACGCTGGGAGCACTAGCTGCGTTTCGAGTGGAGTATGGCGTCCCAACTGACGTACACTTAGAGCTCAGCGAGGAGGACATAAACCCGTGGGGCAAGTTAGAGTCTTGCTTCTTCACTGTGCTGAGTATAATAGAATGAGGGTTGCGTTTCCCAGTACAACCCTTAATCTACAAATTCTTGAGATGCATCGGATTGGCCCCAACACAGGTGTCAACCAATACTTACAAAATCATAAATGGAGTTACTGAGCTTAATCGTCGACTAGGATTACAGTTAGGTTTGGCCGAGATCTTGCGCTAGTACACACTCGGCTGCACGACCGATGGATTTAATTATTACCTGAAAATAAGGCTAGGCTGAGAATGTTTAGTAACTAGCACATCGGGCAAAGATATGCACGGTGATGACTTTTTCTGGGTGTTCGACAATTATGAAACAACCAATGTGCCCGGTTGGTACATCAGCAAAGATTTTGGTTCATCATGTAAGTCGCACTCCTTGACCGGTCAATTTATCTATCTTTATTATTCTGTGCTAACTGTCTTCTTTTTACAGCCATTGAAGAGTTGCAAGCAAACTATTTCAACCCAAGTGAGGACGCGATTAGAACCATGCTAAGGTATTGGCACCAAGATTGTCACGATCTTCTCGGTTACATGCTGAGCTACCGGTACTTGGCCAAATGCAAAAGAGATTTCTTTCGAGAACTTTCCCCACCACCAGATCTAATGCTTCCAGACGTCTCTCTAATCCGGTTGATCGAGGAACAAGAGATAGAAAAGAAAAGTCGGATTAAGAACCTAATCACAACTACCTCTACCGAGCTCCCACTCAATCCTCTTCCTGCTCCCATCGCCAATCAAACATCCGAGACCGTGATTGTTTTGGCCTCGACTATCACCGCCCAAGTTAGCACGGAGTCACGCCGAGCTAGTAAAAGGACTCGCTCCATCAATTCGTTAATCGAGCTTGTGGCTGAGCTGAGCTGAGCACCGAGCAGCTAGTGCAGGATGTTGAGCCGACACCTCCGTGGAAGCCGAAGTTGAAGCACCGAGGTAAAGAAATCCCGGTTAATGTGTCGATTAAAGGGGACAAGGAGCATCTCCTGGTTTATGATTTGTCAAAAACGTTGCTTCTATCGAGCGACGTAACCTGGAGTGATCATGTTCCTAACACCCGGCTTGTAAAGTCTGTGGTCAAGTCTATGACGAGGATAAGGAGCTTCAAAAAAATTTCAACTGTAAACTCAGTTGGATTACTAGCCCGGTCTAACTCTTGTTCATTTGTAGGTGATTTAGAAGACTCATCTTGTCATGGACCACGTTCATAGGCTTTAGCAGAAGGTGACCGACCTTTCTAATGTGGCCAAGCACCTGGAGACCGAGCTGGGATGGTCCAAGTCCTCTCTAGAGATTGCCAATACAGATAACGCCAAATTGCTCGGCTAGCTTGGTAGCAGCGAGCAAGAAAGGGACACTCTCTGTACTGAGCTGGAGGGGTTGAAGAAGGCGCAGGATAAAGTCGTGGATGATTTGGAAGACCACGATTTCAAAGAGGCTAAAGACAATTACACCAAACAAGTTGAGGCCACCAAGGACATCTTCTTCAAGTCTGGTTGGAAGACATCTTGTGAGAAACTTGGCCAAGGATTTGAGACCGAGGTGTTCACATCTCTTCCCCACGCCTTCTTACCGGTCTACATAGTGCCTTACTCCAACGACGTCTTCAACTCTTTACAAGAGGAGGCAGAGGCCGAGGAAGAGGGCAGTCGAAATGAGACTGGCCAAAAGGAACGCGGTGATGCGGTCGCCGTGGTTGATCTGGAGGAGACCACCACTTAAGCTGGAGATGCTTGTGCTGATCTTTCCCTCCTTCCCTAGTTTAGCTTTGTATTTTCTCTTCTTTTTTTTTTTTTTTGAAACCTTTGTAACCAGGCTACTAGCCCCTACTTTGTACTCGCAGTTGCCATCAATGAAAATTTTTACAACTCTTTTGCCACTTGTAACTTTGTAATGTTTCTCCTTTTTGCAATCGTGTAATATTATTGAACAAAGCACCGACTACTTCAGCCAGGCAAAATCATCTCGGCTGAATGGTTGGAGTTGAACAATTCAACTCTTTTAGCTGGGCAAAATCACGTCGGCTAAAAGTTAGGAGTTGAACCATTTATCAATTCTTTTAGCCGGGCAAATTTACCTTGGCTAAAAGTTGGGAGTTGAGCAATTCATCAGCTCTTTTAGCTAGGCAAATTCACCTCGGCTAAAAGTTGGGAGTTGAGCAATTCATCAACTCTTTTAGCCAGGCAAATTCACCTCGTCCAGAAGTTGGGAGTGGAGTAATTCATTAACTTTTTTAGTAGGGCTAATTCACCTCTACTTTGAGTGATTCATCAACTCTTTTAACGAGGCAAATTCGCCTTGGCTAAAAGTTAGGAGTTGAGCAATTCATCGACTCTTTTTGTTGGACAAATTCACTTCGGCAATGAAACAAGGGTTAAGCAATTCATCAATTCCTTTGGTCGAGCAAAATCATTTCGGTCTGAAGAGTAAGGTTAAAGTGAGTTGCCCCTTGCCCAAGGCATATCTAAACAAAAAGCAATATGACAATTTTCTAAGTGACTTTCATTCCCATTGCATATATAAATTTCACAAACCCTTGAAAGAATTATATCTAAGAATGGAGGGGTATACATTACTTCCCCAAAAGTTACATTGAAAGTTTGAACTAAGAATAATATAATTTCAAATTGGCTGCGTTTCATGGCCAGGATATGGCTTTTCCGTCTAAATCCTCCAGATGATATGCCAATTTACCTGCCAAACCGGCTATTTTGTAAGGCTCTTTCCAGTTTGCCTCTAACTTCCCTTCGTCCGTCACTAGGGTGTTTCCCATTACCTTTCGCAAGACCCAGTCTCCAACCTTGAATTGTCTAGAGTGAACTGTCTTGTTATACTTCTTGGAAAATTCTTGCTGGTATGTCGTGACGTGGACCAATGCCCTCCCTCTGTGTTTTTCAACAAGGTCTAGTTTGAGGGCGATGGCTTCGACATTTAAGTCTGGCTCAAAATTTCACTACGGATGGTGGGCATATTGTCACGACCTGAACCCGCCTCTAAAAGTTTGTGTCATGACCCGAACCCGCCCCTATGGGTTAAGGACATAACCGGCCAGTAATCCTGTGATTACCTACGGCCTCAGACCAAAACAGACATAACTCGTTAGAGTAAAGGGGCCAAACGGAAGCAAAAATTTAAAACTTTGTCCATAGAGCCATGCTTATATGCACATCAAACAAACCATACTCATATACGTTAATAAACCACATCAAAAGTACAGTAGCATAAACTCCTTTACAGACATGATCATCTAAACTGAGCCAACCCATAACAGACTATATACAAATATACACAAAGTCCTTGCCAACAAGACAAAACGTAAATGCATAACAAAATGGCAAGGATGGGTCTCGTGCGTGAGACACAAGGCTGACTCTCTAAAACTCGTGTTGTTCATAGCAGACTTCACTGGGGCTGGGTTTGGATTTCTCTTGGCTCACCTACAAACACATGAATGAGCGTGAGCGATAGCCCAGTGAATAATATCAAATACAGAAGTTACATAACAATGTAGAACAACAGGTTCCAAACGGCCTTGGGCCTAATTCATATTTCTATTTAACAGATATATAACTATACGAATTTCAAATCAAGTGACTTGTAGTTTCAACATTCTGGCCTTTGGCCCATTCAGATTTCTATTCATGTCAAAACGGCCTTCGGCCCATTCATTTATGTCAAAACGGCCTTCGGCCTGTTCATTTTTGTCAAATAGCCTTCGGCCCACTCATTCATGTCAAAACGGCCTTCGGCCCACTCATTCATGTCAAAACAACCTTCGGTCCATTCATATAAGTCAAAACGACCTTTGGTCCATTCATATATGTCAAAACGACCTTCGGTCTGTTCATTTCTATCAAAACGACCTTCGGTACATTCATTTATTCATGTCAGACTTTTGTTCACAATCCCAATTAGCAAGTCATAAAGCGTATAAGGGAATAAAGAATTGGACATTCACAAGCATTCGAATATCGATATTACTCACAGTGATCGGCTTGTGAATTTGCCCCGGAGCTTGACCCTACACATTTCATGAACACAAAAGGGTCACTAATAGTTCAATTCGTTCTTTAATTCACATATTCCTTTTTAGGCTTCATTCTTATCTCATTAACTCATTTACAATGCTTAACACATGCCTAAGAGTGCTTGCAAGTGAAAGAGAACGGAAAACGAAACACAGAATGTGAAAACAAAATTTTAGAAAACAGAGTCCCCGCTCGAGCGTGGACTCCCCCACTCGAACGGACCCTTAAGGCCTGCAAAAGTGCTGGTTGCATGAAAAATGCGCTCGAGCGTGGAATAGAGTGCTCGAGCGGAAGGCCTGTCTACAAAAGCTCCACGCTCAAGCGTGAGATATCCTGCTCGAGCGGACATCCAACTCTGCAAAAAGTGCTGGGAGCACGAAATTTATGCTCGAGCGGAGGGTTTCCCGCTCGAGCGGACCTCAAATTTTTGAAAAACCTAGGATTGCATTCTTGAGCTTCATTTCGACTTTCCAGCCACAATACTTGTATGCAATGGCTCAAATCCCAAATATAATCATACTAACATGGCACCAATGCAAGATTATAACATTACGGAGCTCAATTTCTTGATTTATCTATATGCATATCCCAAAATATGTCAAACTCAACACCAACATAACAAACTCATGCATTCAAGCTCATATCTTCTCAAATTGTACATGCATGTGATGAATTAGCCACATTCTCAACTTAGATAACACAAATAGTGATCAATACATGAGTTTCCCTTAACATTTCATATGGATTATACACATTTGTGCTCAAACATGCAATATCAAGGTGATTTCCTACATGCATGCACATATTAAGCTTCAATTCAACAAATACAACCCAATTTCATTTCAATCTTGCTCTTGATCACCAAATTAGCTTGAGCACACAAAGTTACAAACCATAATCCAAGAATTACTCACCTAGAAGCTTTGATCTTCTAAGCTTTAGTTAATTCTTGAGCTAAATCTCCAAGATTTCCAAGCTTTAGGCCAAATTAGCACAATTCTCCCTCTTTCTCTCACTATGGCCGGCCCTCTCTCTCCCTCACAATTGTCTAACTCGGATTTTTGAGTTCCAAAGAGTTAAAGGAGAGTGTGATGCTAACATACAACAAACCCCACTAGCATATTATTTCAATATAAAATATTTGGGCACTTAATTCATCAAATTAATCAGTTTAATTTGACCAGAATCAATTTCTAATTAAATTTCACCGTAGGCTCCAAAAATTATGCCAATCACGATGGCGCAATCAATTCCGGGTTCTGTGGCCGATAAGGCCCTCAATTTAATTTCCGAAGCGGATTATTCAAACAGATATTCCTACGGTGAACAGATAGAATTTCAAAATCACATATATTCACATAATGACACATAAAATCATGCTAAACACATAATCATACTCAAATTAAGCACCAATTAGCGTACTACGGAACATGAGTATCACAGTTTGGGTCATAACCGGCCAGTAATCCGTGGGTTACCGAAGGCCTCAAACGAACATACAAAATATTTATGTTAATGGGGCCATAACGGAAGCATGTAATGAGAAGGAGTCCATTGAGCTGTGCATACATGCCATGATAAAATACATACATATTATATCTCACATCACACTTAATGACATATGCCATAACATTTATACACATACATTATATATACATAACCCAGAAGCAAAACTTATAACATCATAGACTATACAAAATCAAAGCTTCTCAAGCTTGGCCAAAACACCACTACAGCCCTGATGTAGGGGTGCAACTTGGGTGGCTTTATAAAAGGCTGACTTCGATGAGGTCTCTAATTTGGAACTCCCTGATGCTCACCTACATACATACAAATAAACGGAGTGAGTTGGAAGCCCAATGAGTAATCTCCATATAAGGGGTTAAATAGATGAGCCTTAATCAATATAAAGATCTTAACATATTTAAAAATCGTTTCGAAAGCACATAGTATCAATACCATTCGTTGATCCTTCTATAGCTTACCAAATAACGAAGTTCATACTTTTTCTTTTAATCACATTTACAGAACGGCCTCGAGCCCAACATATAACAAAACGGCCTCAGGCCCAACATATAATAAAATAGCCTTGGGTCCAATATATTAAAACGGCCTCGGGCCAACATATATCAAAACGGCCTCAAGCCCAACATATAACAAAACGACATCGAGTCCAATGTATCAAAACGGCCTCGGGCCCAATCATATATCAAAACGGCCTCAGGCCCAACATATAACAAAATGATCTCGGGTCCAATATATCAAAACGGCCTCGGGCCCAACATATAACAAACGACCTCGAGTCCACATTGCACATGTCATATAACTTTTACGAATTTATTCATTTCGATCAAAACACAACATTGACACAATTTACCATTCATAGCTCAAGTACACAACGAAGAACATATATGTACAATACCATAGAAATTGCTCACCGTGATTTAGGTTTTAATTAACTTGCTGAATTACCATACAGGACAATCATCAAAGATCGACATCATACAGAATGTTTATAGCAAATCATCAGCTTATACAAAACGTCCAACGGACCATAAACCAATAATAGTTACTAAGGGTCAAAGCACATTTTCCCAATTTATCATAATCGTTGCTCGAAAGGAGACTCATTCATTCTTATCCAAACATTCTTTTGGAAACTTGCCATAGCATGATTACTCTGAAGATTTCAAACATATTTTATCATTTCGGAAACGCTCGTCAAGGCACATAATTTATACAAAGCATAAGTTTCACAATTCTAGAGTATTTCATATGAAAATACTGTTGCAAAGAAAATTACTCGCAGTGCTTGGTCAGATGACACTCCTTAATGACTCAGCCTGTAGGAACATAACCAAGCATAACATTCAAAACACATTACTTTCAATTCACTAAATCACTTTATTCATTACATATCCGTTCAATCATTCCCCATTCTTTAATCCCTCTCAAGTGTTTAATGCTAAACTTCTCTACATGTGATTCACGTACAAAGCTTGTGCTACAGATGTATTTTAAACGGCCATAAATGTTCATGACTTAACTTAATTTTTCCTACAACAATCTCATATGTTTTCCATTGAAAATATTATGTTTACATATTTAAGGTTCAAGGAAATAGCAATAAGCGAAAGGGAACTAAGTTAGGGTAGAAAATGGCATGAAACAGTTAAAAGAAAATAAATAGCCTTCACTAATTTGAGCATATCTAATTGTGTACTTAGAATTTGGATGTGAGACCACCACCATTGGAAACTAGACTTCCGAGGGTTGAATTTAGGCTCAAGAATCGTCTAAAACAGAGTCCGAATAAGGGAGATATGCCTATTTAAAGTTACCAGGTATAAGCTGAAACAGGGTGGCTGCACGTGCGCCCAATTTGACCGCTCGTGCGGCCCAAATCCGCTCGAGCGCCCAAAGAGCAGAATGAAAACCTCTTTTTTTCTTCATGTTCCACTCGTGCGGTGCCCGTGGCCGCTCATGCGGTCTGGGCAAACTTAGACAGTTCGAAAATGGCCAAAATGAAACCCTTCAAACTCATTTCCAACCCCCAAATTCAAGCAAAGTTAATCCAAAAACATGTTATACTAGCATGATTCAAGAGTAATTACATATCAAACACATCAATCTTGCTTCAATAACAAAATCAACGTCTCACATTTTCATAACTTCATAAATTTCATGATAAAGCTTAAATACATAAAAACATGGATGATCCTTCAACAAATCTTTGTTGTATGCACAATCTAGAGCTCATTTCATTCATCAATCATAAGATTGGACTTAAAACAAACAAACATAATGAGATTTCTTGTATTTAGTTCAACCTATTACATAACCCAAAACCCTAGCTCAAAGTTTCCAATTTCCTCTTGATTTCATGCCAAATATGAGCTAAAGACAAAGATTCTAAGTAAATTTCTATACCTTAGCTTCAATCTAGGGCTTGCCCCTTGAATCTCCACCAAATCTCCAGCTTCTCCTCTTCTTCTCTCTCTAAGTCACGCTTTGAGCTTTCTTCTCCCAAATGAAGAACAAAAGGGCTAATTATATATATATATTAAACTCAAAAATCTTAATTTATTCATTACGAATTGTAATTTTTCAAAATCTCACCAAAGGCTCTAAAAATCATGTTAATCACAGCTATGAAGTCAGTTTTGGTTTATCGCGCCTCTAAGACCTTCAATTTTTAGTTCAAAGTTCTAATTACAACAGATTTTTCTACATTCAACAGATATAAAATCCAAAATCACATAATTCACATACTTAACTTGCAAATTCATATTAAACGTATAAACACGTGCATAATTAAGCATAGTACGGGTTGGGGTATTACACATGCCGATCTCCAGTGGGATGACCGCCTCCATTCCCTATGCCAAGGCGAAAGGTGCCTCTTCGGTTGAACATCTCAGAGTTGTTCGGTAGGTCCAGAGGATATTTGGAAGTTCCTTAGTCCATTTTCCTTTGGATTTCTCCAGCCTTTTTTTCAGCCCATCTAGAATGGTCTTGTTTGACGCTTCGGCTTAGCTATTTGACTAAGGGTAGGCTGGTATGAAATTATAGCACTCTATTTCAGCTCTTCACAGAATCCTCTGAATAGCTTTCCATCTAATTAGGTACTATTGTCGAATATTAAGGCTTTGGGGACTCCAAATCGCTTTATAACATTATGCCAGACAAACTTTTTCACATCTTTCTCCTTGATGGTCACCAGGGGCTTTGCTTCTACCCATTTGGTGAAGTAATTTGTTGCGGCAATGAAGAACTTGCGGTTGCCTGGGGCGGTTGGGAGTGGTCCTACTATGTCAAGCCCCCACATTGCAAACGACTAAAGACTTGTGAGGGGAAGGAGTTCTCTCGCTGGTTGATGAATCTGATGTGTAAATTTCTAGCATTTTTCTCATTTTCTTACATATTTCTGAGCGTCGGCCTGTATACACTGCCACCAATATCCTTGCGAGATAGCGTGGTAGGCTAGAGATCTTTCGCCAATATGACTTCCACACATTCCTTCATGGATCTTAAAAAGAAAAACGTTGACCTTGCTTGAATGGACGCATTTCAGGTATGGACCGGTGAAGGATTTCTTATACAAGGCACCGGATGGAGAGAGCCAAACTGCTCTGACTTCACCCGGATCTTGTTTACTTCTTTCTTATGGGTTGGTATAATTATTTCTTTTAGGAAAAGAATAACGGGGTCCATCTAGAAAGGACCTAGCTCAGTGCAAAGAATTTCTGCCCTCTTGGAGTCTTCTATACTGGGTCTCGAGAGGAATTTAATCAAGAGAGGGCTTGGGATTGATTTGTCACCCATGGAAACCAAACCGACTAATTCATCTACCCAGCTATTGTCTTCTCGGCTGATTTGTTAAACTCGTATGGCTTGAAACTTTTTGTTTTGCTCTCTCACCAGAGTCTGGTATTTGGCATTTTTATTATCTTTAGCTTCATACTCTCCAAACACTTGGTTGACCACGAGTTGGGAGTCACTGTACATCATTAGCTCAGACGCTTGAAATTGTTGTGCACTTTTTAGCTCGGCTAGCAACGCTTCGTACTCGGCCTCATTGTTGGACACAAGGAACCCAAGTGTGATGGAATGTTCAATGGTCAATTTGTCTAACGAGATCAAAACCACCCCCAATCCGGCACCATGTTTGTTTGAAGTGCCATCAACAAAAAGTTTTCACATCTTGCCAATAAAGAGCTTCCAACATTCTGCAGGGTCTTGAGATTTTTGAAGGATCAAGTGTTCTAGATTGCACGGCTGCTCGGCTATTTCCGTGTCGAGTGCGTCGTTGATGATTGCAACTTGCATGACTTCATCCCCCCTGGCGATGTGGTATTGGATCCAACAAGTTATCCCGTTATTCCCAAATCCATCAGCGCATTGCCAAGTTAAATTTGTCCTTCGAGTAATAGATCTGTGCTCTAGGGCACAAATTTTGCATCGCTTTCCATGCTTGGCTCGTTAGGAAGGTCGACTTGGACCAGAGCAGGAGTTGGTTGTTTAACTTCCGTGATACCTACCCCCTCAGCTCGGTTGTGATGGTAAGGTCCACCGAGCAAACCTGGTGAGTTCCAGGTGCAAACTCTGCTACGAAGTCGGCCAATGCTTGGGCCTTGATGGCGGTTCTAGGCTAAAATTTGATATCGAATTGCCCTAACTCGACTGCCCACTTCAGAAGTCGGCCAGAGAAGTCGGCCAGTTCAAACAAGGCCTTCAATGGAAATTCGGTCAACATAATGATCGTGTGCGCATGAAAATAAAGTGCCAACTTCCTAGAGGCCATCATTAGTGCCAGACAAGTTTCTCGAGTGGCAGATATCTTGATTCTGCTGGAGCAAGGTCTTGCTTACATAGAAGATCGACAGATGTTGTATGCATTCTGCCTTAACAAGCATCGCGCTGACGGCGTGGTGAGAAACAGCCAAATAGAGATAGAGTTCCTCGCCTTGCTTCGGCATGACAAGGAGTGGAGTAGAGGATAGATATGCCTTTAGTTCGCCCAACGCCCTGTTACATTCTTCGTCCTACGAAAACTTTGATTTTAAGGCTTGGAAGAAAGGGCGACAACGATCTGATGACCGACTTATAAATTGATTAAGTGCGGCTGTCATCCCAGCAAGATGTTGTACGTCATTTGCTGAGTTGGATTGCTTCAATTCTTGTATGGCTTTAATTGGAGAGGGATCCACCTCAATTCCACGGTTGGTGACCAAAAAATCGAAGAATTTCCCTGACCCCACACCAAAGGCACACTTCGATGCGTTCAGCTGTAACTTGTATCGTTTGAGAACATCGAACATCTCCGCTAGATCGGCTAAATGGTCGGCCTCACATTTGCTCCTAACGACCATATCGTCGATATATGCTTCCATCGTTCAACCGAGCAAGGGAGCGAACATCTTAGTGACCATCATTTGAAAGGTTGCTACAGCGTTCTTTAACCCGAATGGCATAACTTTATAACAGAACAATGCTCTTGGGGTCGTGAAAGAAGTAACTTCTTGGTCGGGCTCATGCATAACAATCTGGTAGTAGCCGCAGCAGTCGTCCAGGAAACTCAGCCTTCTATGCCCGGTTATGAGGTTTACTAGTTGATCGATTCATGGCAAGGGGAAGCTGTCTTTGGGACAAGCTCAGTTGACCGTCTTGTAGTCGACACAAACTCGTCATTTCTCATTCTTTTTTGACACGACAACAGTGTTAGAGACCCACCGCGAGTAGTGCACCTCCCAGATCGTTCCGGCTTCCAACAAATTTTTCACCTCCTCAGCTACCACCTCGGCATGATAAAATGCCGATCTCCGTATTCGTTGGATGACTGGACATACATCAAGGAAAAACATTGAGTTAGTGGCAAATGAAATTTGGATAGACGCCAGGTATGTCGTAAGGCGTCCATGCAAACACTTCGTTGTTTGCCACCAAAAAAATCACCATATCTAGTTGTTCTTGGGCGGTCAGGGTGGATCCCAAAAGAAAGAACTTCTCAGGATCATTATTGTTATTCTTGTTGCAAATTATTTGAACTGTTAAAAACATTTTAACAGATTAGTCTCTATTTTCTTTCTATGTATATCACAATTTAAATAGACAAAAATTAAAAAAAAAATATAGATAGAAAAAAACAGGCTTGTGAAATTCAACAGATTAGGAAAACAAGCTTTGTGAAATTCAACAAGGGCAAAAATTTCAACTAATAAGTGGAAAAAATTGAACAGATAGTTAAAAAATTGAACATATATAAAAAAAAAAATTTAACATATAGGAAAAAAATTGAACAAATAGGAAAATTTTTGAACATATAGGCACAAAATTTGAACAGATAGGAAAAAAGTTGAACATATAGTCAATGAAAGTCAACAAATAAATTAAGAGGTAAAATTAGGTTGTTTGGGGTGTCCTAAATAAGTGCACTTTTTGGACTAAAAAGTTGAGGAAAAAAAGATAGATGTTTGGGTTAACTTTTTATCTTTTTACGAAAAAAATGTGTAATAAAAAATTGTATAAATAAGTGTATAGGAGAAGTAAGTGTAATAGGCTATACGACACCTTTTTCTGGACAGAGTGTAGGAGATAAGGAAATTATTACCTCCTTCGCGGACAACCATTTGGACTGTGTTGTTCTGCCCGTGGGGCTCACCACGAGTCCTATTTTGGTAATCTGAACCGTTAATATGTAGAGCTCGTTGAGTACTATATGCCTATAAAAAATTACATCGATCGGATATCGAAATCACATTGATCGGATTAGTTTTTGTTCACCAGTTAACTATAACACCATCATTTTTTTGTACAAAACTGATTTGATCATATAGTTAGCGATATTTGATCAATGTAATTTTTTACAGGCATATAGTACTCAACAAGTTCTACATATTGAACGGTTCAGATTATCAAAATGTGACTCGTGGTGGCCCCTACGAGCCGAACAACACAGTCTAAATGGTTGTCTGCGAAGGAGGCAATCATTTCTAGACCAGTACAGGAGACCAATCACGCGAACAGTCTATCACTTCAGCAAAAAGTTGAGTTGTATTTTTTTATGTGTAAATTTATTTTTTTATATTTTTTTTTTATGAATAGTGATAACTTTTTAGCTTTTTAAGTAACTTTTTGACTTTTCGTCTTTTTCAAGACATGCCAAACTAGGAAATGTCCTTTAAAATAAGAAGAAAAAAAAGCTTTTCATCAAACTATTTCACAAATGATGGACCTCTCATTAGCAAAAAATATCCACTAGACTTAATGTCTTACAATATTTTTAGATTGGATTTATCGTCAATTTATTCTTATTTTTATCACTTTTATTGTATAACACAATTTTAATATATCCATTGAAAATACTATTAGTCCCTACATAAATTTGAATATTTTAAAATAAATTAATATAATCTTACATCGATGAATTACTTAGAGTTTTTTTTTTAAATATTCTAAAAAAAAAAAATTTAGGGAACTAACTCACTTTTCAAACTATTTAGGAAACTAACTTACTTTTTAAAATCGTATTTTAAAAATACAATTTTAAATTGAAATTACATTTTCAATATGCGCTTTCATCTTAAAATTGTATGTTGAAAATGCAATTTATAATGACACGGACTTTACTTTTTGAAATTACATTTTTAACATGTGATTTTAAGGTGAAATTGCATATTGAAAATGTAATTTTAATTTCGAAATCACATTTTCAAAATGTGATTTTAAAAAAGAAGTTAATTTCCTAAATAATTTGAAAAGTGAATCAATTCTTTAAATTACTTTTTAAAAAAATATTTTAAAAAAAAGACTCGAACTACTTGAGTATACCATCGCTGCCTCTACCCTAACTATTATTTGTTATATTTATTTATCTACTAAGAATTGTTAATTTGATTTATGGAGATGATATTTTAAACGAATCAAAGCATTTAGGCGGTGATCAAGTCCGAATAATTTTATGAGGCAAGCATTTATTTTATTTTAATAGGAAATCATGATATATTTGATAAGAAATTTCCATTAATTGACATAATCCTAATTTTGTCTCAAAATAATAAACACAAAATTATTAGAGGTATTGTTGGCTGTGTAAAATGTATAAGCCAATCACAATTTAACACGTGGTATGAGAAGGGTAATTTAGGAAAGTAATACAAATCGTCAACCATAGTCAGACACATGTCAACTCATACTGGTAATAATGGGTCTGCGTAGTACTGGAATGATCGAGGGATGTGGCCTAACGGTTACTCACAAGGTTCAAATTCAAAATCACAAGGGAAGCTTAACTGCAAGCATGGCGTAGTGGAGCTAAGTGTGAGAGAGCATGATCAGTGATCATAAAGGGAGGTTTCGACGGTCACAAGCCCATTTCGACAGTTATCATTGAGAAGTATAAATAGCAGAGAAGGCCCCAGAAAGAAGGGGCAGACTCAGATCCAGAAATCAGTTTTTATCTACTTTATTTTTCCTTCCAGTTTTTACATTTCTTACTATTTACATTTATGCACTTCAAATTCTTGTATTGCACTTCATTCATAAGAGTAGTTTCGAATAGTTTGTTGCTGTAAACCTCTACGAGGACTGGATCAGATTATTGTAAGTTTTTCATTTTTACTTAATGAAATGCTGCAATTGTTCTCCATTTAATTGTTGTTTACTAAATTCTCCTAAACAAGTCACCAGTAAAAGTCATCTTCATTGATGCTGAAAGAACTGAAACACAATCGTCTGATAATTGATTGTCAATTAATCTTCTGTAAGTACTGATTGATCCTTACCGGCACGTTCAAAATTACAATATTAACCTTCAAAAGTCAAAAAAGCCAACATATATTTTTGGCACGCTCGGTGGGATTAATTGAAATGGCTAGACGTAGAAGACAAGGAGAAAATGAACGCTTGGAAGAAGGTGTGGAAGGAGAGATAGAAACACCTAATCCACAAGATAATGTGATTACACATCCTGTGAAAATACCTGTCTTATTAGAACCTATGGTCAAACAGACCAACACTTTGGAGCAAGTACCACATGTTCAAAATATTGGACGAGGCCATGGAGTTGGATCATCCGCTGTTCCATAAACTCAGCCAATGAATCCATGGGGGGGCCTAGTAAATGCCATGGGACAGCAGTTAATGAACGCAATGGAAAGATGGGCGATATCCTTTATGGATCGGATGAATACCCATAAACCAACTAACACAAGGCATATGGAGAAAATTTCAAATGTCCTTCAACAAAGATTGGCTAGAGATAAATAGTCTATGCAAAGTAATGGATATACTAATGGTCAAACTAGTAATCAAAACTATGAAAGACCATTACCTCAGTCTTGGTATAAGCCTCTTTCGAGGCCTATAACAAATCAAAATGCCTCATTACTTGATAATGAAACCATGCAAATTGGTGGATCTGGGTCAACACAAGAAAATGGCATAAGGATGTTTCCAAATCCCATGTTCGAAACCATACCTGGCACAAGAGGGTTCACTAATCCTTTGTTCGAATTTGTATCTGGGGGGTTGGAGGGGTTTTCTGCGACTGGAAGAGACACAACACCTGTTCCAACACCTTTCGCAGGTCCTTTCGCAAGACAAGCTCAGTGGGGTCACCCATACCCTCAACAGCAGCCAGCACCACAGGGACAACCAGTCCCAAATATACCTCCCTATGGACCAAGAGGACCTCAGGCACAAGGTTGTCCACCAAATCCTGTGTTTGCTTCTCCAGTGGTGGTTCAGCAAGCACAAAATATGGTTCCTATAGATCAAATTACTAATATTGTTAGAGAAATGTATAGACCTATGGCTCGGGGGGTTTAAACTCCTGTGTACAGGAAACCATATCCAAAATGGGTAGATAGGATACATGAATACCCAAAAGGGTTTAGAATACCAGACTTTGCTCTTTTTTATGGGAATGGCAACCAGTCAATGGTAGAACATAGTGCTAGGTTCGCTGCCCAGTGTGGTGAATTTACCAATAATGATTACATGAAGTTAAGACTGTTACCAAATTCTCTAACTGGGGCAACTTTTGTATGGTATATTAACCTTACACTAGGCTCTATCCAAACTTGGCAACAAATGGGGGAGGCGTTTCATGCCCAATTCTTCCAAACAGAACCAGAAGTTTTTATGGCAGATTTGACAATGTTGAGTTAAAGACCTTATGAGAAGGTTGTTCAATTTATCACCAGATTCAAAAGAGCACGAAACAAGTGTAGGATCATTCTACCAGAGTCTGAATTCGTGAGATTGGCTCAAAATGGTTTAAAGTTTAAGCTTCGAAAGAAGTTTGACTCAATTGAGTTTCAAGACTTAGTGGAATTAACCTATAGTGTGTTTAGATATGAGTCATTACTTGAGGAAAAACAAGATCGAAGTAATGCATCATACAAGACGTATTATAGAGATCCTAATTATGAGATTGATGCAGCAAAGATCGTAGGAAAAGAGCCTGTGATCTGTGAGGCGTTAATTCATAAAGATACTACAATAGATCAACAGTTTAAAAAGAAAAACCTTCATAGGAAATATTCTTTTGATTTAACAAAGATAGATAATATTTTTGATCATTTGCTTGCAGCCAATTTCCTAAAGTTACCCAAAGGAATTAAAATTCCTTCTCCATAAGAACTTAAAGGAAAAATGTATTATAAATGGCGCAATTCTTGGTCTCACTCAACTAAAAACTGTATTATTTTTCGGGACAGGATTCAAGAACATATTCAGAAAGGGAGTCTAAAATTCCCAGCTAAAGTAGAGAAAGCTATGGGGATTGACACTAATCCATTTCCAGAAATTGGAAAAGCTACATCCAATGTTATTGTGCCAGACTTTCAGAACTTATCCCTGAAGAAATTGAAAGAGGTTAATGTGCAGATGCATATTGCCAGTCATACTACTGCCAAGAAAGATGCTAGAAGTTCACCAGCGAATGGGTAGAGCTTTGCAGACCAAAGGGAAGACTCTAATGAGGAGGCACTAGATGATGACTTTTTAGAGGCAACTGTCATATAAAGAATGTGTCCCAAATGTAGGTTAAGCTATAAATGGTTGAAAGGGCTTTCGATTGATGGGAAGCAGTATTATAAGGATGTGTAGAGACGCCCTAAACTAACCAATGCCTACAACAAAATGCCATACCCAACTGGTCCTAGACAGCAGCCATTCTTGGCTGGACCAACAGTTACTAGAATGCACTTCAAAGGCAAGAGATCTCTACATGAGTTCGGATCACCCAACTAATATAAAATGGAGGGCAATCATTCTGAGAGGAGGCCTGAAGTGGGCTCAAGTTATGGGATCAGAGCCAGAGATTGGCCTCCTAGAGCAGCCTTACATAAGATGGAAAGTGGCCACTCTCATGGAAGGCCTGAATTAGGCCCAAGACAGGAAGTTAGGGCCAAGCAATGGCTTTCATAGGTAGCTTCGAAACTGACTTCGAAGGTATAAGGAGACAGTTCGACATCTGAGTTAGTGGGTTCATAGGTGCTTAGGGTTCCAGATTGGTTTGTCATGCAGAACAAGCCTAAGGAAATTCCTACCCAGAGAAGTGTTGTTGGAGACCAGGGTAGGATGGTTAAACCTCACTTAGCAACTCCAAATAATTGTGTGTTACTAAAATATCCAAAAACAAATGAACCAAATATGGTCCTAGTGATTTCTAGGTCCCAAAGGAAGAAGATCCAGCGAAGGTACACTCAGTACCAAAAGGATCTGGAAGAAAGTGGGGAAAGTTCTTCATTGGCCCAGCCAAAAGGCCAGGCAGAGGGAAGAAAAAGTTCCAAGTTGGATCATAGTCCAAAATCGACTCCTCAGGACAAAAGGAGTTACAACAAATATCAGTTGGGTAATGTTCACTCTGAACTGAAAACCAAAGGAAAGTGACAGTGAGGTAGAAGGAGAAGTTGATCTAGACCAAAGGAAAGAGATTGTTGATGAGGAAATGTTTGAAGCCTTCATGGCTGAACAAACATTTTTAGTTGAAAAACTAGCAGGAAAAGGCCATTCGAAGGAAGTCACTAGTACTGAAGTTCCAGAGTGTAGCATAGAGGATGCTTCTAAGGTAACTGAACAAGTTAGCTTGGAAAAAAAACAAAAGCAGCTGACAGTTCAGTTTGGCTCATTTATTCCAATGTCAGTGAATATGGTGCACATATTGCCACTAAAGTTCCAGGCTGGGGATGAAAACCAAGAAGGTCAGGAGATTGACCCTATTCCAGTTTCTAGTGAAGACTCACAGGTTAGCATGATTCAAGATGAGTCTGAAATAGCTACACTAATGGAAACTAAAGATAAGAGTGAGGAAGTTAGTATTAACCTCTCATACCCTTTTAAGTATCTTACAACATCCATGACACAGCATGTCAAACCCTTGTATATCAAGGCTTTCTTCAATGGGATACAGATGAACCGGGTATTGGTGAATAATGGGGCAGCAGTAAACTTGCTTCCGAAATCTTCTTTGAAGAAACTAGGAAAAAGGAACCCTAGATTGATTCCAACCAGCACAACCATTGCTGGCTTTGTTGGAGATAAACAGATGGCTTAGGGCATTTTGCCCATCAACCTGAGTATAGGAACCATAGATTGCATGACGGCATTCTTTGTTATTGACAGCAATGCTAAGTATAATGCTCTACTTGGTAGGGATTGGATTCACACCAACAAATGTATGATTTCCTCTCTATATTAGAAAATAATGATGGCCTTGTGCAATGGAGAGACATAGGAGATCAATGCAGACCCTTAACCCTTCATAGCTTATGCTAACTTTGCAGAGGCCAACTTTTATACTGAAGGAGTGACACCACTTAGTGTACTGAGAAAGCTTGATGGATCAGCTGAAGTGATGGCTAATGAGGAATTAGCACACCTAAAGCACTTAGTCCAGGAAAGTGCTGATGAAAAATTTGTCGCCAAGGATAACAATGATGCCTGGTTATAGGCAAATAAATAAAACCCAAGAGGCTAGATCTTTGGCTTTAGTTAAATTTTCAGTATTGGACATAAAATCAATAGTCTAGAAGATTCAAGAGCAAGAGAAAGAAGCCATGGTAGTTGTCTGTAAGCAGGAGCAGCAACAGCTCAGGTTTTTGCCCTTTGATAAATACGATGCGTTGGACATTGAATCAAAAGTCCAGCAGATACAGGAAGAAGAAGCCTTATGGATAGACTTTGTCTATGAGGAGGAGGGCAAAGATGTTAAGTCAAAGAAACTAGGAGCAGAACAAAGCAAAGAAATTGCTTCGAAGACAGAAGAAATCAAAAAAGAAGCATTAGTGAGTTCTCAGATACAAGACCCCTTGGAAGAGGTTAACTTAGGGGAGGGTTCTACACAACAACCCACCTACATTAGTGCTTAGTTAAGTGCTCTTGACAGAGACCAATTGTTGGTGGTTTTAAAAAGATATAAAGATTTTTTTGCATGGTCTTATAATGAACAATCAGGATTTGATATGTCATTAGTATAACATAAGCTCCCTATGAAGCCTAATTTCAAGCCATACAAGCAAGAACCAAGAAGAATGAGTCCTTAAGTGATTCAGAAGGTCAAGGAGAAATTCGTAGGCTCCTTAAGGCAGGCTTCATTAGAACAGCCAGGTATGTTGAATGGCTATCCAGTATTGTGCTTGTAATTAAGAAAAATGGTAAAATGAGGGTACGCATCAATTTTAGAAACCTGAATTTAGCAACTCCAAAAGATGAGTACCCTATGCACATAGTAGATTTATTGGTGGATAGTTCAGCAGGGCACAAGATTTTATCAATGATGGATGGGCACTCTGGTTATAACCAAATCTGCATTGCAAAGGAGGATATTCATAAGACAACATTCAGATATCCTGGGAACATTGACACCTTCGAATGGGTTAAAATGCCATTTGACCTGAAGAATGTTGGGGCTACATATCAAAGGGTTATGAACACTATCTTCCATGACCTCATTGGAGGATATTTAGAGTGTTACATTGATGACATTGTAGTGAAGTCTCAATCCATGGAGGAACATTTGTTTCGTTTGGAAGCAGCTTTTGAAAGAATGAAAAAGTTCAAGTTGAAGCTCAATCCTCTCAAATGTGCTTTTGGCGTATCAGCTGGAAACTTCTTGGGCTATGTCGTACACAAGAAGGGAATACAGATTGATCAAAACAAAGCCAAAGATATCATTGAGGCCAAGCCTCCATCAAGTAAGAAAGAAGTACAAAAATTCCTTGGACAGGTTAATTTTCTTCGAAGATTTATTTCTAATACTGCAGGGAAAACTAAAGTATTTTCTTTCTTATTAAGGTTGAAAGATGAAGAGGAGTTTGTGTGGACAGCAGAGTATCAAACTGCTTTCGAAGGAATCAAAGCCTACTTGGCCAAGCCTCTAGTGCTGATGCCACCTAAGGGTGATAAGCCCTTGAAGTTGTATATTGCTGCAGCAGAAGATTTATTGGGAGTTTTCTTAGTCCAAGACAATGAAGAAGGCAAAGAGCAATTAGTTTATTACCTTAGTAGGTTTTTAAATTCTTGTGAATGTAAATATTCAGCTGTAGAAAAGTTGTGCCTTGCATTGTATTTTGCTGCAATGAAACTAAGATACTATATTTTGCCTACAACCGTCTTGGTAATTACAACCACAGATTTGGTTAAATATATGTTGTCTAGACCTATGTTGAGAGGAAGAATTGGCAAATAGATACTAGCTTTGTTAGAATTTCATCTAGACTATGTCCCCCAAAAAGTAGTAAAAGAACAAGTTTTAGCTAATTTCTTGGCAGATCATCCATATCAGACAGAAAGCCAAGAGACAATGGATCTTAGTATGATTAGTATTGAACCATGGCAAATGTGGTTCGATGGATCAAAAGTCAACGGTTTAACTGGAATTGGTGTGGTGATTAAGTCACCACAAGGGGTAGAAACCACACATGGGTTCAGAGTGGATGAAATTAATTGTTTCAATAATCAAGTTGAATATGAAGCTTTAATAATGGGACTAGAAATACTTATTGGATTATAAGCTCATCCAGTTGATATATTTGGGGATTCTCAATTGGTGGTTAACCAAGTAAAAAGAATTTTCAAATGTCAAAGTGCAAGCATGTTGCCATACTATGTCGTTGTATTACATTTACTTTCTCAATTTTCAGATAGCAAATGTGACTTATGTCCCAAGATTCATGAATAACAAAGCCAATGATGTGGCTTAGAAAGCTTCAAATTTTAGGAGAATGGATAACACTTAAATGAACATAAGTCAAACGACATATCAAAAGGTAATACCACCCTTAACCAAAAAGAATGTGGTGTTAGAGGTCAATTATAATGACTTACAAGAGCAAGATTGGAGGCATCCAATAATGCGGTACCTAACTGGCCCATCTTTGAAAGCCAGTAGAAAAATCGAATTACAATCTATGCAATACATAATGTATGGTAATGCTCTTCACAAAAGGGGAGCAGATGGCTTATTATTGGAATGTTTAGGGCCAAAGGAGGCATTGACAGCCATGACTGAGGTTCATGAAGGCATCTGTGGTGCTCATCAGCCTGGTGTGAAGATAAGATGGTTGCTTCGAAGACATTCCTACTATTGGCTGACCATCCTTAAGGATTGCATAGAATATGCTAGAGGTTGTCAGGCATGCCAAAAGCATGGCACAATAAGGCATGTACCAATAACTGATCTGCATTCAGTTGTAAAGCCCTGGCCGTTTAAAGGATGGGCTATGGATATGATAGGAAAAATATATTTACCCTCTTCGAAGCATCATTGTTTCATCTTAGTGGCAACAAATTACTTCACTAAATGGGTCGAAGCTAAACCATATAAAGTTGTAGACCAGACTGAAGTTATTGGGTTCATTAAAGATCTGATCCACAAATTTGGCATCCCACAGACTATAACTGTTGATAATGGGACTGTATTTAATGGGAAGATGGTAAAGTCTTTTGTGGCAAAATTTGGAATTAGCATTGTTAATTCTACCCCTATTATGCATAGGCAAATAGTCAAGCAGAATCATCCAATAAATCCTTGAAAAAAATAATACAGAAAGTTGTGGAAGATAATCCCAGGGATTGGCATAACTTGCTATTGGATGTATTATGGACTTATAGGACTTCTCCAAGATCAAGTACAGAAGTTACTCCTTATGCCTTAGTATATGGGCATGATGCAATGTTATCTGTAGAAATTAACATTAAGTCCTTGAGGGTGAGATACCGGGATCAGTTAGTTCCTGAGCAGTACCATCATAGTATGTGCTTGGAGTTAGAGAATGTGGATGAAGCTAGAATTCTGGCATTAAATAGCATTCTTTTCTCAAAGAAGAAAGCAGTCAAAAACTATAATAAGAAAGTCAAGCACATTAGATTTGATGAAGGTGATTTGGTATGGAAGACAATACTCCTAATAGGGATTAAAAGCCATAGGTTTGGCAAATGGTCACCTAATTGGGAAGGACTATATCAAATTCATAGAGTTTTGTCTTGGGGAACATATCATTTGAGAAATTTGAATGGATATGTACACTCTAAGAAAATTAAAGGTAGATATTTGAAGCCTTATTATCCAATCGTGTGGGAAACACAAGGAATATAATAAGTGCTAAACAAAAGAAGCATGAAAACACTCAAATAATGAATAAAGATTTTATTTCATAAGGAGTTGAATACATGCAGCCATAGATTGGCCCAAAAGTCAATACAATGTTTCAGTTGTTCCTTTACAATTGACTCTTTACTCTTAAGAGATGAGAATAACTGAATGGCCGTAGCCATCTCCGGATTTCGATAAGCCAATCCTTGGTTAATAATCAACAGCTTGGTGACAGTTCGATCCAAAGCCAGGTTGGCTGCTGATAACTCTTCTTCTAGCTGAGCTTTCTTCTCCAATAGTTGAGCTCAAAATTGAGAGACAGATGAATGTTGTTCTTTCAATTCTGACACTTCAGCATGTATCTGGGAAACAAATCTCTGGTCTCTCAACAATTTCTCCTCTGCAACTTTGGCAACATAGCAGATGTTGATATAAAAGTCAATGGTAGCTGCTGCCTAAGATAAATGACTTGAAATAGTCATGCTAGATTGCTCAACGACCTTGCAGCACTAGAGGAAGCCATTATTGATAATAGGCCTTTGCAGGGCTTCGAAGGGGATCCTCGAGAAGAATGTTAGCAACTCCAAATAGCTGTCCAAATCTAATAAAGGTAAGGAAGTCCTACTGGTGGAGGAAGAGCTCTCAAAAATTTCTAAGAAAGAATTAGCCAGGACTATTGGCTCAATTTCATTGCTAGTTGTTGGAATGGTGGAAGGCATGTCAAAAAGGCTAGCTAGTCTAGCTTCGAAAATGTCTACCTCTTCTGTTGACATGGTTGGTACAGAAAGGGCTCTAGTACGAGGAAGAGATGGCTGCATAGGGACAAGAGGGGAAGATGAAGTATCCCTAGCAGTTTCTATACTCTTGGCTACTAGTCAGTCAAGAGAATAGGGACTAGAGCTGGATAGCAATGGTGGACAAGGAACTGGTGAGCTACTAGTGTCTTTTCTAAGGGAGTAATAACTTGAATTTCCTTAGGAGGGGAAGGAGCAACAAGGCTTGAAGAGAGAGTAAATTGGGCTGAGTTAAAAGATAGAAAATGAAGGTATAGGGTAAAGCCCAAGGATAAGGACCTTCGCCTCAAGGAAGGTCTGAAAAATGTAGAAATAAGGAGTGCGAGTATTATTTGAATGGGCTCCACATTTCGAGGCATTGCTTTTGATAGTCTTACAACTTCAAATGAAGCTGAAGGGGTCCTTATTGAAGGCAAAGACGGAGTAGTTATTGCTGCAAAAGAAAAAAAAATGAAGCAATGTTAAATTTTAGTATCAAGAATTTGAGGAAGGAAATTAGAAACACAAAAGGAAGTTACCAGTTTCAAAAGTGGTAATAATGGTTAGAGAACTGTGAAGGGTATAATGTTCAGCAGTTTGCTATTTCCTTGCAGTCTCTCTTTGAAATTCATTAGCAGCAGTAGCTTCATCCCTGAGCATTTGTTGTTGTCTCATTTTCTCTGCCCTCTGAAACACAATGATTTCCTTAGAGTGTTCTGCTTCCACTGCTTTAACAGATGCTTCGTGAATGGGGTCCCCAATGAAATTAGAGAGAGAGACTGTCATTTTCTTCTTTCTTTTTAATGGTTTCTCATGCTCTTTTTCTGCTTCCTCTTCCTCCATGTGAGCCTCAGGTACCATTTCTTCAGGATCAAGTAAAAGCTTTCTTTTCCTTTGTTGCTTCTGTTTGCTCTTTAAGAGATTTAAAGCTTGGACTTTTTAGAGAAAGAACTATAAGTAAGAGCAAGGGCATCATAAAGGAGGAAAAAAGAAAAGAAGCAGTAATACATACTTTTCTTTGAGGCAGCTCGGGAAACTCTAGGAGGAGGTGATGCAGTATGAGCAGACTTTGTAGTAACAGGCGCAAGAGCTGGGGTAACATGAGCAGTGGAGGAAATAACAACTCCAGTTCCTTTGGACTTGGGTTAAGGTACATCTAGTACTATCAATACATCTTCAGGAAAAATAGCCAAATGCACCTCTATGTTGGCCATCCACCAGTTCTGGTACCTCTTCAATGAATTGCTTTGAGGAATGAAGGGTAGGTACTTAAAGTCAATTAAATCTTGGATAAATTTGGAAGTTGCTTCTTCCAATCTGGATCTTCGAATCTTCAAATCTCTGCTGGTAAGACTTGAATTGGACTGACTGCAGAGAGGGATGGGGACCTTTTGTGAGAATCCAAATTGCTTAACAAATTAGGCAGGACAATAGGACTTAGAGATGCACTTGTAAGCTCTGGGGTTTATAGTACCAATGAATAGTTTCCTGGGGATCAGAAGAGAGGCCCATATATTTTTGTGCTGGGGCGTAGAACATGACCTATCATTTAAAAAAGTCCTTAGCCAGGCTGGGCCAATATTGGTAGCTTCGAAGGGGTAGAAAGTGTGAGAAGAAAGAGAAACTAGGAGTTGGTGAAAGAAAGAAAAGTAGAAGGCAAAGTTAGAAGGATAAAGTGAAACATTGGCTAACTTCATGCCATGAGTGGTAGGGTTTGGCTCCAAAAACTTTAAGCATTTAGACTACAAATCAGTGAAATATGCAAAAAGCCAAAGTTGGAGTATCCAAAATGGGCCTCCTTGATTGGCATCTAAGGGTTTTTCACAAAAAAAGGAAACAAACTCTATAAACATGACCCAAAACATATGGAGCTAATGCCACTTTTCTTTGTAAAACAAGGGCTTTAGTAAGAGGGGCGAATTCAGGCATGATCCTCTGAGAAGAGGTGTAGAAGAGGAATTTGCAAAGCTAATACAATAAAAAAGAAAAAAATTCCCTATCAGTCATAGGGCCTTCTCTTTTGTTCTCAACCTTGTCAAAGTCACTATATGATGAGTTCAGAGGAGGAAAAGAAAAAGGAGTTTTAAGGTCAGGGTAGTCTGGATCGATAAGGGTACCAATAAGAGATAATCCTAACAGATGGCAGATGTCAAAGACAGTAAGAGCTATCATCCCACATCTAAATTGAAAGAAATTGAAAGTAGAATTCCAAAAGTAAAGAGCAGCAGGTATTAAAAATAGGTCATCTGAAATAGTGAACCTAGACAATTGAAGGGCATCGAAGAGGCAAAGCTCCTGAAGATCCAGTGTCCTATCAAGGACGACCCGATCATACCATTCGTTCCACTTTGGTTTTATTGTGGGCTAGCAGCGATGAGGTCGGTTCATCCTCCAGCTTCCTCAATCAAGACCACATTCATAAAGGAGGCAATGATCTTCCAGACGTGGATACAGAGCTGGAAGCTCAGTGGAAATCTTATTAAAAATGGGCCCAAGCACGTATTCTTGTTGCTCATGACGACGGGAAATGAAGATGCGTTCGTCGATGGCATTTTTCTCACCAGCCTTGTATTTCTCACACTCTTCATCAATGATCCTTTTTAAAGCTACGAATGGACTCGCATGCTCGACAACCGGTATTTTCAAGGAAGAAGAAGCCATTGACAGGAGTTTTTTCAGAGACAAAGCTGATGAAGAGGGTAAGGTGAAAGAGAAAGCCAATAGAGATGAAGGGTTTGTGTGCTAGGAAAACAAGTGAATTGAAAGAACTAAATAAAAGGGTTTTTAAACCTTTCTGTCTGAAAAAATACCCAATCGTTTTAAGTGGGTTGAATTCATAAAGAAGTGCTAAAGGTACGGATGCGAAAGGTTTCTCTCAAGGTTGATAATTTATGAGGGAAACATATCTCAAATACTAATATTGGCTTCGAAATCAAATGTTTGGCTTCGAAGCCAAGCTTTGGTGCCAAAATCAAGTAACAAACAGATTCGAAAGCAGGAAATTGACTTCAAAACACATTTCACAGCTAGGAGTTCAGGAGTGCCCATTTATTTGTTTACTTCAAAAGGATTAAAGACCGGTTTTTAGGTTTCTTGGTGAAAGTAAAATCCTTCGAAGCAAAGTTTAAAATACCTTACAGTTGGAATTGGTTTGTTCTAGGCTTCGAAGTGACGTAAAGCCAGTAGTTGGTTTAGTAGTATACAAAAGGAATCACTCTTTTAGAATAAAGTAATGCAGTCCTTAAAGGAAGTTTCCATACTTCGGAAAATGTAGATTGTTTAGTTGAGGCAAGAATAGTTGATTCGAAATTGTTGATTATGTTAACCATGTGATTGAAAAGAGAAGACCTAAGGCAAAGGCTGTCAATTACACTCCATATGTTGAAGAAGTTCAAATTGAGTTTCCAGTATTCCATTGCATATGATCAAATCAAGTTTCGAAGGGCAAAATTAGTAAATTCGAAGCTCTGATTTTGAAAGGAGACCTAAGGCGAAGGTTGTTAATTACACTCCATATGTTGGAGAATTTCAAATTGGGTTTCCAGTTTTCCATTGGATATGATCAAATCAAATTTTGAAGGACAAAATTGGTGAATTCGAAGCTCTGATTTTGTTTGTTTTTTGATAAGTAGAATAAAATCAGACCATGCCAAATAAAGAGAAGAAATCTTAACTTCATTAAGACAAAATCAATTACATCAAAAGCCTTTTTTGGCTACATATTCAAGTTTATAAAAATAAGGAATAGAGTAAATAACAAAGTCATGGAATTTGGCCCAACTATGGTCAATGAACTTCTGTTCCTTTTTTATTCTATCTTCTATCTTCTCCAGACTAGGTTGCTGAAGTTGATATGCTCTTATTGCATAAAAAAGTTTTTCGGCCTTTATTTCAAACTTTGTTTCCTTCAACCCTTATTCCATCTTCTCTATGTCAAAGTCATCCCAGTATGCAGAGTCTTTATTCTTGAAATCATTATATTCATCGATGAGGTTCTTTGCTTCATACCGGGTATGAACACGACGGGCTGAGATTTGGTCCAAAGAGCGAGTGGTTGCCACAGACGTCTGATGCCAATGAAGAAGTAGTGGGAGTTGGTCCAAAAACATCTGGAGCTTTGCTTGGGCAATGGGGTTGAGGACATGACCCCGGGTCATAACGTCACAAGCCCATCAAAAGTTCTTGAGAGGAACATCACCCTCTAGAACATTAAAGGGCAAGTGAGAAAAAACCGCAAGCAGAAGTTGAGCTTGATTTCGCTCATATATAGTGGGGGGAGATGGAGGGCTATAGTGGGGAAGAAACTGGTCCTCAAAAAGAATGAGTCTCAATTATTCCATCCAGTAAGGGTTTTGCGGAAGAGAAGGTGCAGGAGGATCCATCTCGAAAGAATGAGGGAACTGGGGGTTGTTGATGTATTTGAGCCAGTCAGAAGAGCAAAGTTTTGCCTTCTAGGCTAAGAAGTACCGGCTGTACCCTTGGGCCTCCTCTGGACGACGAGTGGCTTGCACTATCTTTGTAGACATGGAGGATGTGTACCATGCTACGAGTAAGTTATCCTCCAAACTGCGTCGGCAGTCAATGGGTACATATGGGTAAACCACCGAGCTCCGAGCAGAGGGAGGAAAAGTTAAAGGATCAACAAATTTGACGAAGTGATGATTGAT
Source organism: Camellia lanceoleosa (assembly GCA_025200525.1). Taxonomy (NCBI): domain Eukaryota; kingdom Viridiplantae; phylum Streptophyta; class Magnoliopsida; order Ericales; family Theaceae; genus Camellia; species Camellia lanceoleosa. The sequence goes on from CM045768.1 coordinate 56,100,802, forward strand.
TCACTCTCTCAACTCGAATTCCTCAGGTTCTGGCCAACTTCTCCAGCCAGAAGGCTTAGAAAAAGAGGAAGAAGATGCAGCCTCACCCCACACAGAAGGTTGTGGGTTATCAATTATCAGATGATTGTGTTTCAATTCTTTCAGCTCAATGAAGAGAACTTTTACTGGTGGCTTGTTTAGGAGAATTTAGTAAACAACAATTAAATGGAAAACAATTACAGCATTTCATTAAGTAAAAATGAAAAACTTACAATGATCTAATCCAGTCCTCGTAAAGGTTTACAACAACAAACTACTCGAAACTACTCCTATAAATGAAGTGTAATACAAAAATTTGAAGTGCAGAAATGTAAAAGACAAAAAATGTAAAAATTGGAAGGAAAAATAAAGTAGATAAAAACTGGTTTCTAGATCTGAGTCTGCTCCTTCTTTCTAGGGCCTTCTCTGCTATTTATATTTCTCAATGATAACCGTCGAAATGGACTTCTAACCGTCGAAACCTCTTTTCATGATTGCTGATCATGCTCTCTCACAGTTAGCTCCACTACGTCATGCTTGCAGTTAGGCTTCCCTCCTGATTTTGAATTTGAACCTTGTGAGTAACCGTTAGGCCACATCCCTCGATCATTCCAGTGCTACGCAGACCCATTATTACTAGTATGAGTTGACACATGTCTGACTATGGTTGGCGATTTGTATTACTTTCCTAAATTACCCTTCTCATGCCACGTGTTAAATTGTGATTGGCTTATACATTTTATACAGCCAACATTACTCCCTGCACTAATATACCCAATACTTGGTAATATTAGTGGATCCAAACGCTTCACCCACGTCCTAGGACGTGCATGGGTTTCTTAGAACTACAACCGACTGCATTAAATTCTTTTCTATACCTTGAACATTGGCAATTAATCTTTTGTAAGGACTGATTGATCTTTACTGGCATGCTCAAAATTATAATACTAACCTTCGAAAGCCAAAAAAGCCAATAGGTATTATCATAATATTTGTGATTGAAATAATGATTCAACCAATGAGATTCTAGCTAAGAAATAGCAGTTACAGGGGAGATAATTCTCATAATTTGGGACTAGAAATTTCCCATCCAATATAGGCCTCAAACAATCTGAACCTTGGATTGAGGTTTACATTTTGCCTAATGTGGTGTTAAACAATTACACGAAAAGTAGCTAAACTCGTTTTAGGGGTTTGTTTGACAATGATTTTTTTAAGTTGGTTTTTTAATTTTTTTTAAACTTTTTTAGTTTGAGACTTTTTTATTTGTTTGATTTTTTTGTTTGACTTTTTTAGCCTTTTGACTTTGGAATGACAATTTTTTTTTGTCCTTTTGTGATTTTGACATTTTGACTTTTTTTTGTCCTTTTATAATTTTTTAGCCCAAAACGAAAACCAAACCGGAGCTTTATTAGTGCACGTTATTCCCTTGTGTGTTAGAGCATCCCCACCAGCTCCCTTAAACCTCTTCCTTGCTTATTTTAAGAGGTAAATGGTTCTCTATACACCTGCATCAGCTCTCCTAAATAATTCATTAAATTAATTTTTGCTACAGTGGCTCCCTATTTGTAGAGAGTCACTGTAGCTTCCTTATATATATATATATATATTTGCTTTGCTTTGCTTTGTTTAGGGACTGTAGTGCACATTTGTAAAAAAAAAATTTTAAAAAAATTTATAATTAAAAATTATATTTTAATAAAATAAAGAAAAAATAGAGAGGTTGTTAATAGAATAGATAAATAATAAGAGTCTATTGAGGAAAGTAAATGAAAAAGTGGCTCTTAAAATAAGAAATGAATTTTTTAATAATATTTTAAGGTAAAATTTAGATAAACTGGTGGGAATGCTCTTAGTATAAATCCTATGGTCATGTTTGTTTATCGGTGTGGTGGTTGGATTGGTCGAATTAGATTGTTGTGATTATAAGTTTCACTCACTGTTTCTTTGGTAATAATTTAGCCTATGTTTGGGAAGTGGGTTTTTTGGCTTTTTTTGTTAAAATAGCCACAAAAAACAAAGGGTTGGTTTGGGAAGTGGGTTGGCTTTTTAGTTTTTTGGTTTTTTTAGTTATTTTAGCATGAGCTAAAAAGCTTGGTTTAAGAAGGGCTTTTTAGTTTTTTTGACTTTTTTTGTGAGAAAATGGCATAATGATTATAGGTTGGATATGATGTTTTGTTTGTTGTGGCTAAAATAGCCTATTTTGTTTTTTGTGACTATTTTAGCCTAAAAAGCCCAAAAAGCCTCTTCCCAAACAGAGGCAAAATAGGCTTTTTAGCTCAATAAGACAAAATATCACATACAACCCATAATCATTACATTTTTTCTCTCGCAAAAAAGTCAAAAAAGTTAAAAAAACCAAAAAATCTTTCCTAAATTAGACTTTTTAGTTCCAGTCTAAAATAGCTAAAAACATTAAAAAGACAAAAAACCAACCCACTTCCCAAACGAAGCCTTAGAAGGAAAATTGATAATGCAAGAGGTTTAGTGATCTCTCTCAGTACAGAGATTAACTTGACTGAGTTTTGAATGAAATTAGAAAAATAATATGCGGATTGAGGCCAAGTTTGGCATCCCAATATAAGTGCACTTATTTCATCTTTTTATCTTTTTTGGATCACATCAATCAACATCTCCTCTCTACTTTTTCTACACATAATACAAGAAAAATCAAAAAGTGCACTTATTCTAAACTTCCCAAACTTGGCCTGAATCTATTTTATAAGAAAATTTTATTTTATTTTTACTACGTACATATATTTGTTTTAATTTTTTTAATATAGAAATATTATTTATTTATTTATTTTATATAAAAATAATTTAATAATCTCATCACTAATAATCTCCCTCACTATTATCAAAACAAATTCACTTTTACTTAATTTTTTCACTAATCATTCTCTCACTAATAACTCCATCTAATCCAATACAAACAAACACAAACCGCTCAATAATAAGCGCAAAATCTTTAAGTGCAAATCCGCTCGTCATTGGTCTATTTCGAAGCACACGGATCGAGTCACAAATCGCCCACCACCGTCGATCAAAGAAAATATCAACGGTCAAAATCAATCGTCACACAAAGCAGGTAGGACTATATAAACAAGACCGCGTCAGCAGACACTCCACGCCAATCCGAAACGCTCCTTTTGGACAATTTCTAGGTTGGAGTGGATTGTTAATATTCTGTTTTTTCAGGGTCAGAATTGTCTTTTTCGACCTCGGAATTTACACAGATGGATGCCGCTAAAGTAAAGAAGGGTGCCGCAGGGAGGAAGGGCGGCGGTCCGAAGAAGAAGCCGGTTTCCCGGTCCGTCAAGGCCGGTCTGCAGTTCCCGGTCGGAAGGATCGGCCGGTACTTGAAGAAGGGACGCTACTCTCAGCGGGTCGGAACCGGCGCTCCGGTCTACCTCGCCGCCGTGCTCGAATACCTAGCTGCTGAAGTAATCTCTCTCTCTCTCTCTCTCTCTCTCTCTCTCTCCGTATGTATATACATAAATGTTATATATAATAATTTGTTCTGGATCTGTGAGTGGATCTGGTTTTGTTGTTGAATTTGGTGGTTTTCGTTGTCTCTGGATCCTTTTTTTTGTTTTGGATTTCTTTTTTGTGCTGTTTGGATGCTAAGAAAATGAGGTAAAAGAGAATAGTTTTGGATCATTTTTAACGCTCTTTTCGCTGGTGCTTTTGCATTTTCTCTCGCATGTGTTTGGTATTCGAGTAATTCCATGACTAGAGTAGAAATTGTTTCTGATTCCTTCAAATATTCTCGATTGGTTGAAAATGTCATTTCTGCAGTTATCGAACCTTCTGCTGGAAAGCTGAAAACAGATCAGCAGAAGTCATTAGATTCAAAATTTGATTTTTGTCTTCTCAGCTTACCATACCTAGGGTAAATTGAAATTTGAACTCTTTCTTTATTGCTAATATTTGTTGTTTGTTTATAGGTACTGGAATTGGCGGGAAATGCAGCCCGTGATAACAAGAAGAACAGAATCATCCCTAGACACGTTCTTCTGGCAGTGAGGAATGACGAAGAGCTCGGAAAATTGCTGGCTGGTGTGACAATTGCACATGGCGGTGTTCTTCCAAACATCAACCCTGTTCTCTTGCCAAAGAAGTCTGACAAGGCCACCAAGGAACCCAAATCTCCATCCAAGGCCACCAAGTCCCCCAAGAAAGCTGCTTGAGCTTATCCTCTCACCCAAATTCATTTCCCTCTGTCTGTATACTTGGGCTTAGAACAACTTGCTTGGTTGATTTTTAGGGGAAATTAGTGAAAAAGAGTGTCATGCTTTTTACTCTGTTTATGGTAGGATTTTCTATTGATTCCATGGATGAAATGAAACCACTCGTTTCTTTTGTTTGGTTATTTGGTTTGCCCATCAATCATAGTTCAATTTTCATTGTCATTTTCAATGGTCATCAGCTTTCTTCATGGGTTTTGTGGGTTTTGTTTGGAATTGCCATTAGGTAACACTACAAATGTAGAATTTTTACTCACTATTTTATTAAGAATTATCAATCCATGATTTAAATTTGTTTCATACATGACTTCATATAAACATGATTGGGAATGAGTTGTATTCAGTTGCAGATTCAATTGGATCAATCACTTAAAATCTTAGAATTAATGAAACGTCTTGGCCATTATTCTTCTTGGTTAGATTCGTTTACTGATTAGAATTATAGAAAGGTCTCGTTCCATTTTGCGGATGTGGTAAAATTTGAAGTATTAGAGCATTTTTGTCAGTTTACCTAAATTTTATCTTAAAATATTATTAAAAAATTTATTTTTTACTTTTAGGAGTCATTTTTTTTCCTATTAACTCTCTATTATTTCTTTATTTTATTAAAATAATATTTTTATTATTTTTAAATTTAAATATTTTTTTAATAATAAAATAATAAAAACAAAAGCAAGATAGAATAATAATTAGCTTACTTGTTTTTATTTTTTAAAAAATTTTACATTTTTATTTTGTGTTTTTTTTATTTTTATTCAATTTTTTAAATATTTTAAGTAATTTTTTTATTTTTTAGACATACTTAACATAAATATATCTAAAAAATAAAAAAATTATAAATTTTTTTTTTTAAAAATTCATTACATATCAAAAATATAAAAATTTAGTACATTTTTTTTTGTATTTTTATGTATTTATTAATTTTTTAAAATATTATTTTACAAGTTTTTTTATTTTTTAAATACATTTAACTAAGGTACATTTAAAAAAGTAAAAAAATATATTTAAAATTTAAAAAATATTCACTAAAAATAAAAAAATTTAAAAATCAAAAAATTCAAACCAAACCTACTAAATATTTGTCATTACTTTTAAAATTAAATATGTTCTTAATAATAAAAACAAAAGTAAGAGCACAACATGCAATGATGCAAGATAGCTTCAGTGCAGCTAAGAGCATCTCCAATGCAATACTCTCACTAAGAGGATGAAAATAATATTTTTTATTCAAAAAGTAAATATAGAGGAAGTCACTATTCATTCAAACTCCAACCACAATCCTTCATTTTCTTCATTCAAATTCTATTCAAAAAGTAATTTTTATTCATTAATAAATATTTAATTTTAAAATTTTTGTAAAATATATTTAATATTATACTCATTTTAAAGGTATGATTTTATACTTTTTAATGATGTCAATTTTATAAAAATTAAATTTACAAATTAAAAGTTATTTACAATATAATAAGAAATACAAAATGAATAGTATTTTGAAGGAAGCCTTCATTTTTTCATCCTCTCTTCAAATATGAAGGATGAATTCATTCTCCTCCCAAATGAAGATGAATTTGAAGGGTGGGTTGGAGGAGACCATCTTTCATATTTGAAGATATGAAGGATGGGTTGGAGATGCTCTAAAGGAAGTCGATCGGTTGGATGGTTAGGCGGTCAACCGAGAGGACGTGCCAGTTTTTAAAATGAAATAAAATAAGAATTTATATTAAAATATTATTAAAAATATTATTTCTTATTTTAAGAATTATTTTTATATTTATTTTTCCTAACAAATTTCTTATTCTTTCTCTATTTTAATAAAATATTATTTTTTAATTATTTTATATTTTATATTTTTGGGGATGGAGATGCTCAAGGTTGAATAAAAAATAATTTTATATTTTTGGGAAGTGAACAATTACTCTCTACATTTGGGGAGCAACTGTAGCAACATTTTTATTTAAGGGGTGGGTTAAGGGATTTGATAGGAGTGTTTTTTGACAGTAAAATCTCTTATTTTGAGTAAAGATGTGATATAAGGCAACTGTTAGGAATGCTCTTAGAGCATCTTTAATGATAAGTTAAAAGTTTTATTAAAGCTAAGTAAAAATTTGCTAAAAAATTTGAATTGATACTGTTTATTTCAATGTTGAATTAGAATTTTCATTAAAAAGTTTGATATGATATTGTTTACTTACATGTTTAAGAGGTCTGTTTGGTAAGATTTATAAGTTACTTATTTCAATTTTTAATTTACTTTAAGTTAAAATCTTGTGTTTGGTACAGCTTAAGTTAACTAACTTATAGTTTAAATTAAGTTATTTCTCAACTTATTTCAAAAGCTGGTTAAGGGGTACTTAGGGTTTGTTTGGTTTGAATTTCCCAAAGATTTTTGGGAAAATTTCTTTACAAATGAGTTTTCAGAAAAATTCAAACCAAACAAATTTTTTCAAAAAATTTTCTCAAAACTTGTAAATCAAAAAAGTTTTCCAAACAAATCTCTCTCTCATACACATCAATCAATCACTTTTTTCAAAACTCTTTCTCAAAATAATTTTCCAAAATATCTTTTCAAAAAAACCAAACCAAACAACTTTTCATACTTTTTATCTCCCAAACTCATCTCCCAAACTCAAACCAAACATACCCTTAAATTTTCGATTAAAGTATGCAGTTGGTGTGAGGGGCTAAAATTATTTAAATGCCCTCGTTAATACCCAAATATTAATATTAATTAAAAAAGAAAAAAATCAATATTAATTGGTATTAATTATTAATAAATTCATATTGTATATTTTTATATTAATTAAAAATTAAAAAATTGTATATTTCTGAAGAAAAAGAAAAAAATCAATATTAATTAAAAAATCAATATTAATTGGTATTAATTATTAATAAATTAATGTTGTATACTTTTATAATGAATTAATTATTAATTGATGCTAATTAATAACAATTGTTGATTATTAATATTAATTGACATTAATAAAAATTAATTATTAATATTAATTTATACTAATTAATAATTTTAGTATTAATTGAGACTAATTAAATCATTAATTGATACTAATTAATTTATAATGGAAAAAAATTGTAACAATAATACTTCCATTACAATTTTATCAAATGTATCAATTTTTGTATTAATGGATACTAATTAATACTAATTATATTAATTTTTATTAATGAAATAATTTTTTTTAAAATTAAAACTGAAAAAAATGAAAAAATAATCATTTTTATATCATATAAAGGCATAAAAGACAATTATACAGTAAAAAGCTATTTTATAGCTTATTAACCAAATGCTAATCTGCTACTTAAATCCATAATCTCACAGCTGCACCAAACAGGTTAATAGTTTATGTTCACAGCTATAAGCCATAATTTGTTAAGTTATAATCTATAATCACTTTTCCACAGTTCTACCAAATGAGGCCTTTATTTGATGTGATAGGATTTAAGCTTACTTTTTTAGCTTTTTTTTATGAAATTTGAATTTGACAAGATCTGAGTAAAATGTTGTAGCTAACCTAATTTGTTTAATTTGGTGATGTGTTATTAATTTTAACCAATAAGACCATCTCCAATGTATTATTGTTTTATTAAATTTCAATTTGATGAAAAAATATTTTTTTTGCTACTCCAATCATTTTATCACTTGAGTATCAAATTGATGTTAGATCATCTCCAACGTTGCATCAGATTGAGCATCAAATTTGAATTTGATAAAAAAAAAATTACCTTTTCTCTCTCCAATGATTTTACCAAACTGATATCAAATTGAGAATAAAATAAAAGTTTCATGAAAATGAGAAGTTGAAGTAAATTTCATCAAAATACTGTGCGTTTACGTTGGAGGTAACCCTACCGAATACAAGTCGTTGCTGCTTACAAAAAAATTGCATACCTGTTGTGTAGCGCTTCAACCAGTACGAAAAACTAAAAACTAGACAACTCCAAATTCACTATTATCATGACTTTATCTTCTCACTCTGCCCCTCACACAATCCTCACCATTACTCCCTCTTCCTCTTCACATTCACTCCCAAAACTCTTCCATCTTCTCCAGCACCACTCCCTCTTTTTCCCAAAATCTTTTTGATAGATAGTTTTATGTTGACAAGTGGAAATCTCACAAGAAAACCAAAATCCGATGACAATTGACAAGTGGGTATCTCATTTCCATGATGAAAGGGGATCAAAAAAAAGATATACAAACACAAAAAATTAAACTTTTCAATTAATATAATTTTTAAAATTAAAATTCCAACTTGCCCGGAAAATTTGTTGAGAAACCCAACAAAAACAAGGCCAAAGTAGATAAAAAATAAAACCTGGCAACAATGATTCTTGCAGTTTCCACTGATCTCGAGAGCTCTTCGGAAAAAAATATTTTTGGATTTGTTTGAATCAATTACCAAACAACAAATTGTGCAATTCAAAATTTTGTGAGGTTTGATATAGGATGATGAAGAACGAACCCTAAAACTAGTCAAATGTGAGGAAGCAAAATGGGAAACAAAAATGGAGAGGAAAAAAAAATTCAGTCCACTAATCGGTCAACTGGCCGGTCGTTCTACCGGATGTCCCTAATATTTTGATGCAAGGAAAGTGTAATCATTGGAGCAGCTTGTATCAGATTGAGGAAATTGTCATTTTTTTCCTTAGATTTGATGGAAAAAAAAAAGTTTCAGCATTGGAAATGCTCTTATGGTAAATCTTTCAACCAAATTAAAAATGATTGGAACTTTTTATCATTTCACTTTTCACAACCGTTAGAGCTGTAAGTTGTTTTCACTATTGAATGATCGGCCAGATGTTGGGTCGGTCGTCCCTCTAGATGACTACTTTCTTGTAAAAATTTATGAAAGAATTACACTAGTTAGTCTATTGGCTTGACATTTGCTTGGTCGATGGATATTTTAATAAACGTTTAAATTTTTTTATTGAGACGGTGATATTTGGTAAAATTTTTATTTAAATTTAATATATAAAAAAATACATCATTGAAAATGTTCTGAGAAATTTTAACCAGTCATTCCTAACATTTATTTAACATTTATTTCACTATTCACCCTCGCAATCATTTTCTGGTAAGATCTAATAAGTAAACTTTAACTAACTAGCATTTCTAGATTGTTATTTGGTTGGTTTGGAGGGTGAGAATCGAATTTGGAATGGTATTTGATTGATTAGATGCTTTATTAGTGGGGGGCAATTGTGTGCAGCTTTTGGCTGTCTCACAACTTGTTTAGTGGGAAGATTGATAACCCGTTTGGTGAGAGATTTTTTAGTTGAAAAAAATAAAAAAAGTTTACAAATTTAGTTTTGTTGGTAAAATATAAGAGCATTTTTAATGTTATATCAAATTTTTTATTAAATTTACGTAAAAATTTAATAAAAAGTTTGATATGATATAGTACTCTATAACATTAAATTTAAAATTTCTATCAAATATTTGGGAAGATGTCCAAAGATTAGATTTAGATAAAGAAAGTATGATTATCCGACCTAATGGTCACTTATAAATTTGATGAACAAAAAGCTCCATTCATTTGATTTTCTCCATTTGATATCAGTTTGACAATAATATTGGAGTTGACATTTCTTCCGTTTTTTATCAAATTTGAATTTGATGAAATATCTGATGTAACGTTAGAGATGGTCTAACATGATACATATCAACTATTTATTTATTTATTTATAATTATTTATTTAATTAGAAAAGTTATTCTAAATACATTTTTTTTTAATGAAAAGTCACTAAAAATATCAAATTTCTAAATGGGCCGAGATATGGGTTTTTTGCTTTTGCTGTGAAGCATCCCTCTTTCACTAGTTTGTAAAAAACAAATTGAAAATTTTGATTCTTTTATTCCTTCTACCTTTGTGATTTGTGCATTGTGCACGCATTTTGTATGTGTCTAATTGGGGATTCCGGTTCAAATGTATACTTTGGCATCTGCAATTGAATGGCAGGCTTGATAGGGGTTATTTGGATTCATGTTTTGAGATGAGCTGAGAATAAAAATTAGTGTGTTTAGTTTCAATTTTCTGAATTTAGTTTTTTAAAAATTAAGTTTTTTATTTTTTGTATTTTTTTTCGTTTTTAGTAAATATTTTTAAAATTTTAAACATTTTTTTTTAAAACTTTTTTAGATGCAGAACTTAGATATATTTAAAAAGTAAAATATTTGTGAAAAAATATTTCAAAAAATTAATAAATACACAAAAATATGAAAAATACACTGAATTTTCATATTTTTTTTCGTATTATTGGTATTTAGTGAATTTTTTAAAGATTTTTTTTTCACGAAAATTATACTTTTTAAGTGTATTTATATTATGTGTGTTTAAAATTTAAAAAAATTACTTAAAACATTTTAAAAATTCAATAAAAATAAAAAAATATGAAAAAAATAAGAAAGTAAAATTTTTTAAAAATTATTTTTAGAAAACCCAAACCAAGCAAAGTGAATGATTTTAGAGATTTTAGAATTAAAAAGAAACGTGGATCGAACCAAATAAATTATAGTTTAGACTTTGTTTGGAAAATTTCAATAAATTGTTTTATTGCTTAAAAGAAAAGGGATGCAAATGTGTTTAGGTTGTTTAAATAAGTTAGTTTTCCACAAACAAAGATATTTTTTTATTGGAATGTTTGCTAAACAAACAAACTAGTGTTTGGGAGAGTAAATCCTAACTAATGGAGAGACAGTTGGATTTTATCTTGTATTTAGGCCTAGTTTGGCATAAATTAGTAAGTATACAAATTTTTTTTAATTTTTTTTGAGTCAAATTATCTCTTTACTTTTTTGTACATCTTATCTTAAAAACTCAAAAAGTACAAATATTTGTTTTGTTCAAAGAATTTTGAATCATTCTACTAATTTTATCTCCTTTATTAAAATGATTTATTTGTCTCAAAATGTCATTATAAAAGAAATGACGTGATTTATTAGTAAATATAGAATTATTCTTATAAAAATAATATGATAAGTTTTCACTAAAAAACAATTTATCATCTTTTTAGATTCTAAAAAATTTTACAAAATATATTGGTGAAATTCAATTTTTTATTAATGAGTTTTAAATTTTAATTTTTTTAATATAAAAATATAAAATCATTTTAAACATTAATAAACTAAAATCACTTAAAAATGGGTAGTCAATGATGATGAGTTCACCCAGACCAAGATTAGTTTACCAGGGAGGGGAGTTCTCTTGTTTGGCCCTTCCGGTTATTTGCGCCGTTTGCTATTATGCGCTGTACGAAGGGCGAGGGGAGTGCACGTTAAGTCAGATGCAGTGTGGGAGTGGTGGTCTTCGACTCTCTTCTTCGTCCCCCTTCGCCAGATGGCTTATATTACGCCATTCTTGCACCAAATTGTTCGTTGGAGGTCTCTCTCTCTCTCTCTCTCTTTGATAATCGCTAATCATAGATTCATAATCTTCGCATTCACAGAATTGTATGCATACTTTTTTTTTTGTAGAAATATCAATGAAGGAATAATATGTTTGAGATAAACTTTGGATTCAGCCCTTAAAACACACTTATCTATAATTAGTTAAGAACAATAAAGTGAAGGCATATTAAATCAACACTAGGCAAACAATTTTGTATAGTTGTACATCTTCCAATGGAATGAGTTTAAAAAATCCGTGTTGAGTTAAAAAAGGATCCATATCTTGCTCAAATTTGAAAAACGCCCACCTGAAGTTCATAAATTTTTTTTTTTCATTTGATGATATAAGTATCACATGATTCACATCCATAAATGCCTACAGTGTTTAGAGAAAGATTTAGGGGCAACCTGCTAAAATAAATCTGAATAGTGGGTGTAAATTTTTTTTTTTTATTATTATTTTTTTGGGGATAAATTAGTGGGTGTAAAACATATTGACGGCGTGCAGGTTGAGAAGTGGGCAGTGGTGGCGTTGGAAATGGTGGCAAGGTGGTTTTAAGTTGTTTCAAGATAGATAATGGACTGACGGTCATTTTGAAAACAAACCATGGTAGCAGTGAATTTTAGAGAAGCGAGACTGCCTATTTTTATCTGTGAGTTTTGTTTTTGCTGAGGGTTGCTGGCAATCTTCTTGTTGATTGCCTAAAAAGATGTTTCTTGTGAAGAAAGCTCAGCAATTGCCAAATTCATAGATTATTTTTGATACTGTTAATGTGAGTAATATTTGTACAGTGGTGATACTGATCTTGTGTTTAAATGAGTAAAAATGCAACAATATCCTGAACAATGTATTACCTGTGCTTTGTAGAAAAGTATAGCAGTGGATGCTATAATTCTTTGGTAATAAAACAACAATTATAAAGTGGCCTTGTTCTTATTACTACCTTCCTAAACTTGGTATTAGAATTTAAAACCAAGTTGTGTGAGCAATACGTGCTTTGGTTGTAGGGCTTTCTTATGATACCAATGAAAGTGTTCTCAAGGATGCTTTTGGACAGCACGGTGAAATAATTGAAGGTGATGTAACACGACTCACAATATCCTTGGGATTCTATGTACCTGTGAAATTCATTTAAGGCAATTTACGTTGTCATACTTAGCAGTGAAAGTTATATGTGATCATGTGACTGGAAAATCAAAAGAATATGGGTTTGTGCAGTTCAATTCTAAGACTGCAGCCGGTACAGCCTTGAGGGAAATGGATGGTCAGGTACATTTTGAGTGACTTGACATAGTTTGTCACTTTGTTGTAAATATGAGGTAACTAGGTTTTTTTTTTTCTTTTTTCCAACAACGGTATTATTATATCTCAATTCTGTCTTATGCTCCATTTCAGTTATTGGATGGCAGACGTATACGCATTCAATATGGACACAAGGGGTGACCACAAGGAACTGAGGTTTGATTCAATACTTAAGTAGTTTGAGTTCTGTTTTTTTACTTGGGTGGTTCACTCACTTCCCTCAAGCAATTCTTGATGAGTAGCTCAATTGTTAGTGATGATTGGTACAGTTCTAACCTCTACATACTGCATCGATGCTTCACCATGTTTTCCTTTGACTAGTTCTCATGATTTCATCTATTGAAGAGTGCGAGTCAAACTGTTTATCATCCTAGAAGATGGGCATGTTCAATAACTCTGTCATGTGCTATTGAATTTGGTATAGGCTGCATTAATCAGAGATTATGCGCTTCTAATTTCTATGGCAGTTTAGTTGATGTTGTCAGATAAATAATCAGGCCTTAACGGTCTTCCTATGTCCCTCTGTTTAAAGTATGTAGATTTTATATTTGGTGGTGAGGTTTGTTCTAGGATCTATACATGTGGTTTTATTTTCTGATTTGGGTGGGACTAAACCCACAAACTTAATATCTGCGTTGATAGTCCTCTCATATGTTTGGCCACTGGATGTGAGGTATGTATGAGGGGTGTCTGTTGATACAACCTTTTAGGCTGTGGATTGGATACAGGAATTTCGTTTGTTATATATTTGATTTATGCTACCAAAACCCCAATTTGTATGTTAATGACAGTTATTATTTATTGGATCTGGATGCTTGGTAACTATATTTTTGATTTTATGTCAGCAGTGGTGTAATGGAGTGGAAGCGGATCAATGAATTGATTGGGTGAAAGGAAAATAATGATCCAGCTTAAGATGCTATGTTTGTTCTCTCTACTCATTTCACCATTTTGGGCTGTAGCAATATGTGAATTAATTTTAAAGCAGGTTTTTTGTTTTCTCCCCAACAGTTGTATTTTCTTGGGGATCAATTAGTGTCAGGTAATTCGAGTTTGTACAATTCTTTAACCCGACAATCAGAATTTGTTGATTTTCATCTCTTTTCTTCCACCATTTCGGTCCCCATTGATGTGCCACTCAGTTTGGTTTAAACTGATTCCCAAGGATGAATGTTTTCAAAGTTCTCATTGTTTTTTGTGTTTGATTCCCAAAGGTGAATGTTTTCAAAGTTCTCATTGTCTTTTGTGTTTGAAAATACAATCCCTGAAAAGAGCTGCAACTTTTGGGTAAATGAGTTTGCAGTGTCCACACTAAATGTCTATATATGTGTATATATAGAAATGGTCTGATTCAATTTCAAACAAGAACTGAAATCTGTGAAATCTGTGAACCTAACTGCAGATTGCAATTCACTTATTTTGTGATCCAAGCCCGAAGAGAACATTAAAAAACTAGACCAAACCACCAAACCAGCTGAACTGGTTTGCGGTTTGTTTGCTCATTCTACTTATATTTCTACTTAACAATATGTAGTATTAAACTCACAATTCCTAGGAACTAGAAAATGGCGAACAGAGAAAGAAGAAAAAAAATATAATCAGTGCAAGTCGAGATGGGAGTTTATCAGCAAAAGTACATCACATAGTTGATACCAAACTGTAATTTTACAGACTAAACAATTTATAGGGAGTGATTCCAATTTCAGTACTTTCTCATTTTGAAATGGGTTTCTCATTTTGCAACGCAAAGGGAAAACACAATCTTTATATTCAGGATGAACCTTCGTCTCGCTTCTTAGTCTTTGCAACTTCCACAAAGATCAGCTTTCCATGTACTATCTGTGCCAAGCATCAACACAAGAATTAGCAATTAAAATCTGGAACTTCAAGAATTAAAATCTCGTAGCAGCCAATAACAGGAAAATGTATAACCACAAAATGAGGACAAATTAGCCATTATATTTCGGAATAGTATTGATTTTTGACTTTGTGTGCAAGCGGATTTGAACTTAACAAAGGTTTATTTTTTCAATTCCCAACCACTTTGGGGGTAAAGCAGATGGGGAAAGAAAATGGATATTACGATTTTCAGAAATCTGTTTTGCTTCAAGTACCAGGTGTTCAAACTTTGATATTGACAGAAATGAATATTATGATTGCTAGAAATTTGTTTTTATTCTTCTAACGAGTGCTTCAAATATGCGTTTCGTGTTCAAATTTTCACATTGACATATGAGAGAGAGAGAGAGAGAGAGAGAGAGAGAGAGAGAGCTGAGATTACAACGATAAAATTGGGGGAGGATGCTACATACAACTGATTAAACTGGTTGAATTATTGATTCAAATACGAGCTCCGAATTTTCCTTCACATCCATTACAATATTTTTAAAAAAAAATGTATTTATGCATGTCTATTTGCATCTCAATGTGCAAAACAGAGATGTGTGTGAGGGATTGTGTTGGACAATCTGATATATATTGTTGGGCCAATATCCTAATAGCTCAAGTCTTTGGGACACTTGGTACCTTAACAACACAAACCCTGTACACTCAAGGTATTCAGTGAACCCCTAAAGGCTATATATCCAAGGATTCAACAAATCCACCCTAAAAGTCATCAAAACATGAAGTAGAAAATGGAAACAACTCTCTCATCCCTTCAATCTAGGAACAAGTGGCTCCAAACCTTCAAAAGACATGAAATTCCTCTCTCCAAATGCAACACATCAGACAATGGAGTAACACTCCACACTTTCCTCCCTCATCATAAAAGATCAACCATTGAAGAAGGCATCACCCACTCAACATCAAAGGCCAAGAAAATTATATTCCACTTCACAAGCCACAAGATAATGGAGAAGCTGATGATTCACACTTTCTCTCCCCACTCTTTTTGCATATACAACATCACCCCATAATACCAAAAGTCCTCGTGTGTTGCTGTCCACACAAGCAATACAACCTTGGGATTCGGAGCCTTAGTCCTCCAAATTGTTTTCAAGAAAAAGAAGGCTTAGATTAATAAAAAGAATAAACATAGAACATCCCATTCTGTGAAGTTCTCCACGTCATCATGCCCTGATCTTGCTTTGAACTGAACAATCGTATAGCATTTCAAAACAGGCTGCCATGTAATCAATTTCATAGTTATGAAACAAGAATCACGTTGCTTAGGAGATGAGAAAGAGTGACATTATCCACATTGAAGGTAACATTGGGAGATGAGGAAGAACAAATTAATTTGGTTTGAGATAATAGAGAAAGGCATATTGGCTTGCGGTTTAACTAAGATTTAACTAAGATTATGGCCTTTGAAGGCTTTGATTGAGTAGGATGGTAAAACAAGATTCATGTAACCGACCTAAAATTGTTGGAGACATAGGTAAATATAGAATCAATTTTCCAGTCCTACAAACCTCTCCTAAACCCAGATGTCCACACCACTTCCTTGGAGGAGAAGGAGAAATATCTTTTCAGTGATGGTCCTTTATCCATAGCTAAACAGTTAAGGTTTGGAAAAACCTTAATGGTCTATGTCCGCACGAAGAATCATGCCTATATCACACTTGACCTCCATTACCCACCTTTAAATAAACCTACTTGAATAACTCCTCCCTCAATGGTCTAGTAACTAACTCAAGCCTTTGACTACCCAATCCTCCTCCTTTAATCAACACACAAACACTTTCCCAATTTGCCAAGTGATATTTAAACTCCTCCCCAAGTAACCCACTAATGGAAATCCTTTTGAAGTTTATCCAACATCCTCACCATAAAACAAGGGACAGCTATTTGATTTTGATTTTGATTTTGATTTTTATGGGTTCATCGGGTTACCGATGCAAAAGTGACCATCACATTTCCTTAACAATAACAGATCCATGAACAAAAAGCAGAACATGATAAGAGACATATTCCGTGCAAGTATGCTGTAGTGCAAGATAATAATTTGATAAGATTAACATTCATTTTAAATGAATTAGAAACTAAAATCTTTCAAGTGAAATACTTTGGGCATGGTATGAAATATTTTTAGCATTAAATCTGATGCGTATAAATATGAACTTTTATTATTTATTGTTTATCTTAAACTTATGAACGAATAGACAAAAGTAATTGCCTGACCCAAAGACAAATAAGTAATTGAGCTTTAAAAATTGTTTCTGTGCTGCAAAAAAATAAAATAAAATTCAAAATCTCCAATTAACTAAATATTTCACTCTCAGAGAGAGAGAGAGAGAGAGAGTACCCTGCCATTCATGGCCTTGAGTGCAGCCTGGGCTTCAACCTCTGACTCATATCTGACAAAACCAAAACCTTTGGGCCTTTGGGTTCTTGTGTCCTTAACTAGCCTAGCTGAATCACAACAAATTGGCAAACCCAACAAACACAAATGCTACATCATCACCAAATTTCAACAAAATCACATCAAATCAAACACTAACTAACCGGCAAATAAAGAATCAAAAAAACCCACTAAGAATTAAGGAGCATTACCTTGTGTAACCACACCAAAAGCCGAAAACAACCTCCACAATTCTTCATTTGTAGTGTAATGTGACAATCCTACGTACAGAAAATCGAAGGGGCATCAAAATTAGAGTTTTTGAGAGAGAGAGAGAGAGAGAGAGAGAGAGAGAGAGAGAGACATACTGCTTACAAAGAGCTCGATAGGAATTCTTTTTGCCATTGGATGAGTCTCTTACAATTGACTCGAATGTGTTTGTGCGAACCCTAAAACCATCAATGGGGGTTAAGCGCGGTTTTGTATAATTTTTGTTTTTATTTTTAAATGAAAAATCTTCTTTTGTAAATTGTTTTGATTTTTTTTTATTTAAAAAACGTCATTTGACAAAAAAGGAGAATTTTTTTTTAAGGTCTATGATATCAAAATTTTATAAAATAAATGATATACAATATTTTCACAATAGTTAAGGTTTCTTAACATATTCTCATAGAAAATTCAACTCGAAGAAATTTTGGCTAATTTGGATAAATTTTGTTTGACTCAGATAAATTTTAGCTTCGACATAGAAAAATTTCATAGAAAGACCTTACCTAATAAAAAAAAAATTATCTTGAACTTCTCCTACTATTTGGAGTTAGAGATAGACGTTTTACTAATTTTTTTTTTTAAAAGTTACTTTTATTTGAAAATAAAATGATGCATGTTTTTGTGTTTTTAAATTTTTATAAACAGAAAATTTTAAAACGGCACCAAATAAGACTTTTATTTTAAAAAAATTTGTAAATCAAGTAAAATGAATATTTACCACTCTTATGACATGATATTTAAAAAAAATAAAAATAGAGAGTGTTATACATGTACCATATAAAAGAGTCAAAAATTAAGAATAAAAACTAATTTTATTATTACATATATAATTTTTTTAAATTAAAAAATTAGTGGTCTAATTCTGCTAACATTGAGGTGTAATCCAATGATCTAATAACCATACCTTAGAATATGATAAGTGAGAGGTAAAAAGTTCAAATTGATGGAATAGCGAAGAAACTGCGGGTGCAGTTCAGCAATTATGGTGCGCACAGTATCATATACTCCCCATCTCAAACTGTCATTCGGCGGTTAACTGAATGCTCTGTTTCGTTCTCTCTCGAAAAACTATTCTCTTTCTCACCTCAGCCTCTCTCTATATGTACTTCTGGCTTTGCAAACCCCCCTCTCCCTCTCTTTCTCTCTGTCTCTCTCTCCCTCTCTCTCTCTCTCTTTGTGCTTCAAGAAACCCAGTGCAGAACTTCTTGAACTTGGTTGTTCCAGAATCAAGAACCTGACTCACCGGCCACATTCTTTCCTCTGTTCTGGTAAGTATCAATTCAACCTGGCCAATGCTCTGTTTCGTATTCATTCATTCATTCATTCTACAATTTAAACTGTTAGTAGTTCATAGTCCCAGTAACTTTATTTTCTTGAATTTGATTACTTTCTCTGTCTGAAGAAGACGTGCTTTCGAAGCTGTTTGAAGAAGATGGATCAAGACCCTCCTCAACCCTCTACATCAACACCCTCCTCAACAATGGCTCAATTCCCTCCACATGTCCATTTCCTCCTCTGCCGTCAATGCAAAATCCACATTGCCTTGATCAAAGAGTTCGTTTTCAGTGTATGAATACTCTCCCTCACCCTCTCTCTGTCTCTGTCTCTCTCTCTCTGTTCTTTGTAGTACTTTGGTTGCTTTCAATTATGCATCGATTTCTGTACTCTGTTTTAATAATAACAGAACCATCATAATGTCTCTGAATTTAATCAAGATTTGCATGTCTTTGTTGTTAAAGTTGTTCCAATTTGAGGGTTTACTTGCTTTTATGATGTTATCAACAAATATTTAATATAAGGGTTCTTTATTGTGGAATTGAACCAAAAATTATTGTTCATTACAATTTCATTGAAGAACAATGGTGGACTAATATTCTTTAAAGCATGACCGAAAATCAAAGAAGGGCCTGTGTGTGTTTTGAACCAATTTAATTTCTCCAGAAGGGTTGTGTCCTGGGTAAAAAATATATAAAAAAATTCTCAAAATGCTTCAAGATTGTAACTGAACTGCCCAGAATCATCTAAGCATGCGTTCATATTAGCTTGATTTAGATTACAAGAAAAATCTATGACTTCTTTTTAATTATCTACTTGGGCTCTTCTTTTCTTTAGCTAGATCGTCAGCATCACGGGTCCTATTAAACCGAAAGCAAATCTGTGTTCTAACTCCTGTTTTCAGTCTGCTGTCCAGGACATAATGATAGACGCGGGCATCTTAAAAAATGTGTAAGTTCTTTAGATGGTTCTGAATTCTAATTGAAGATTACTGCTAGCTCTTGTTTTCATACCTCCTCGAGATAAATTCCGATCTTTGTTGTAATCTTGATCAGTTTCTTTCTTGCTAATCTGCATTGCATCTGCTTTGGTGGCAACTTTAATCCTGTGTTTTGCAGTGTCAATGTGGATGTTGCTGGCCCAGCACATTTTCGTATAGATCATGGTAACACCGTTGCTGATGTTAACTGTCACTGTTGCAAGACTCCTTTCGGTTGGAAATATGTAAGAAACGCAAAGTTTCTACCATTTTTATGAGATTCTCTATATATCTATTCTTACATATTGACTAAAAAACAAAATGCTACTCTATATGTTTAGGTTGTAGTGCCAGAGGAAACCATAATACTCAAAACTGGAAGTTTCCTACTGCATTTGTAAGTTTTCAGTGCGTGTATATATAGTTTTTTTAATAATTTTTTTTGTATGCACTTCAATTTTGATATTCTTATTGATTTGTTTCAAAATCTGTGAGTAGGAACAAGCTACTGATGTGGGATGGAAAGAATATGCTGTATGCAGATACAAATGAGCCTGTTGAAAATGCTTGAATTGTGGCTGTAGGGAAGACATTTGCAACGACAGCTGATGGAGGACAGCTCATATACATATAGTATCAAATTCATCCATTTTTCGGTTACTTGTTAAATTCTGTTTTGGTGTTTTCTGTGGTTCACGCGCGATACTCTATATGGAGCAAGAGGCATAATAAAACTACTAGTTGTTGTTAGAAGAAAGGGATTGTTTGGTGTTTGATTTTTTTCACAGTTTAGGATCAGTAAGCAATACTCTATATGGGCATTTTCTATCCGCGTACTACAATTTCTGTTATCTGCTTAGGATCTGTGATGAACATGTTTCAGCTGTTATGATAGAAAGTAGATGTTAGACCATGTTTGAAGTACTGTATAGCTTTATCTGCATATATTTTGCAATTAGCTTTTCTTTCTATTATTTGTTTTGTTTTTCTTTCTATGCCATTTAAAATATAAGGATTTTGAACATGTGTGTTTGGATAGAGAGAAATTAGGGGAGTGTCAGTGAGAAATTGGCAGACTAAAAGGTTAGAACTTCATAAATTCTCCGTCAATTGCATCATTGCATGACATGAAGATTGGAAATGGAAAAAAGGCAACAAGAAATTCGACAACCCTTTGTATGATTTTCATTCCAAATAAAGAGTCCAAAGAAATCAGTGTCTGACAATTGATCTATTTGTGCAAACCAACTGTTAGTGATGGTTAAGGGAGATTTGTATGACTTTCATTGTTATTTTTGAATACACCCAAAAACAGAAACTGAGATGGTTTTGAAAAAATTTCAGGCTTTTTAAAACTCCATTTAAAGCTTATTTTTGAACAAAAATAATATCAATGATTTTTTTTTTAAACTTTTTCAATCTGTTGGTTTTTGAAAACAAATTTATTTGTTTATTTTAATGATACCAAAAAACAGGTCAAATTAGTAAATCAAGTTGAATAGATTGGCTTGACTTTTTTTTTCCCCTCTTCTATTACCTATCATCAAGTTCACTTGAATTGTTCAATGTATTATAATTTGGAGAAAATGACTTTATAAATTCTTATGAAACAAACAGCTGTTTGATATAATTTATGATCCAAGCACAGACTAAGTGTTCAAAATCTGTTTTTCTTTTGGGTGGATCGTATAATTTATTATTTAACATGTATCATAAATCCACTTGATAAGCTATTTGGATTAAGTCAAAGACACTTGACTTGGAATGACATACTCTGAGTAGTCAAGAGGGATGCTGGAAATTTCAATTTTAAGAAATAAATTAATTCATCATGAATTTTAGAATTTAACATTCATCAGTATTCTCAGCCCCAATATTTCACCAATAAAATTTCTTGGCTCTTAATTATCAGTTTTCCCCCATCAAAAAAAGCATCATCTTTTATAACAGCTCTAATATGTGTGGTTATCAAATATATTGGGGTTAATTTCACATTTTCATTTTTTTGGAGACCAATGCGATAAAATGAAAATGTTAAGATTAATAGATCGAGTTAAATGATATATACGGATGACTCTAGTAGTGAAATTCATGTTAACTATGTCACTTCTGACCGGGCCCCGAGTCCAAATATTTCAATGATTTTTGTACTTAGTTGTGAAATGCATGCTTTAATAACTACATTAATAAGTCTAAAATATAGAACTAAAACTAGTGAGAACTAGTATCTTTCATGCTGAACTATTTCTTATAATCGGTTTTGTGTCCTGATCTCATTTTTTATTTTTGGTTTTGTCTAGGCAGCTTTGGTTTCTGTCTGGGTATGCTTGTCAATGATGTTTGGTTGGGAAGAAAAGAATAAAAAGTTCATCCAACTTAAAGGATTATCTAATTAAGAAAACATACTTTTCCTCTACTTCTCATTCCTATAAGTTAAGTTATATTGTGGGGGAAAAGGTAAATCTCTCAGATTTGCTTTTCACGATGTTGAATTCCTTTCTTTCATTAAGTCTTTTCTTTCCTACACTCCGCACCAAGGAATTTCCTTTCTCTTTCTCTAACTAGTCCACCTAGATTTCCCTCTCTATATATACCAAGAAGCATTCTTGGGAATTCAAAATCATTCGCACTTTCGAAATCTAACATTAGAATGGCTTCAAATATTACAGTAGTTGATAGCTTGTCTGACGCTCTGAGACAGAGCCGTTACTACATGAAGAGATGCTTTTCTGGGTATGTACTTTTTTTTTTTCTTCTTCATTTCTTCCCTCTTGCATATATAAGATTAGCCGGGATAATTTATTCCGGAGAAGGGTATTTTAGTCATATTGTAATGAAAGTTTTATCCGTGATAAATTGTGCTACATTCTATTGGGAAAAAACAGTCCCACATATGTTCATGTAAGGGAGTTTGGGATAAGTATCTCAAAATTTTACCAAGGAGAGTATTTTAGTCATTTTGTGATGAAAATTTTATCTTGTCCTACATTCTTCCCACATATGCTTGATAAAAGGATATTTGAAATAAAATAGTTATATTCTACACTCATTTGCGAATCAAACATGACCTCATTGAACTAAACTTTGCCACGCAAACCATGCGAAGTTCACTAATTATTTAGCTTGGCTAACAAAATAGGAATTTTTGTTCTATGTCTGGAAAATCAAGGTTTGTAGGAATGGGGAGAAGGTTGATGAAACCCCACCAAATAATGGAAGAAATAGACAAAGCAATCGAGGACAAGCGTGAAAGAGCCAGAGTTTTGGAGGGTTTACTCGGCCAAGTCTTCAGTTCTACCCAGGTTTTAAACTTACTCCCTCTCCCTCTACATATGTACATGTACATACAACAATAATGCTATAGAAAAGTGCACAGAAACATCTATATGAGGTCTAGACTACCGTAAACCACAAATTGAGCCTATTAGCATTAAAGTACGTACAATACATGTCTTTGTGCGAACTATAAGTAATTTCATCTGAACTTTTACAGGAGGCGGCTATAAATCCACCTTACGTAGCTTTGGCAGTCAGGCAGAGCCCTGGTTTCTGGGAATTTTTTAAGGTGAACGCCAACAGTCTAGAAGTGGATTCGATAACTGCCAAAGACTACTTGAAGCTCAAAGAAATAGTGTACGATGAAAATTGGTGCGTGTGAATTTACATGGCTAGCAATGAATTTTATGTTTTTCTTATGATGATTCATGATCATTGTCTTTTACTGTGTAATTCTTAACAAAAATTTCAAGACCTGTTTTTCTTAAAACAATTGTGCCGTAAAATGATTTTGATATGCAGGGCAATGGATAAAAATGCACTGGAAATAGATTTTGGAGCATGTGACTTCTCTACTCCTCGCCTAACCCTCTCTTCTTCTATTGGAAATGGAGTTGACTTCATGTCAAAGTTCATGACCTCAAGGATTAGTGGTGATCTTGAACGTGCAAAGCCTTTGCTTGAGTACTTACTCGCCCTAGATCATCACGGAGAGGTATCTAGACAAGTAATTTGAATTGAATGGCAATAAAAGATCCGATAATTCTAAGCTGACTTTGTTTCCATTTGCAGAATCTTATGATCAATGAGAATATCAACACAGTTTCCAAGCTTCAGGCAGGCTTGATCGTGGCTAATGTTTACGTTTCCGCCCTCCCAAAAACACTCCTTCCCAAAATTTTGAGCAGAAGTAACCATTTCTTCTATGTTCACTGTAAATTATAGTTCTTGTGATCTCATATATTGTGCAAACCTATTTTTGTATTTTCAGGCTTAAAGAGTGGGGATTCGAGAAAGGGTGGGGAGAAAACACAGAAAGAGTTAAAGAGACGATGAAGATCCTTTCAGAGATATTACAAGCACCGAACCCAATTAAAATGGAATCGTTCTTCAGAAGGCTTCCAAATATATTCAAAATCATGATCTTCTTAGTCCACGGCTACTTTGGCCAGTCTGATGTTCTTGGCTTGCCTGATACTGGTGGCCAGGTATATAACACAACCGGTCACATTAGTATAAACAATAGTACATACATACAAAGCTCGATGTGCAACCAGGACTAACAGGCTTTTGAATTTTCAAGAGGTTGTTTACATTCTAGACCAGGTGAAAGCTTTAGAGGAGGAATTGCTGCTGAGAATTAAGCAGCAAGGACTGAGTGTGAAGCCTCAGATTCTTGTGGTGAGCGATGCATAAAATTCACCAAGAAATGATTTAATTGACCAAGAGAATATAGGTTTTAAGAGTTTATAAGTCTTTCTTGCTTTGCTTATATTTCCACAGGTGACTCGTCTCATACCAGATGCAAAAGGGACTAAGTGCAGCGAGGAGATTGAGCCTGTCCTCAACACAACACACTCCCACATCCTTAGAGTCCCATTCAAGACAGACAAAGGGGTTCTGCACCAATGGGTCTCCCGGTTTGATGACTACCCTTACCTTGAGAGATTTACCCAGGCACGCACCTAAACTTTTCAATCTTCAAGTCCCATGTAAAAAATGTATATGTGTTAGCATTTATGTTCTTAATTCTCTCTTTCCCATTTCTAGGATGCTACTTCTAAGGTCCTCAAGCACTTGGAATGCAAACCAGACCTTATACTTGGGAACTACACTGATGGAAACTTGGTGGCATCTCTAATGGCTAGCAAACTTGGAGTCACTCTGGTTAGACCACTTGTCAAGTAGTTTATAATCGTTTTTAGAAATCGCTTTACGTTCTATTCGTTATTGAGTCATAAAGGATCTAAAGTTCAGCATGCTTCAAACCTAGGGAACCATTGCTCATGCTTTGGAGAAGACAAAGTATGAAGATTCTGATGTCAAATGGAAAGAGTTGGATCCAAAGTACCACTTCTCGTGCCAATTCACAGCAGACTTGATTGCAATGAATTCAGCTGATTTCATCATTACCAGCACATATCAAGAAATTGCAGGAAGGTTAGTTTGTTTGACGCAAAATGTTTGTCTCTATCATTGGTCAAAACTTACTTTTTTATTTTTGTAATTTCAGCAAGAAGAGGGCTGGACAATATGAAAGCCACCAGGCATTTACAATGCCAGGCCTTTGCAGAGTAGTTTCAGGCATCAACGTCTTTGATCCAAAGTTCAACATTGCCGCCCCAGGGGCTGAACAAGCAGTCTACTTTCCCTTCACAGAGAAAAACAAGCGATTCACTTCATTTCATCCTGACATTGAAGAACTACTCTATGCTAACAAGGATAACAACGAACACATGTAAGTCCATCCATTCCACTCATCTCATATCCCAACCCTCATTTATACCTAAAAAAATAAAAAATAATAAATAATAAATTAACGAACTTTTGGTGTTAAATCTGAAACTGAGTTTGGAACAGAGGATTTCTGGCAGACAAGAAGAAACCAATCATCTTTTCGATGGCAAGGCTTGACACGGTGAAGAACATTACTGGATTGGTTGAGTGGTATGGGAAGAACAAAAGGCTTAGGAACTTGGCGAATCTTGTTGTTGTTGCAGGGTTTTTTGATCCATCAAAATCGAAAGATAGGGAAGAAATTGCAGAAATAAATAAAATGCATACTTTGATTGAAAAATACCAACTCAAGGGTCAGATCAGATGGATAGCAGCTCAGACTGATAGGTACCGCAATGGAGAGCTGTATCGGTGTATTGCTGATACAAAGGGGGCTTTTGTGCAGCCTGCATTTTATGAGGCTTTTGGTCTGACAGTTATTGAAGCTATGAACTGTGGATTACCCACTTTTGCGACCAATCAAGGAGGACCGGCAGAGATTATTGTTGATGGGGTCTCGGGTTTCCATGTTGATCCTAATGACGATGATGAATCGAGCAACAAGATTGCTGATTTCTTTGAGAAGTGTAAGGTGGATGCTGAGTATTGGAACAAGGTGTCTCAAGAGGGTCTCAAGCGCATATATGAATGGTAAGAAGACCCTAAAAGATCTAAAGAATTTAGAAGTCTGTTATATGAATTTTTATTAAGAATTTGAAAGATCTAAAGAGTTAAATTTTCTAACTGCAGCTACTCGTGGAAGATCTATGCAAACAAGTTCTTGAACATGGGATCTTTATACGGGTTTTGGAGGCAATTGAATAAAGAACAGAAACAAGCTAAGCAAAGATATATTCAACTGTTTTACAATCTCCTATTCAGGAATCGGGTGAGTTAGTTGGACTACTTGTTTTTCCCATGAATTTATGGACAAACAAATATACTAAACTACGTACAATGTTACAGGCGAAGAGCATAGCCATCCCAAGTGCTGAAGCCCAAAAAACAGCACCAACTCCAACGACGAAACCCCAAGAAACAGCGATGCCAAAACCAAAAGAAACAGAAATACTAAAAGCAGAAGAAACAGCAAAAACAGCAATTACTAAACCACCAGAACCTACGCCCAGGCATGTTTCCTAACTCTCACTGCAAATATGGGTTATAGTATGCAAGTTTCACAAACACATGAATTATGTGCACAAACATGATTTTTTGATCAACTATGTGCACAAACATGATCACTCATTTGTTGCCTCATTTTCTTATTTACATTTTGGATTTCACTTTTTAAAGTATTCAACTCTACTTCAACTCAAAAGAGAATTGTGTGCAGGGAAACTGAGGAGCAGCAGCTTGTCTCCCCAAAAGATGATCGCGCAGGTTGCCCACGCTGTTCATGGGGCATCTTTTGCATCACTGTCTTTATCATTCTTTACACTTGTATAAAGTATTATGGGTTATTCAAAGGACCATGGTCAAATGAGTGATTCTTCAGGAAGAAAAGTTAATAGAAACCTCAAATGTGTAAGCTCAATTCATCAATAAATTTCCTTGCAGTCTTTATTTGACAGCTATTATATAGATGTTTCATGCTAAAACTTTAAGAGCAGTACTTCATTTGAAGCATGCATGCCTGAAAGGGTGTGGGAAGTTTTGTGGATGCAATTTACACAGAGTTTACGAAGTTTAATTTTTCAGTTTGCCACTTTCTCACTGACATTACCCTAATTTCTCTCTATCCAAACGCAGATGCTCAGAATCCTTATTATAAATGGCATAGAAAAACAGAACAAATAATAGAAAGTAGGCTTAATTGCAAACATGGTCTAAAATCTACATTCTATCATAACAGCAGAAACATGTTAATCACAGATCACAAGAAGACAACAGAAATTGTAGTACACACATAGAAAGCGCCCATATAGAGTATTGCGCGCTTATGCTAAACCATGAAAAAATCATACACCAAACAATCCATTTTGTTCTAAACGCAACTAACAGTTTATGCCTCTTTGCTCCGTATAGTGTATCACGTGAATCACAGAAAACACCAAAACAGAATTTTAAGAGCAGCGAAAAAATGAATGAATTTGACACTACATGTATATGAGTCCTCCATCAGCTCTGGTTGTGAATGTCTTCCCTACTGCCAATTCAAGCATTTTCAATAGGTTTGTATGTATCTGCATACAGCATATCCTTTCCATCCCACATCAGGAGCTTGTTCCTACATGCAGATTTTGAATAAAATCAATATGGAAAAAAAATGAAGTATAAAAATGCTGTTGAAGTATATATTTGCTTCAAAACTTACAAATACAGCAGGAATCTTCCGGCTGCAACTGTAATGTTTTCACGGGGCACTTCAACCTAAACATACAGAAGATTTTTAGTCAATAAGTAAGTAAGAATAGATATATAGAGAGAATCTCACAAAAATGGTAGAATTAAACTTTGTGATTCTTACAAATTTCCAAACCAAAGGAGTCTTGCAATCTTTACAGTTAACATCAACAATAATGTTAGCACAATCCATACGATGATGGGCTGGGCCAGCAATGTCACGACCCAACCCCGCCCCTAAGGGTTTAGCACCGTAACCGGCCAGTAATCCGAGATTACCGAAGGCACTTATGATATCTGATAAAAGAATCAGGGGCATGGCGGAAGCCAATACAGTAACTAAACAATGTCCAATGAGCTGTGACAGTCTGTATGCAAAAAGATTTTTCATGCATATATGCAGTCAGAGACAAAACAGTATGTACATATATACAATCCTTCAGAACAGGGACTTAATCCCTATTTAACAGTACAGTAACAGTCTATACAGTTATTACATAACATACACAGAGACAGACGGGGGAGATAAAAACACCCCTAAGCCATAGCTTGAATAGGCTTGGAACCTCGCAGTGAGGCACAGTGGTTGGCTTGACAAAACTGGAGTTTACCCCGACGCTTCTAGCATTGATCCGGTGCCTGTACACCTACATATATATATGAGCAGTGAGCTAAAACCCAGTGAATAACATAATGCGTAAAGAGGTTTAGAATGAATGTCCTTACAGTAATGAAAACAGTTCATTAAATCAGTATATCAGTTGTTGATCTGATAAAGATCATATGTGGTACACCCATTAGCATAACGATGCGATGGGTCTTAAAAGACCGAGCGATAAATGATGGCCATCAATCGAAATGATAGTGGTTTCAACAAAGGAACCGGCGAGATCTCTGCTTGATAACGATCGATGCTAAGGATGTCTGTCTGATTCGAGAATATAGGACATACATTTATTCGGTTAACAGTAGCAGTTCAAAAAACAGTACAGTTCAGTATTCAAAAGATAATCATTTCAAACATATCTTTACACAATTGTTACTCACAGAGTTCTGGGCTACAGTGAACTAGAGCTTCTCCTCGGAAGCCAACCCTACGATTCTGATTGAACACACACTAAGCTACACAGTTGGGAAAGATAATAACTTATTCCCTAATTGCCTCGGTGCGTTCTACATCTATATCCTCATTAAGATGTTTTAAACTAGGCCTAAGAATGCTTAGGGTGGGATGAGGATGCAAAGATGTATTCAGAAAACATTTCCAGGATTTTCAGAAAAACAGAGTCCCACTTGAGCGTAGGTTTTTCCGCTCGGCGGACATCTGACAACGGTTCTCGCTCGGCGTCACTTCCACGCCGGCGGACATGCTAACGATCAAAAGTCTTTGGATGCTCAAAAATCACGCTCGATAGCCGCTCAAGCGCCAAGACCACGAGCCCCGTCGGCGCCAATTACCCTTCGGCGGAGTGTAAAAGCGATGAAATCTTGGATGCTCGAATTCGCTGAGCGCTTACCTTCCCTCGGCGGGAGTGCAAAATTTGGAAAACCCAAATTGCACCTTCAAGCCAAAAACCAAGTTTAAATGCACTAAATTCGATCCTCTTGGGCCAAATTTCTGGAAAACCTTTGTAAACACATAGAATAACATGATTCAAAAATCAATTTGATAAATCAAAGCCCAGGGGTGTTTCAATTAAATCCAATTTCAACCCAATTTTCATGAACATGATTTCAAACACGACATGCATGAGTCAAACTCAATTCAAAGCTTCAATACATGCTCTAATGAGCTCAATTCTTTCAAAAACAAGATGAAATCATGGTCCTAAACATTAACATGAACATCATGCAACATTTTCCATGAAATCAACACAAAACTCTTCAATGCACATGCATGCAACAATTAAGCTTTAATTCAACATGCTATAACTAAATCATGCCTTAGCTCTACAATTTGACATGAATCATGCAAGAATTAACTTAAATACACAATAAAGAAGGTCAATGATCTACCTTAGGTCTAGTAGTTTAAGTGTAGAGGCTCAAACAAGTAAGAACTCCTTTCAATCTTCTAATTGCAATCTAGGTACAAGATGAAGACCAATCTTCTATGTTTCACTCTCTCTAAAATGGCAAGAACAATGAAAATGGCTGAGGAAATGTACATTGTAATGAACTAAGGCTTCAAAAAGGTACACATAGTGGCCCACTCACAATGGCAAGGTTGTAATTAAACCCAATTCTTGTAATTTATCATTATTTAATCTAATTTAATCACACTAAATCATATTTCAGATAGTTATGTCATAAAATCACATAAATTATAATGATCCTAAAACATCAACCGATTTACGATTAGAAGCCGATAAGGCCTTCAACTTCAGTTTAAACACAAAGACATGAGCAGATAATCAAGCGATCAAGATAGGATGCATTTAAGCAGAATCTGATCAATCGATCGGTTTAGTATTTCAATCAATTCAATTATCAATTATAATCATTCTCAGTTTAGCAATAATCGGTAATCAGTGGTAAGGGTTATTACAAGCAACATCCACATTGACATTGCCACCAAAGCAAATGCAATGCAGTTAGCAAGAAGATGATCAAATTGCATTTGTCACTAGATGTAGAAAAACCGAATTGAACTATCACATACGCAAAGAAGTTTCACAAAATTAGATCAAAGACAAGATCTTACACATTCCTTAGGATGCCTGCGTTGATCATTATGTCCTGGAAATCAGACTGACAACAGAAGGTAAGTAAGAATACAGACTTGCTTTCTGCTTAATCATTAATGCTAATGAATTAAAAAAAGAAAAAAAACCCAATTAGATGATTAAAAACAAGTAACAATCTAATTCAAGCTAACATGAACACATGATCAGATGCTGATGGGCAGCTTAGTGTAGATGTGCCCGAACGCCACGGCCCCGCGCGCGCGCAAATTGGAGCGAAATCCGGTCTGTTCATTAGGCTTACTACTACAGTTCGGACTCAATGTCACGGTTCTGAATATAATCTCGTAAAGTGCAATGCAGGACCGATAAATCACCAAAGAGTCCAAATCCGGCAAATCGTTTTGGAAAACTGATTTTTTATAAAAAAGTGCCAAACATGGACTGCTTTGCTAGATACAGAGTCGCCACCTAAATATTTTATTTTGGGAGAATTTAGGAAACCCTGACTCGTGCCTAAGGTGACGTGTCCGTCATCACCAAAGTTGCCTCGGCTCGGGAACTTGAGTACGAGAGGGGAAGGTCATGCAATGAGCACCCTCGCTCGCCCGATCAAAGATCGGCCTGTACTAAGCATGATATCTTATTTTTGAAAACACATGTGTTCTTATTCCGGTTATTAACCTAGAATTACTATGTGATGCGCACAGCACACAAGTATAGACTAGATCACCTAATTTGGAACAAAACATTGCATAGTTGTTTGTTTGAAAATAGTTTGAAGTTTGCTACTCGCAAGTAGGCTAAATCGAGGATTTCAATGAATTGTTCCAATTCAAGTAATCCAACCTTCACTCACAGGCATTCAAGCAGTTAAGCGCATAAGCAGTTAGCCTCATGGTAAGCATGCTATCATGGCAATCACTCACACTCATGCAAGATGCTGAAGCATAAAAAGCTTACCTAGTACTCCGAGCCAAAACAATAGCTAGTTAGTAATTAATGCATGATCCTAGCTATGTTAAGATGACTAATGCAACACAGGCAAAATGCAACTAGAAATAGGCTCGGCTATTCTAAAATGACATATGAGATGCAATAATTGATACATGTATTCAACTTGGTATTGAAATACGATGCAGCTTGTATGATGCATTGAGCCCGGTGCATGCAAGACAAATGAATGATGCACGCATGCATTGCATAAGGATGCTAATCAAAATATGACCTAGAACTAACCATCGTAAGCGGTTAAGTAAAAGGGAGAAAGACGTGGGGTTGGAAGACATACATCGCACAACGCAGCTTATTACAAAATTAAGCCCTCTCGACGGAGGTCCAAATGAATAATACAAACCGACTAATTAACTAACTAACGAGCTAATTAATTATTACATAATCCAATGAATAACTAGCTACAACTAATTATTACAAAACTTCATTAAATAACGAAATCACTAATTAAAATACAAATCGAAATGCTCACTAACAAGTAAGCAATACACTAAAATTGCTCGACTTTGGTTGAAGGAGAAGAGTATGCATGCTCGGTTGCCGTCGAAAGGCCTTCGGTTTGCTCTCTTGAGGCTCTGTCTGAGGTGTCCTTGAGAACCAATTCTTTGGATCTTTCCAAAAACATGTTGGGGTCTACACCTGTGGCCTGCCGACCATGAAGAGCTTCTGCCGACCCCCTTGCCGACCAAGAGTAGTCACTGCCGGCCAAGAATGAAAGTCTGCCGGCCATCTGCAAGGAACTGTCGGCCACTGGTGTGCTGTGACACCAAGTTGTAACAGAGCACAAAATAGAGAAAATGGAGGGTCTCCCAAGGGTATGTACGCACTATGCCACCCCATATCACCTCAAAACATCAAGGGAGAGGCATAGTCGGATCCAAGACCATCAATCACGCTTCTCGATGCATGATGGTCAAAGATCCAACTTGTGTAAATTCAATATAAAATGAATGCACAAATAAACATACAAAGCCTAAAACTCTATCATGCGTCGTCAAGAGCGTCGGCGACCGAGAATTGAGGCACGTTTTATCACTTGAAGTATGAAACGTCCCTCGTTTCTTGTGCTCAGATTGATACTTAATCCAAACAACAATGTAACACAAGCATGGCAAATATGCAATATGACTTAAGCATGCAAACATGCAACTACATGGCATACTCAATGCTATGTGATATTATTAACTTAACAAAGCTAATGATATGTGAACAATGCTAATGCATGCATGCACAATGCAATGCTACAAGGATAAATTAGTAATGTTAGGGCCATGCATACTCGATGCAAGGCAAAATAACTTGGCATACACAATGCAAATATCCACGTGGCATACACAATGCAATGTAGGATGACATACTACATGCAATGTAGGATGGCATACTACATGCAATGAACAATATGGCATACTCAATGCAATATACATGGCATACTCAATGGACTTAAACCAAAAGGGTAGACCTCAGTCATGCCCAAATCAGTGGCCATGACACACAAGTGAAGGCACCAAAAGCATATATAAGCATGCACATGCAATGGCCCATCAAAGAGGCCTAAGAGCACAACTCTCAAGAGTGCTCAAAGAGTGACCAATGTGGAAGTGTAACAACACTAAGTGCATTGAAATAAGGTACTGAATGGTGCCAAACCATTCAATCAAACATAAGTATAGCATGCAAAGGTCCTTAAAGCATGAAAGCTAATAAAGAGGACTACAAAGGAGGCATGCAATACATGGCACAAATTCATGAACCAATCATGGATAGAGCTCAAGTAGGTCAAAACGAGGACCTAAACATCTTTGAGATGAGGGCTCAAAGACCTAGGCATGCAAGCATACAAGCTAAGCCATAAACTAGGCAACAATGCACAACACTCAAAGGCACAACACTCAAAGGCACTTAAAGCATGAATGAAGTGTGAACATGGCATTGCTATAAGCTCTGAAATGTCATGTTAGATGATGCCAAATCATGTACACAACACAAATGGAGCATGCTATGGTGCTTAAAGCTTGAAGCAAGCATAAGCACTTGCACTACGAGTATGCAAAACATGAAGCATATGGCTAAAGCAACCCAAAACAGTCCTAGAACATGTTGAAATGAGTCCAAAACATGCATGGAAGTAAGCCAAAACATGCTAACGTGAAGGGCACAAGACATGATGCATACAAGGCAAATAAGGTGGATTACACTACACCTATTAAGACCAAGCATGGAATGACTTAACCAATAAAAATCAGAGTTATATCATGGCAAAATAACCCCAAATAAGCACTGAAATCTTTGGCTCATAAGCTAAGGCATGAAGGCATACCACGATGATTCATGTTAAGGCATAAAGGGGGAAACCCTCCAACGCATTGAATGAGTGATAAATGCGAGTGCATGACCATGAAACATGGACTGAAATTACATAATAAATGATGCCAAATCATTCAAAAAGTCCAAGCAATGCATGCTAGTGGACTTGGTGCACAAAGCTAACAAGTTAGATTGAACCATGGCTATACAAAGCAAGTCATGCATGGCCAAAACAACCAAAATCAAAGCTAGAGCATGCTAAAACATGGACAAAAGCTTCTTGAAGTTAAGCCAAAAGCATGCTAGAATGACATGTCAAAGTATGATGCATACTAGGCTATTTCATGGAAATGCACTAAAAGTGCATGGAGCATGCAAGGAGACACTAAACCAAACCCTAACAGAGGTATGACATGGTAAAACAACACCAAGAACATGCTGAAATGGACTCAAATCAAGCTAGAATGACATGCTACTTCATGAAGCACACAAGACTAGTTTGTGTGATTTACACCACAAGTACATTAGACATGCACGGAGTGACAAAACCAAGCAAAAAAAGTGGCATGCCACAGCAAAATAACCACAAATACATCCTAAGATATGGCCAACATTGTCACGACCCAAACCCGCCCCTATGGGTTTAGCACTGTAACCGGCGATGTCAGGATTAGAAGGCACAACTTGATGTCTGATAAAAGCAATCTGAGGGCATGGCGGAAGCCAATACAGTAAATAAACAATGTCCAATGAACTGTGACAGTCTGTATGCAAAAAGACTTTTCATACATTATGCAGTCGGTGACAAAACAGTATGTACATTATATACAACCATTCAGGGCAGGGACTAAAACCCTATTAAAAGCGATGCAGTATAGTCTATCTGATAATACAAAAGCAGTGCGAAGGCAGGGCGGAAATAAAAACACCCTAAGCCAAAGCTTGAGCAGCTCGGAACTTCACGGTGAGGCCTGATGGTTGGCTTGACAAAAGCTGGAGTTTACCACAGCTTCTAGCATTGGTCCGGTGCTGCACCTACATATATATATGAGCGGTGAGCTAAAGCCCGATGAATAACATAATGTGTAAAGAGGTTTAGAATGAATGTCCTTACAGTAATGAAAGAAGTTCATTAAATCAGTATTTCAGTCAATCAGTCATATGTGGTACATCCATTAGCATATGATCTGATGGCGATGAGGTCTTAAAGACCGAGCGATAATGATGGCCATCAATCGATGTGATGAGTGGTTCCACGAGGCAAGCGAGATCTCTGTGGCGATGGCGATAACGATGCGATAGGTGCTAAGGATGCCTGATGCGATTGAGAATATAGGACATACATTCATTGATAAACAATATCGATTCGATAAGCAGTTCGATTCGACTCAGAAGGTAATCATTTTGAACATATCTTTACAATTGTTACTCACAGAGTTCTGGGCTACAGTAGGCTAGAGCGTCTCCTCGAAATGCCAACCCTAAAAGTATAGAACGAACACACACTAAGCTACACAGTTGGGAAGAATAATAATAATTTAATCCCTAAATGCCTCGGTGTGTTCTACATCTATATCCTCATTAAGATGTCTTAAACTAGGCCTAAGAATGCCTAGGATGGGATGAGGATGCAAAGATGTATTCAGAAAACATTTTTAGAATTTTCAAAAAAGCGAGTCCTTTCGACACAGATTTCCCCGCTCGAGCGGACATGCAATAAAGGTCCCTTTCGGCGTAAACTTTCCTCGGCGGACCATCTTGGATACTTAAAAATCACGCTCGATTGGGCGCTCGATAGCCTTCGGCGCAAGACCAAGTGCCTTCGGCGCCAAAAACCTCGAGTGGGATGTCACGATTGCAAAATCTTGGATGCTCGAATTTCCCGCTCGAGCGCCACTTTCCCCGCTCGAGCGGGAGTGCAAAAATCTGGAAAACCCATATTGCACCTTCAAGCCAAAAATCAAGTTTAAATGCACTAAATTCGATCCTCTTTGGCCAAATTTCTGGAAAACACAAGTAAACTCATAAAACAACATGTTACCAAGGTCAATTTGATAAATCAAAGTCCAAGGGTGTTTAATTAAATCCATTTTCAAACCCAATTTCATGAACATGCTACAAACATGACATGCATGGATTTAAACCATTTCAAAACTTCAAAACATGCTCTAATGAGCTCAAATCTTTCAAATTCAAGATGAAGTCATGGACTCAACATAATTATGAGCATGCATGTAACATTTAGCTATGAGAACAACTTAAAACTCAATAATCCAAACATGCATGCATGAATTAAACTATAATTCCACACTATTGAACCAAATCATGCCTTAGATCACTAAAGACCCATGATTCATGCAAGAATAAATTCAAATGCACAATAGGGAAGGTTAATGATCTACCTTAGGTCTCCAATGTAAGGTACACAAGCTCAAAATGTGATCTATACTTCAATTCTCCAAGATACCCAGCAATCCTCAAGAACTCAAGATGAAATCACCCTTCTAGGTCTCTCCCTCTCTCTATAATCGGCAATAACAAGGAAAAGAGGCTGAGCAATGTTTTGTCTAAGTGTGTTCAAGTCTCCAAAAAGGTCCATGTAATGGGCCACTAAGTGGCAATATAGTAATTAAGTCTAATTTGGGCATTTTTATCAATATTTAATCTAGTTTAATCATACCAAATCAATTTTCAGACAATTACACCATAAAATCACATAAATTATGACGATCATAAAACACTAATCGATTTCGGTTCGGCCCGATAAGGCCTTCAATTTCTTGATTTAACACACGAACATGATCAGATAATCACACAGTCAAACAGATAGAAATGCATTTAAACAGATATGGACAATCAATTGACTTGATTTGATCGGTCGATTCGATAATCGATCAGTTCAATTACCAATCATAATCATTCTCAGTTTAGCGGTAAACGGGAATTAATCGGTGGTCAGTGATGAGGGTTATTACAAACATAAACTTAACAAACATGCTCACACATGAGGCATTCAAAGCAAGTAAACAAGACACAAGGAGAGGGGATGACCCTCTCCTATTTAAGACTCCAAAACCACCTTTCCACCACCAAAAATCTTCTGGATTTCAGTGGTAGACAGGTCATGCAAAGGTTGCAACAAGAGCCTAAAGGGATGGCTCACAACAAGGCCTAACAAGGCCTAAGAGGGGGGTAGATCACCTTAAACGAAAAAGTGACCTTAAACAAATTTTTTAAGCATGCAAAAACAAAACTTTTTCCAGTAGAAGGCTAAGCTTAAAACAGCATGCAAGAAGGGCTAAAAGCTTAAGCAAGAATGGGGGTTTTAAGGGATAGAAACTCACCCTTGAAGACCTCCTTTAGAACTGCAGCTTCAGCAAGCTTTTCAAGCTTAAATCAACCCAAGAACACCAAAAACAACTTCAAGAAGCCTCAGCAACATAAGCAAGGTGTTTGAGTGTGTGTTTGTGTGTTAAACTAAGACAAAACTACACTTTGGAAGCACAAAACAAGAACAAAGAGAGATATAGATACAAAGCTATATCTATAACCCTCAGCCTAATTTTCTGAACCTCTGAAATGGAGGAGGAGCCTCTTCTTATATAGAAGAGAGGCAAAGCAAAGTTTGTTAAACAAGCTTGAAAAAAGGCTCATCCCTCCATATACGTGTATGGAGGAGAGATGAGTGGAAACCAGCTGGCTCAAAAGATCTGGCGTGAAATCTGTTGAGACAAAGTGTTCTGCTGACCATCAGTTGTGGTTGGCAGTGCCTCATTGATGGCTG
Organism: Camellia lanceoleosa; assembly: GCA_025200525.1. NCBI lineage: Eukaryota > Viridiplantae > Streptophyta > Magnoliopsida > Ericales > Theaceae > Camellia > Camellia lanceoleosa. Next base: position 56,138,486 of record CM045768.1, read on the forward strand.
GCAGGCTTTATCAATAGCATGCAAGGGAAAATGCATGGCCGGCAGTGCACTCTGATAAGCAAGCTGAAATGACCAACCCATGGTTCGAAAAAAGGGCAGAAAGGATACGGGGTTTGGAAAGCTCAAACCTGTGATGTTTCGCTGCGACAGTCGAGTACTTGACGAGCAATCAAACTTGTGGCTGGATGTACCTGCAAGCACAACCGAGTCTTGAGGACGGTAAAAAATGGAGTGTCTACACTTAGTTATAATCATCATATTGGTTCAAAACACACCTGATTGTTCTTCAATGCAAGCATATCAAGAACCCTAATCTCGCATTGTATTAACAAGCCTAATACTAAACATTTTTTGATAACATCATAAAAAGAATTAAACCCTCAAGATTGGACAACTTTAACAACAAAGATAGGCAAATCTTGCAAGTTTAGATTGGAATTATGATGGCTCTGTAATGTAATGAGCTTACGTAATTGTTAACACGCAATCTGAAATTAAAAGCAATTAAAGCACAACAAAGAGAGAGAGAGAGAAAGGGTTCGGTTAAGTCAAGCTCGAGGATGGCGGTTTGAGGTGTGGAAGTGATAACAAACTTGTGTATATTATTCTCGAATGATCAATCAAGCGAGTACAAATATATTATCTAATAGAATCAAACCCTAACTACCTAAAGTACTAAACTATCCTTCATGAATAATATAAACTACATAATTCACACCCCCCCTCAATCTGAGAATGCAAGCACAGAAAGCATCGAAAGTTTGCCAAGAAGAAAACAAAAACGAGCAACAGTATGAGTCTTTGTAAAAAAATCAACCAACTGAAAAGAGGAGGAAACAAAAGGGAGAGTAATAGTGCCAGCCTGAAGATGCTGTCTGACAAAGTGACAATCTATTTCAACATGCTTGGTCCGCTCATGGAAGACTGAATTATGGGCAATCTGGACAGCACTCTGATTATCACAATACAACGGAGTTGGATCAGAAAGAGAGACACCCATATGAGAAAGAAGCCACCGAAGCCAAACGATCTCGGAAGTAGCATGAGCCATGACACGATACTCAGCCTCAGCGGTGGAATGAGCAACAATAGACTGTTTTTTACTCTTCCAAGATATGAGAGAATCACCGAGGAAAACACAAAGACCAGAAGTGGATTTGCGATCAGAGATGTCACCTGCCTAATCAACGTCAGCATAGGTACGAAGAGTCAAGTCCGAAGAGGCAGATAACAACAAACATTGCAGCAAAGTGCCATGAAGGTAGCGTGATCTGAGTAAAGCGACCTAGTGTGTGGAACGAGGAGCAGAAACAAACTAACTAAGAATGTGCACAGCATAGGACATATCCGGACGAGTAACAGTGAGATAAACAAGCCACCCAACCAACTCGTAGTACAAAGTGGGATCCTCAAGAGGAATGCCATTAGAAGCAGAAAACTTAGCATGCAACTCAAGAGGAGTGTCGACAATTTTGTTATCAGTGAGATTGGCACGAGAAAGAATATCATTGATGATCATATCATCCACATATAAGAGAAGGAGAATAAGGCCAACAGAAGTGCGCCGAACAAAGAGAACACAATCATGATGATTAAAGCGAAAACCAAGTGAAGTGCAGCGAATTGAAATTGCTTATACCAAGCATGAAGAGAAGCTTGAGACCATATAGAGTGCGATAAAGGCGACAAACAACACCAAGAGGGAGAGAGACTCGATTGGAGGGCGCATATACACTTCTTTAGCAAGATGCCCATTGAAAAGCATTTTGACATCTAGTTGAAACAAACGCCCGTGATGGGCGTGCGTAACAGAGATAAGAGTCACGAATTGTAGTCATCTTGACAACGGGGGCAAAAGTCTTATCGTAATCAATCCCATATTCTTGAGAAAAATCTTGGGCAACCAAACGAGCTTTGTACCGTTCCAAAGAACCATCAGAAAGAGTTTTGACCTTATAGACCCATTTACAGCCTACAACATTCTTGCTAGCAGGTAATGAAACCAAATCCCAAGTCTGAGTGTTAGCCAAAGCAGTTGACTCGTCATTCATGGCAGCAATCCAATTGGGATCATGACAAGCTTCGTTATAGGTCCTGGGCTCAAAATAAGTATGAAGACAAGAAAGAAAAGACTGATAGGAAATGGAAAAACATATATTACCAAAATCATACCAGTTTGGAGGATGACGGTCTCGCTTTAAGCGATGTGCGAGGAGGCGGGATCCAAAGAAATAGTTGGAAGACGATGAGAGCTAGAGATAGGTGAGCTCGGAAGTGCTTTGGCTAATAAACAAGAAGAGAAGCGAGGAAAGCAGGAGTGGAGAGAAATAGTGGCGAGATATCGAAGTGTTAGTAAGAGGCAAAGCGAGACCTCAAGATCAGAAACAAACTCATGAGAAAAAACATCAGGAGGAAATGGGTCAATGTGAACCAATTCATCTTTGGTAATAGGAACATGAGTGGAAGGTATAGTGTAGTAAGGTAGTTTTTCTAAAAAGGTGACATGCCTAGACACATATAACTTTTTGGTCGCAGGATCATAGCACTGATAACTTTTCTAATTAATGCCATACCCTAAAAAGACACATAGGACACAACGAGAACTAAGCTTAAAAGCGCTTGGATTTAGGAAGGAGCACAAAGCATGCAGAACCGAAAATACGAAGAAGAGAATAATTTGGAGTAACACCAAAAAAACGCTCATATGAAGATGAGCCTGAAAGAAGAGGAGTAGGCATTCAATTGAGAAGATATGCAGCAATGAGCACAACTTCTCCCGAGAAAACAGACGGGATAAAAGACGAGAGCAACAAAAAGCGAGCTGTATCAAGGAGATGGCGATGTTTGCGCTCAGCTCGACCATTTTGGGTAGGAGTATCAGAACACGAAGATTGATGAATAGTGCCATGAGTAGCTAAACACTCCTTAAACTCAGACAAGTAATACTCACCCCCTAAATCAGAACGGAGAACTTTAATGGTGGTGAAAAACTGAGTGCGAATTATGGAGTGAAAATTAGAATATATTTTGTAAAAATCAGATTTTCGAGTCATCAAATAAACCCAGGTAAACCGACTGTAATCATCCACAAAAGACACATAATATTGCGAACCACCCTTGGTAACTATAGAGGAAGGACCCCAAACATCAGTATGTACCAATTGAAAATGAGAAGATGAAATATAACCACTTTTATTAAAAGGAAGAGCAGACATTTTAGCCAGTTTACAACCACAACACTGAGAAATATCATCAATGGAAAAATTGCCTAAATGTCCAGACCGAACTAACATCCTCAAACGATCACTCGATAGATGACCTAACCTAGAATACCAAATATAAAATAAAGAAGACTTATTGTTTAAACAAAAAGAAGACAATGTAGTAGAAGACACTTTTGGAGGAACCTAGTTCTCAAACTCTACGCCCGATCCCAATCTGCCTCTTGGATACCCGATCCTGCATAACACAATGAGAAGAAGAGGAAACAACATCAAAACTAGAATCAGATAGTTGACTAATAGAAATAAGGCTGAGTGAGAGGTGAGGTACATAAAATACAAGAGAAAGAGACAAATGGGAAGAGGAAATAGAACCAATAGAGTGTATAGGGCATAGAAGAACCATTAGGCATGCAATAATGATAGAAGAAACGGGAAGACACAATTATTGAGGAGAGATGCAACATGGATCATATGATGTGAACAACCAGAATAAAAAATCCACTAAGTGTGGATATTACCTGAAGAGGATGAACCAGACCAACCTAACTGAGTTGTAGTCATAGTGGAGGCCTGAGATGAAAGATTTGGATTGGCCACCATGAAAGACTTGAACTGCTCAAACATAGACTGCATATTGGAAGACGGACCATTCTCAGAAATTGTGCAGAAAATACGGCAGATGAGCGAGATCCCGAAGATTAGAGGATGGTGGACCAAATAAATGACCCTTAGGCTGCAAAAGTTTAAGACAAGTATGTTTCTAATGGCCTTTCCGATGACAGAAGCTGCACTCATCCATGGAAACCTAAGGCTTGGGCTTACCAGTAACCTGAAATAAAGGAGAATGTGGGGTGGGAAAGAGCAGAGGAGTGACAAAAACTGATTGGGAAGCAAAAGCACCATGAGCCACCTTAAACCGAGTTTCTTTCGCAATAAGCTCACGAATAGCACTATCCACAGAAAGGCAAGGGAGACCAATGAAGAATAGCCCCTCGAAGTGGCTCAAGTTAATCACAAAGGGCCATAAGAAATTGAACAAGATGTTGCTTCTCCCGATACTTGGTATAATTGTCAAGTAACTGTAAATCTAACGGTTCCATCAAAGCAAGTTGATCCCAATAAGTCATCATCTCATTGTAGAACTCCTGAATGGACTTATCTTTTTTACTATAACTGCGAATAGACATCTCAAGTTCATACTGTTTTGCAAAGTTAGACTCAAGGTACATAGTTTTCAAATAGTCCCAAACTTGTTTAGAAGTGGAATACTTGGAAAAATTCATACCAATGGTAGTTTGAACTGAACTATGAAACCAAGTAAGAATTTTTATTTTTATTTTTTTTATCCCATTTAGCAACATCGACTTCAGTTTCTTGAGATTCCATAGGTCTAATAGTTACACCAATCACATAGTTCCATATGCCTTTATCCATTATAAAATTTTTCATTGCATGAGTCCAATAAGAGTAATTGGTACCATATAACTTAGTAGTGATAGCTTGCAATTTATCATCGACCATAGTCTTTGTAATTAAATGTCTGAAACCAAAGCAAAATGACTAATCAAAGTTACTATTGCTATAATTATAGAACCAATTAAGGCAAACTTATAATAACGTTATCACCACAAATATCAATCAAAGAGAACCAAAGCAAAGTAGAGAGATCACCAATCCAAGTCACACAGAGGAATTAGAGAGCTTCGATCAAACCAGATGAGGAGAGAGCTTCAATCGAACCAGATGAGGGACTGCGATGGTCGATGATGACCTAGGGCTTCGATGCAACTAGATGAGACATGCAACCTAGGGCTCAGAACCAACAACCAGGAAGAGTGAAGTGCGACGAAGAGAACAGAGACCACAAGGCCTTGCAAAGAGAGAGAAAGGGACTACGATGGTTGATGATGACTTGCGAAAGGTATGCTAACATCTGGGTCGTGGCTCTGATACCATGATAACAAACTTGTGTATATTATTCTTGAATGATCAATCAAACAAGTACAAATATATAATCTAATAGAATCAAACCCTAACAACCTAAAGTACTAAATTATCCTTAATAAATAATTATAAACTACATAATTCATAGAGAGTACATGGTACAGTGCGCACCACAATTGTTGAGTTGTACCTGTAGCATTACCCCCCTTAATTCACATAGCTATATTTCACATGTACGTACTTTAAAAATTTTGGTGGGCTAATGTTTAGGTTCACAAGTGCACTTGTGGAGTCAAGCTTTAATGCCTATAGTCTAGGCTCAATCCAAACACTATTTGAACTAGCCTAGCCGGCTTAAGATATGGGTTAGTTTAACTCGTCTAGTTGAATTGCATGTCTTTAGGGCAGATGATATCTTTTAGTGTCAACCAATTGAACAAATTTTAATGGGCAAATTATTTGGAAATCCTATTTGAAAGAGGAGAAATTTATTTAGTTTCACAATTTTTTGGATACTTTCAAAAGTTCACTATATATTTTTCTTCTTCGTTCTTTTCTGTGTCTTTGTTCTTCTTTGCCTCTTTCTCTTCCTCATTTTCGGCGATCGACGATGGACGACCGACCACCGACGACCACACCTTATTTCTTCTCTTTCTCTTTTTGATTTATAGTCACCGTCGACCGATAACCACCATTGATTGGGATTCACCAGCAACCACCAACCATTGATGTTTTATTTCACCCTTACCAACGGCGAAAGAGACGAGTTTCTAACAAAGAAGATGAGTAGATCTACTCTAAGTAGATCTATATCGGATTCGACTAGATCTAAACAAAAAATAATTGCTAGAGTATAATCTTCTCTATATTGTTTCTCTCATTTGATCTCTCAATTTTTTTACCTTTTCTCTATTAAGCATTTCTATTTTCTTATTTTAATGGAATTTTTTTTCAAATTCTGAATAAGTTGTTTTCAAATTTTAGTTACAGGAAGTGAAAATTGTAAAATTTTACAATTTTAATTTTTTTGGTGTTGAAATGAATCATACTTTAAAACAGTAAAATTTTATAATTCTAATATTATGAAATTGTAAAATTTTACTCTTTTATAACATGTGTTTCAGTTTGATTAATAAGGATAAAATACTTAATAGAATCATGTTTTGAAACTGTAACATTTACAGTTTTAAAGCTTATTTTTCAGTTTGATCAATATTGGAGATTATTTACTTAAATCTTACAAAAATTGAAAAATATATGCTTTTTCCCATTGTTGTTATTTGTTGTTGTTGTTGTTGTGTTTTTTTTTTTCCTTTTAGTTTATCAATATTTATCATATTTTGTTATATTTTTCGTTCTAATTTCTCTATTACAATTTTTTTGGCAATATCGATATTCGGTGACTCTCCAGTGATATTCTTGATGTCCAGAAAACGTTATGTTCAGAACACTTCAATGATATTCCGACGAACTTTCGGCGATACTCCGGCGACTTCCCGGTCATATTGAGCATTCCGGCGAGCTTCCGGTAACCGTCTAACAAAAGTTTGGCGATGATGGAATATAGTAGCGTTTTTTTTTTTTTTTTTAAAAAGAAAGAAAGATCTTTTTGGTGACAATTAAAAATATATAGCACTAATTAGTGCAAGTGTTTTATTTTAGTATTAGATGAATTTTGAATTTTATGTATGAGATTTGGGGGCAAGTGTTCCTTTTAAAAATGAGTTTATTTTGACAAATAAATTAAAGGGCCAATTGTCCCGGGCCCAAGAAAAAACAAAAAAAACAAGAGATACTATTAATCAATTGCAAAACACTTTTCATAGATTTTATAACCATTTTTAATATTATCATTTGTTTTTAAAACATTTCTTATCTTAAACTTGTTATGAAACTATGCCCATAGACCACTCATTGGAAAGAAAAAAAATTCAGGTTGGGACACTATTATTAGAAGACAGTTTCTTAGTGAAAAACCTATTTTATAGGCCCATCAAAAATATATATATATATATTTTTTAATTTAATATAAGAATGAAGATCAATACATGTATATTTTGAAAATCTTAATACACATTTGCACTGCATATGATCCATATAAGTTGTGGTGATTGTTTTTTTTTTTTTTTTTGGATGAGATTGTGATGAGTGAAATTAACATTGTGTTTGGTTGAAGAATTTGGAAATGAAAAAGGAAAATGTAGGTGAAATGTGAATAAAATATAGTTACATTTCACTTAGTTTCACACGTCTTTTCTTTTTTCCTTTCCAAATCCATTCCCAATTTCCTCAACCAAACACAACATAAATGTTTAGTTCCATCTGTTTTCTACTTGCAAAACCAGAGAGACTAATTCAAAGAATATTCTCAATTTTTTATCAGAAGATCTCTAATTTTGGGTTTATTTTCTCCCTCAATTTTTTAGTCATGGTCATACTTCCTCTTATCCTATGTTTGGATCTCAAATTTTTGAGGTAAGAAAAAGGAAGTGAAAATAGGAAATATGAAAAAAAAATATTTTGCTTCGACTCATTCACTATTCCCTTTTTAACGTTTCCACAAATCCAATATCCAAATAGAGCTTTTAAGAACTTGGGCTATGCAAATAAAGTCTTGGACATGGAATCTTTATACAGGTGTTGGAGGCAATTGAACAAACAACAGAAGCTAGCAAAGCAAAGATATGTTACAGGCAAAAAACAAAGCCAACCCAATTGCTGTATCCCAATAAATAGCATCAACTGCAGCGACTAAACCCCAAGAAATAGGTAAAAGAGCAGCACCAAAATCCCCAGACCCAAAAAAAAAAACAGCAATACCAAATCCCATGACCCATTGGCTTGTGGCAACAAGGCAAACTCAGCCTACACCCACGCATGTTTGCTCATATGTTGCGTCATTTTCTTATTTATATTTTTTCACTTTCAAGTTGAATAAATGCCTTTTCAAGAACTTTTGAACTGGTTTTATTAAAGCTCAACTCAATGTGATTCTTCTAGAAAATCAAATAAAATCTCAAATATGTAAAAGCTCCATTCAATGCCATAATTTCTTTGGACTCTTTATTTGGAAACTGTTCTACAGATGTTTCATGCTATATAAACTTTAAGAGCAGTACACTTCATTTGAAGCTATGAATTTTAATCTTTTACTCTGCAATTTTTTCACTGACATTCCCCTAATTTCCCTCTGTCCAAACACACATGCTCAAAATCCTTATTTTAAATGGCATAGAAAGAAAACAGATCAAATAATAGAAAGTAAAGTTAATTGCAAAATATATGCAGATAAGCTACTTCAAACATAGTTTAAAATATGATTTCTATTGTAACAGCAGCAGACATATTTTCATCATAGATCATAAGAAGATAGAAATTGTAGTACATGCATAGAAAGCTCCCATTATTGAGTATTGGGTGCTTATACTAAACCGTGGAAAAAAATCACGCACCAGACAATCCCTTTTGTTCTAACAACAACAACTAATAGTTCTATGCTCTCTTGCTCCGTATAGAGTATCGCAGGAAACGGAGAAAACACCAAATCCGTATTTTAAGAGTCAAAAATAAAAGAAGGATGAATTTGATAGTACATGTATATGAGTCCTCCATCAGTCATTGCGAAAGTCTTCCTAGCAGTCAATTCAAGCATTTTTCAACAGGTCCATGTGTAATCTGCACATTGCATATTTGTTCCATTCCACTTCAGGAGCATGTTCCTACTCACAGATTTTGAAACAAATCGATGAGAATATCAAAATTGAAATATAAAAAACAAAAAAACATACATGCACTGAAAAACTTACAAATGCAGCAGGAAAGTTCCGGTTTTGAGGAAAATGGTTTCTTCCTTTGGCACTTCAATCTAAACATATAATAGTATAATTTTGTTAGAAGATTTTTAGTCAATGTAAGAATAGATATATAGAGAATCTCATAAAAATGGTAGGATTAAACTTTGTGATTCTTACATATTTCCAACCCAAAAGTTTCCTGCAACCGCTACAGTTAACATCGGCAACTGTGTCAGTACACTGCATTCGATAATGTGCTTTGCCAGCAACATCCACATTGACACTGCAAAATACAGGATTAAAGTTGCCACCAAAGAAAATGCTGTACAGATTAGCAAGAAGATGATCAAATCGGTCACTGAATTTTAAAATTCTTGTTAATAAAAGTCCAAATTGCATTTGTTGTGATGATCACTAATCTTTAATCAGAATTCAGAGCTATCTCTTTCCACCAAAGAAGTTTCATAAAATTGTATTAATGATGATAACTTACGCCTCTTCAAAGATGCCTGCATTGATCATTATGTCCTGGAAAGCAGATTCAAAACAGCAATAAGAACACAGACTTGCTTTCTTTTCTTTTGTTTGTTTTTGTTTTTTTTTTTTTAAATAAAAAAATGAAGTTGAGAATAGCAAATAGTAACTGCTTGGTAAAAAGGAATGCAGCCATTGTAATCTTACACTAGTTCAACCAATGTATTCCCTGAAACATGAACCACTATATCCTTAAAGCAATATATACGTATAGATACACAGATTTTTCTTGCAACCGGTATATTTGTATATGTATAGCCAGGTTGTGTTTGGATCTTAAATTTGTGAAGCAATTTGCAATAGGCAAATCACTTCTCTTTTCTCTTCCCTCTATAAATCCTTCCACAAATCCTACTTCCAAACACAACCCTTGGATATATTATCAAGAACCATGACCTCCAAAATATTCCAGTGGATCCTAAAAATACGTGATTAGAATCAGTGGATCCTAAGAACTTTGAGAAGTTATATATTGTTGGTTCAAAACATAAACAGATCCATCTTGGTCTCCAAAAATTTCAGAATGTAGTTGTAACAAACAAGAACGTTTAAGAATTTCATAATCAAATAAGCCTTGTACTACAACATTTCTTGAATAACATCATAAAAAGATTTGAACCCTCAAAATTCGAACAACTCTAACAGCAAAGACATTCAAATCTTGCAAGTTTAGCTGACTTCTGTTATTATTAACTAGTGCGTGCGCGCACGCAGAGAAAGAGAGAGAGAGAGATTTTACTGGGATTCTAATCATAAAATCTTCATTCAAGGCAATGTGGGTATTGCATTGACGGCAAAGGAAGAAACGGGCATTTGGAATTTGGTGGAATGTAACCATCCGTGTATCTGCATACAGCATGTTCTTTCCATCCCACATCAGAAGCTTGTTCCTACTTGCAGATTTTGAATCAAATCCATAAGAAAATCAAAATTGAAGTATTAAAAAACAAAAAAATAGAGCACATAATTGGTGAATGGACTGTACTTTTCTGTGCACTTAGCACAAAAAAAAAAAATAAAAAAAATAGCCGTATTTATTTGTTTCAAAACTTACAACTGCAATAGGAATCTTCTGGGCTGAACTGCATAGTTTTTCTTTGGCACTCTTACCTAAGCATATAGTAGGATGTTGTAGGAAAAGATAAATATAGAATCTCAAAAAAAAAAGAAGAAGAACTTTTGTTATTCTTACATATTTCCAACCCAAAAGGCTGTTGCAACCGTTACAGGTAACATCAGCAACCAAGTTATTACGGTCAATTTGATAAGGGCCAGCAGCAGTCACATTCTGACTGCAAAATACAGGATTAAAGTTGCCACCAAATCAAATACAATGCAGGTTAGCAAAATGATGATCAAGATTCATCCAAATTGCATTTGTTTTGCTGATTACAACAGAGATCAGAATTTGTGTCTAGCACTAATCTTTAATAAGAATTCATAACAAATCGTTAAAAATAAGTTTAAAAAAAAAATTGCATTAAAGATGAGCATCTTACACATCTGTTAAGATGGCCGCTTCCTTCACTATGTCCTGTAGCAGATTGAAAACAGAAGTTTCATGAATGCATGATCAGATGATGATGGGCAGTTTCGTTACAACCTTGAAGCACTTTGAGAAATTATATTGGTTCAAAACACACACACATATTGTTCTTCAATGCAAGAATATCAAGAACCCTAACCTCCAAAAAAATTCAGAATCAATATTAATCAATATCAAGAATATGAAGAAACCCATCGCCTATTGCTTGTAATACCATAATCAACAAGCCTTAATTACCACTAAGCATTTCTTGATAACATCACGAAAGAAATAAACCCTCAAAATTGGAACAACTTCAACAACAAAGACATGCAAATCTTGCAAGTTTAGATTGGAATTATGATGGTTCTGTTATTATTAACACCCACAGTACAGAAATTGATGCATAATTCAAAGCAACCAAAGCACAACAAACAAACAAGAGAGAGAGAGAGAGAGAGAGAGAGAGAGAGTGATCATACCTTGGAAACTAAGTGGTTGGTGAATGCAAGGGTGGTACTGCATTGGCAGCAGCAGTAGAAACAGACACCTGGCTCTTGAAACATCTTCAAACGGATTTGAAAGCACCAACTCTTCAGCCAGAGCAAGTAATCAAATTCAAGAAAGTTATTATTGGGATTATGAAGAAATAAACAGATTGAATTTTAGAATGAATACGAAACAGAGCATTGGTTGGACCAAAATGAGAAGTTGAATTGATACATAGGCTGAGTAAGAACTGAGGAATTTAAGTAGCTCTCAATGGGATTTGTAAAGCCAGAAGTATATATAGATAGATAGGCTGAGGTCAGAGAGAGAGAAAGAGAGAGAGAGAGTAGGGTTCAGTTAACCGCCAAAATGACAGTTTGAGGTGTGGAGTATATGGTACGGTGTGCACCACAATTGCTGCTCCACTTATTCCTTAAATCCGTCAGTGGGCTCGCCTTGGGCCTAAATGTAAGCCCATGTCAGCGAGCTTGGCCCAGGTAGACTACGGTCCTAATTTAGAAAAATTACAAAAAAATGCTTGGAACCCCAAAGTTGGGACCCATAACCCTAAAATGATGTGGACCAATTATATGTTTTTATTTTTTAATTTTTTTTTCTTTCTAGACCAATCACATGTAAGTGGGATTGTGTTTTTTGAGAGTTTGTAACATTGTTGGAAAAATTATTAGATGGTTGACAATACTCCCACCAATCACCAAATGTCATCTCCTACTATTTTTTTTTGACCCAACACACAATTATAGTCTTTACCCTTTTCATCAATTACAAGAATCCTAGTGCAACACTTGGCTTTGCACCCACCAAATAACTTTTTCTAAATTTGTCCATTTTAAATTTTTTTATTTAAAATATCTATAGAAAACTACTATAAAATTGAATAAAACTCACAGATTGACACATAACATATTTTATAATTGAGAAATAATATTTTGTCATAAAGAGTGAGGTGAGAGATTCCATCATTGCATATATATATATATATATTTTCAATTTTGGTGGGCTAATGTGTAGGTTTATGGGTAAATTTGTTGAGTGGCTTTTCACATGTTAACTTGTCGGGTTTTAATGTCTTTATGGAATGAATGATTATATATCCTTGGATATTATTTTTACTAAAAAAATTACAATACAGTTGAAGTTACAAAGTTCTAAAGGAGTCAAATTGAACCAAATCTTCTAGAGGCACAAAAAATTATTCAGATTGTGAATGATGATCGAGCAACAATAGATGGATATTTTTCCTCCTCCCTCACCTCAATTTTTGGTCATGGGCATGCTTCTTTGGATCCCAAATTTCTGATGAAAGAGAGAGGAAGGAAAAATTCCAAAAGCAAAAACAAGAGGAAGAGATTTTGGCAACCTTTGGTTTAGTTTTTAAATTAACATTTGAATTAAAAAATCAAAAACATTTTTGGTTAGCAAATTTTCTCTCCCACTCCCATCTATTCAACTACAAAAAAAAAAAAAAATATATATATATATATATATATAAATCATTTCAAAATTATTTTTAAAATTCATAACTAAATAAATTTTCAATTTTCAAAATTCTTTTCAAAAACTAAACCAAACGGATTGCTTCTACTTATTCACTTTTGTCTTTTTTTTTTTTTTAAAAGAAAAAAAATATTTTTTTACCCTTTCAAAAATCTAAGGTCCAAATAGATTCTTAAGATCTTGGGCTTTGCAAATAAGGTCTGGAAAAAAGAACAAAAGCAAGCTAAGACGAAACTTGATCCAAAAAAAAACTGCAATGACGAAACTTGATCCAAAAAAAAACTGCAATGACGAAAGCCTAGGAAACATCTAAAATGGCAATACCAAAATTCCCAGACCCACCAAAAAAGAAAAAAATTTAAAAAGAAGATGAAGAAGAAGAAACAACAATACCCAAAACCCCCAGAGCCAATGCCTATGGCAACAAGGCAAACTACCCAGGCAAGTTTGATCATGTGTGGCCTCATTTTCTTATTTATATTTTAGATTTTTTACTTTCAAGTTGAACAATGCCTTTTTCTAGAACTTTTGAATTGGTTTTATTAAAGCTCAATTCAATATGTGATTCTTTGAAAAATCTGAGAAGAACCTTAAATGCATAAAAAACACAATTCAATAGTATAAAATTTATTTGGGACTTTTTATTTGGAAGCTGTTCTACAAATGTTTCATGCTGTATAAACTTCAAGAGCAGTACATCATTTGAAGCTATATACATGCCTTACAGGGTTGTCAAATTTCTTGTAGCCATTTCCATTTCCAATATTATGCAATTTAACAGACAATTTATGAAATTTTAATCTTTTAGTCTGCAACTTTTTCACTGATTCCCCTAATTCTCTATCCAAACACACGTGTCCAAAATCCTTACATTGAATTGCATAGAAAGAAAACAGAACAAATTATTGAAAGTACAGCTAATTGCGAAATATATGTAGATAAGCTACTTCAAACATGGTTTAAAATCAACTCTCAATTGTAACAAAAATTATAGTACACGCATAAAAAGTGCTTATCCAAAAACAACTATTAACTATTAACTTTATGCCCCTTGCTCCATATAGAGTATCGCGTGAACTAGAGAAAACACCAAATCAGACTTCTAAGAGTAACAAAAAAATGGATGAATTTGATACTACATGGATATATGAGTCCTCCATAAGTTGTCATTGCAAATGTCTTATCTACTATCTATTCAAAGCATTTTCAACAGGTTCATCATTTATATCCCGCCTCAGCAGCTTTTCCCTATTCAGAGATTTTGAATTAAATCGATAAGAAACTCAATTGAAGTGTATATATATATAAATAAATAAAAAAATCTATGTGAACAGAATTAGTGGTATTTATTTGTTTCAGAACTTACAAATGCAGGAGGAATCTTCCGGTCCGAACTTCCTTGGTTTGCACTGGCACAAAAACCTAAACATATAATGGTGTAGTTTTGTTGGAAGATTTTTAGTCAATGTAAGAATAGATATATAGAGAATCTCAAAATTGGTTGTGTTTCTTACAAATTTCCAACCCAAAAGCTTCCTGCAACCTTTACAGTTAACATCAGTAACCACGTTAGCATCCTCTGCTCGATAATGTGCTTCGCCAGCAACATCCACGTTGAAACTGCAAAGCACAGGATTAAAGTTGCCACCAAAGAAAATGCAACACAGATTAGCAAGAAGATGATCAGATCGGTCATTGAACTTTAAAATTCTTAGTAATAAAAGTCCAAATTGCATTTGTTGTGCTGGTCACTAATCATTAATCAGAATTCAGAGCAATCTCTGCCCACCAAAGAAGTTCCATAGAATTGTATTAATGATGATAACTTACACATTTCGAAAGATGCCTGCGTTGATCATTATGTCCTAAAAAGCAGAATGAAAACAACAATAAGAACACAGACTTGCTTTAAAAAATAAATAACAACAACAACAACAACAATAATAATAATAATAATAATAATAATAATAAATCCGAAGTAGATATAATAACAAATAGTAACTGTTTGGTAAAATGGATTAAAGCCATTGTAATATGACATTTGTTCAACCAACGCATTCCACTGTAACATAAATCACCATATTCTTAACAGGCACACTGAAGCATGTTTCTATGTACAGATATACAAATTTTTCTTGGTTCAAAACGCGCACACTGAATCATGTTCATCATTCTTTAGGTTGTATTTGGATCTTGAATTTGTGAATGTTTTGCAGAGGGAAATCATTTCCCTTTTCTTATCCTTCTATAAATCCTCCCACAAATCCTGACTCCAGACACAATGCTTAGATATAATATCAAAAACCGTAACCAACAAAACATTGCAGAATCAGTGGATCCTAAGAACTTTTGCTCATATAAATACAAGATCAGATTTAGATGATCTTTGAAAAATTATATATTATTGATTCAAGACAAACAGACCCATCTTGGTCTCCAAAAGTTCAGAATCAGTATATGAGTCTACGATTGTTCTTCAATGCAGGTGTATAACAAACAAGAACTTTTGATAATTTCATAATCAAATAACGCCCTGTACTACCACATTTCTTGAATAACATCATAAAAAGAATTGAACCCTTAAAATATGAACATCTTACCAACAAAGACATTCAAATCTTGCAAGTTTAGATGACTTCTGTTATTATTAACAAGCAGAGAGAGAGAGAGAGAGAGAATCTTACTGGGACGAGATGCATTAAATCTTTAACCAAGACAAGGTGGGTACTGCATTGACGGCAGAGGAAGATATGGGCAGCTGTTGTTTGATTGAATGTAACCATTAGTGTATCTGGATACAGCATCTCCCTTCCATCCCACATCAGGAGCTTGTTCCTAATAGCAGATTTTGAATCAAATCCATAAGAAAAAAAAAACTCAAAATTGAAGTATACAAATAATTAAATAAATAAACAAATGAAAAAAAAAAAACAAAAAACAAAGTGCACCTAGCAAAACTGTTGAACTATAGTGGTATTTGTTTGTTTCAAAACTTACAAATGCGCTTGTACTCTTCCAGTCTTAAGTACTTCGGTTTCCTCTGACACTTTAATCTAAACATATAATAGTATAATTTTGTTAGAAGATTTTTAGGTAATATGCAAGAAAAGATAAATATACAATCTCAAAAAAAAAAAAAGAAGGTAGAAAGTTTGTGATTCTTACAAATCTCCAACCCAAATCGCTGTTGCACTCAGTACAGATAACATCATAAACCTCGTTAGTACCCTCCATTCGATTATATGCTGGGTCACCACCATCATCCTTATAGTCACTGCAAAACACAGGGTTGTTTTGGAAAGTTGGTAAAAAGTTGGCTTTTTGCTTTTTAATTTAATATTTATTTATGGTGTCAAATCAAATTAAAATGACCAAAATATCCTTACCCAACATAAGAGAGTTATTTTTTTATTTATTTTTCATAGGCCCTAATTTGTAATTTTAGGGCTGCGTTTTTGGCACTTGCCAAATGGCTTTTCTGGCGTTTTTGACAGCCACGTTTTTTGACATTTTGTCTAAAAACGTGGCTTTTTACCATGTTCCAAAAATGGCACCAAATCAAATGCAATGGAGATTAGCAAAAAGATGATCAAGATTAGTCCAAATTGCATTTGTTGTGATGATTACAACAGAGATCAGAATTTATGTCTATCACTAATCTTTAATAAGAATTCAAAACTAATCTTTAATGAGAAGTTTTAAAAAAAATAAAAATTGCATTAACGATGAGATCTTACTCATCTTTGAAGATGCCCGCCTCCATCACTATATCCTGCAAAGCAGATTGAAAACAAAAGTTACATGAATGATGGGAAAGTTCTGAGAAATTATATTGTTTCAAAATGCACACACAGATTGTACTTCAATGCAAGAACCCTAACCTTCAAAAAATTCAGAATCAATATCAAGAATATCAAGAAACACCCCCATTGCTCGTAATACCATAGTCAACAAGCCTCATACTAAACATTTCTTGATAACACCATAAAAAGAATTAAACCCTCAAAATTGGAACAATTTTAACTACAAAGACATGCAAATCTTGCAACTTTAGATTGGAATTATGATGGTTCTGTTATTATTAACACGTGCAGTACAGAAATTGATGCATAATTCTAAGCAACCAAAGCACAACAAACAAAGAAGAGAGAGAGAGAGAGAGATCATACCTTGAAACTAACTTGTCGATGTCTGTAATGTCGTACCCGCATTGGCGGCAGAGGTAGCATGGGTCATCTGGGTCTTCTTCTTGATCCATCCTCAAAACAGCTTCGAAAGCACAACTCTTCTTCAGCCAGAGGAGCAGATAAATCAAAATCAAGAAAGTTATTATTGGGACTATATGAAGAACTAAACAGTTCAAATTGTACTAGAATGAATATGTGACAGAGCATGGGGTTGGCATAAAATGAGAAGTTGAATTTATACTTACCAAAACAGAGGAATCAATGTGGGCAGTGAGTCAGGTTCTTGAGAGAGAGAGAGAGAGAGTATGAGGAATTTAAATAGCTCTGAATTTGTAAAGCCACAAGTATATATAGATAGGCTCAGTAAGAACTCTGAAGTGAGAGAGAGAGAGAGAGCAGGGTTCAGTCAACTGCCAAAATGACAGTTTCTAGTGTGGAATATATGGTACAGTGCGCACCACAATTGCTGAGCTGTACCCTCAGAATTACACCCCCTTCGTTCTTTTCTTTTCTATTTTTTTTACCCTCTACTTTCTTGTTTTAAGTCTGTACGTGGGCTGGCCTTGGGCCTATAATGTAAACCCAGGTCCTGTCCAGCAAGCTTGGCCCAGGCCTATGGGCTGATGGTCTAAATTTGAAACGTTTCAGTTTTTTTATTTTTTATTTTTTTAAATATGTATAAAATTGAAGAAAATTTACAAATTGGCCCACAGCACATTTTACAATTGAAAAATAAAGAGTGAGGTGAGGGATTCCATTCCATCACAACTATTTTTATATTTTGGTGGGCTAACGTGTAAGTTTATAGGTGAGTTTGTTGAGTGGCTTTTCACAAGCTGACCTGTTGAGTTTTAATGTCTTTATAAAACGAATGATTAAAATATTTGGATAGTCTTCGCAAAAAAAAAAAAAAACAAAAAAACAAACAAACAGCATAGTTAAAGTTGCAAAGTTTTAAATGAATCGAATCGAAACAGATCTTCTAAGAAATTAGCACACAAAAAATTGAAGTTGCAAATGACAATGAATTAGTAGAGATGGATGGTCCTCCTCTAAAAAAAAATTTGTTTGGTCATGGGCATGCTTCTTTGGATCCCAAATTTGTGAGGAAAGAAAAAAGAAGAGAAAATTCAAAAAATAAATAAAGAAAGGAAAAAGAAAAAGAAGAGATTTTGCTTCTATTTCATTCACTTGTTTTTTACCCTTCCAAGAATTTAAGATCCAAATAAAGTCTTAACAACTTGGGATATGCAAATAAATAAGGCAAATAAACAATAGAAGTTGATAGTACAGTGAGTCCTCGTGGATGGGTCGGACCAATCCAAGCTCCTCAAGCCCACTGGGTAACCTGCAAACAAGTTTAATCGGGGAACGGGGTAGTCCCCCGGCGAACCCTCCGGCGTGTGAATTAGAGAAGGTGATGGACATAAAATGTAGAGAGAGAGAGGGAGAGATAGGAGATGAAAGACTTAACCTTCTTCTTGTCTTCGAGCTTTGCTTATATCCTCTGGTAATCATTTCGCTGTCTTAGTCGTTCTGACCTTTTTGCAAAGCTTGCTTGGTGGTTAAATCTCGTTGAGGGTGAGGCGTCGTTCAAAGGTGTTGTCGCATAATAAACGGTGATGGGTTGCATTAATGGTGATGTCTTTGTGGCAATAACTGCGGATCTTTGTCTGCCGATATGGCTGATACTGCACCATGGCGTGTCCGAATATCATTGGCCTCCCTATTTCAGTTGGCTTCGGTATCTGGGGTTTACTAACCGGTTGTGTAATGGGGTCTAAATGGTGGGCTTGGGTTTACTCATGGTGGGCGTGGTCTGTGGGCCTATACTGTCGATGATCCCCATTCCCGAGTGCGACTTTAGTCCAACGAAGGAATAATAATAGTGGGGATGAGTCAGGCACAGTAGGAAGAAACGGCCGTGAGGCCGAGTGTGAGGTGGCCGGCGGGAGGGTCGACATGAAGGTGGCCAGCGGATGAGGTCGGCGTAATGGTGTCCGGCGGGATGAGGCCGCGTAAAGGTGGCGGCGTGATGAGGCCGATCGCGAAGGGGCGGCGGATGAGCCGGCCGTAAAAGGTGGCCGGCGTGATGGCGACGCCCGAAAGGTGGCCCAGCGGATGGTGCAAGTAAAGGTGGTGGCGTGATGAAGGCCGACGAAAGGTGGCAGCGGATGAAGCCGGCGAAGTCGGCGTGTCGGTGGCGATTTGAAGTGGAAAAAGACAAGGTGAGGAGAAGTCGGTTGCATCTGGACCATCCCGGTGGCAAAGCGTCGGAGGAGGTGAAAGGTCAAGCGTTAGATTGGGAGTGAAACGTCAGGGCATTATTATGGGCATTGATGATACAATTTTGGCGGATGGTTTGAAAAGTTTTCAAACTGGCGAACATTAATTTGGATCCTTGGAATACGAGCAACCCGTGGGCTTTTGGTATCATACGATTCACCTACTTGTTTACAAAACTCAAAATATCAGTATCAATTCGCCGTTGCTCACGATACCCCATTAAAACACTTTTGCGATTTTACGGAACTGCATCGAAGCTATTCGCAAACCTGACTTAGCAATGGCGCGAGGAGGGGAGGGGATGTGAGGATGGATCCATTGGGAAGAGGGCGATGCAATGGGCTGGCGCAACAATATAGATCGAGGAGGATGGAGGTGCCAGCAGTGCGATCCCAAGGTTAAAATCATGGTGGCGGTCTTGGTCGACCCGGCCAGTGGAACGGATCACCGGCACTCGGTGACAGTCCATTATTCTGTTACGGCGGAGTTGGAGGTTATCGCATGGTACCAGATTCGGCGGAAGTGGAGTTAGTGGTGCCAAAGTCCTGAGCCGGCCATCGGACGTGAGGCCGGAGTTCTCCTCTACGAGGCGAAGGTGGGTTGCGATTCTTGGTTGCCGATTGTGGTGGATGTGTATCGTTTAGACATGGCACGGGACGGTGATGCCCAATTGTGGAAGATTTTGGTATCGTGTTAGCGCTGGCGAAGGCAATGGAGAGGAGGCCATGACACGGATGAATTCTTTTCTTTGCTACAAAGCGTCGAGGCGGCGAGACTTGGGAAACCCTAGAGGCGGTGGCAGGGAAGGGCTTGGTGGCAGGGTCGCCAACCTCGATCAAAGGTTGGAGGCATAGGTGGTTCTATGTGTCCAACCCTGGAGGGGCTGGGGCACGCAAGACGTGGAAGGTGCCGACCAAGTTTGTGGAATCGAAAGGGGGTGCGGCGATGGAGGAGAGTAAGGAAGGTGAAGGAGTGGAGGAGAGGAAAAAAGTTAGGTGGGGCAGCTGGATTACGCCATCTTTCTGTTTGAGCGGGATTGGGCCCTGGGTCGGGAGACCTCGACCGAGCGGAGTTGGAGGCTAAGAGGAAGGCGCGAGGCGGAGGATCGAGCCATGCTCTTGAGGGCTCGAGAATTCACGAGGCCCAAGCCGACCGACCTCCTCGGCCGGTGGTGAGGAGAGGATTCGCCCTCGGCCAAAAGCGTTGGGAGAGAAGGGGTTGGAGGAGTCGCCCTGGCGCTTCCAAAAGACCCTATGAAGGAGAGGTCGTTGAAGGAGATGGAGGCACTGGGGGTGGGGAAGAAGAAAAAGAGGTTGAGGCGAGGTGAGGAGGAGCCAGCCCAAAAAAGAAGGAAGGAGATAAGGGTAGAAGAGGCTAGCCTGGCCAAGCGAGTGGAGGGTGGGGAGGTGGAGCAGACCCCAGAAGGGGCGGTCGTCTCAGCTGGGGGAGAAGTCCTTGTGACGAAGGAGACCCCCGAAGTGGGGGTAGCCAATACCAGTGGGCGTGGTGGAAGACCCCAGTGAGCAAGCGAGGCTGGTCAGTGAGGCGAGCCAAGTGGGGGTTGGAAGACCCCGTGGTGCAGCAGTGGAGTTGGTCGTGGCGGGCGAGTGGGAGGCGAGATGCCAAGGGGCTGCGCCTCGGGAAGAGGGGTTGGTCAGGGGCCACCATTTACCATCAGCGTCTTTGTGGTGGAAGGTTGGAGGAGGCAGAGGGGACCGGCAAAGGCGGTGGCGAGCCGTCTGGTGAAGATGGTGGAGCAGAGCTCTGCGTTCGCCTCTGGATTCGGGAGGCCGACTGCTCGAGGGGTTATGCTCTCTGCCCAAATGGAGGTAACTACTGGCAGGGGCCTTTTGAGGAAAGCGCGTGGCCGAAGATAAAAGCCGATGAGGCCAAAGGCGACTTAGCAAAGTGAAGAAGGAGAGTCCGCTGGAAGGTCGCCTATCTTTGCCATTAGTCAAGTCGAGTTGGAGGACACATCTGCAGGTTGTGTCGCTCAATTCAGTTGGCCGGTGGCGAAGGCTGGAAGAGTCCAAAAGGCTGTGCTATTGCGATCGGCGCCATGAGGAGGCCATGAATAATGTGAGGATCTTGTCGAGAGCGGAGGCGAGCGGATGCTAAATTGAGGCGCTGCAAAAAAGAGGTGGAAGATGGCGTGCGGCGGCGGCGGAAGCGGAGAAGTCTGCGCCAAGAGTTGAAGCGAGTTAGCGAGGTGGGGGAGAAGGAGATCTTTGCGAAGCGGTTTGAAATTTGAGAGGAGAAAGTCACGAGGAGGCCTTGATGAAGGAGTTGGTTGAGAGAGGCGGCGGCCTCGGAGAGGCCTATCTGATTTATTGCATCGCGGTATGGAACAGTTCAAGGCGTCGCCAGATTTTCAGTGGCAATTGATCTTTGCGGTGGCCAATAGTCAGCAAGGAGGAGGCTGGAGGGCTGGGCCATCGAAGACGCAGCTGGGAGAGTCGACGTGATTGCAAGCTTCAGTGATCGGACTTCTATAAGCATGAAATGGCGAAATCTTGGGGCGATGGGTGGAAAATGTTCAAGCGCAAAGTGGCTGTTCCCGAGCTCGATTTTAGCAGTGGTGGTCGAAGAAGACGATGTGGCCCAGACCCCTCTGGACGAGGGGATAGAAGAGGTGGATCTTATTTCCAGTGAGGAGGGGGAGTGATCTGAGAATAAATGGGCGTAGGAGTTTTTGTTTCTTCCTTGTATACATCTTTTGTGTTTCGTTGTGTTTTTGAAGTATTGTAATAAATGGATGTACACATGTTTGTGAATGAATAAAATGTCCCTTATAGTTTTGGCTGATGATTAGGTATATCTTTCTTCTTATATTGGTTTGGTCTTGGTTTATTTTTCTTGTGATTATTGTGTGCACTGATGTGTTCAGCAAATGCTTGCATCTTAAAAAGGTGGACTGGAATGTGAAGTGGAAGATGTAATTTGCAAATGAAATATGGGCAGACCTCTTTAAAATATTGACTAAGTGTCAAATTACCTTGAAAAGGTAGGCTGAAATGTAATGTTGAACATATGATTTGCAAATGAAATATGGGCAACCCTCTTTAAAATATTGACTGAGTGTCAAATTACCTTGAAAAGGTAGGCTGAGATGTAATGTTGAACATATGATTTGCAAATGAAATATGGGCAACCCTCTTTAAAATATTGACTAAGTGTCAAATTACCTTGAAAAGGTAGGTTGAAATGTAATGTTGAACATATGATTTGCAAATGAAATATGGGCAACCCTCTTTAAAATATTGACTAAGTGTCAAATTACCTTGAAAAGGTAGGTTGAAATGTAATGTTGAACATATGATTTGCAAATGGAATTTGGGAAAACATCTTTAAAATATGACGAAGTGTCAAAGTATGTTGAAATTGGGGTTATGCGTCGGACCATGACTGAGTGTTTTGGTTTATGAGCCTTCATTCATAGGTCTGACTGGGGCTTGTGAAAATGCTCAAGTCTGGCTGAGGTTTCGAGTGCTCGAACTTTCCGAGGCTTTGGAAGTGCTCAGGTCTGGCTGAGGCTTCGAGTGCTCGGTCTGGCCAAGGCTTTGGAAGTGCTCAGGTCTGGCTGAGGCTTCGAGTGCTCGGTCTGTTCGAGGCTTTGGAAGTGCTCAGGTCTGGCTGAGGCTTTGAAGTCTTTCAGTCTGGCCGAGGCTTCGAAGTCTCGGTCTGGCCGAGGCTTTGGAAGTCTTTCAGTCTGGCTGAGGCTTGAGTCTTCGGTCTGTTCGAGGCTTTGGAAGTGCTCAGTCTGGTGAGGCTTCGAGTCTTTCAGTCTGGCGAGGCTTTGGAAGTCTTTCAGTCTGGTGAGGGCCAGTCTCGGTCTGGCCGAGGCTTTGGAAGTCTTTCAGTCTGGTGAGGCTTTGAGTCTTCGATCTGCCGAGGCTTTGGAAGTCTTTCAGTCTGGTGAGGGCTTGGTCTTTCGGTCTGGCCGAGGCTTTGGAAGGTCTTTCAGTCTGGCCGAGGCTTGAGTCTTCGGTCTGGCCGAGGCTTTGGATCTTTCGGGCCGAGGCTTTGGAAAAAGTGGTATTTGCAAAGAAAAGTTGCATGGAAGCTACATTCAGACAGTTGAATTATAGAAAGTGGGAACTCCAGTCGACATTTGTATTATGTATTGAAAAAGGAAGATACAACAATTTCGACAATACAAAAGTGAAGATTCATTGATAATAACGTTTCAGATGTTCAGCATTCCAGGGATGGGGAAGGTCTCGGCCATCCATATCTTGAAGTCGGTAAGTGCCTGGTCGTGGTCGGGCCTTCACCACATAGGGCCCCTCCCATTTGGCTGCCAATTTGCCCTCAGTTGGATTTTTTGTGGCAAGAGTTGCTTCTCTCAAGACAAGGTCGCCAGTAGAAAACTCCCGCGGTCGGACTCTGCGGTTGTAGTGTGTTTTCATTTTCTGATGCAAGCCAATCGGCAGCCGATCTCTGAGCTCCTCGATGAGATCTAGGTCCTTTCGACGGAGTTCTTCTAGGTGGCGAGATCTGGATGTAAGACCCTGGGAGTGGGCAGACCGACTTCTACAAGAATGACCGCCTCAGCGCCATATGTTAAGCGAAAAGGGGTTTCCCCTGTAGGAGTCCGGGCAGTGGTTCGGTAGGCCCAGAGTACATGTGGTAGTTCTTCAGCCCAGAGGCCTTTAGCAGCTTCGAGCTTAGTTTTGATGATCTTCGGAGAGAGCGGTTGGTGACCTCAACTTGGCCATTTGCTTGGGGTGACCGGGAAGAAGCATGGTTGAATTTGGAGATCTGCACAAAATTTCCGGTATCTAGCATTGTCGAACTGTTTGCGTTATCGGAGACGATGGCACGAGGATGCAAAACCTGCAGACAATCGATTGCCAGATAAACTTGGTGGTGTTTCGTTCAGTGATTATGGCGAGAGGTTCTGCCTCGACCCACTTGGTGAAGTAATCAATGGCAACAATTGCGAACTTGGTCTGGCCTCGGCCAGTGGGAAGTGGGCCAAACAGGTCGTTACCCCATTTGGCGAGCGGGTAAGAACGCGAGAGGAGATCAGCTCGGTGGGAGGAGCATGGGGGATATTGGCGAAGCGCTGACACTTGTCGCATTTCAGCACGAAATCAGAGGCATCTTTGTTGAGGTCGGCGAAGTAGCTGTCTGAGTACTTTGTGTCTTGAAGATCTGCCGCTGAATGATTGCCACATATTCCTTCGTGGATCTCTTGCATTACATAGGTTGCTGGTGAAATTTGAGACATCGCAGTCTGGTAGGAGAAGCGCTTGTAAGGACGTCGACGAGAATGTAGTTAAGCCGACCGAGCTCGACCTTGGCGACTGCTGTTGGTCATCTGGGAGTTCCCCCGTGGTCAAGAAGAGGAAGATGTCAGATGCCCAAGGGATGGGTTCCGTCTGAAGGAATTGCACTTCTTGCAGGTCGGGCGAGATGGCTGGCTGAGTCAGGTATTCGAGGCGAACTCCATGGCTGAGGTCGGATTGGTCGGCGGAGGCAAGCTGAGCCATCTCATCTGCTTTGGAGTTTTCCGCCCTAGGTATGTGTTTGATCTGGAAGGTGTTGAAGAGACGAACGAGGGTGAGAGCCATGGCTCTGTAACTCCGCATTGTGGTGGCCTTGGCATCGAATTCACCCGTGATCTGCCGACGATAAGTTGGGAGTCCCTCAACACGCGAATGTGGCTAACACCGATGTCTTTGGCTAGACGGAGTCCTGCTATCACTGCTTGATTATTGCCTCATTGTTCTTGGCAAACGAGAGGCGGAGGGCACATTTGAAATAACCCCCCTCGGGGGATGTGAGGATGAGGCCAGCCCCACTTCCCTCCCTGCGAGACGAACCGTCGACATTGAGTGTCCAACAATGAGGATCTTCTGGCTCTGATGGAGTTGGTGTGGGTGGAGGGGTAGTGGTTGGGGCTGGATTGGTAAATTCCAAGATGAAGTCGGCTACGGCCTGCCCCTTGATTGCTGTCCGGGGGCGATAAGAGATGTCGAACTGGCTTAGTTCTACTGACCACTGCATTAGTCTTCCTGAGAGCTCGGGCTGCTGCATGACCTTCTTCAGGGGCTGGTCGGTGAGAACCACTATTGAATGAGCTTGGAAGTAGGGGCGGAGTCGTCTGGAGGCAGTGACCAAGGCCAGGGACAGCTTTTCTAATAGGGGGTAGTTCTGCTCCGCTCCCCTGAGAGCCCGGCTGATGTAGTAAACCGGCCGTTGGACTGAGCCGTCCTCTCGATGGTAGCCAGACCGATTGCAAGGTTTGATACTGCTAGGTAGAGGAAGAGGGGCTCGCCGGTGATTGCTTGTGAGAGAAGGGGAGGGTTGGCCATGCACTGTTTCAACTGTTGAAAGGCCTCTTCTGATTCGGTTGTCCATTCAAAAGTCTGTCGCAGGACTTTGAAGAATGGTAGGCATTTATCCGTTGCACGGGAGATGAAACGGTTAAGGGCTGCCACTCTGCCGGTGAGCCTTTGGACCTCTTTAACGGTCTTGGGTGACTGCATCTCAATCAAGGCCTTGATCTTCTCAGGGTTGGCCTCGATCTTGTTGTCGACCATGAAACCTGTGAACTTGCGGATCCTCCAAAGGCACACTTCTCCGGGTTGAGCTTCATCTGATATTTGCGGAGTGTGGCAAAAGTCTCTCGCAGGTCGGTGAGGTGGTCGGCGGAGAGTTTGCTCTTAACCAACATGTCATCCACATACACTTCCATGTTTCGTCCAATCTGATGGTGGAAGACTGTGTTGACCAGACGTTGGTAGGTGGCCCCAGCATTCTTTAGTCCGAACGGCATGACACGGTAGTGGTAAGTGCCCCGGTCGGTGATGAAAGATGTGTGTTCCTGGTCGGATGAGTGCATCACGATCTGGTTGTACCCTGAAAAAGCATCCATGAAGCTGAGCATTTGATGACCGGCCGTGGCGTCGACCAGTAGATCAATGCGGGGGAGAGGGTAGCTATCTTTGGGACAAGCTCGGTTCAAGTCGGAGTAGTCGACGCAGAGACGCCACTTGCCATTGTTTTTGCGGACCAGGGCCACGTTGGACAGCCACTTAGGATAATCCACATTTTGGATAAACTGGGCCTCGAGAAGTTTGTCGACCTCTGCAGCTATGAGATTGTTGCGCTCTGGATGGAAAATCTGTTGCTTCGGTAAGGTCGGAAATGAGGCTCGATACTGAGGCGGTGGGTGATGAAAGAGGGGTCGATGCCTGGCATGTCTGCATGAGTCCAGGCGAAGACGTCTCTGTGTTCGGTCAGGAGAGCGGTGAGGTCAGCCTTGGCTTGGGAAGGCAATTGGCTGCCAATTTTGGCAGTCCTGAGTGGGTTGATGGGATCGATGTTAACCTCGACGAGTTCCTCCACAGGTTCGCCTCTTATCAGTTCGTCCTCATCTCGGACGTCAAGTCCTTCTATGATCATTGCCTCCTTTAGTTTGACCTCTTTGAGTGAGGCCACATAACATTCTCTGGCGACGGTCTGTTCTCCTCTCACCGCATCTAAACCCCAAAATCAAGAGGGAACTTGAGGGCAAGGTGGTAGGTGGATGTGATGGCTTGAAGGCATTGAGGCGGTGCGGTAGGATGATGTTGTGTCGAGGCGGTCGACAACAAGGAAAGTAAGCAACCGTGGTCTTCCGTGGGTACTCTCCAATGGTGATGGGGAGATCAATGGAGCCGTCGAGGTCACCGGTCACCGGTAAAACCAACGAGGAGTTTGGAGTGGGGCAGCTTTCTTCCCGATCTTCAATCTGGCGGAAGCAGCTTTAGGAAAATGATGTCCGACGAGCCGCCATTGTCAATGAGGACTCGTCGACTTTATAATTGGAGAGGACGATGGAGATGACAAGGATCATCATGAGGATAACGGATCTTAAATGCACGGCGTCTGTGAAGGTAATGGGCTCGCCTTGCTTGCTTGGTTGCTTAGGGGTCGGTCGACCGTGGCGATCTTGTCCGAACCTGCCAGATCTTTCTAAGCTCGCCCTCGAAATGGCGTGATGGTCCACCACAAGCAAGACCACCTGAAATAACTCTGATTTCACCAACTGGCGGAGGCGGATTACCTTGAGGCCGAGGTTGTTGGTGGGGTCGGTCACGCCCCTGATCTGGTTGAGCTGGTCGCCGAGGGGGGGTATGACTGTGATTGTCTCTGTGGGGTTCGGTCCTTTGTCTCTGCTGAGGGCGGGTGTCTGTGAATCGGCTCAAGCGCCCCTGGCGAATGAGGGTTTCTACCTGATCTTTGAGGCTGATGCAGTCGTCGGTGTTATGGCCATGATCCTGGTGGAAACGGCAATATTTGGACTGGTCTTTGCGGTTGGAAGGGTTCCGTGGAGGAAGAGGCCACTTGAGGGTAGTCCGTGGGATTTGGTTAAGAACTTGTTCCATGGGTGTATTGAGAGGGGTATATTGCTCGAACCGACCGGGGGGTCTGGTTGAGGCCGGTCGATCGGCACGAGGGGGTCGGTCAGCATAGCGGGATGTTTGGTTATGAGGTCGGGTGTTACTGGGTTCTTGGTCTTTTCTTTTTTCTCTCTGGGGTCGTATTTAGTTGTGGAGTCTGCGAGCGGCTAGAGAGTCCTCGGCGTTCATATACTTGGGCTTTGGAGAGCAAGGCCATGGATGTCGGGGTTCTTGGAGAGAGAAATCGGATGACCGCAGACCGGCCATGAAGGTGAGGATGACCTTATCGTCATTTTCAAAGAACTTGTAAGGCTTCGGTGTTGAATCGAGTGACAAAGTCGTAGCGACTCCCCTCGATCGACGGATGTTGAGGAGTTGAGTCGCCGGACGTCGCTGGCGTTGGGCTCCGATGAAGTGGCTCAGGAAAGAGTCACTGAGGTGTTGGAATGTAGAGACTGAATCTGGCGGCAATCGGTGAACCATAGCTGAGCCACCGACCTTTAGAGTCACGGGGAAGGCTCGGCACATGATTTCGTCGGGGAAAGCATGAAGGATCATGAGTGTACGGTAGGTTTCTAGGTGGTCGACGGGGTCGGTCGTTCCGTCAAAGGGGTCGATGGTAGGCATTTTGAACTTGGGTGGTAGAGGTTTGTCTCGGATGGAGGTGACGAAAGGGGAGTTTGCTGTAGTAGAGGGCTTATGTTGGATGTTCTGCATGACCCCTTGGAGTTGGAGTTTCATGGCACGGAGTTCGGCGTCCCAAAGGGGAATGTTGTCACCGCCAGAGGGAGATAGATGTTGGACGCTGCTAGCTTCTCCCTCGGGAGCTGGGGCTATGACTGATGGACGTGGGGGTGGAGGAGGAGGATGTATATGTGGGTGAGGGGGTTGCAAGCCCCCCGAGTTGGGAGGATTGGGTGGTGGGACAGTGTGGCCTGGGACTTGTTCTGGATGGGATGGAATATCTGGAGGTGGTGGTGGAATAGGGAGGTTCCGTTGGAGCAGGGCGTTGATTAAGGCCTGGTTTTGTTCGGCCATACGGTTGATCTTTGTTGGTGAGCTCGATGAAATCTTGTGGTGGGTTGTTTGGATTGGGAGGTCGGTCGGTGATCAGAGATTGTGGTGGGAAGCCATGGATCTGGTCGTTACCATGCACGTGACGGATGAGGTGAAAAAGGTTGCTGGAAAAGGGTCTCCGGCGGCAATGAACACAACTGGCGCACGGATAAAACCGGATTCCCACAGACGGCGCCAACTGATAGTACAGTGAGTCCTCGTGGATGGGTCGGACCAATCCAAGCTCCTCAAGCCCACTGGGTAACCTGCAAACAAGTTCAATCGGGGAACGGGGTAGTCCCCCGGCGAACCCTCCGGCGTGTGAATTAGAGAAGGTGATGGACAGAAAATGTAGAGAGAGAGAGGGAGAGATAGGAGATGAAAGACTTAACCTTCTTCTTGTCTTTGAGCTTTGCTTATATCCTCTGGTAATCATTTCGCTGTCTTAGTCGTTCTGACCTTTTTGCCGAAAGCTTGCGCCGTGGTTCGTCTCGTTCAGGGTGAGGCGTCGTTAAATTTGAGGGTGTTGTCGCAATAAATGCGTGATGGGTTGCATTAATGGTGATGTCTTTGTGGCAATAACTTTGCGATCTTTGTCTGCCGATATGGCTGATACGCACCCGCCACGTGTCCGAATATCATTGGCCTCCTGCCGGTTGGCTTCGGTATGTCTGGTTTTACTAACCGGGTTGTGTAATGGGGTCTAAATGGTGGGCTTGGGTTTACTCATGGTGGGCCGTGGTCCTTGTGGGCCTAGCCCTGTCAGAAGTAAAGTAAAGATATGTTACAAGCAAAAACTTTAGTCATCCCAAGTGCTGAATCCCAACAAAAAGAAGCATCAACTGTAACGATGAAACCCCACGAAACAGCTAGAAAAGCAATACCAAAATCCCCATACCCAAAAGAGAAAAAAGAAAAAAAAAAAAAGGCAATACCGAAACCTCCAGAATTAATGCCTATGGCAACAAGGCAAACTCAGTTTTACACCCAAGCATGTTTGCTCATATGTTGCCTCATTTTCTTATTTATATTTTAGATCTTCACTTTTAAGTTGAATAGATGCTTTTTCTAAAACTTTTGAACTAATTTTATTAAACTCAATTCAGTATGTGATTCTTCTGAAAAATCTAATAAAAATCTTAAATGTGTAAAAAGCACAATTTAACAGTATAAAATTTCTTTGGGACTCTTTATTTGGAAGGTGTCCTCCACATGTTTCATTCTATGTGAACTTTAAGAGCAGTACTTCATTTGAAGCTATGCATATGCCTAAAAGGGTTGTCAAATTTCTTTTAGCCTTTTCCATTTCTATTATTCATGTTGTGCAATTTAACAGACAATTTATGAAGTTCTAATCTTTTAGTTTGCAATTTTCGCACTAACATTCCACTAATTTCTCTCTATCCAAACACAGATGTTCAAAATTCTTATTTTGAATCGCATAGGAAAAAGAAAAAAAGAAGAAGAAAAGAACAAATAATAGAAAGTAAAGCTAATTGCAAAATATGTGCAGATAAAGCTATTCTTCAAACATTGTCTAAAATTTGCTTTCTTTTGTAATAATAGTAGTACACGCATAAAAAGCACTTATCCTAAACAGTGGAAAAAAATCTTACACCAAACAATCCCTTTAGTCTAAAAACAACTATTAGCTTCATGCCTCTTGCTCCGTATAGAGTGTCGCATGAACTAGAGAAAACACCAAATCAGAATTTTAAGAGTAACAAAAAAATGGATGTATTTGATACTACATATATATATGAATTTTCCATCAGTTGTCATTGTGAATGTCTTCTTTACCGTCTGTCTATTCAAGCATTTTCAACAAGTTCAATTGTATGTCCATACACCAAATTGTTTCCATCTCACCTCAACAGCTTTTTCCTATTCACAGATTTTGAATCAAATCGATAAGAAACTCAATTTAAGTATATATATAAATAAATAAATAAAAACTATGTGAACAGAATTAGTGGTATTTATTTGTTTCAAAACTTACAAATGCAGTAGGAATCTTTCGGTCTTTACTACCTTGGTTTCCACTGGCACTAAAACCTAAACATATAATAGTATAATTTTGTTAGAAGATTTTTAGTCAATGTAGGAATAGATATGGAGAATCTCAAAATTGGTAGAAACTTTGTGTTTCTTACAAATTTAAAACCCAAAAACTTCTTACAACCGTTATAGTAGACATCAGTAACCATGTTAGTACGCTCCATTCGATAATGTACTTCGGAGACATCCACGTCGACACTGCAAAGCACAGGATTAAAGTTGCCACCAAAGAAAATGCAATACAGATTAGCAAGAAGACGATCATATTGGTCATTGAATTTTAAAATTCTTAGTAATAGAAGTCCCAATTGCATTTGTTGTGCTGTTCACTAATCGTTAATCAGAATTCATAATGATCTCTGCCCACCAAAGAAGTTCCATAGATTTGTATTAATGATGATAACTAACACTTTTTCAAAGATGCCCCTATTGTCCTGAAAAGCAAATTGAAAACCGCAACAAGAACACAGACTTGCTTTTTAAAAAACAAACAAACCCAAGTAGATAATAACAAATAGTAACTGTTTGGTAAAAAGGAATGCAGCCACTGTAATCTTACATTAGTTCAACCAATGCATTTCACTGTAACAAATATACTTATTTTTCTTGGTTCAAAATGCACACACTGAACCATGACTGTCATGTTTAGGTTGTGTCTGGATCTTGCATTTGTGAAGCAATTTGCAAAGGGAAATCACTTCCCTTTCCTTTTCCCTCTATAAATCCTTCCACAAATCCTACCTCCAAACACAACCCTTAGATATAATATCAAGAACGGTGACCTCCGAAAAATTCCAGAATCAAATAAGCCTTGTACTACAACATTTCTTGAATAATATCATAAAAAGAATTGAACCCTCAAATTTTGAACAACTCTAACAACAAAGACATTCAAATCTTGCAAGTTTAGATGGCTTCTGTTATTATTAACAAGCAGAGAGAGAGAGAGAGAGATAGGGAGAATCTTACTAGGATGAGATGCATAAAATGATCAGCCAAGGCAAAGGTGGGTATTGCATCGATGGCAGAGGAGAAAAAGGGCATTTGGAGTTCGATGGAATGTAACCATCAGTGTATCTGCAAACAACATGTTGCTTCCATCCCATATCAGGAACTTGTTCCTAATCGCAGATTTTGAATCAAATCCATAAGAAAAAAATCAAAATTGAAGTATACCAAAAAAAAAAAAAAAAAAAAACCAAAGAAAAAAACAAAAATAACATAGTGTGCAGAATTGGTGCATGGACTGTACTTTTCTTTGCACCTAGCAAAACTGTTGAACTATAGCAGTATTTATTTATTTCAAAACTTACATATGCAGTAGGAATCTTCCAGTCTTAATGACATCGGTTTCCTCTGGCACTTCAATCTAACCATATAATTGTATAATTTTGTTAGAAGATTTTTAGTCAATATGTAAGAAAAGATAAATATATAATCTATAAAATAAAAAAAAAGCGGGGTAAAAACTTTGTGATTCTTACATATTTTCAACCCAAAATGCTCTTGCAAATGCTACAGCTACCATCGGCAGCCTTGTTAGTAGGATCCATTCGATTATGTCTGGGTCAAGAACATCCACATTCTCACGCAAAACACATTATTAAAAGTGGCCACAAAATCAAATGCAATGCAAAAAGATGATCAACAGTTGGTCTAAATTGCATTTGTTGTCGATTACAAAAGAGATCGAATTTATGTCTAGCACTAATCTTTAATAAGAAGTCTAAAAGAAAAAAGCACTGAAAGATGAGATCTTACACATCTTTGGTCATCACTATGTCCTGCAGCGTATTGAAAACAAAAGTTACATGAATACATGATCAGTTGATGATGGCCACTTTGAGAAATTATATTGGTTCAAAACACACACAGAGATTGTTTTTCAATGCAAGAATATCAAGAACCCTAGCCTCGAAGAAACCACCACCCATTGCTCCTAATACCATAATCAACAAGCATTATACTAAACATTTCTTGATTACATATCAATAGCAATTAAACCCTCAAAATTGGAACAACTTTACCAACAAACATGCAAATCTTGCAAGTTTATATTGGAAATATGATGGTTCTGTTATTATTAACATGCACAGTACAGAAATTGATGCATAATTCGAAGCAACCAAAGCACAACTGTTGGCTTTTGGCTTTCAAAGGTTATTATTGTAATTGCAAGCGTGCGACAAGGATCAATCGATCCTTGTAAAATTAATTGCCAAACAATTATCAGACGATTGTGTTTTAGTTCTTTCAGCCTCAATGAAGAGGACTTTTACTGGTGGCTTGATTTAGGAGAATTAAGCAAAATAACAATTAAATGAATAACAGTTGAAGTATTTCATTAAAATGAAAAACTTACAATGATTTAAACTCAGCCTCGTAGAGGTTTATAGCAACAATCTACTTGAAACTACTCCTATGAACGACGTGCAGTGCAGGAATTTAAAGTACAGGAAATGAAAGACTGGAAAGGAAAATAAGTATAATAAGACTGGTTTTTTGGATCTGAGTCTGGGGGTCTTTTTTTGGGCCTTTTCTGCTATTTATACTTCTCGAGGATGACCATCGAACTGTATTTTCAATCGTCAAACTGCTCCTCCATGATCGCTGATCATGTTGCCTTATAATTAGCTCCACTGTGCCATTATTTGCAGTTAGGCTTTCCTCCTAAATTTGAATTTAAATGTGAGTAACCGTTGAAGCCACATCACCTTGCATCTCTTTGTTGATTCACTGCTACTCAGATCTCGTAATAACCAATACTAACTGCCACGTGTACAATCAGGATCGAAGACTTGAATAGTCTTCCTGTATTACCCTTATTCTGCCACGCGTCGAATTGTAATTGACTTGTACAAAATATGTAGCCAACATTATCCCCCGCACTAATATATCCAATACTTGGTGATATTAGTGGATCAAGGTTTTTTATCCACGTCTTAGAATGTGCATGGGCATTGCATTCTTCCAGAAATGCAACTGTCATTCATCATCTGCATTAAACTCTCCTTCAATCTTTTGAACATCCCCACCACCTTAGTATTCGAACAGACTGATACATTTTTTATGGCCGAATCAATTTTCTCCTCCATTGATCGAGCACACGAAGAGTCATCTGATGGTGCTGTTCCTCCTCGAAAGAACCTCCATGCATTAATTAGCCACCTTTACCCACCTTTTTATATTCAGGTCATGGATGCTTTTGCAAATTATCAACCTTTGGAGTACGAACACATTGCCCTTAATCCTTTGATTCAGAAACTTACAAATATAGATATGGGAAGTTCTTCTTCTGACTCACCCTTGGACTACGAACAAACTGCTCTCAATCCTTTGATTCAGAAAGTCGCAAATATGGACATGGGAAGTTCTTCTTCACAACCCTCTGCATGGGACAAGGCTGCAGCTTCTTCTTCCTCTGGGGCTTCTGACTGGACAAGTTGGTCAAAACCTAAGGTTTGCAATTTAAGGGAGCGAATCAACCATCACTTTGTCGAGTTTACTGACCCATTAGAGTTCCCTTCCTATGCGCGAAGCTCGGTGGTCTATCCTTACGTGCCTATCGACCGTTGACGCAGTTTGGAGGAGAATCTACTTGTAGCATGGTACACATCCTCCATACCTACAAAGATAGTGCACATTGCCCGATGCTCCGAAGAGGCACAAGGGTACAATCCGTCGTTCTTAGCCCAGAAGGCGAAGCTTTGCTCTTCTGACTGGCTCGATTATATTAATGCCCTTCTTCTTTCTGCCCTTGCTCCTTCTCCTGAAGTGGAGGCTTCTATACCTTCTCCTTCGCCAACTCCTTGCTAGACAAAGAGACTGAGGCTTGCCCTCTCTGAGGATAAGGTCTTTCCTCCCTATAAGCCTCCACCTTCTTCTACTCCAGTTGAGCGGAAGCAAGCCTAACTTCTACTTACGGCCTTCTCTTACTTGCCTTTTAATGTCCTTGAGGACGACATCCCTCTCAAGAACCTTCGATGGGCTTGTGACATTCTGACTCGGGGTCATGTCCTCAACCCTCTTGCCCAAGCAGAGCTTTACATGTTTTTGGACCAACTTTCATTGCTCCTCCATTGGCATCGGACCTCTGTGGCCACTACTCAATCTTTGGACCAACTCTCATCCCTTCGAGTTCATGCCCAGTATGAAGCAGAGAACTTCATTGAAGAATTTGAAAGCTTCAAGAATAAAGATTCTGCGTACTGGGATGACTTGGATATAGATGAGTTGGAACAAGGATTGAGAGAAACAGCATTCGAAATAAAGGCTGAAGAGCTCTTTTATGAAGTGAGAGCACATCAACTTATGCAGCCAATCCTAGAAGAAATAGAGGATAGAATAAAGAAAGAACAGAAATTCATTGATCATAGTTGGACCAAATTTCATGATCTTGTTATTTATTCTATTCCCTATTTTTATGAGCTTGAGTTTGTACCCAAAGAGGGCCATTCAATGTAATTGCTTTTGCTTTAATACAACTAAGACTTTTTCTTTGTTTGGCATTGTTTCATCTTGTCTCCATTTGTCTTTAAAAGCAAATTCAGGGCTTCGAACTGAACAATCTTATCCTTCGAATCTGGACTCAATTGTTTTAAATGAAACACTAAAAAGAACCAACATGAACTTTCTCAATTTATGGAATATAGTTGACAGTTCTTACTGATTTTCATTTGGAATCAGTGTTTCGAATTTAACAATCTTACCCCTTAAAGCTTGTTTTAATCATAACCAACATATGATCATGGTTAGTATGATCAATCAATTTTAAATTGACCTTCTTTCCTTCGAACAACAGTCCATACTTTCAAAAATATGGAAGCTCCTTTTGAGGGCTGCATTGTTTTAGTTTGAAAAGACAATCTCTTTTTGTATATATATATAAACCAACTAATGGTTTTGATGTTTCGAATACCAATTCCCATCCTTAAGGGTTCTCAAGTTTTGCTTCGAAGGACATCACTCTCATTTAAGAAACCTAAAACATGTCTTTAATCCCTTTGAAGTAAACAAATACTTGAGCATTCTTACATCCTTAGATATGGAATGTGTTTCGAAGTCGGCTTCTCTGTTTTGAAGCCGTTGTTATTTGACTTTTGGCGCCAAAATCTGGTTTCGAAGCCAAATATTTTACTTCGAAGCTGGCATCAACATCTGGGATGTGTTTTTCCCTCCAAAAGTATCAATATTGAAGGAAACTCTTCGTATCTGTACTTTTAGTACTTAACAAATCACGTGATACATTTTCCAGACACAGAGGTTTTTAAAACCCTTTTATTCATGTTTTGAAATCACTCGCTCGTTTAACACACAAACCCTTTATCTCTACTGACTCTCTACCCCCTTTTCCAACTTCGTCCTCTGAGAAAGCTTTCAATCAATGGCTTCTTCTTCATTGAAAGTACTAGTTGTAGAGCGCGCGAGCCCGTCTGTAACACTGAAAAGGATCATTGAGGCAGAATGTGAAAAGTACAAGGCCGGTGAGAAAAGCGCCATGGATGGACGCATCTTCATCCCTCGACGTCAGGAGCAACAGGACTATGTGTTTGGGCCCATCTTCAAGGAGATTTTTACTGACTTCCAGCATTATATCCACGTCTAGAAGACTATTGTCTCCTTTACGAAGCTGGTCTTGACTGGGGAACCTGGAGGATGAACCGTCTCTACCGATGCTGGCCCACGGTGAGACCGGAGTGGTAAGAATGGTATGATCGGGTTGTCCCTGCTAGGACTTTGGACCTTCAAGAGCTCTGCCTTCTCGATGCCCTTCGACTATCCAGGTTTGCCATCTCAAAGGACCCTTTCCTAATTCCTGCTGCTCTTTATACGGAATTACGCTTTTAATTTTTCCAATTCGGATGTGGGATGATGGTCCCTACTATTCTTGATATTTGCCATCTATTAGGATTGTCTCCCATTGGTACCCCTATTGGACCAGATTATCCGACTTACCGGTCCTTTTCCCTCCCTTAACTCATCCTCTGTTGACTTTGTCAAATTTGAGAATAGAATGGAGGGCCCTGTAACTGATAGGGAATTTTTTTCTTTCATACTATATTGGCTTTGTAAATTCTTTTTTTGCACTTCTTCTCAAAGAATCATGCCTGAATTTGCCCTTCTCGCCAAAGCCCTTGTCCTACAGAAAAAGGCGGCCTTAGTCCCATATGTTCTAGGTCATGTATATAGAGCTTGTTCTCTTTTTTCTGAGAAACCCTTAGATTCCAATTAAGGAGGTCCATTCTGGATACTTCAGCTTTGGCTTTTTGCTTATTTTGCTGAGCTACAGTCTAAGTGCCTTAAATTTTTTGAGCCAAACCCTCCTACTCATGGCATGAGGCTAGCCAATGCTTCACTTTATCCTTCTACCTTTGCTTTTTACTTCTCTTTCTTCCACCAACTTCTAGCTTCCCTTCCTTCTTACAGCTTTCGTCCCTTCGAACCCATTACTATTGGCCCATCTTGGTTGAAGAATTTTCTAAGTGATAGGCTCTGTGCTTCACCTCCTCATAAAGATATATGGGCTTCTATTCTGATCCCTAGAGAGTTATTTATTGGGACTATGAACCCCAGAGCCTACAAATGCATTGTTGAGCCTTATTGTCCTGCTCAATTTGCTAGACAATTTGGCTTCTCACAAGGGGTCCCAATACCTCTCTGCAGTAACACCAATCTGAGTCTTACTAGCAGGGATTTAAAGGTTCGAAGGTCCAGACTAGAAGAGGCAACTTCTAAGTTTATACAGGACTTAATCAATTTTGAATATATCCCTTTCATTCCTCAAGGTAACCTATTGAAGAGGTACCAAAACTGGTGGGTGACCAACAGGGAAGTATACTTGGCCATTGCTCCTCAAGACTTATTAATGGTGCTGGATGTGCCCCAATCTACACCCAAAGGAGCTGGAGTTACCACTTCTTCCACTATTCTTACCACTTCAGTTCCTGTGCTTGCCATCACACAGTCTACCTCTGTTGCTTCCACTCCTCCTAGAGTTACTCGGGCTGCTTCTAAGAAAGGTATATACCCTTGTTTCTTCTCCTTTTACCTTTTTTTATAATGCTTCTTAGCCTTATCTTTAGTTCTTCTTTTGTGAAGATGGTGCGGGTGCTTCACAGGGAGATTCTCCTCAGAAGACCCAAGCTTTACATCTCTTCAGGAGAAAACAGCAAAGGAAGAAAAGGAAACTCTCGCCTGATCCTGAAAAGAGAGCACCTGAAGTTCAATCAGCAGAAGAAGAAGAAGAAGAAGAAGAAGAAGAAGAAGAAGAAGAAGAGAAGAAGATCAAGAGCAAGAGACACTCTTACAAAGAAGAAAGAGAGCAACTGTCTCTTCTTCTGATTTGGCTCAAGATCCCACTCATGAGACAAGCGCCGGAGTAATGTGAGAGGAACTCACTTGAGGAATCAATCCCAGATTGAAGAGAGAGGAATTGAGGGAGCGGACAATACCAATCTGAGAAAAAAAGAAGGAAGATATTTGTTTCCCCTTTTGATTTAGTCGAAGACCCTATTCATGAGGCATTTGCCAAAGCGATGAAGCGAGGAACATTCTAAGGCCATAATTGTTTTTGAGAGAGTGAGAAGAGGCGACAACGACAATTCTTAAGAGATGAAGTTGTTCTTCTTGATGCAATCCTAAGAGAAACTGTAAGGAGGTAGCATATTGTTGAGCACTATTCTCTTCGCAGCCCTCCCATTGTTGTTACCACTTCTGAAACAAATAACTTCTTTCATGTCTCTATTCTTTTCCCTTGTCCATTTCTTGGTATTTGAGACTTGACATTACTTTGTACTTCTTCTTTTGCAGCAACAACTACTAAGCCTATTCTTCCAATAAGGACTCCCTCAGTTCAGTTGAAGTGGAACAAACTCAAGATGTGGAGACCATTCAAATAATTCTGCCACTTCCAGGCCCTATATTTCCTATACCCTTCCTAAGGCCAAATATTCCTGCATCACTTTCTTTTGGCGTAACTTCATATCTTCCTTACTTGTCTTTTGATCTATCTCAATTTAATTCTCTTTCGAGCCTTGCTCTTCCTTCTCCTCCTAAGGAAGTTCCAACTATTACCTTATCTTCGATGGTAGCTGATTCCTCTATAGAGGGTGCTGGCAGCTTTCCAACTCGTAGTTTATTACCTTTGCCTAATTCCAGCCCTTTTTCCCTTGATTTATTGGTGGCTAGAACCATAGAGACTACTGAAGATGCTCAATCCATTTCTCCTATCCCTATGCAGTCCTTTGTGCCTTCCACCAAAGTCCTTTCTGCCCCCTTCATGTCCACAGATGAGGTAGACATTTTTGAAGCAAGACTAGCTAGTCTTTTCGACCTGCCTTTTACCTCTCCAATGGCTAGTGATGAGACTGAGCCATTAGTTTTGGCTGATTCCTTACTAAAAATTTTTGAGAGCTCTTCCTCCAGTAGTAAGCCTTCTTCACCTCTGATAGACTTGGACAATTGCCTGGAGCTATTGACATCCTTTTCAAGGATTTCCTTCGAGGCCTTAGAGAAACCTATAATAAGAAATGTCTTCCTTCAGTGTTGCAAGATTGTTGAGCAATCTAGCATGACTGTCTCAAGTCATTTATCTCAGGTAGCAGCCACTATTGACTTTTATATCAACATTTGCCATGCTGCCAAGGCTGCAGAGGAGAAATTGGTTGAAGATTAGAGCTTTGTTTCCACAGTGCATATTGAAGTATCAGAACTAAAGGAACAACATTCTTCTGTCTCTCACTTTCGAACTCAACTACTGGAGAGGAAAGCTCAACTTGAGGAGGAGCTATCTGCAGTGAACCAGGCCTTAATCCGAACTGACACCAAACTGCAAATCACCAACCAAGGACTGGTGGCCAAAGCGAAAATGACCACGACCATCCAGTTGTTCTCATCATTTAAGAATAGAACATCCATTGTAAAAGAACAACTGAGACGTTGTAATGATTTCTGGGCCAATTTATGGCAGAATGTATTCAACTCTTTATGAAGAACAAATTCTTATTTATCATTTGAGTGTTCTCGTGTTCTTGTACTTAGTGTTTATTTTATTCCTTGTGTTTCCCAAATGGTTGGAAAATAAGGCTTCAAATATCTGCCATTGATCTTTTTGGAATGTATGTATCCATTTAAATTTCTCAAATGGTATGCTCCAAAAGGCAGGACCCTATGAATTTGATATGGTCCTTCCCAATTAGGTGACCATTTGCCAAACTTATGGCTTTTAATCCCTATTGGGAGTATTGTCTTCCATACCAAATCACCTTCATCAAAGCTAATGTATTTGACTTTTTTATTATAGTTTTTGGTTGCTTTCTTCTTTTGAAAAAGAATGCTATTTAATGCCAGAATTCTAGCTTCATCTATGCTTTCTAATTCCAAGCACATACTCTGATGGTATTGTTCAAGATCTAATTGGTCTTGGCATCTTACCCTCAAGGACTTAACATTAATTTCCACAGGTAACACTGTATCATGCCCATATACTAAGGCATAAGGAGTGACTCCTGTGCTTGACCTTGGGGAAGTTTTATAAGCCCACAATACATCCAACAATAAGTTATGCCAATCCCTAGGATTGTATTCCACAACCTTTTATATTCCTTTTTTCAAGGATTTATTGGATGATTCAGCTTGACTATTGGCTTGTGCATAATAGGGGGTGGAATTAACAAGGCTAATTCCAAACTCTGCCACAAAAGACTTCACCATTTTCCCATCGAATCTGTCCCATTATCCGCGATGTATAGTCTGGGATACCAAATCTATGGATTAAATCCTTAATGAATCCAATGATCTCAGTTTGGTCTACAGCTTTGTATGGCTTAGTTTCGACCCACTAAGTGAAG
This sequence comes from Camellia lanceoleosa, assembly GCA_025200525.1. Lineage (NCBI taxonomy): Eukaryota > Viridiplantae > Streptophyta > Magnoliopsida > Ericales > Theaceae > Camellia > Camellia lanceoleosa. The sequence goes on from CM045768.1 coordinate 56,179,342, forward strand.
TAATCAGTGGCCACCAAAATGAAACAATGGTGCTTCGAAGAAGGTGGGTGTATTTTCTTCATCATGTCCATGGCCCATCCTCTAAATGGCCAAGGCTTCACTACTGCATGCAAGTCAGTTATTGGCACATGCCTTATTGTGCCATGCTTTTGACATGCCTGACAACCTCTTGCATATTTTATGTAGTCTTTAAGGATAGTTGGCCAATAGTAGGAATGCATTCGAAGCAACCATCTCATCTTCACACTAGGCTGATGAGCACCACATATGCCTTCATGAACTTTAGCTATAGCTGTCAATGCTTCTTTTGGGCCTAACCATTCCAGCAATAGACCATCTTCCCCCATTTTGTAGAGAGCATTACCATATATCATGTATTGCATAGATTGCAATTTGATTTTTCTACTGGCCTTTGAAGATGGGCCAGCCAGATACTGCATTATTGGATGCCTCCAATCTTGTTCTTGTAAGTTATTATGATTGACTTCCAGGACCACATTCCTTTTATTTAAGAGTGGTATTAATTTCTGAAATGTTGTTTGGCTTAGGTCCCTTTGAACATTATCCCTTCTCTTGAAATTCAAAACTTTCTGAGCCACGTCATTAGCTCTATTATTCAAGAATCTTGGGACATGAGTTACATTTGCTATTTGAAATTGAGAAAGCAGATGTAATGCAATAACATAGTATGGCAACAATATAGCAACATGTTTATACTTTGACATTTGAAAATCCCTTTCACTTGGTTAACCACCAATTGAGAATCTCCAAATATGTCAACTGCATGAACTTGCAATCAATAAAATTTCGTCCCCTTATTAAGGCTTCATATTGACTTGATTATTAGAACAAGTATTCTCATCCACCTGAAACCATGTGTGGTTTCTACTCATTAATGGTGATTTAATCACTATACCAATTCCAATTAGGCCATTGGCTTTTGATCCATCGAACCACATTTGCCATGGCTCAACACTAGCCATACCAAGTTCCATTATTTCTTGGCTTTCTGTTTGAGATGGATGGTCTGCCAAAAAATTAGCTAAAACTTGTCCTTTTACTGCCTTTTGGGGAACATATTCTAAATGAAATTCTGATAAAGCTAGTATCCATTTGCCAATTATTCCGCTCAACATAGGTCTAGATAACATATACTTAACCAAATCTATGGTCACAATTACCAAGACAGTTGTAGGCAAAAGATAATATCTTAATTTCATTGCAGCAAAATACAATGCAAGGCACAGCTTTTCTACAGCTGAGTATTTACATTCACAAGAATTTAAAAACCTACTAAGGTAATAAACAGTTTGCTCCTTGCCTTCTTTATTGTCTTGGGCTAAGAAAGCTCCCAATGAATCCTCTGCTGCAGCTATGTATAACTTCAAGGGCTTCTCACCCTTTGGTGGCATCAGCACTGGAAGGTTGGCCAAGTAGGCTTTGATTATTTCGAAAGCAATTTGATGCTCTGCTGTCCACACAAATTCTTCTTCATCTTTTAGCCTTAACAAGGAAGAAAAGACTTTAGTTTTCCCTGCAGTGTTAGAAATGAATCTTCGAAGAAAATTAACCTGTCCAAGGAACTTTTGTAATTCTTTCTTACTTGATGGAGGTCTAGCTTCAATGATGGCTTTGGCTTTATTCTGGTCAATCTGTATTCCTTTCTTGTGTACTACGCAGCCCAAGAAGTTTCCAAATGATATACCAAAAGCACACTTAAGAGGATTGAGTTTCAACTTGAACTTTCTCATTCTTTCAAAAGCTGCTTCTAAGTGAAACAGATGCTCCTCCATGGATTGGGATTTTACTATAACGTCATCAATATAATACTCTAAATACCCTCCAATGAGGTCATGAAAGATAGTGTTCATAGCCCTCTGATATGTAGCTCCAGCGTTCTTGAGGCCAAATGGCATTTTAACCCATTCGAATGTGCCAATATTCCCAGGACATCTGAATGCTGTCTTGTGAACATCTTCTTCTGCAATGTAGATTTGGTTATAACCAGAGTGTCCATCCATCATTGATAAAATTTGATGCCTTGCCGAACTGTTTACCAACAAATCCACTATAGGCATAGGATACTCATCTTTGGGGTGTTGTCAGATTTAAGTTTCTGAAATCAATGCATACCCTCATTTTGCCATTTTTCTTAACTACAGGCACAATATTGGATAGCCATTCAACATACCTGGCTGTCCTAATAAAGTTTGCCTTGAGTAGTCTAAGAATTTCCTCCTTAACTTTCTGAATCACTTCCGGACTTATTCTTCTTGGTTTTTGCTTGTATGGCTTGAAGTTAAGCTTCATAGGAAGCTTATGTTCCACTAATGACCTATCCAATCTTGGTAGTTCATTATAAGACCATGCAAAACAATCTTTATATTTCTTCAGAACAACCAACAACTGGTCCCTGTCCAAAGCATCCAAACAAGCACTTATATAGATGGGCTGTTGTATAGAACCTTCCCCAAAATTTCATTCTTCTAAGGGGTCTTGTATCTGAGAACTTACTGAAGCTCCTTCTTTGATTCCTTCTGGTTTCGAAGCAATCTCCTTGCTTTGTTCTGCTCCCAGATTCTTTAATTCAACATCTCTACCCTCCTCTTCATAGACAAAGTTTGTTCATAAGGATTTTTCTTCCTGTATCTCCTGAACTTTTGTTTCAATGTCCAATGCACAGTATTTATCAAGGGCCAAAACTTTGGCTTGTGGCTGCTTCTGCTTGCAGCCAATTATCATGGCTTCTTTCTCTTGCTCTTGCACTTTCTGGACTATTGATTTTACATCAAATATTGAAAACTTAATTGGAGCCAAAGACTTGCCTTCTTATGCTTCATCTCTTTGCCTACAACCAAGCATCATTGTCATCCTTAACGACAATCTCTTCATTAGCACTTTCCTGGACTAAGTGCTTCAGGTGTGTCACCTCCTCATCAGCCGTCACTTCGGCTAAGCCATCAGGTTTCCTTAGTATACTGAGTGGTGTCATTCCCTCAATATACAATTTGGCCTTTGCGAAGTCTGCACAGGCTATGAAAGGTTGAGGATCTACATCAATTTCCTCTGTCTCTCCATTGCCCAAGGCCATCATTATTTTCTGATGCAAAGAGGAAGACACACATTTGTTAGTGTGGATCCAATCTCTGCCAAGTAAAGCATTGTACTTAGCATTGCTGTCGATCACGAAGAATGCCGTCATGCAGTCCCTGGTTCCCACACTCAAGTTGATGGGCAGAATTCCTTGAGCCATCTATTTGTCTTCAGCGAAGCCAACAATGGTTGTGCTGGTCGGGATTAACTTGGGGTTCCTTTTCCCTAGTTTCTTCAAGGAAGATTTCGGTAGTAAGTTCACCGCTGCCCCATTATCCACCAAGACTCGGTTCAATTGTATCCCATCGAAGAAGGCCTTGATATACAAAGGCTTGACATGCTGTGTCATAAAGTTCAAGGGATACTCAAAAGGATATGAGAGGTTAATACTCACCTCTTCTTCACTCTCATATTCAGTTTCCATTGGGGTAGCCGTTCCGGAATTATCTTGCACCATACTCACTTGTGAGTCTTCGCTAGAGACTGGAATTGGGTCAATTTCTTGCCCCTTTTGGTCCTCATCTCCAGCTTGGAATTTATGTGGTAGTATGTGTACCATATTCACTGATACTGAGCCAAATTGAATGGCCGGCTGTGCCTGTTTCTTCTCTTGGCCACCTTGTTCAGTCATTTCAGAAGCATCTTCCATGCTGCATTCTGGCACCTCATTACTAACAGACTCCTTCGAATGGTCTTTTTCGACTGGCTTTTTAACCAAAAATATTTGTTCAGCCATGAAGGCTTCGAACATTTCTTCCTCAACCATTCCTTTCTTTTGGCCTAGGCCAACTTCTTCTTCTGTCTCGCTATCATTCTCCATCAAAGCCTTCTCCAATCCTGCTAGATTGGACTTCTCTCTGGCTTTTAGTTTAGAGTGAACTTTGGCCAATTGTTCTCTGCTACAACCCATTTTGTCTTGTAGAGTTCGTTTTGGAGTATGGTCTGACTTTGGATTCTTCTTTCCTTCTGTCTGGACCAATGAGGAGCTTTCTCCACTTTCTTTCAGGTCTTTCTGGTACTGAGTGTACCTACACTGAATCTTCCTTCTTTGTGATCTAGAAATTATGGGAACCATATCTAGTTCCTTTGTTTTCGGGTGATTAAGCAATACCCAATTGTTTGGAGCCACCAAAGGAGGTTTGACCATCCTACCTTGGTTTCCAACAACATCTCTCTGGGTGGACACTTCCCTAGGTTTGTTCTGTATCACAAACCAATCTGGAACTCCAGGTACCCATGAACTTACTGACTCAGCTGTTGAACTGTTTCTTTCCTCATTCGAGGCCATCTTGAAATGGGCTGAAAGGCCTTTAGCAGCCAGCTTCATGTTTTAGGCCTAACTCAGACCTTTGATGAAGGTAGCCACTTTCTGTCCTGCGTGATGTTGGTCTAGGGGGCCAATCTCTGGCTCTGATCCCACAAACTGAGCGCCTCTCCGACCTCCTTTCAGAATGACTGCTCTCCATTCTGTAATAGTTAAGTGGCCTGGACTCATATAAAGGCCTCTTGCCTTTAGAATGCATTCTATCAGCTGTTGGCTCAACCATTAATGGCTGCTGCCTAACACTAGTTAGGTATGGCCTTTTGTTGTGAGCACTGGTTGGTTTAGGACGTCTCTTCACATCCCTGTAGTATTGCTTTCCATCAATCGGGAGCCCTTTCAGCTACTTATAGCTCAACCTACACCTAGGACACATTCTTTGAATAACTGCTACCTCCAAGGAATCATCATCCAGTGTTTCTTTATCAGAGTCTTTTTCTGACTTGTAGAGCCTTGTCTAACAACTGGCAGACTTCTAGTGTCTTTCTTACGATGCTTTGGTACAGCAACATTTGCACATTGACTTCTTCCAATTCCTGCAGAGATAAATTCTGGAAGTCTGGTACAACAACATTAGCTGCACTTTCTCTAAGTTCTGGAAATGGATTACTGTCGATCCCCATGGCCTTTTCTGTTTTAGCTGGGAATTTTAGACTTCCTTTCCGAATTTGTTCTTGGATCCTGTCTCGAAAAACAATACAGTTTTTAATCGAGTGAGACCAAGAATTATGCCATTTACAATGTATTTTTCCTTTAGGTTCATCTGGAGATGGAATTTTGACTCTTTTTGGTAACTTAAGGAAGTTGGAAGCAAGCAAATAATTAAAAATGTCATCTGCCTTAGTTAAATTGAAAGAGTATTTCTTATGAAGGTCTTTCTTTTTAAACTGTTGGTCAATTGTTGTATCCTTATGAATTAATGCTTCACAGATCACATGTTCTTTCCCCACAATCTCTGTTGCATCGATCTCATAATTAGGATCTCTATAATATATCTTGTACGATTCATTATTTAGATCTTGCTCCTCTTCTAATAATGCTTCATATCTAGACACCTTATAAGTGAGTTCCACTAAGTCTTTGAACTCAGTTGAGTTAAACTTCTTTTGAAGCCTAAACTCTAAGCCATTCTGAGCCAATCTCACGAATTTTGGCTCTGGTAGGATGACTTTACATTTATTTCGAGCCCTTTTAAATCTGGCAATAAACTGAGTAGCCTTCTCATCAGGCCTTTGACTCAACCTTACCAAGTCTGCCATGGAAACCTCTGGCTCCGATTGGAAGAATTGAGCATGAAAAGCCTCTTCTATTTGTTGCCAAGTCTGGATAGAGCCAGATGTAAGGTTAATATACCATACAAATGCTCCCCCAGTTAGGGAATTTGGGAATAACCTTAACTTCATATAGTCATTATTAGTAAATTCACCGCATTAAGCAGCAAACTTAGCAATGTGCTCCACTGTTGATTGGTTTCCATTCCCATAAAAAAGGGCAAAATTTGGTATCCTGAAACCTCTTGGGTATTCATGTACCCTGTCTACCCATTCTGGGTATGGTTTTCTGTACAAAGGAGTCTGGACCCCCTGAGCCATCGGTCCATACATCTCTCTAACAATATCAGCAATTTGGTCCCTAGGGACCATATTTTGTGCATGCTGAACCATTACTGGAAGAACAAACACAGGATTTGGTGGGCAAACTTGTGCCTGTGGTTCTCTTGGTCCATAAGGTGGTATATTTGGGACTGGTTGTCCCTGTGGTGCCGATTGCTGTTGGGGGTGTGGGTAACCCATTTGAGCTTGTCCTGCGAAAGGACCTGTGAAAGGTGCTAGAACTGGTGTTGTGTCTCTTCCATTTGTAGGAAAACCTTCCAACCCCCCAGGCATAAATTCGAATAAGGGATTAGTGAACCCCCTCGTGCCAGGTAAGGCTTCGAACATTGGATTTGGAGCCATTCTTATGCCATTTTCTTGTATTGGGCCAGATCTACCAATTTGCATGGCTTCACTGTTAAGCACTGAGGCATTTTGACCGGCTATAGGCCTCGAAATAGGTTCGTACCAAGAGTGAGGTGATGGTCTTTCATAGTTTTGATTACTAGTTTGACCATTAGAATGTCCATTAACTTGCATAGGCTGTTTATCTCCAGCCAATCTTTGCTGAGGGATATTTGAAACTTCCTCCATGTGTCTTGCATTTGTTGGCTGGTGGGTATTCATTCGATTCAAGAAGGATGTTGCCCATCTTTCCATTGTGTTCATTAACTGCTGTCCCATAGCATCCACTAGGCCACCCCATGGATTTATTGGCTGAGTAGGTGGAACAGTGGATGGTCCAATTCCTTGGCCTTGTCCAATATTCTAAACATGTGGTAGTTTTCCGAAGTGCTGGTCTGGTCGACCATATGTTCTGATGAACTGGGTGCTTCCACAGGATGTGTTATCACATTATCTTCTAGATTAGGTATTTCTACTTTTTTTTCTACGCCTTCTTCAAGTGTTCATTTTCTCCTTGTCTCCTACGTCTAGCCATTTCAATTTGTCCCACTGGGCGTGCCAAAAATATATGTTGGCTTTTTGGCTTTCAAAGGTTATTATTGTAATTGCGAGCGTGCCAGTAAGGATCAATTAGTCCTTACAGAAAATTAGTTGCCAATCAATTATCAGACGATTGTGTTTTAGTTCTTTCAGCCTCAATGAAGAGGACTTTTACTGGTGGCTTGATTTAGGAGAATTAAGCAAAATAACAATTAAATGAAGAACAGTTGAAGTATTTCATTAAAATGAAAAACTTACAATGATCCAAACTCAGCCTCGTAGAGGTTTATAGCAACAATCTACTTGAAACTACTCTTATGAACGACGTGCAGTACAGGAATTTAAAGTATAGGAAATGAAAGACTGGAAATGTAAAACTGGAAAGGAAAATAAGTATAATAAGATTGGTTTTTTGGATCTGAGTTTGGGGGTCTTTTTCTGGGCCTTCTCTGCTATTTATACTTCTCGAGGATGACCATCGAACTGTATTTCCAACCGTCGAACTGCTCCTCCATGATCGCTGATCATGTTGCCTTATAATTAGCTCCACTGTGCCATTATTTGCAGTTAGGCTTTCCTCCTAAATTTGAATTTAAATGTGAGTAACCATTGAAGCCACATCACCTTGCATCTCTTTGTTGATTTACTGCTACTCAGATCTCGTAATAACCAATACTAACTGCCACGTGTACGATCAGGATCGAAGATTTGAATAGTCTTCCTGTATTACCCTTATTTTGCCACGCGTCGAATTATAATTGGCTTGTACAAAATATGTAGCCAACAACAACAAACAAAGAAGAGAGAGAAAGAGATATCATACCTGGAACGAGGCCTAAGTGCTTTAAGTTAAAACTTTTTAAAATTTTAAATGATATGAAATTTATTTAATTCTAATTGAATTTAAAAATATTAAATATAAGTATTGATATATACTATTATAAATTTACCATCATCACTATAACAACTGTCACTGCCACCACTACTACCATAATCATCATTATTATTACCACCACCATGTCATCGCCACCACCACTGTTATTATGTCACTACCACTATCCCCACTACTACCATTTTCATCACCAATCACTACAACATATAACAGTTTTGAGACTAAATTTTTTTTATCTCTAAAAGTGAAAATTTTGTTGTAAAATGCATTTAGGAATCAATTTTTATCATCGTGAGGATAGTCGCTAAAAGATTGTCTTGTAAAGTCAAAACCAAGGCTCTTAGCGGCAAAATTTTGAAAATGTCACTAATAAATAGACTTTTAGGGAAAGAATAATTTGGTTTCAAAATAATATATTTTTTGATACAAAAAATTTGGTCCCAAAAAGATAATAATTTATCACTAATGTCCAGTTTTTGTTACTAAAAATATAATGACACTTTTTGCAACAAAAATATTTGGTCCCTAAAAAATAATTTTGCCCCTAACTTTTGGTTTCTAAACCCTTAATTTTTTTTGTAGTGGATGTTATTATTGCCGTAAACACCATTATCATTTTGCTATCACAACCATCGCAACCACTACAGCTACTACCACAATGCCATTGCTACCATCAATAATATCACCGTTACCACTACCATCACAATATAGAAATTAAAATATATATTTTAAAAATAATAAATTTTAAATTTAATTTTATGCGTATCAAATGAATTATTTTTAGTTCAACACTTAAATTTTTATAAAACAATTTTTTAACTTTAAAAATTCAACATTCTATTTTCAATACTTAAGTTTCAATATTCAGTTTTCAATTTTCAGCTTTCTCAAACACCGCCTAAACAATGCTCTTATTATTTGTGTGAAACAAAGGAGTACAAATATTATTATTATTGTTTAATTATCCGACTAGGGCAGTTTTAAGAAATTAGGATAAATTACATTTTGCACTAAATTTAGGTTGGTCTCTACACATGAATTATGACAGTCAATCACTACACTTGTGATCAAATTTCACTTTGATTCCTACACAAGTGTCAATGAAATCATGACAGTCAACTGCTGTACTTTTGGTTAAATCTCACTTTGATCCTTATACAAGTGTTAATGTCTTCCTTCTATTACTCTATTGATTAAATCTTTAACAAAATTTAGTCATGTGACAAAAATATGACTACGAAATGAGGAATCAAAGTAGGCTTTGATCAAAAGTATAAGGAGTTGATTGTCATAATTTCATGTGTAGGGATCAAAGTGAGATTTGACCAAAAGTGCAGGGGTTAAATATAATGATTTTTTGTGCAGGGGTCAAAGTAAGATTTGATGCAAAGTGCAAAGGTGCAAAGTGTAATTTACCGAAGAAATTGTGTTCAGCTTCCCAAGTAAGGTTGTATTTGAATTATATATTTGGGTAGAGATTTTTTTTTAATTAAAAAAAAGCAACAAAAAATAGATAAAATACAAATAAAATATAATTACATTTTACTCTCATATTTTTTTTTTCTTTTTAAATTCTTATCTAAATTTATAATTCAAACACAATCGAAATGGAAAAAAGAAAAGAAAAAAGGAAATAAAGAAAAATATTCACCTCTGGTACACTACTATTAGAAGATACCTTCTTCGAGATAAAAGCATATCTTACCAGTAATACTACAATCCATACTTAGCTATCTAAAAATTATTTAAAATTATCATCTTATGATTTAAATTTCTTTTACATATGAATTTCATACTACACAAATATAATCTCCATCAAATTTGAATAGATAAGTCCAGTTCCCAAACTGATTGATATTTTATAAGAATAAAGATGAATAAATCTATATTAATTTTTTGGGTAAATTATACTGACACATGAGATTTGATCCAATTACATTTCCACCCGCTGACGTTTTGGAAATTACATTCCCACGCCTGTGGTTAATAGTCTTATTTTACATACCTCCTTCTTATACAAAAAGCAACAACTCCTAGTAGATAAATAGAAAAATTACATTGAAAAAAAAGTAAAGAAAACGAAAGGGAAAAAAAAAAAAAAAAAAAAAAAACAGAGGAAGTAAAATAAAGTAAGAAAAGGAAAAACGTATGAGTTCAATATTTTTATTTCGTCTAAATAATTACAATGATAGGGTAGTTAGTGTAATTTCTCAAATGTCAAGAATGATATGTATTAAATCCAAATATCAAGAACGTAAGTATAATTTACCCTGATTTTTTTATAATCTTTTTGGTTACTTTATGTATTTTTCAACCCACATAATTTAGATCTCAGCCTAAAATTGATCGCACTCCATTATAATTTTGTACTCGAGAGAATCACAATCCCATTTGAATACATTTTATTGATTGATTGCATTACCAAGAAGTCTATCTCTATATTTTTTTTATACTTGAAATAAATAAAAAAAGAAAAACAAAAATTAACATCTAGATATTGAATATAATGAAGGCCACGTTGAATTGGTGATCCCACGTAATGTCTAAAGGAATTGGGTTACCCACGCCATCATATATTTTAACAACATGAATGAAATAGAAGGCTGATAAATAGACTTTCAAAAACACTAAGCATGATCCCTTTACCTATACAAAGGTACACCTGTAGATCTTTCATTTTTTTTTTTTTTTTTTTTTTTTTTTTTATTTATGAATACAGATCCGACTACATACTAATAACATAAAATATAAGTGGAATAATTTAATTAAAAATATATTTTTTTATGATGAGTTTTACCATGTAATATATATCTAGCTAAGATTATTTTATTTCATTGATTTTGTGCTCAGAGTTTTGGTTTTTTTTTTTTTGCTCAATCAAAAGGAAAGGAGGTACCTGGGGACATGATATGGGCAAGTTAGAATTTGTCTTCTACGTAATAAGGACATGTGTGCCATTCAAACTTAACTCAGCCCGAATTGACATCAACTCAGGCTTCTTGTGCGAAATAAGAAAAAATTTAATTTATTAATTTTAAAAAAAATGTGTAAAAAAAATAAAGAATTGATTTGATTTAAATAAACCAATAAGCTAGCTTTTTTCTATATTCCCAAAAGAGGCAGTCTTGATTGTAAAAGAACATTCTAAACTTTAAGGCCATGTTTATTTGGTTTTTTGGGAAGGGGAATTAGACTAATAGTTCGTGGATCTCACCTAAAGATTGTTTAGTTAGGAACATGAGTGAAGAGATTAACTATTCCCTGCGACTAATAATCCTCCATGTGGTAGGACTAACAAAGTCATGAGAAGGTTGGGATTAGAAATTGAGTGAGAGGATTAGTAAATTTTTAAGTGATTTTTAAGCAAAAATATATTTTTTAGAACAAAAAAATAAAAATAAAAATAAAAATATATATATATATATAATATTAAAAAAAACTAAAAATTTAAAAATATTAATTTTATATATTAATACTATTTATAATATTACAAATCCAATGGTATACAAACAAACACTCTTTATCCTATATCTCCAACTTAATACTATCACGCTAATAATCTTTTCACTCAATCTTACCATACTCTTAATCCCTTCCACCATATGGAGTCAAACAAATGTGGCCTAAAGTTTTTAGAGACTTTAGACTAAACATAAAAATGAGATCATATTTAAAAGTTAAAGCTTTCGACAATGAAGTTCTTTTAAAATTTTCTTATAGGCCTTAGGTGATAATCGAAGTGGCCTAATAGTTGAGTCACTTTTAATGTACTCAAATGAAATTAAAATAGAATGAAATAATCATTTCTTCTATATAATTAGGAGAATTTATTATACACACGTATATACCACATGCACCCTTAGTTATGTCATTTTCCTCTTTAGTTATGCCTAATTTTCTTCTTTAGTTATGATATTATTTTGAGATATTTGGTTATGACTTTTTTTTGTTTTTGATTATGACTTAGAAAGTATGAAATTATACAATTTTCTTCTATACTTATAGAGCATGTTTGATTGAGTGGATTAGGACATGGGATTGGGATTATTAATCCGTGGGCCCAATTATCCTATGTTTGTTTTAACATTTTGATTTAGGATTATTAATCCAATGGATTATTAATCCAACAAATTTGTAGGATTATTAGTAATGGGGTAGGGGTGGGATTATTAATCCAATGAATATTAATCCAATTAGATAGTAAATACTACACTAATTTAATAGGATTATTAATACTTCACTATTAATCTTGTGAATCAAACATGACCATAAGGTGTATATATGATACACATCTCTTGTACTATAGTCTTTCCCATAGAGTTATAGTTCCCTAATAATGATTTTATCTGCAATGCATTTTCTACCAGTTTTTTTTTTAGTAAACTAAATGTGAGAATGAAAATTTTGAAGTTTAATCTTTGAGAATAATCATTTCCAATATTTATGTCATGCAATTTTACAGACAATTTATAAAGTTTAATCTTTTAGTATGCGACTTTCTCACTGACATTCCCCTAATTTCTCTCTATATCCAAACACATATATGCTCAAAATCCTTATTTTAAATGGTATAGAAAGAAAAACAGAACAAATAATAGAAAGAATATCTAATTGCAAACTATATATGCAGACAAAGCTATACTTCAAACATGGTCTAAAACCTGCTTTCTATTGTAATAATGGACATATGTTCCTTAGAGATCATAAGAAGATAACAAAATCATAAGTTCGGGCATAGAAAGCTATTATCCTAAACAGTGAAAAAATCATACACCAAACAACAAACGTATATCAGTAGTCCTCTATCAACCAATTCAAGCATTTTCAAGAGGTTCATTTGTATCTGCATACAGCATATTGTTTCCATCCCACCTCAGCAGCCTGTTCCTACGAGCAGATTTTGAATCAAATCCATAAGAAACTCAAAATTGAAGTATAACCAACAATATATATAAAATAAACATATGTGCACAGAATTGGTGAACGAAATGTAACAATGCTGTTGAAGTATAGCAGCATTTATTTGTTTCAAAACTTACCAATGCAGTACGAATCTTCCGGTCAGAACTGCAATTCTTTCCTGTGGCACTCCAACCTAGGCATACATATAGTTGCATTTTGTTAGAAGATTTTTAGTCAATATGCAAGAATAGATAAATATAGAATCTAAAAAATGGTAGAAACTTTTGTGATTCTTACAAATTTCCAACCCAAAAGCTCCCTGCAACCATTACAGTGAATATCTGCAACCGTGTTATCACACTTCATTCGATAATGTGCTTCGCCAGCAACATCCACATTGCCTCTGCAAAACACCAAAGCAAATGCAATGCAGATTAGCAAGCAGATGCTGAAATTGGTCATTGTTGAATTTAAAATCCTTGGTAATAGGAAGTCCAAATTGCATTTGTTGTGATGATTGCTAATCTTGAATCAGAACTCAGAACTATCTCTGCACACCAAAGAAGTTTCATAGAATTGAATTAATGATGATTAACTTACACATTTGCAAAGATACCAGTGTCATCGATCATTACGTCCTGGAAAGCAGATTGAAACAGCAATTAGAACATAGACTTGCTTTTTGCTTTTAAATTTTTTTTTAAAAAAAGGTAAATATATTTATATGAAATCATCATATGCTAAAAGCAATATATATGTTTATATGTACAGATATATACAGATTTTTCTTGCAATCTAATTCAAGCTAATATGAGTACAGATTAGATATATTATTGGTTCAAAACTCACACACTGACCCATCTTTGTGATGCTTTAGATTGTGTTTGTATCTGGAATTTGTGAAGGGATTTGCATGAGGAAATCACTTCCCTCTACTTTTTCCTCTACAAATCTTTGAGAAATTATTTATTATTGGTTCAAAATGCACACAGACCCATCTTGGTCTTCAAAAAATTCAGAATCAGTATATGAGTGTACAATTGTTCTGCAATGCAGTAGTAACAAACAAGAACTTTTGATAATTCCATAATCAGATAAGCCTTGTACTACAACATTTTTAACATCATCAAAAGAATTGATTTGAACAACTCTAGCAACAATGACATGGAAATTTATTCTTAACAATCACATAAAGAGAAGAGAGAAGAGAGAGAGAGAGAGAGAGAGAGTTTTCGCATAAAATTTATGGTCAAGACAAGGTGGGTACTGCATTGACGGCAGAGGTAGAAATGGACGTCTGGAGTTTGATCGAATGTAGCCATCAGTGTATCTGCATATCGTATGTTCTTTCCATCCCACTTCAGGAGTTTGTTCCTACTTGCAGATTTTGAATCAAATCCATAAGAAAAAATCAAAATTGAAATACCAAAATAATAATAATAATGAGAGGGGAGATTTCCATATCATAGTACGGCCGAGCAAGAATAACGTCCGGCGTTACAGACTACGTGGCGCCGAGCTAATTAGGCAAGCGCAACGACCGAGCGATCTACCTTGCTCGGTTAAACGAGGTCAACCGGTTACCCCTGAGGGCCGACCTGGAGACCAGTTGGTCGGGTGAAGTCCACAGTGGAGATTGCAACCGAGCTAAAGGACTGACCGGCTACGTCGAGGATGCAGCCTAGTCGGTATGCCACTAGCCGTCCAGCCAAGGCGAAGCGCTTGCGCGTGACCGAGATTGGAGATGAAACGGTTGGAGGCCGGCATGCCTCATAACCGGTCAATCGCGATGAACCGGTCGAGGGTAGCTCGGCGTTTGCTGTTAAGTTCTCACTCGGTTCTAAGTGAGAAGCCGGCGGTATGTGGCACGGTTGTATGATGGCAACTTTCCACCAAGTGTTTGGCCGGTCATGGTACCTCGGTCAAGGGTGCCACCTGGGCCAATGGTGTGAAGGAGGGGACACCTGCTCCACGAACGCCTCAATACCGTTAGGCAGTTCTGCATGTACTGGAAGAAGGACAAAACCTTTACACGTGTAAGGTGGTGAGAGGCGAGCACTGCCACCTGTCCAGGGAAGGACAACAGAGGTAGTGCGCGCACAATCTCGGAGCTGCGTGGCCAGCCTAGATATAGAGAGGGAAGGCGAGCGTTACTGGTATGAAAAATTCATCTTCACAAACCTTCTCTCTTAATTCTCTTCTTCCTCAGTGAACTGATTTGAGCGTCGGAGGGTTTTTCCGGCACACCACCGCCGGGCAGCTCACCGTTTTTGTGTTGCAGAGACAGACGCCGTTGACGGAAGCTTGACGTTCAGGGCGTACGGAGAGTTAAGAATATTTTCCCCCCGTACAAATAATAATAATGATAATAACAATGCACAGAATTGGTGCATGACTCTACTTTTCTGTGCATGTAGCAAAACTGTTGAAGTATTGTGGTATTTATTTATTTGTTTCAAAACTTACAAATACAGTAGGAATCTTCCAGTCATAACTACATCGTTTTCCTCTGGCACTTCAACCTAAACCATATAGTAACCATTTTGTTAGAAAATTTTTATTCAAATGCAAGAATAGATATATATATATATATATAGAATCTCTCAAAAGAAGTAGAAACTGTGTGATTCTTACAAATTTCCAACCCAAAAGGCTCCTGCGACGATCTGATTAACATCAAGAACCGTGTTAGCACGCTCCATTCGATAATGTTACGGGCCTACATCCACATTCTTCTTCAAACCCCACAGATTAAAGTTGCCACCAAAGCAATTTCAATGCAGATTAGCAAGAAAATGATCAAGACTAGTCCAAATTGCATTTTTTTGTTGTGCTGATTATTACAACAGAGATCAGAATTTATCTCTGGCAGTATTCTTTAATAAGATTTCATAACTAATCTTTAATACGAAGTTTCAAAATATTGCATTAAAGATGAGATCTTACACATTTTCTAAGATGGCCGCCTCCATCACTATGTCATGCAAAGCAGATTAAAAACAAAAGTTTCATGAATTAGCTAATTCACTCCATTTAAAGATGACATGAATACATGATCAGATGACGATGGTCACTTTAAGAAATTATATTGGCTCAAATACACACACACGCAGATTGTTCTTCAATGCAAGAATATCAAGAACCCTAAACCTCCAAAAAAATCAGAACCAATAATAAATCCTCAAAATTGGAATGATTTTAACATGCAAATCCTGCAACCTTAGATTGGAAATATGATGGTTCTGTTATTATTAACACGCACAGTACAGAAATTGATGCATAATTGAAAGCAACCAAAGCACAACAAAGCCTAGAGAGAGAGAGAGAGAGAGAGAGAGAGAGAGAGAGAGAGAGAGATCATACCTTGGAAACAAACTCTTCGGTCAATGCAAGGTGGGTTCTGCATTGGCGGCAGAGGTAGAAAATGTCTTCTGGGTCTTGATACATCCACAAAGCAGTATTGAAAGCACCAACTCTTCAGCCAGAGGAGCAAGTAAATCAAATTCAAGAAAGGAATTATTATTAGGACTATATGAAGAACTAAACTTAAATTGTAAGAAGAATGAATACAAACAGGCAAATTTGGGTCATCCGGGTCCGGATCCATCCTCAAAACGACTTCCAAAGTACCAAATCTTCAACCAGAGCAAGTAAATCAAATTCAAGAAACTAATTATTTGGACTATGAAGAACTAAAGCAGAAAAATTTTATGAGAATGAATCTGAAAGCAGGCATCTAGGTCATCTGGGTCTGGATCCATCCTCAAAGCAGCTTCGAAAGCACCAATTCTTCAGCCAGAGCAAGTAAATCACATTCAAGAAAGTCATTATTGGGACTATGAAGAGACTAAACAGTTTAAATTATAATAGAATGAATACGAAACAGAGCATGGGGGTTGGACTAAAATGAGAGGTTGAATGGTACTTACCAAAACAGAGTAAAAAATGTGGGAGGTGAATCAGGTTCTTGATCAGATATATATATATATATATTGAAATAGCTCGCTCTGAATGGGGTTTGTAAAGCCAGAAGTACAAGTATATATAGATAGGTTTCAGAGAGAGAAAACAGAGAGATCAGGTTTCAGTTAGCCGCATGACAGTTTGAGGTGTGGAGTATATGGTACAGTGCGCACCACAATTGCTGAGCTGTACCCTCAATTCTTCTTCTTTTTCGTTATTTATTTATTTATTTTTCTATTGTTTTTCCCTCCACTTTGTTGCTCGCCTTGGGCCTAAATCGTAAGCACAGGTCCTATCCAGCAAGCTTGGCCCAGGCCAATGGGCTCATGGTCTAAATTTGGACGTTTTAGAATTTATTTATTTATTTTTTAAATATGTATAAAATCATACTATAAGATTGAATAAAATTTACTAGCACATAACACATTTTATAATTAAAGAGAACCACTAAAAAAATAACATAATTTCAATTTTTTGAATCGTAATTAAAAAAAATTGTCATAACTAAACACAAAACATAAGGTATAATTAAATAACTCATGATTCATAATTAAATAATGTCATAATTAAAGAAAAAAAATTGATCATAACTTAAGAAAAAAATGACATAACTGGGGGTACATATGGTACACCCTTTTCAAAAGGGTGTATATGAGAATTTCCCAAAATAGCTTGTTTGGTTTTATTTTTCAGGATTCACTTTTCAAAAAATTGAAATTTTTTGTTTTACGTATATATATATATATATATTGCTTTATTGAATTTTTAAAAATATTTTAAGTAATTTTTAAAATTTTTAGATACACCTAACATAAATACGCTTAAAAACTATAATATTTGTGAAAAAAATCTTTAAAAAATTCACTAAACACTAAAAATATATTAAAAAAATATGAAAATTCAGTATATATTTGTATTTTTGTATATTTATTGATTTTTTACTAATATTTTACTATTTCATCTAAAAAAGTAAAAAAAAATATTTAAAATTTTAAAAATATTCACTAAAAATAAAAAAATCAGAAAAATAAAAAAACTCAATTTAAAAAAAATTAAATTCAAAAAATTGAAACCAAACATATAAAATGGCGTGAGAAATTTCATCATTGCATGTATATATTTTACAGTTTTGGTGGGCCAATGTGTAGGTTTATGGGCAGGTTTGTTGAGTGGCCTCTCACATGTTAACATATCGGGCTTTAATGTCTTTATAGAATGAATAATTACATAGGAGTGAACAACGGATATATTGATCTGCCCAAATCGATTGAATCGAAATGATCCGTCATGTTTTGGACGGATGCGTGATGATGAGCGGACGACTGCGGATTGATTTTTTCTAATCCACTTAGTTTTGGACGGATGGGGGATTTAAGGTTCTTTTGGTCGCAACCGAACCGCCAAACCGCGAGCACCCCTAGTAATTTGTAAGATTTTATGTTTTCAATTTGTTTAGATATTCTGTTTGTATTTTCAATTGAAAAAGAGTTTAAATATTTTATTGAATATATTCTGTTGAAAAAAGAGTTTTCAACTTGAATATATTTTTTGAATTGAAAAAAATAAATGTATTATTCATCTATATTTTTTGATTTTTAAATCTAACTCTAAAAATAAATAAAAAAAATAAAAAAATATGATATATGCTGGTTGGTTTTTATTTTAAAAAACAAATATAAATATAACAATACAGAGACATACAATTTGTACTACTACTTTCTTCATGATTTTGGTGGTTTGAATTGTTTTTATATTTTAAGAATCATAGATTGTAATACTTTATATGAATGAGGCATGCTGTGATTGTAATATGTGGATGAGGCATGCAGTAATTGTAATATTTCAAATTTTCAAACTTACTTTCTTTGGATGAGACATGCAGTGACTGTAATATTTTTTTAAGTTATTAATTATAATACTTTTTTTTTTTTTGAGGAAATGCACAAGTTAAATTATATTTAAATTTTAAACCACCAAATTGATTCTCATCCATCCACCAATCCGTTCAATCTACATTCACTAGATTGGCAAACGGATACAAATTGACTTTTTTCAATCTGCCAATTTGGTGGATGGATAGCGGATTGGAGGTTTCATGGTCGCAACCGACTCACGCCCACCCCTATAATCACATATTCTCGGATATCGTCTTCACCCACCCACAAAAAAAAAAAAAAAAAAACCTACAAATTGGTTAAGTTGTAGAGTTTTAAATGAGTTGAACTGAGAAGGGACTTTTAAGCAAACACAACAAAAAATTCTTCAGATTTGAAGTTGCGAATGACAATGGAGTAGTGAGATGGATACTTTTTTGGTCATGGGCATGCTTCTTATTATATGTTTGGATCCCAAATTTGTGAGAAAAGAAAAAGGAAGGGAAAATTAAATTTTTTTTTGCTTTTACTTCATTCACTTTTCTTTTTTTCAACCTTTCCACAAATCTAAGACCCAAATAGAGGCTTAAGATCTTGGGCTATGCAAATAAGGTCTTGAATAAAGAACAGAAGCAAGCTAACCAAAGATATGTTACAAACAAAGTACATAACCATCCCAAGTGCTAAATCCCAACAAAAAGTAGCATCAAATGCAACGATGAAACACCAAGAAACAGCTAAAAAGGCATTTTCGAAATCCCCAGACTAAAAAAACAAAAATAAAAAAAATCAATACCCAAACCCCCATAACCAGTGCCTATGGCAACAAGGCAAACTAAGATTACACCACACACACGTATTTGCTCATATGTTGCCTCATTTGCTTATTCATAATTTTCACTTTCAAGTTGAATAAATGACTTTTCTAGAACTTTTGAACTGATTTTATTAAGCTCAATTCAATATGTGATTCTTCTAGAAAATCAAAAAAAAAAAAAAAAAACCTCAAAAGTGTAAAAGCTCAATTCAATAAATAAAAATTTCTTTGCACTCTTTATTTGGAAGTTGTTATACAAATGTTTCATGCTATATGACTTCAAGAGTTGTGTACTTCATTTGAAGCTATGAAATTTGATCTTTTAGTCTGCAACTTTCTCACTAACATTTCCCTAATTTCTCTATCCAAACACTTATGCTCAAAATCCTTATTTCAAATGGCATAGAAAAGAAAGCAAAACAAATAATAGAAAGTAAATTTAATTGCAAAATATATTCAGATAAACAACTTCAAACATGGCCTAAAATCTACTGTCATTGTAACAGCAATAGATATATTTTCATCATAGATCATCATAAGCAGATAGAAATAAAATTGTAGTACATGCATAGAAAGCGCCCATATAGAGTATTGCATGCTTATCCTAAACTGTGAAACAATCATACACCAAACAGGCCCTTTTGTTCTAACAACTAATAGTTCTATGTCTCTTGCTCCGTATATAAAGTATTGCATGAATCAGAGAAAACACCAAATCAGAATTTTAAGAGTGAGAAAAAAGAAAAAAAATGAATGAATTTGATATTACATGTATATGTGAGTCCTCCATCAGTTGTCATTTCAAATGTCTTTTCTGCCATCATTCAAGCATTTTCAACACGTTCATTATACATCATATTGTTTCCATTCCACAGCAGTAGCTTTTGCCTATTCATAGATGTTGAATCAAATCCATAAGAAACTCAAAATTAAAGGAATTAAAAAAAAAAATACTTTTACAGAATTAGTGGTATTTTATTTGTTTCAAAGCGTACAAATGCAGTAGGAATCTTCCGATCTCAAGTACATTAGTTTCCTCTGGCATTTTAACCTAAACTTATAATAGTATAATTTTGTTAGAAGATTTTTATTCAATATGTAAGAACATATATATAGGGAATCTCAAAAATGGTAAATACTTTATGTTCCTTACATATTTCCAACCCAAAGCTTCTGCAGCATTCTGATTAACGCCAAGAAGTGTTAGTGCCCTCCATTTGATAATGTGCTTGGCCAGCAACATCCACACTGACACTACAAAACAAAGGATTAAAGTTTCCACCGAAGCAAATGCAATACAGGTTAGCAAGAAGATGATCAAATCAGTCATTGAATTTTAAAATTCTTGATAACAAAAATACAAATTGATTTGTTGTGCTAATCACTAATCGTTAATCAGAATTCACAACGATCTCTGCCCGCCAAAGTAGTTACATAGATTTGTATTAATGATGATAACTCACACATTTGAAAACAAAAGTTACATAAATACATGATCAGATGATCATGGGCACTTTGAGAAATTATATTGGTTCAAAACACACACACAGATTGCCCTTCACTGCAAGAATACCAAGAACCCTAACCTTCAAAAAATTCAAAATCAATATCAAGAGTATCAAGAAACCACCACCCATGGCTCATAATACCATAACAAACAAACCTTATATTGAACATTTATTGATAACATCATAAACAGATTATGATGGTTCTGTTATTATTAACACTCATAGTACAGAATTGATACATAATTCAAAGGGGAGAGAGAGAGAGAGAGAGAGAGAGAGAGAGAGAGAGATCATACCTTGGAAACAAACTCTTCAGTTAATGCAAGGTAGGTCGTGCTCTGGCAGCAAAGGTAGAAATGGGCATCCATCTTCAAACAGCTTCGAAAGCACCAACTCTTCTTCAGACATAGAAAGTATTTAAATTCAAGAAAGATAAGTTATTGAGACTATATGAAAAACTAGTAACATTTTAAATTGTAGAATGAATGAATTCGAAACAGAGCATAGCCTGGTTGAATGATACTCACCAAAACAAAGGAAAGAATGTGGGCAGTGAGTCAAGTTCTTGCGAGAGAGAGAGAGAGAGAGAGAGAGAGAGAGAGAGAGAGAGAGCAGGGTTCAGTTAACCACTAGAATACAGTGTGTAACTGCTAGAATGGCAATTTGAGTTGTGGAGTATATGTCTTGTCTAGAGAGCTTGGCCCAGGCGGATGGGCTGATGGTCTAAATTTGGACTTTCCAAATTTTTAAAAAAAATATGTATAAAAGTCTACTCTAAAATTGAATAAATAATATAAATCGTCACATAACCCATTTTAAAATTGCAAAAATAATATTTTGTCATAAACAATGAGGTAAGAGATTCCATCACTAGTATATATTTTTTGATTTTGGTACTTCAATGCCCTTATAAAACGAATAGTTACAAATATTCATATATGGTCTTTAACCCAAAAAATAAAATGGCAGTATGGTTGAAGTTATAGGATTTTAAACTAGTCAAGTTGAGCAGGGTCTTTTAAGCAAACACAATAAAAATTGTTCAGATTGAAGTTGCTAATGCGATGGAGCAGTGAGAGAGATGATATCCATTCAATATTAGTTTTTTTCCCTCATAGCCATTGATGATGTTTGTGGTGAAAGTTTGTACACATTTCAAATTGGTTGCTCTGTATTTCCATCAACAATCTTTCATTCTAAGAACAACTAATCGTTCTATGCCTCTTGCTCCATATATATAGAGTATTGTGTGAACTAAAGAAAACACCAAATCAGAATTTTAAGAGAAACAAAAAGAAAAAAGAAATGGATGAATTTGATACTACATGTATATATGAGTCCCTATTAGTTGTCATTGCTAATTTCTTCTCTACCATAAGTTACAATCATTTTCAATAGGTTCATTTGTATATGTATATAGCATATTGTTTCTATTCCACATCAGTACCTTTTGCCTATTCACAGATTTTGAATCAAATCCACAAAAAACTAAAAATTAAAGTATTTAAAAAAAAAAAAATACTATATAAACAGAATTAGTGGTATTTTATTTGTTTCAAAGCTTACAAATGCTCAGGAAAAAAAAAAAAAAAAACTTACAATTGCAGTAGGAATTTTCCAGTCTCAAGTACTTTGGTTTCCTCTAGCACTTCAACTTAAACATATAGAAGATTTTTAGTCAATATGCAAGAATATATTTCCAACCCAAAAGCTTCCTACAACGGTTACAGTTAACGTTAGTAACCATGTTAGTACCCTCCATTTGATAATGTGCTTGGCCAGCACCATCCATATTGACACTACAAAACACATGATTAAAGTTTCCATCAAAGCAAATGCAATACAGGTTAGCAAGAAGGTGATCAAATCAGTCATTGAATTTTAAAATTCTTGATAACAAAAATACAAATTGATTTGTTGTGCTGATCACTAATCGTTAATCAGAATTCAGAATAATCTCTGCCCGCTAAAGAAGTTACATAGATTTGTGTTAATGATGATAACTTACACATTTTCAAAGATGCGACATTGTCCTGGAAAGCATATTGAAAACAGCAATAAGAACACAGATTTGCTTTTAAAAATAAAAAAATAAAAAATTGTGGATAATAACAAATAGTAACTGTTTGGTAAAAAGGATTGCAGCCATTGTAATCTTACATTAGTTCAACCGATGCATTCAACTGTAACATGAATCACCATATGCTTAAAGCAATATATATGTTTATATGTACAGATATACCGATTTTTCTTAGTTCAAAATGCTCACATTGAACTTATATATAGATTTTTCTTAGTTTAAAATGCTCCCATTGAACTTTGTTTGTCATGCTTTAGGTTGTGTTAGGATCTTGAATTTAAGAAGCGATTTGCAGATGGAAATCACTTTCCTTCTCTTTTTACTTTATAAATCCTTCCACAAATCATACCTGCAAAAACACAACCCTTTGATATAAGTATCAAGAACTGTAACCTACAAAAAATTTGCAGAATCAGAGGATCCTAAGAACTTTTGCTCATATAAACACAAGATTAGATTTAGATGATCTTTGAGAAATTATATATTATTGGTTCAAAACGCATAGAGACTCATCTTGGTCTCCAAAAAATTCAAAATCAGTATATGAGTCTACAATTGTTCTTTAATGCAATTGTAGCAAACAAGAACTTTTGATAATTCCATAATCAAACAAAGCCTTGTACTACAACAAAGAATTAAACCCTCAAAATTGGAACAACTTTGACAACAAAGACAGGCCAATCTTGCAAGTTTAGAATGGAATTATGATGGTTCTGTTTTGTTCTTACTAACACGCACAATAGAGAAATTGATGCATAATTCAAAGCAACAAAAGCACAACAAACAAGGAAGAGAGAGAGAGAGAGAGATAGAGAGAGAGAGAGAGAGAGAGAGAGCAGGGTTTAGTTAATCGCCGAAATGACTGTTTAAGGTGTGGACTATATGGTACAGTGCGCACCATAATTTCTTAGCTGTATCCTTAGAATTATAACCCCCAATTTTCTTGGGATACTTCTATTTTCACACACTAATTTTTCTTAGTGTACACACTTAATATTCTTAATATACCCATCAAAAAAATATAAAATCTCAAGTACACATCTCTTTATTTCAAAAATACTTTCATCTTTAATTTCAAAATCTTAACTTTCTTTCATTCACCCACACTTTCTACACCATCTTTGCTGCTACTCTTAGTTTCCATCGCCATTGCCATCGCCGCTGCTGCCACTCCCAACTTATTCCCTTCTATTGTAGACTTCTATAGTCAATCTTGAAAATGAGGTCGTTTGCGGCGGGGGTTATGCTTGAGAGTATATGGTTCACAGCAAAAGCTGGTGGCAGACAAAGGGGTAAAGAGGCGATGAGAAGGGATGATGTAGGAGAGAGGTGGAGCTAGTGATGGAGGATGATTGTGATATTTTAAAATTAGGGTTTGAATAGAAGAAGATAAGGGTATTGTGGTGTTTTTATTCTAAGAAAAAATTATATTAGAGTGCTGCTGTTAGCACTCCATAAATTATTTTGGACATCTTAATTTTTAACCTTTTTTTATTACAATAATAACCTCAAATAAAAATGAACATCATTAATTTTGTGACACCCCATCTCACAATCAAACCTACACTCCTACTACATTATGAATTAGGGTTTATGAGAGCATCCACCGCCATCACCATCCATCTTGTTGGGTATACCTCCTTATTGGAGTGTGGGACCCAATTGGTTTGTTAAAGAATTTTAATTTGGTTTGGTTTAGGTATAATATATTTTAATATATTATATCTAATTTGTGGAGACCCAATTCAATTTGGTAACAATTAGGGTTTGATTACAAAACCTAATACCCAACTATATATATACATTGTTCAATATTTGAGACATAGATAGATTGGGTTTTTCACCAAAAAGTGGCGGCTGCTATACCAATTATATTGCTTCAGTAACAGTGCCGAAGAGTGAAGATTTGTCAAGGGTACTTGATTTGTTGATGGTTATGTTGCCTCTGTTCTGAAACTGATTTGGTTCGTTATTTTGGATCTTTTTCAACTCAGGTTTTGAAGATTTTGGTTCATCTATTTGGTGAGGTATTTCCTCTTGTTTATTTGTGATTATTTGGAATTCACCTAAGGGTGGTTTTGTGAGACCATTCGTGTCTCGTTTGTAATCGTTTGGAAACTATTTGGTTGATAGTGGAATCGGATTTCGATCCTGTGGACATACCTTACATTGAGGGAATCACGTAAAAGTCTTTGTTGCTTTTGATTTAATTTTTTCGTGTTAGTTTTTATTCCCATTGATTGATTTACTTGTGGGGAATCACATATTTTTCCTAACAACTGGTATCATAGCTTACGGTTTATTTGGGTTTAATTATTTGTGTAAATTAATGGAGGGGAATGTGGGTCGTATGTCTAGCTTCAATGGAAGCAATTGGGTAACTTGGAAAACTAAAATGGAGGACCTATTATTTTGTAAAGATTTGTATGGACCTATTGAGGGTGATAGTGGCAAATCTGATGATATGAAAGATGATGAGTGGAAGAGGCTTAATCGAAAAGTCGTTGGTGTTATCCGTCAATGGATTGATGATAGTGTGTTTCATCATGTTGCTACTGAAACTTCAGCACATGATTTATGGAAAAAATTAGAAGGCCTTTATGATAGGAAATCAGCCATAAATAAAGCTTTTCTGTTTCGTAAGTTGGTTAATTTAAAATATAAAGAGGGCAACCCTATTCTGGAACATTTGAATGAAATAAAGAGTATTGTTAACCAACTTGCTTCTATGAAAATTGTTTTTGATGATGAGTTGCAGGCTTTGATGCTACTTAGTTCTTTGCCCAAAAGTTGGGAGACTTTGGTTATGACGGTTAGTAATTCGGCGCCCGATGGAGTTGTCACAATGGGCCAAGTCACTAGTAGCCTGTTGAATGGAGAAACCAGAAGAAAATCAATGTTCCTCTCATTCGGAAGCATTTGTTGTGAGAGGCCGAAGCAAAACAAGGGGGAGGAGTAAGACTCCTCATGGTCGTGATCAAAGCCGTGACAAATCAAAAGATGGTTCTTTTTCACAGAAAGACATTGAGTGCTATTATTGCCATGAGAAAGGGCACATGAAGCGGGAATGCCGAAAGCTCAAGAACAAGGAGAAAAGGCGTGACAAAAGTGTGGATAAGAAGCAAGAAGACACAACGGCAGTTACTACCGATGATCTCATGGTCGTTTGTGAGGATGATTGTATCAATTTTGTGGGCCAAGAGAGCAATTGGGTGATTGATTCCGGTGCTTCTTTTCATGTGACTTCTCGAGTTGATTTCTTCACTACCTATACCGAAGGAGATTATGGTTCTGTTCAAATGGGTAATGAAGGTTTGTCCAAGATTATTGGTATGGGTGATGTTTGCTTGGAAACAAATTTGCGCTGCAGGTTGTTGCTTAAAGATGTGAGGCATGTTCCCGACATTCGCCTCAATTTGATCTCTACTGGGAAGCTAGATGATGAAGGCTTCAACAATAAATTTGGTGATGGAATATGGAAGCTCACAAAGGGTTCTTTGGTCGTGGCTAAGTGCAAGAAGACTCATACACTTTATTCGATGCAAGGAAAAATTTGTAAAGGTGTTGTCAATGCACTTCAAGATGATACTTCTACCGAATTGTGGCACAAGCGGCTTGGCCATATGAGTGAAAAGGGGCTACAAGTTTTGTTCAAGAAAGAGCTTCTACCCGGTTTGAAAGGTACACATCTCAAAACTTGTGTTCATTGTTTGGCGGGTAAACAATATAGAGTTTCTTTTCATAAAAATGTTGCTTCTAAAAAAGAAAATGTTTTGGAGTTGATTCATTCCAATGTTTGTGGTCCTTTAAAAGTTAGAACACATGGTGGTGCACTTTATTTTATTACTTTCATTGATGATTATTTAAGGAAAGTTTGGGCTTTTCTACTAAAAACTAAAGATCAAGTTCTGGAAGTATTTAAGCATTTTCAGGCCATGGTTGAAAGAGAAACAGGGCAGAAATTGAAGTGCATCCGATCAGACAATGGTGGTGAATACATTGGGCCATTTGATGAGTATTGTCGCAGCCAAGGTATTCGGCATCAAAAGATAGTTAAGAAGACTCCTTAACAAAATGGAGTTGCTGAGAGGATGAACAGCACCATTGTGGAAAGAATAAGGTGTTTACTTTCACAAGCTAAATTGCCAAGATCCTTTTGGGGTGAGGCAATGAGTACAGTGTGGGTACCTCCTTATTGGAGTGTGGGACCCAATTGGTGTATTAAAAGAGTTTAATTTGGTTTGGTATTAGTTATAATATATTTTTTATATATTATATCTAATTTGTGGAGACCCAATCCAATTTGATTACAGATAGGGTTTTGATAAAACAAACCCTAGAATTAACAATATATAAATATTGTTTTGCCTTTCTTGGTATAAAAAGCAGCAGTAAGTTAATTGATTTTATATATAGAACTTGGGTAATTAATTCGGAAAAAGAAGAAGCAGCAGCGTTTTTGATCAATTGATTGGTGAGAGTGCTTGGTAATTTGTTGGGCTTTAATTGATATTGATTGTTGCCCTGTTTGACTTGGTCAATCCAAGAATTGGTGCCATCAAATTCAAGAATTTGTGCTTTGCTTTGCAACTCTGTTTCGGTTCTACTTGGAAGGTCTACATTGAAGGTTTTGATTTGGGTTAATTATTTTGGGTCTTTTTCAACTCTGATTCTGAAGATTTTGGTTCATCAATTTGGTGAGGTCTTTCTTCTTTATTTATTTGTGATTATTTGAAATTCACCTAAGGGTGGTTTTGTAAGACCATTCGTGTCTCGTTTGTAACCGTTTGGATCCTCTTTGGTTGATAGTGGAATTGGATTTCGATCCCGTGGACGTATCTCACATTGAGGTAACCACGTAAAAATTCTTGTGTTGCCTTTGTTTTAATTTTTCCGCATTACTTTTTATTCCCATTGATTGATTTACTTGTGGGGAATCACATATTTTCCCTAACAACTGGTATTAGAGCTTACGGTTTATTTGGGTTTAATTATTTGTGTAAATTAATGGAGGGGAATGTGGGTCGTATGTCTAGCTTCAATGGAAGCAATTGGGTAACTTGGAAAACTAAAATAGAGGATCTATTATTTTGTAAAGATTTGTATGGACCCATTGAGGGTGATAGTGGCAAACCCGAGAGTATGAAAGATGATGAATGGAATATGCTTAATCGAAAAGCCGTTGGTGTTATCCGTCAATGGATTGATGACAGTGTGTTTCATCATGTTGCTACTGAAACTTCAGCACATGATTTATGGAAAAAATTAGAGGGCCTTTATGATAGGAAATCAGCCATAAATAAAGCTTTTCTGTTTCGTAAGTTGGTTAATTTAAAATATAAAGAGGGCAACCCTATTCTGGAACATTTGAATGAAATAAAGAGTATTGTTAACCAACTTGCTTCTATGAAAATTGTTTTTGATGATGAGTTGCAGGCTTTGATGCTACTTAGTTCTTTGCCCAAAAGTTGGGAGACTTTGGTTATGACGGTTAGTAATTCGGCGCCCGATGGAGTTGTCACAATGGGCCAAGTCACTAGTAGCCTGTTGAATGAAGAAACCAGAAGAAAATCAGCGGGTTCCTCTCATTCGGAAGCATTTGTTGTGAGAGGCCGAAGCAAAACAAGGGGGAGGAGTAAGACTCCTCATGGTCGTGATCAAAGCCGTGACAAATCAAAAGATGGTTCTTTTTCACAGAAAGACATTGAGTGCTATTATTGCCATGAGAAAGGGCACATGAAGCGGGAATGCCGAAAGCTCAAGAACAAGGAGAAAAGGCGTGACAAAAGTGTGGATAAGAAGCAAGAAGACACAACGGCAGTTACTACCGATGATCTCATGGTCGTTTGTGAGGATGATTGTATCAATTTTGTGGGCCAAGAGAGCAATTGGGTGATTGATTCCGGTGCTTCTTTTCATGTGACTTCTCGAGTTGATTTCTTCACTACCTATACCGAAGGAGATTATGGTTCTGTTCAAATGGGTAATGAAGGTTTGTCCAAGATTATTGGTATGGGTGATGTTTGCTTGGAAACAAATTTCGGCTATGAGTTGTTGCTTAAAGATGTGAGGCATGTTCCCGACATTCGCCTCAATTTGATCTCTACTGGGAAGCTAGATGATGAAGGCTTCAACAACAAATTTGGTGATGGAATATGGAAGCTCACAAAGGGTTCTTTAGTGGTGGCTAAGTGCAAGAAGACTCATACACTTTATTCGATGCAAGGAAAAATTTGTAAAGGTGTTATCAATGCACTTGAAGATGATACTTCTACCAAATTGTGGCACAAGAGGCTTGGCCACATGAGTGAAAAGGGGCTACAAGTATTGTTCAAGAAAGAGCTTCTACCCGGTTTGAAAGGTACATATCTTAAAACTTGTGTTCATTGTTTGGCGGGTAAACAACATAGAGTTTCTTTTCATAAAAATGTTGCTTCTAGAAAAGAAAATGTTTTGGAGTTGATTTATTCAGATGTTTGTGGTCCTTTGAAAGTTAGAACACATAGTGGTGCACTTTATTTTGTTACTTTCATTGATGATTATTCAAGGAAAGTTTGGGCTTTTATACTAAAAACTAAAGATCAAGTTCTAGAAGTATTTAAGCATTTTCAGGCCATGGTTGAAAGAGAAACAAGGCAGAAATTGAAGTGCATCCGATCAGATAATGGTGGTGAATACATTGGGCCATTTGATGAGTATTGTCGTAGCCAAGGTATTCGGCACCAAAAGACAGTTAAGAAGACTCCTTAACAAAATGGCGTTGCCGAGAGGATGAACCGCACCATTGTGGAAAGAACAAGGTGTTTGCTTTCACAAGCTAAATTACCAAGATCCTTTTGGGGTGAGGCATTGAAGACAGCAGTTGACGTGATCAATTTGTCCCCTTCCTATCCTTTGAATGGTGATGTTCCAGAAAGAGTTTGAACCGGTAAAGATGTATCTTATGAGCACTTGAAAGTGTTTGGTTGCCGAGCTTTTGTTCACATTCCAAAAGATGAGAGGTCCAAGCTTGATAGCAAGTCAAGACAATGTATTTTTCTTAGCTATGGGCGTGATGAATTCGGGTATAGATTGTGGGATCCGGTCGACAAGAAAATCATTCGAAGCCTTGATGTTGTGTTTCTTGAAGACCAAACAATTGAAGACTTTGGCAAAGGTGATCAACCGGAGCCAAAAACTAGTGATCTCATTGACATGGATCCATCTCCTTCATCTTCGGTGGATGATAAAAATGGGGGAGATGTGCAGCCACCTATTGAAGATGTAGAGGATGATGCTAATCCTAATGAAGTTGAGCCAGAAATTGAGGAAGAGCATCCAACTCAAGAACCGCCACCACAACTTGAGTTGAGGAAATCTACAAGGGACCGACAACCTTCAAGAAAGTATCTTCCCAATGAGTTTGTGTTGATTTCTGATCAAGGGGAGCCGGAGAGCTACCAAGAAGCAATTGAGTATGCAAAGAAAGGTGATTGGAAAAAGGCCATGGAAGAGGAGATGAATTCTTTACTTGAAAATCACACCTATGATTTAGTGAAGTTGCTTAAGGGGAGAAAAATTCTGAAAAATAAGTGGGTTTTCAAATTGAAGAATGATGGCAAGAATCTGAGGTACAAGGCACGTCTTGTTGTGAAAGGCTTTGGGCAAAAGAAAGGTATTGATTTTGATGAAATTTTCTCGCCAGTTGTGAAGATGTCTTCTATTCGGGTTGTACTTGGCATGGTTGCAAGTATGAACCTTGAAGTTGAGCAACTTGATGTGAAGACTGCATTTCTTCATGGTGATCTTGAAGAAGAAATTTACATGGAGCAACCAGAAGGTTTTCTGGAGAAAGGGAAAGAGAAACTTGTTTGCAAATTGAAGAAAAGTTTGTATGGCCTCAAACAAGCCCCGCGGCAATGGTACAAAAAATTTGACTCTTTCATGATGAATAATGGTTTTTCTAAAACCACTTCGGACCACTGTGTGTTTGTGAAAAATTTCCCGGATGGCAAATTTATTATTCTTTTGCTGTATGTTGATAACATGTTAATTGTGGGTCAAGATTCTACCATGATAAATAGGTTGAAATTGGAGTTGAGCAAGTCTTTTGCTATGAAAGATTTGGGACCGGCAAAGCAAATTCTTGGTATAAAAATTGTTCATGATCGCAAAAAGGGACTGATTTGGTTGTCTCAAGAAAGCTACATTTAGAAAGTTCTTGAGAGGTTCAACATGAATAAAGCAAAGCTGGTTGGTTGTCCACTTGCAGGTCACTTCAAACTTAGTTCGAATCAATGTCCTACAAGTGAGAAAGACAAAGAAGAGATGTTGAAAGTTCCTTATGCTTCAGCAGTTGGTTCTTTGATGTACGCCATGGTTTGTACAAGGCCGGATATTGCTCACGCCGTTGGTGTGGTAAGTCGATTTCTCTCCAATCCGGGTAAAGAACATTGGGCAGGGGTAAAATGGATTCTAAGGTATCTTCGAGGGACTTCGAAGGTGTGTTTGTGTTTTGGTGATGGTAAGCCGATGCTTGATGGGTTCACGGATTCTAACATAGCCGGTGATATTGATTCTAGGAAATCTACTTCGGGGTATTTGATGACTTTTGCAAGGGGAGCTGTGGCATGGCAATCTAAATTACAAAAATGTGTTGCTCTCTCAACTACCGAAGCTGAATTTATTGCCATTACGGAAGCTTGCAAAGAAGAGTTATGGTTGAAGAAATTTTTGCAAGAGTTAGGTTTGAAGCAAGAAAGTATGTGCTTTATTGTGATAGTCAAAGTGCTATTCACTTGAGTAAAAATTCTACCTTTCATTTGAGATTGAAACACATTGATGTGAGATACCACTGGATTCGTGATGTGTTTGACTCGAAATTGTTACAACTCGAAAAGGTTCACACAAATGATAATATCTCGGATATGTTGACAAAGACTTTGTCGAGGGACAAACATTTGAAGTGTCGAACTTTGGCGGGTATGGTTGATATCTCCACCTAAGTTGGTAGGGGGAGAATTGTTGGGTACCTCCTTATTGGAATGTGGGACCCAATTGGTGTATTAAAAGAGTTTAATTTGGTTTGATATTAGTTATAATATATTTTTTATATATTATATCTAATTTGTGGAGACCCAATCCAATTTGATTACAGCTAGGGTTTTGATAAAACAAACCCTAGAATTAACAATATATAAATATTGTTTTGCCTTTCTCGGTATAAAAAGTAGCAGCAAGTTAATTGATTTTATATATAGAACTTGGGTAATCAATTCGGAAAAAGAAGAAACAGTAGCGTTTTTGATCAATTGATTGGTGAGAGTGCTTGGTAATTTGTTGGGCTTCAATTGGTATTGATTGTTGCCCTGTTTGACTTGGTCAATCCAAGAATTGGTGCCATCAAATTCAAGAATTTGTGCTTTGCTTTGTAACTCTGTTTCGGTTATGCTTTGAAGGTCTACATTGAAGGTTTTGATTTGGGTTAATTATTTTGGGTCTTTTTCCACTCTGATTCTGAAGATTTTGGTTCATCAATTTGGTGAGGTCTTTCCTCTTTATTTATTTGTGATTATTTGGAATTCACCTAAGGGTGGTTTTGTGAGGCCATTCGTGTCTCGTTTGTAACCGTATGGAAACTCTTTGGTTGATAGTGGAATCGGATTTCGATCCCGTGGACGTACCTCACATTGAGGGAATCACGTAAAAATTCTTGTGTTGCCTTTGTTTTAATTTTTCCACATTAGTTTTATTCCCATTGATTGATTTACTTGTGGGGAATCACATATTTTCCCTAACATACAGCGGTTGACGTGATCAATTTGTCTCCTTGCTATCCTTTGAATGGTGATGTTCCAGAAAGAGTTTGGACCGGTAAAGATGTATCTTATGAGCACTTGAGAGTGTTTGGTTGTCGAGCCTTTGTTCACATTCCAAAGGATGAGAGGTCCAAGCTTGATAGTAAGTCAAGACAATGTATTTTTCTTGGCTATGGGCGTGATGAATTTGGGTATAGATTGTGGGATCCGGTCGACAAGAAAGTCCTTCGAAGCCGTGATGTTGTGTTTCTTGAAGACCAAACAACTGAAGACTTTGGCAAAGGTGATCAACTGGAGCCAAAAACTAGTGATCTCATTGACATAGATCCATCACCTTCATCTTCAGTTGATGATGAAAATGGGGGAGATGTGCAGCCACCTATTGAAGATGTGGAAGATGATGCTAATCCTAATGAAGTTGAGCCAGAAATTGAGGAAGAGCATCCAACTCAAGAACCGCCACCACAACTTGAGTTGAGGAAATCTACAAGGGACCGACAACCTTCAAGAAAGTATCCTCCAAATGAATTTGTGTTAATTTCCGATCAAGGGGAGCCTGAGAGCTACCAAGAAGCAATTGAGCATGCAAATAAAGATGATTGGAAAAAGGCCATGGAAGAGGAGATGAATTCCTTGCTTGAAAACCAGACTTATGATTTAGTGAAATTGCCTAAAGGGAGGAAAATTCTGAAAAATAAGTGGTTTTTCAAATTGAAGAATGATGGCAAGAATTTGAGGTACAAGGCACGTCTTGTTGTGAAAAGCTTTGGGCAAAAGGAATGTATTGACTTTGACGAGATTTTCTCATTGGTTGTAAAGATGTCTTCTATTCGGGTTGTACTTGGCATAGCTGCAAGTATGAATCTTGAAGTTGAGCAACTTGATGTGATGACCGTATTTCTTCATGGTGATCTTGAAGAAGAAATTTACATGGAGCAACCGGAAGGTTTTGTGAAAAAAAAGGAAAGAGAAATTTGTTTGCAAATTGAAGAAAAGTTTGTATGGTCTCTAGCAAGCCCTGCGGCAATGGTACAAAAAATTTGACTCTTTCATGATGAATAATGGTTTTTCTAAAACCACTTTGGACTATTGTATGTTTGTGAAAAATTTGCCGGATGGTAAATTTATTATTCTTTTGTTTTATGTTGATGATATGTTAATTGTGGGTCAAGATTCTACCATGATTAATAGGTTGAAATTGGAGTTGAGCAGGTCTTTTGCTATGAAAGATTTGAGACCAGCAAAGCAGATTCTTGGTATGAAAATTGTTCGTGATCGCAAAGAGGGATTGATTTGGTTGTCTCAAGAAAGCTACATTGAGAAAGTTCTTGAGAGGTTCAACATGAATAAAGCAAAGCTGGTTGGTTGTCCACTTGCGGGTCACTTCAAGCTTAGTTCGAATCAATGTCCTACAAGTGAAAAAGACAAAGAAGAGATGTTGAAAGTTCCTTATGCTTCAATAGTTGGTTCTTTGATGTACGCCATGGTTTGTACAAGGACGGATATTGCTCACGCCGTTGGTGTGGTGAGTCGTTTTCTCTTTAATCCGGGTAAATAACATTGGGCAGTGGTAAAATGGATTGTAAGATATCTTCGAGGGACTTCGAAGGTGTGTTTATGTTTTGGAGATGGTAAGCCGATGCTTGATGGGTTCACGGATTCTAACATAGCCGGTGATGTTGATTCTAGGAAATCTACTTCGGGGTATTTGATGACTTTTGCAGGGGGAGTTGTGGCATGGCAATCTAAATTACAAACATGTGTTGCTCTCTCAACTACCGAATCTGAATTTATTGCCATTACGGAAGCTTGTAAAGAAGAGTTATGGTTGAAGAAATTTCTGCAAGAGTTGGGTTTGAAGCAAGAAAAGTATGTGCTTTATTGTGATAGTCAAAGTGCTATTCACTTGAGTAAAAATCCTACTTTTCATTCGAGATCGAAACATATTGATGTGAGATACCATTGGATTCGTGATGTGTTAGATTCGAAATTGTTGCAACTCGAAAATGTTCACACAGATGATAATATTTCGGATATGTTGACAAAGACTTTGTCGAGGGACAAACATTTGAAGTGTCGAACTTTGGCGGGTATGGTTGATATCTCCACCTAAGTCGGTAGGGGGAGAATTGTTGGGTATACCTCCTTATTGGAGTGTGGGACCCAATTGGTTTGTTAAAGAATTTTAATTTGGTTTGGTTTAGGTATAATATATTTTAATATATTATATCTAATTTGTGGAGACCCAATTCAATTTGGTAACAATTAGGGTTTGATTACAAAACCTAATACCCAACAATATATATACATTGTTCAATATTTGAGACATAGATAGATTGGGTTTTTCACCAAAAAGTGGCGGCTGCTATACCAATTCTATTGCTTCGGTAACAGTGCCGAAGAGTGAAGATTTGTCAAGGGTACTTGATTTGTTGATGGTTATGTTGCCTTTGTTCTGAAATTATGTTGGTTCATTATTTTGGATCTTTTTCAACTCAGGTTCTGAAGATTTTGGTTCATCTATTTGAGGAGGTATTTCCTCTTGTTTATTTGTGATTATTTGGAATTCACCTAAGGCTGGTTTTGTGAGACCATTCATTCATGTCTCGTTTGTAATCGTTTGGAAACTATTTGGTTGATAGTGGAATCGGATTTCGATCTCGTGGACGTACCTTACATTGAGGGAACCACGTAAAAGTCTTGTGTTGCTTTTGATTTAATTTTTCCGCATTAGTTTTTATTCCCATTGATTGATTTACTTGTAGGGAATCACATATTTTCCCTAACACATCTATCTTTCTCAAATCCCACCTTTAAAAGCTACCCACCCGCAATCCCACCTTCAAAAGCTACCCACCCGCAAAACCTTGAAAGCCCTTTGGCAGCAATATTCCGATGGTAACAGTGGCAAACATTTGACTACCTACACTTCTCCGGCAATGACAATGAATGGAATTTTTTTTGGTAACCACAACTCTATAAGACTAGAGGAGTACAACAATAAAAGCTTAGAGGATATTCATAGCTTTGATGTTATTCTTAGCTCAGAGGAAATTGGCCTTGTAAGGGTAAGTTTCTTGAAAAAATGGCAAAAATAATAAAATCTGCTCGTCATTTTTTCGGGATTGAACTCTCACACATATGATCGAAATTCGGGAACACAGACCCAAACATTGTTTATTTGTTAGGGAAGACATTCCTGAACAAATAAGTAATGTTCGGGAATACAAGTCCGAACATAGAAATTTCTTAACACATTGAACGGTTAAAATTGTTAATGCTTGCAGAAGTTTTCATTTTTTTAAGTTTGGGAATATAGGCCCGAACATTACTTATTTGTTCGAGAACATTCCTAAACAAATAAGTAATGTTCGGGAATGCAAGTATGAACATAAAAATTTCTTAATACGTTGAATGGTCAAAATTGTTAACGCTTGCAGAAGCTTTCATTTTTTCAAGTTAGAGAATACAGGAAATTTTTTAACACATTTAATGGTCAAAATTTTTAACACTTGCAGAAGTTATCGGAAGTAGCCCAAATCCATTATTAGGTTCAAAAGTTATTCCTTCATCGCGTAATTTTGATAATATTGCTGCGTAGTTCTCTACTGAACTCACAATTTTATAATATCTATCAACAAAACCAACCAAACTAATTATTATAATTTTTTTCCTGCAAGAAAAGAAATTATTACCAGAAAACTAAGAAATTATGTATGTATATATATATAGAGCATATTAACTATGACAATGGTGGATGAGGTAGCAGAGACAGTAATCACATTGACTCTTCTTTTTCTTAGTGGATTTTGTTACGGTTTTTTGGAAGAAGGATTTTTTTGGGGTGTCGGGGTGTGGGGACTGTGCATTCAATGGGTGAAATATTTTCACAAGGATAATTTTGGTATTATTTGGGGAGGAAATTTTTTTTGAGGGTTCCAAAATTTATAAGTGGGGGCTCAAAGAAATAGGGGATCCAAAATAATTCATAGGGTGCTAATATATTAAGAAAGAATTTCATTAAATGTGTGAATTTAGAAGAATTGGTGTGTGAAAATAGAATTATCTATTTTGGGGTTTTTCTTGCGTTCTTTTCTTTTCTACTTTTTTCCACTCCGCTTTTTTGCCCAAGTGTGTTGACTGGCCTTGGGCCTAAAATGTAAGCCCAGATCCTGTCCAGAAATCTTGGCCTTGGGCCTACGTAGTGGGAGCCCATGATTTTCGAAAATCATGAAGTCTGGTTGATTCTATTTGCACTCAAATAGCAATTTAGTAGGTTGAATTAAAATTTTAAAATTTTATTTCTTATTATATTTCAATGTAAATTTATTAATAAGGACATTGTTGGCTTTTTCGCTTTTAAAGGTTAGTATTGTAATTTTAAGCGTATCAGTAAGGATCAATCAGTCCTTACAGAAGATTAATTGCCAACCAATTATCAGACGATTGTGTTTTAGTTCTTTCAGCCTCAATGAAGAGGACTTTTACTGGTGGCTTGTTTAGGAGAATTTAGTAAACAATAATTAAATGAAGAACAATTGCAGTATTTCATTAAGTAAAAATGAAAAACTTACAATGATCTAACCCAGCCTCGTAGAGGTCTACAACAACAAGCTATTCGAAACTACTCCTATGAATAAAGAACAATACAAGAATTTGAAGTGCAGAAATGTAAAGAACTGCAAAAACTAAAAGGAAATTAAAATAGATAAAAGCTGGTTTCTGGATCTGAGCCTGGATCCTCCTTTCTGAGTCTTCTCTGCTAGTTATACTTCTCAATGATAGCCTTTGAAATGGGCTCCTAACCATCGAAATATCCCTCCATGATCGTTGATCATGCTCTTTCACAGTCAGCTCTACTACGCCATGTTTGCAGTTAGGCTTCCCTTATGATCTTGAATTTGAACCTCGTGAATAACTGTTAGGCCACGTCACCTTATATCCCTCAATCATTCCAGTGCTACGCAAACCCATTATTACCAGTATGGGTTGACACGTGTTTGGCTATGGTTGGTAATTTATATTACATTTCCAAATTGCCCTTCTTATGCCATGTGTTGAATTGTGATTGGCTTATACAATTTATACAACCAACATTACCCCCCGCACTAATATACCTAATACTTGGTGATATTAGTGGATCAAAACACTTCACCCACGTCCTAGGATGTTTATGGGTTTCACATTTTCTTAGAACTGCAACCGATTGCATTAAATTCCTGAACATTTCCAACTATCTGAGTATTCGAAAAGACTGATACAGCTCGCATGGCCAAACAAGCTTTATTTGACATAGATCGAGCATACGAGGAGTTGTTAGATAATGATGTTCACCCTCGAAAGAATTTTCATGCATTTATTAGCCACACCTATCCATCTCCATATATCCAAGTCATGGAAGCTTTTGCAAACTATCGACCTTTGGATTACGAACCTATTGTTCATAATTCTTTAGCCCAAAACTTTGCAAACATGGATATTGGAAGCTCTTTTTCTAACCCAAAACCTTCTGCGTGGGATGAGGTTGCAGTTTCTTCTTCTTCTTCTAAGGCTTCTGGCTGGGGAAGTTGGACAGAACCTGAGGAATCCAAGTTGAGAGAGCGAATTAATCATCACTTCGTCGAATTTGCTGATCCTCTATCTTTTCCTCCTTTCGCTTGGAGCTCGGTGGTTTACCCATGTGTATCCATCGATCGCCGATGCAGTTTGGAAGACAACTTACTTATAGCATGGTACACATCCTCCATGCCTACGAAGATAGTGCAAGCCACTCGTCGTCTAGAGGAAGCACAAGGGTACAACTCGTCATTCTTAGCCCAAATGGCAAAATTTTGCTCTTCTGACTGGCTTGATTATGTAAACAACCCTCAGTTCCGTTCTTCTTTTGAGATGGATCCTCCTGCACCTCTTCTTCCGGAAAACCCTCACTGGATGGAAGAACTGAGACTTACACTCTTTGAGAATTAGTTTTTTCCTTCCTATGAACCTCCAGCTCTCCCTACTATCTTTGAGCAATATCAAGCTCAGCTTCTGCTTGCGGCTTTTTCTTACTTGCCCTTCAATGTTCTTGAGGGTGATGTTTCTCTTAAGAAATTTCGATGGGCTTGTGACGTTATGACCCGAGGTCATGTCCTCAACCCTATTGCCTAAGCAGAGCTTCAAATGTTTTTGGATCAACTCCCACTGCTTCTTCATTGGCAACAAACTTTTTTGGCTACTACTCAATCTTTGGACAACATCTTAGCCCATCGAATTCACACCCAGTATGAAGTAGATAACCTTATCGATGAATATAATGATTTCAAGAATAAAGACTTTACATACTAGGATGACTTGGATATGGATGAGATGGAACAAGGATTGAAGGAAACAGAGTTCGAAATAAAAGCCGAACAACTTTTTTATCAAATAAGAGCATATCAGCTTCAGTAACCTAGTTTGGAGAAGATAGAAGACAGAATAAAAAAGGAACAAAAATTCATTGAACACAGTTGGAACAAATTCCACGACCTTGTCATTTTCTCTATTCCTTATTTTTATGAAATTGAATATGTAGCCAAAAAGGCTTTCTGATGTAATTAGTTTCATTTTAATAAAGCTAGACTTTCCTTTCTTTATTCGACATGGTCTGATTTCATTCTATTTATCTAAAACAAACAAAATTAGAGCTTCGAATTCACTAATTTTGTCCTTTTAAACCTGATTTAAACATATCCAATGGAATACTGGAGACCTAATTTGAACTTAACCAACATATAGAGTGTAATTGAAACCTTTGCCTTAGGTCTTCTTTTCCCAATCATATGGTTAACACAGTCAACGGTTTCGAATCAACTATTTTTGCTTCGAACAAGCAGTCTAAATTTTCCGAAGTATGGAAACTTCCTTTAAGGATTGCACTGTTTTATTCTTAAAAAAGTGATTCCCTTTGTATTCTTCACTGCTTAACTAAATATTGGTTTTATGTCACTTCGAAGTCTAGAACAAACAAATTCTAACTGCAGAGTATTTCAAACTTTACTTTGAAGGATTTTACTTTCAACAAGAAACCTAAAAGCAGGTCTTTAATCCTCTTGAAGTAAACAAATACCTGGGCACTCCTATACTCTTAGGTGTGAAATGTGCTTCAAAGTCAACTTCTTGCTTTCGAAGCTTTAGCTAAATGTTTGTCGCCTGATTTTGGCGCCAAAGCTTGGCTTCAAAGCCAAACATTTGATTTCGAAGCCAATATTAGTATTTGGGATACATTTTCCTCCCAAATTATCAACATTGAGAGAAACTTTTCGCATCCGTACCTTCAGTACTTCTTTATGAATTCTACCCATTTAAAACGATTGGGTATTTTTCGACAAAAAGGTTTAAAAATCCTTTTATTTCGTGCTTCTAATTTACAATATTAAGAGATGAAATTGACAAAATTAAAATTTTGAAGAAACAAATTGACACAATACACATAGTTTAAAGACAATAAGTAAATATTTTAACGATTTCGTTAGCGATCTGGACGAACACTAGAATTAGACTAATATGACTTGAACTGAAAAATGTAAGGATAAAATTAAAAAAATTAAATTTTAAAAGATCAAAGTAATGAGATCTCATATCACAAAGTGGTGGTACACAATCACTAGGCCAAAGACCCTAATTATGCAAACTTTAAGGATCATAGTGTATATTTTATCGATTATATTAATGTTGAGCAAAAATGTTTTCTACCTTGTAAGCAGGACCAAAACCACCTTGTCCAAGCTTATTTGCGTCAGAGAAATTGTTTGTAGCAATCTGTAAAGTAGTTAGGTCGAAGTAATGCATATCTCTGCTGTCATCTTCATCCTGAAGAACTGCATTCAATATAAAATCAGCATTGGTATCAATTTAACCAAGAACGGAGCACTACTAATTACATCAATGCCTCCAAATTTGTTGCATTTTAGTCTGATTTAATTACACAACTAATTCTTAACAAGACCAATTACATAATTTTTTTTTGAATTTCATTTTAGTTCCTCAAGTTTTGTATGTGGTAGTTTTTCATTCAACATTCTATGAAGGGATCATATTGCAATAGAATTGAAAATATATGATTTAAATTGTTCAAATTAAAACTATAAAAACTAAAGTAAAACTTCAATCACTAAAGAGTCCAACAATATAATTTACCCTAAAATATAAGAAGACTGTGAAAGATTTGCTACTACATATTTATCGTCCATCAGTTGTAGTGAATTTAACCTGCTAATTCACCAAAATTGGCTTGACACAATTTCATAAAAATAAGGTGCTTCCCCTAATCTTTCTTTATTAGGGTAAATTACACATTAATCCTTATAGTTTAAGGGAAGTGTCAATTTGAACAATTTGATATCTACACTTTCAATTTTTGTTGTAATGTGGTTCTTACACTTCCAATTTTTGTTGTAATTGTGGTAGTTTCAATTTTTTATTACACTGGTGGTCCTTATAATTTATTTTAAATTTTATTTTGGTCCCTCTAGTTTTGCACG
The DNA here is from genome assembly GCA_025200525.1 of Camellia lanceoleosa. Classification (NCBI taxonomy): domain Eukaryota; kingdom Viridiplantae; phylum Streptophyta; class Magnoliopsida; order Ericales; family Theaceae; genus Camellia; species Camellia lanceoleosa. The sequence continues at coordinate 56,220,630 of CM045768.1, forward strand.
TGATTTTTTTCCATTCCAAATTTTAATGATGGGGGAGGGACCACGTTGAAATAAAATTGAAAGCATAAGGGCCAAATTGTTAAAATCAAAACCATGAGAATCAAAGCGAAATTTCGTTCAAACTAGAAGGTTCAATGGTGTAATTTATCATTCTTTATTATATTAGTATATAGTATAGATAAAAAAGACTTGACTTTGTGGGTAAATTATATCATTAATCCCTATAGTTTAAGCAAAATGTCACTTTAGTCTCTATAGTTTCAATTTGAAAAATTTGGACTCTACACTTTTAGTTTCGTTATGATATATTGTTTCTCCATTATTGCGTATGTTAACGGAAAAAGATTAAAATGCAAAATTAGAGAGACCAAAGTAAAATTCAAAAGAAACTAAAGGAACTAGTGTGATCTTTATAATTACTTATGAATTTCTCTTAGCTCCTTTTAATTTTATATGCGATTTATTTTTGTTTAAAATTTTAACGGTAAGCGTCAGAGAGATCACATTGCAAAGTATATGATTGAAATTATTCAAATTAAAATTACGATGATTAAAATGAAATTTTCCACAAATTAAAGTAAAATCGAATGGACTAAATGCACAAATTATCCCCCACAGTATACACTTTGCTACATTTGGTTCCCAACAATTTAATTTTATTGTTGTTGTTGTTTTACGATTATGAACTAAATACTTTGGACACCAATTGATATAATGTCTAAAAAAGATATGATGATTAAGGACTAACCTTCTCGTTCTTTGCTTCTTCTGCCAAATAATCGGTAAATGTAGAAACCAAAGGCAACAACCAGGAATGTACTAACTGGTACAATGATAAGTAGTACTACCTTTCCTGCCAATTAAGTCTACAGATTAATGTTACTGAGTGGGCTAACACATTGATATTAGGGAAAATAACAAATTAGTGGTATTTTTGAAAAATAATTATAGATTCATGATAAATTTTACACACTTCAATGATTAAAGTCATAAGCTTTTTCATGAATTTGTAATTATTTTAGAAAAGTAAGGTAAATTCCCCTTGACCTTGTAACTAAATAATATCAAGAAACTCTTAACCTGGACAATTTACTGAAAATGGAAATTAGGGGGATTCGGGGGAGGCAAATTCGAGCTACCAATCGGAATTGGAGAGTAAAATGGGAACATAATCAAATAATAATTACAGAACCCTACTTAGTCAAAGTTTTTTAATTATGCAAATTTCATCCAAAATTTAGAGCATCTCTAACGTTATTATCTAACCAGAAGATACTACAAAATATATATTTTATTTTGGGGCACTTATTAATCGGTCATATTAATTACTTACTAATCAATCATATTAATTAGACTTATTTACCTACTGATTAATAAATCTATACTATATATATTTTATCAAAAGACTCCAAATATTTATTCCTAAATTCTCATAATTTTAAAACTCTCTCTTTCTTACATGGCAATCTTCTTTGATTGTATTTCATGTTTTCTATTTTTCTTCATTTTCTATTTGTTTGATTAATTAAAATGAAAATTAATTTCATTGCTTATGGATAAAGATTTGAATTTCAAAATTCCTCCATATAGATAAACATATAAAAACTGAAAATTAATTTATGAAAAATAATTTTATAGTCTACAGATAAACATGAAAATTACACAATTAATTTAAAAAAATTAATTTCATAGCTTATAGATAATTTAAAATTTCTTCCCATAAATAAACATATAAAAGTTGATAAATAACTTATAAAAATTAATTTCATGGCCTACAAATAAAGATAAAGGTTAAATAATTGATTAAAAAAAATATGAAATTACCCCTTTTTTCCCCCCTTCATTTTGTACTGTAATTAATTTCATTATAGATAAACATATAAAAATTCATAAATAGATTTAGAAAAATATTTGAAACACTTAATTTATCACCTTTAATAATGTATTTAATAAATGTCAAATTTTGATTTGTCAAACATTTCATTATATGTAATCTAACCTCAATGCCACATCATTATTTGTAATTTAGAGGTGATAAATTAAAAAAATATAACATTGTTGCAAATTTTAAAAGTAGGCAAATTCTACGTGCTAGATTTAAATGTAAATCCAAACACAAAAGCATAAGTCAAAAGAATCCTTCTTCCAACTTTCACATCATCAATTTTTCTTCAACTTATTTAATTTATTTATAATATAAATTTTCAAATTAAAATAAGTTATAATCAACTCATTATACCTGGGCCTGCTGCTGGTGGTGGTGGTGCATCAGCTGGAATGGTATTAAAGAAATTGTAGATGTCATACTGCAAATTACAGCTTGGTCTGACAACTCTCGCTCCTTTCTTCCCAATACAACATTTCGGAATTTCTTCAGCAGCGTCAAGCAGGCAATTACTGCATTCCTGCTCAGTTATATCAGGTGTGCACTGCACAAGTCCAAATATAGTTTGAAAATCCGGACCCGTTGTGTTTCCAGCAGCGAACTTGCGAAAACAGCCAGACGACGCAGCTTGGTTTCGAAGGTTTCCCAACAAGGCGCTCAGGGCCTGATTGAATTGACTTGCGTTCGTCGCAGTATCAGCGTTCCACCACGTATAGAAACGGGGCCTGTCTGTCATAGTGCCAGTTATGGACGCGTTTGCGTTTGAGTATCGTAGCATACAATTGACATACCAACCAATTGCCTCCTTGTAGTTAGGACTAAACTGGTGAGATTAGTAATAGAGTAATTGATACAACTACGACATGCTTGAAGCTCAACATCTCCTCTACAGAACACAATTGCATTGGCTCTGTCGGGGTTTTTGCCGACTGAGGAGCTGTAGAACCCATATTTGTCGGTGTTGGAGGAGAGAGAGGAGAGGAGGGTGTTGAGATTTCTCTGGTATGTGCTATTGCTAGTGTAATTACCATTGTCTATGCATTTAGGGATGTCTAGGTAGTTATGCTGGGCAATGGTGAGAGAGACAAGGTTTATGGGGATGTAGGAAAGGAAGAGAAGTTGTTTGCAAGAAGCCATATGCGTTGCACAATTAGAATGATTGAAGTAATAGGTTGAGTTGAGTGCAAAGTTGGTTTGGTTCTTACAGCTTTATACCAAAGTCCTAGACTCCTATGACAACATTCCTCAGCAAATTAAAAAATGAAGGGCTCAAATGAGGTAAAACAGGGGACAAGGGTGTAGCTGCTGTGCTGCCAAGTTGGCCGATCCCAGACCCATTACCATGATTCAAAACTTTCATCTTTTAGGGCAGGTTCAATTTTATACAAAAAAAAAATTAAATTGGTTAGATATCGATAATCACATTTATTATTCATCTTTTTTTTTTAAAAAAAATAATAATATAAATAAAACTAATTTTTGCAAAAATTACCTACTAAACGGTTCTTAAAAGATGAACAATTTGAATTGTGATAATGATTCTTGTATCGGCCCCCACTTGGTAGCACAGCATGTACTTTGATTCTCTCCATTCTATGTATGTAATAGAACATTTTCATTACATATCTAATGATTACAAAATAGGAATTTAAAATTATAATTATTTTAAGGGAAAATTATTTAGAAGTCCTATTAGGGAGACTTGTGCTACATTTGGTCCCACAAAAAAACATATGTTCCCATAAGTCCTATGAGAAGTTTCTTGACATATTTACCCTCAATATTAGTTGTTAATATCATAATTAATAATAAAATCATATATAGGGAAATTGATATAAACGTAACGTAACGTGACACCTACATAAACGTAACGTGACACCTATACGTAATGTGACATCTACATAAACGTAACGTGACATCTACATAAACGTAACGTAACGTGACACCTACATAAACGTAACGTGACACCTATATAAACGTAACGTGACATATCTACATAAACGTGGCGTGGCGTGACACCTATATAAGCGTAACGTGGCGTGACACCTAAACGTGGCGTGGCGTGACACCAATATGAGCGTGGCGTGACACCTACATAAACGTAACGTAACGTGACACCTATATAAGCGTAATGTGACATTTACATAAACGTAACGTAATGTGTCACGTTACGTTTATAAACTTAATACGTTTTTATTTTTTTAATCCGTTTGTTTTGAAATAGATATATAATCTTAATATATTTTTATTTTGTATTATTAATTGTAAAATTTAAAAAATTATTAATAAAATAAAATTTAAAAAATCTTCAACATTTCCTATAAGATTCTAATATTTTGTAATTTTCGATAGTCCAACTTATTATCATTATAAAATAATAATAATAATTTTTTTTTTTTAAAGTATGAAAGTGGATGCCAAGATTTTATAATCTAGGGAGGTGGAAGGCACGAAGCACGATCGTGTCATCGGCTTGGAGATCGTGCGTTACTTCAACGAAGGTGTGAAAATGGACAGCTTTTTCCAGCACTTCATTCCGGAAGATGATCATCGAAAGAGACTGACGAAGGAGAATTCGGAGGCCAGAATTGAAGCATGCGAAGCAGCACAAAAATGGAGGGTAAAAAGATTAGGATTTTGTGGAATACATTCTTATGAAAATAGGACTTGAGACTCTATAAGAAATTACACAGGACTTAACGTAGCATAAGATTCTGAAAAAGGACTTATAAATAAGTCTCCCTTATTTTAAATTAAAAGATATTATTACACTCACCCTTGGATTATGTAATAAAACTTTTCTAATACAAATATGCAAGGAAGAGCATCACAATCTGCACAGGAAACTCCTATTGTGCCTAAAGCCACCCCTTGTTCATAAAACAAAGGCCCATAAAAATTGTTCATTCTTTATTTCTTAAAGAATCTATATATAGGAACTTACAAAATGAACTGATTAGATTACCGGAGTTGAGCCGTTGGTAAATCTTACAAGCTCAACTAAACTGTTCAATCCACGTTGTGTACTTCTCTCTCCTTTGTGCTAGTTTATCTCACATGTGGTGATAAATACATTCAAGCATGTAAAAGGAGCACAATGCAAATTTTCTAAGAAATTTGGTCGAGGAAACTGAAATGTATGACCTCCGACAATTTGAGCTCTTATCTCATATTGCATCACTAATTGTACCAAAAAGCTTAAATATTGTCAAGAAAATAAGGAGGATTTGTTGAGAAGTCCTCATTTACAGAATTATATTATAAACAAGACACTGTTATTTTTTTTTTTTGTGCACGAAGGACAAACAGGGTTTTTTTGTCTTGTGTTCAAATAAATTGTACATCATCTATGTTGTTTGAAACTCTGCATACAAAAAAAATATGATTTACTATTTCAATATGTTCGACCAAAAAAAATATAAAAAAGTCCCACTTTGATTTTCCGTAAAAGAGGAGGCAGCTCTTGACAGGTGCTGTTTGGGTTGTTGAGATGGATTTCTTATCTCCCTACTATAAGCTATGGAAATGAGAAACTTGCTGAACGAGTCTTATCTTGATGAATTTTTTAAATTACAATGTGTAAAGTCGATCTAATAATTATAGATACGTTAGTTTTATTATATTTGTTTTTTAAAATATAAATGGTCTAACTTTTAAATAATATTTATCATTATTTTTTTTTTCAACTAAATACTATAAACTAATGTGTATATGATTATGAGATCAATTGATTTTTTTCATGGATGATTTATAGTTATAGTCTAAAAAATGAACAGTTCGAATCGTTAAGATGAAACTCATTGTGCGCTTCTTTGACCTAAACAGTATCATTCAATTTACGAAGTAAACTGGAGAGGAGTTGCCTCCAAATCATGGTTAGTTTTAAAATGAAATTTTTGGTGAAGCAGCTAACCAAGAATATTATATTTTGTTTCAAAGATTGGAATATGATGATCTGGAATTACATTTGGCTCCATTTAGATAGATGTGAATTTTAAATTAAATGTTGTGATGTTGGATATTATAAAACTATTAAAGAGTAAGTTATTATAGGTGGATAGAAAAATAAGAAATGATATATATATTGTAGTAATTATGAAAATCCAAAATTCCATTACTATGTTTCTTTTAAGTTACTTGTCATCCAAATATATAGTTAGGGTTGAATTTCTTTAAATTTAAATATGAACTTGAGAGAACTTCAGTGGCACGTGGACTTCACCATGAATCTGATTTTAATAATTTGAACTATTTATTTTATAAAAACACTTTGTGTAAATTATTTATAGAAAAAAATTAGATTTTATTCGATTATCATAATATTTTTATTTTATCATATTTGTCTCTATAAAATTGAATGGTGTATTTTAAAAAGTATATGTCTTTCATTTTTTATTTTATTTTTCTCTAGAAACAAATGCGATTAAAATGAAAAGATTTTAATTATTGGATAAATTTAATTATTTCTATGAATAATATACGTTGAGGATATAAATTGTTCACATCATTGAAACTGAATCCATAATGAGTCTTATAGGCTCCTCAAATTCTTCAAAATTTGATGCAAACATTAAAGTTCGATATGATTTATTGTTAATAAGAGACGTTAGTTGTCTTTGATTAATTAACTTGTCTACAGGAAAAACATAACTTTTCATCCTTGTATTTCCAATTCTGTACTTTATTATTGGTTTCATAAATAAAAACTTTTTTTTAGGAATTAAAAAAGAAAGAAAGAAAAGAGAGAGTAAACAACACGGTCAAGTTTAAATATTGGTTTCATCAATAAAAACTTTTTTTGGGGATTAAAAAAAAGAAAGAAAGTAAGAAAGAGTAAACAGCATGGTCAAGTTTTTAAGATATTATAGTACTGGACCGCATATTCCTAATTATAAATCATGTGGCTAGTTAAGGAAGACAAGCCATCAATTAAAAATAGAATATTTAATGAATAAAGTATTATCTATAAAGTAGTAAATAATTGAAATAGATTAAGGCCAAGTTTGGGTACTCCCAAATAATTCAAAAAGTCAAAAAGTTACTCAAAAAGTTAAAAAGTTAACACTATTCACCAAAAGTCAACAATTACGGCTGCACAACTCCCAATTCAAATTTTCCTTTAAAAATCAATTTTCACAATTTTTTATTACACATTTTTCTATAAAAAGTCAAAAAGTTAACCCAAACATCCATATTTTCAACTTCAATTTTTTTGTCCAAAAAGACAAAAAGTACACTTATTTAGTCTTCCCAAACAAGGCCTAATTAACGAATAAATAAACCTCAATCACCTTGACTAGGTAAAGACAGTTTTGAAATTCTAACATGATTAATGCTTTGTTCACACCACGCTGATCAAGAAAATGTTGTCCTATGACCACGTCAATGACAATGATAGACTGTACCATGTGTCATGGTGAAATTTTTATGTCATTTGAATGATGATAAATCAGTGCAAATTAAATGAGGATTGACAATTGAATAATCACAAGTAACAACAAAATCACTTGTTATCTTTTGGTGTCCAAGATTTCTTTGACAAATTAATTAGGAAACCGCTGTCGGCTTGATGACTTTCGAAAGTTAGTATTGTAATTTTAAGCTTGTCAGTAAGGATCAATCAGTCCTTACAGAAGATTAATTGTCAATCAATTATCAAACGATTATATTTTAATTCTTTCAGTTTCAATGAAGAGAACTTTTACTGGTGGCTTGTTTAGGAGAATTTAGTAAACAACGATTAAGTGAAGAATAATTGCAGCATTTCATTAAGTAAAAATGAAAAACTTACAATGATCTAACCCAGTCTCGTAGAGGTTTACAACAATAAGCTATTTGAAACTACTCCTATGAATGTAGTGCAATACAGGAATTTGAAGTACATAAATGTAAAGAACAGTAAAAACTGGAAGGAAAATAAAGTAGATAAAACTGAATTTTTTATCTGAGTCTGGATCCTCCTTTCTGGGGCCTTCTCTGCTATTTATACTTCTCAATGATACTTGTCGAAATGGGCTCCTAACCGTCGAAATATCCATCCATGATCGTTGATCATGATATCTCATAGTCAGCTCCATTACGTCATGTTTGCAGTTAGGCTTCCTTCCTAATTTTGAATTTGAACCTTGTGAGTAACCGTTAGGCCACATCACCTTATATCCCTCGATCATTCCAGTGCTACACAGACCCATTATTACAAGTATGGGTTGACACATGTCTGACTATGGTTGGCAATTTATATTACCTTCCCAAATTGCCCTTCTCATGCCACATGTTGAATTGTGATTGGCTTATACAATTTATACAGCCAACATTATCCTTCGCACTAATATACCCAATACTTGGTGATATTAGTGGATCAAAATACTTATCTTCTTAGAATTGCAACCGACTGCATTAAATTCTTGAACATTTCCCACTATCTAAGCATTCGAAAAGACTGATACAGTTTGTATGGCCAAACAAGCTTTCTTTGACATAGATCGAGCATACGAGAAGTTGTTAGATAATGATGTTCGCCCTCGAAAGAATTTTCATGCATTTATTAGCCACACCTATCCATCTCCATATATTCAAGTCATGGAAGCTTTTGCAAACTATCGACCTTTGGATTACGAACCTATTGTTTATAATTCTTTAGCCCAAAACTTTGCAAACATGGATATTGGAAGCTCTTCTTCTAACCCAAAACCTTCTGCGTGGGATGAGGCTGCATCTTCTTCTTCTTCTTTTAAGGCTTCTGGCTGGGGAAGCCGGCCAGAACCTAAGGAATCCAAGCTGAGAGAGCGAATTAATCATCACTTCGTCGAATTTGCTGATCCTCTATCTTTCCTTCCTTTCGCTCAGTGCTCAATGGTTTACCCATATGTATCCATCGATCGCCGACGCAGTTAAGAAGACAACTTACTTATAACATGGTACACATCCTCCATGCCTATGAAGATAGTGCAAGCCACTCGTCGTCCAGAGGAAGCACAAGGGTACAACCCGTCATTCCTGGCCCAGAGGGAAAAATCTTGCTCTTCTAACTGGCTTGATTACGTAAAAAAACCCCAGTTCCCTTCTTCTTTTGAGATGGATCCTCTTGCACCTCATCTTCCACAAAACTCTCACTGGATAGAAGAACTGAGACTTACTCTCTTTGAGAATCAGTTTCTTCCTTCTTATGAACCTCCAGCTCCCCCACTATATTTGAGCGATATCAAGCTCAGCTTCTGCTTGCGACTTTTTCTCACTTGCCCTTCAATGTTCTTGAGGGTGATGTTCTTCTTAAGAACTTTCGATTCGCTTGTGATGTTATGACCCGGGGTCATGTTCGCAACCCCATTGCCCAAGCAGAGCTTCAGATGTTTTTGGATCAACTCCTACTACTTCTTCATTGGCACCAAACTTCTTTGGCTACCACTCAATCTTTGGACAAAATCTCAACTCGTCGAATTCATACCCAGTATGAAGTAGAGAACCTTATCGACGAATATAATGATTTCAAGAATAAAGACTCTGCATACTGGGATGACTTGAATATGGATGAGATGGAACAAGGATTGAAGGAATCAGAGTTCGAAATAAAAGCCAAACAATTTTTTTTATCAAATAAGAGCATATCAGCTTCAGCAACCTAGCTTGGAGAAGATAGAAGACAGAATAAAAAAGGAATAGAAATTCATTGACCACAGCTGGAACAAATTCCATGACCTTGTCATTTTCTCTATTCCTTATTTTTATGAAATTGAATATGTAGCCAAAAAGGCTTTCTGAGTAAGAACTGAGGTTAGAGAGAGAGAGAGAGAGAGAGGGAGATTAGGTTTTACTTAACCGCATAACAGTTTGAGGTGTGGAGTATATGGTACACTGCGCACCACAATTGCTGAGTTGTACTCTCAATTCTTTTTCTTTTTCGTTATTTATTTATTTATTTTTCTATTGTTTTTCCCTCCACTTTGTTGCTTTGGCCTTGGGCCTAAAATGTAAGCACAGGTCCTATCCTGCAAGCTTGGCCCAGGTCAATGGGCTGATGGTCTAAATTTGTACGTTTTAGAATTTTTTATTTTATTTTATTTTTAAATATGTATAAAATCATACTATAAGATTGAATAAAATTTACTAGCACATAACACATTTTATAATTAAAGAGAACCACTAAAAAAAATAACATAATTTCAATTTTTTGAATCGTAATTAAAAAAAAAAAATTTGTTATAACTAAACACAACATAAGGCATAATTAAATAACTCATGAGTCATAATTAAAGAAAAAAATTGATCATAACTAAAGAAAAAAATGACATAACTGGGAGTACATATGGTACACCCTTTTCAAAAGGGTGTATATGAGAATTTTCCAAAACAGCTTGTTTGGTTTTACTTTTCAGGATTCACTTTTCAGAAAATTGAAATTTTTTGTTTTACGTATATATTTTTTGCTTTTATTGAATTTTTAAAAATATTTTAAGTAATTTTTAAAATTTTTAGATACACCTAACATAAATACGCTTAAAAACTATAATATTTGTGAAAAAAATCTTTAAAAAATTCACTAAATACTAAAAATATATTAAAAAAATATGAAAATTTAGTATATATTTGTATTTTTTGTATATTTATTGATTTTTTTACTAATATTTTACTCTTTAAACACATTTAAATAAGGTGCATATAAAAAAGTAAAAAAAAAAATGTTTAAAATTTTAAAAATATTCACTAAAAATAAAAAAAAAAAGAAAACTCAATTTTTAAAAAATTAAATTCAAAAAATTGAAACCAAACATATAAAATGACGTGAGAAATTCCATCATTGCATGTATATATTTTACAATTTTGGTGGGCCAATGTGTAAGTTTATGGGCAGGTTTGTTGAGTGGCCACTCACATGTTAACATATCGGGCTTTAATGTCTTTATAGAATGAATAATTACATAGGAGTGAACAACGGATATATTGATCTACCAAAATCGATTGAATCGAATCGATCCGTCATATTTTGGACGGATGCGTGATGATGAGAGAACGGTTGCGGATTGATTTTTTCTAATCCGCCTAGTTTTGGACGGATGGCGGATTTGAGGTTCCTTTGGCCGCAACCGAACCGCCAAACCGCGAGCACCTTTAGTAATTTGTAAGATTTTGTGTTTTCAATTTTTTTAGATATTCTGTTTGTATTTTCAATTGAAAAAGAGTTTAAATGTTTTATTGAATATATTTGGTTGAAAAAAGAGTTTTCAACTTGAATATATTTTTTGAATTGAAAAAAATAAATGTATTATTCATTTATATTTTTTGGTTTTTAAATCTAACTCTAAAAATAAAAAATAAAAAATATGATATATGTTGGTTGGTTTTTATTTTAAAAAACAGATATAGATGTAACAATACAGAGACGTACAATCTCTTCTACTACTCTATTCATGATTTGGTGGTTTGATTTGTTTTTATATTTTAAGAACCATAGATTGCAATACTTTATATGGATGAGGCATGCTGTGATTGTAATATGTGGATGATGCATGCAATAATTGTAATATTTCAAAGTTTCAAACTTGCTTTCTTTAGATGAGGCATGCCGTGGTTGTAATACTTTTTTAAGTCATTAACTGTAATACTTTTTTTTTTTTTGGTTGAGGAAATGCACAAGTTAAATTATGTTTAAAATTTTGAACCACCAAACCGATTTGCATTCATCCACCAATCCTTTCAATCTACATCCGCCAGATTGGCGAACGGATTCAAATTGATTTTCTCCAATCTGTCAATCTGGTGGATGGATGGCGGATTGGAGGTTCCATGGTCGCAACCGACTCACGCCCACCCCTATAATCACATATACTTGGATATCGTCTTCACCCACCCAAAAAAAAAAAAAAAAACCTACAAATTGGTTAAGTTGTAGAGTTTTAAATGAGTTGAACTGAGAAGGGACTTTTAAGCAAACACAACAAAAAATTCTTTAGATTTGAAGTTGCGAATGACAATAGAGTAGTGAGAGATGGATAATTTTTTGGTCATGGGCATGCTTCTTATTATATGTTTGGATCCCAAATTTGTGAGGAAAGAAAAAGGAAGGGAAAATTTTTTTAAAAAAAAAAATTGCTTTTACTTCATTCACTTTTCTTTTTTTTAACCTTTCCACAAATCTAAGACCCAAATAGAGGCTTAAGATCTTGGGCTATGCAAATAAGGTCTTGAATAAAGAACCGAAGCAAGCTAACCAAAGATATGTTACAAGCAAAGTACATAACCATCCCAAGTGCTAAATCCCAACAAAAAGTAGCATCAAATGCAACGACGAAACCCCAAGAAACAGCTAAAAAGGCATTTCCGAAATCCCCAGGCTGAAAAAATAAAAATAAAAAAAAGCAATACCCAAACCCCCATAACCAGTGCCTATGGCAACAAGGCAAACTAAGCCTACACCACACACATATTTGCTCATATGTTTCCTCATTTGCTTATTCATAATTTTCACTTTCAAGTTGAATAAATGCTTTCTCTAGAACTTTTGAACTGATTTTATTAAGCTCAATTCAATATGTGATTCTTCTAGAAAATCAAATAAAAACCTCAAAAGTGTAAAAGCTCAATTCAATAATAAAAATTTCTTTGCACTCTTTATTTGGAAGTTGTTATACAAATGTTTCATGCTATATGACTTCAAGAGCTGTGTACTTCATTTGAAGCTATGAAGTTTGATCTTTTAGTCTGCAACTTTATCACTAACATTCCCCTAATTTCTCTATCCAAACACTTATGCTCAAAACCCTTATTTCAAATGGCATAGAAAAGAAAGCAGAACAAATAATAGAAAGTAAATTTAATTGCAAAATATATTCAGATAAACAACTTCAAACATGGCCTAAAATCTGTTGTCATTATAATAGCAACAGACATATTTTCATCGTAGATCATCATAAGCAGATAGAAATAAAATTGTAGTACATGCATAGAAAGCACCCATATAGAGTATTGCATGCTTATCCTAAACCGTGAAACAATCATACACCAAACAAGCCCTTTTGTTCTAACAACTAATAGTTCTTTGTCTCTTGCTCCCTATACAGGCCCGGCCCTGAGATTTTCGGGGCCCAAAGCCAATAATCAACTAATAAATCTTTGGGGAAATGAAAAAAAAAATGAAGATAAAAGACAAAAGATTTGTGTCAAAATCATAAAAAATACTTAGTATTACATTACAATAATTAATAAGTGTCGCTTGATCCTGTCTATTCTTGTATTTTAGAAGCAAATAAATCAATCATACTTGCCTAATCTAATTTTTTTGCAAAATCATTTTCAATGGATAACAATGTTAATTATTTTAAATGGGCCTTTCAATTTTTTAATGGGTTAATTTATTTTAAGTTAGTTTAGGTCTTCCTTAATTTTTTTTTTGGATTTAAAACATACCTAATATATAACAATAAACTATAATAGGAGGGGACCCTTTTCTTTGGGTCTATTTTAAATGGATAAAAATGTTAATTTTTTTTAATCGGCCTTTCAATTTTTTAATGGGTCTATTTATTTTAAGTTAGTTTGAGCTTTCTTTAATTTTTTTTGAACTTAAAACATACCTAATATATTACACTAAACCATAATAGAAGGGGGCCCCTTTTTTTGGGTCTATTTTGAGGGTCCCTAGGTCATGGCCTTGTTGGCCCATGCCCAGGGTATAGCGATCCCGGATTTTAACCCGGCTCTTATGGTATTCTGAACTCGGGTCTTATGATTTAATGTTGTTGATTATGCCTTTTCCTCCTCTTACTCTTTGAATTTGAGTTTTGGAATGTCTTGAGCATGTTTAGAACATGTGGGCTGCTAGTTGGTATAGAACCTTGTTGCCCAGAATTTTGGTCTTCCGCTCGAGCGGATCTTCTTGCGCTCGAGTGGGGTTTGCAATCATTCAGTACTTTGTGCGTTTGCAAAAAATACTACAGAAGTGTTTTTCACACTCGAGTGGTGTTTTATACCCTCGATCGGGTCTGAGCTCGAGCGGCCCTTCTGGCGCTCGAGCGATTGTCTGAAATTTGTAAAATACTGGACGAGTGTATTCTCTACTCGAGCGAGTCTCATTGCGCTAGAGCGGATAGTGCCTTGCTGTTGTGTCTTGGCGCTCGAGCGGTCTTTATTGTGCTCGAGCGGGTCTAATTTATGTGTCTGACGCTCAAGCGTCAAACTCTCCGCTCGAGCGGACTGTACGTATATCATATTGCGTAAGTGACTTTTTAAATCACTTTTTCTGTCCTTTCTCTCTCTAAAACTTTCCAAAACCCTAAGTTGAAAGCCTCTCACTCTAAAATACCCTCTCTCTCTACATTTTGACCTAGATCTAGTGATCTCCTCACCCTCCTTCCTTTGAGAAAAAGTTTGAGCTCTTCAAGATCTCCATTTTTATCCGAGTAGAAGTTGATTTTGTCATCATTGGAGTTTATCTCTTGCTTGGCTCGTCTTCTCTTCTTGAGATAGGGATAATCTACTAATTTCTATGAGCTTTAACATGAATATCGGTCATTTTCTATAAATGGTAAGTTTGGGGTAAAGTTAGGGTTTGAGTTTGAAATTATGAAAGAGGGGTTTTCTATTTTTGGGCTATACATGTGTATGTGAAGTCTTAAAAGTGGAATTATTGTATATAATGGATGAAATTTGGCTTTGGGTGCAATATTTCGGAAAAAGGAGAAAAATGCCCTAATTGAACTAAGGAAATTATTTGTATAATCATGAAATTGATGTGGGAATATGAAATTGGTTTGAGAATCATGAAATTGGAGGAAGTTGTGATTAAATGGTGTAGTTAGATTGATGAATCACTCACCTATGGAAAATGTGATAAATTATCTGTTGAGAAATTTATTTATCTGTTTAGATATATCTTTTTTGGGCTATCGGTGGAAGATAACCATGATTGTTGTAGAAACTGTATGTTGATTAGGTAAATTGAAACTAATCTATTGGAATATATCATTGAATATGACGGTTTGATGTGAACATTGTATATGTGATTGAATTAGTCATTGTATATGACAACTTCTTTAAATACATTGTGTATATATATTGTTTGGGAGGAGATAGAAGATGGACTCCATGGATAATTAAGTTGGCTAGAGTGTCCAGGGTGAAAGTCCCGAAATCTTATTTATATTTGGGTGCCGGTTCCCTCGGACGTAGTTCCGTAAAATAGAAAGATATGGAAGTGTATGAATGATGTTTATGATTGAAGTGTTGATGAATGAGTTGTAGTCTCATGTTGAATTGTTTATACGATAATGAATTATGTCAATGAATTGACTTAGGTAAATAACTGGAAGTGAATTGAAATATGGGCATCAATGTTGATTGATTATGGAAAAGAGTTGAGATGGTTTATAAAACATTTATCGAATGCTAATATTTTAGTTAATTCTCATATAATGTTTAGCAAATCTCTATTAGGCATTGGCTTACCTTACTTGGGACATCATTTTTCAGGTATAGGTGATATGCCGCCTCCAAGATCTTAGCTTGGGAGGTTTAGGAGTTGAAGACTCCGTTTTGTTATTTGTACTTTTTGTAAATGTAAATCCAAGCCGAGGGCTTTTATGTATAGAGTTAGAACTCTTCTTTTATTGTAACCAAGTGATAACCTGGAAAGCTGTGAGTCCGTAGGGCATTTATTTTGTTGTTAACATGTAATATCTTAGTAAAGAAGACTCTGATGAATGAAAATGTATTTTTCTTTATGTTCCTAGAACTTGTGAATGAATTATTTATATCTTAAATTGAGAGCGTTACAACTTGGTATCAGAGCGTACCGGGTTTGAATACTTTGGGTACATGAGAAGTGGTTAGCACCACAATGGGTTTGTCTCGCTTGTTAGAGACTCATGTATGATGTTATATGCTTATATGATAACATGCTTATTGTAAACTCTACAGTTCGGACTCCCTTTTGTTGTCACGGTTCTTAATCTTGAACCAAAAGAGTCCAAATCCGGCAAATCGTTTTGAGAAAAAAACAGATTTTTGAAAAGAAGTGCCAAACATGGACTGCTTTGCCAGATACAGAGTTGCCACCTAAATATTTTTTAATGGGGAAATTTAGGAAACCCTGACTCGGTGCCAAAGGCCACGTGTCCGTCATCACCAAAGTTGCCTCGACTCAGGAACTTGGGTACGATCGGGGAAGGTCAGCTATGAGCACCCCCTCTCGCCCGGTCCGAAGACCGGCCTCTACTAACCGTGATATCCGATTTTGAAAATGTTGTGTGTTCTTATTCCGTTTATTAGCCTAGATTTACTACGTTATGCGCACAGCAAAAAAAGTATAGACCAAATCGCCTAAATTGGAACAAAACATTTCATGTTTGTTTTGAAAACGGTTTGCTACTCGCAAGTAGGTTAAAATGCAAGTTTTGCCACCCTTAAGTGGGCTTTAGAAAAGATGGTTTTGCCACTATTTGGTGGGCTTAAAACTCACAGTTTTAATGCATTATCCCAATTTAAGCAATTCGACCTCCATCCACAGGCATTTAAGCAGTTATATCACATAAGCAGCTAGCCTCATGGTAATCATGATATTATGGTAACATTCACACGAATGCGATATGCTAAAGCATAAAAGCTTACCTAGTACTCCAAGCCAAAACAAAAGCTAGTTAGTAATCATATGCATGATCCTAGTTCATGTTAAGATGGCTAATGCAACACATGCAAGATGCAACTACAATAGGCTCGGCTATTCTAAGATGGCATATGATGATGCTACAACTAACACGTATTCAACTTGGAATTGAAGTACAGTGCAGTTAGTATGATGCGCCGAGTCCGATGCATGCAAGACAAATGTACGGATGCACGCATGCATAGCATAAGGTATGCTAAATTAAATATGCCATAATACTAACCATCAAAAGCAGGTAAGTAAAAGGGAGAGAGAAGTGGGGGTTGGAAGACATGCACACACGCACCCACACTTATTACAAATTCGCCCTCGCTCGGAGGAACCAAAAGAATAATACAGGCCGAATAAATAATTAACTACTCTAGCTAATTAAATATTACAAAACTTTATTTAATTAATTAACAAATTCACTAGGCTATGGAAAGCAGTAAAAGGCCTCGGGAAGAGGGATGCACGCATGCTCGGATTTGCTTTGCCCAGAAATTCATTGCCATGACACATGTTGCCTCTGTTTTCACTGTTTGGCACCTCTGAAGACTGCACATGTCCCAAGGTATGCTCTCTGCACACTGTGGAGTGCCACCGGCTAGGAGGAATGTCCATCGGCTATGGGAAATGGTCACCGGCCGCTGATGAAGTTATCGGCCATTGATGAATTGCCGATCGGCCTTGTATGTAAGCCGATCGCCAAAACTTTCTCTGAAAAGCTTGGCAATGACAAAAGGGCAAACAAGGCATGGCAATGTATTTTCAAAGCAATGTTTGCACCACCACACTCCATATCATGTTTAAGACTCAAGGGAGTGTGGTGCTCGACACTCGGGCCACCAATCACGCATTTCGATGCATGATGGCCAAAGAGTCAAGTATGCATTTCAATGTCAAATGCAATGCACACAAAACATACAAGGGACCCAACCTCAATCATGGTTGATCAAGAGGCGAGGCAATGCACAACAATGCACATGCGACCTAAGCATGCAGGCAAGCATACAAACATGCAATGCAACTACATGGCACACACAATGCTAACAACATAACATGCACAACGCATTGAAACATGGCATACACAATGCAAGATGGACTTACACCAATGTGAGTGGACCTCAGCCGCACTCACATCAGTGGCCAATGGATGGAAATGAGACAACTCGAAGTGCGTGCACGCGTGCACGCAAACCGAGGACCGAACCTACGGCACGGAATGCCACTCTAACAAGACATGGAAAAACATGGAATATGGCATATGATCATGCAATTTTCAGAGGCAAAATGAGATGCAAAACAACCCCGAATCATGGCAAAATGATACCCAATGCATGGAACGAGTCCCGAAACATGGATTTTGGCGCATGAAATGGTCTATAGCTATGCGATGCATGCATAATTTGAACATGAAGTATGAAGACAGAAGCTAGGCAGCCCCAAAAAAAGCATGTTTACAGTTCAAAGCATGGCCAAACAGTGATCACAAATGGGACTAAATTAGCATGCAAAAAAATGGGGGCCAAGAGAGGGGTAATGAAGCAACTCACAAATGCTGGCCCCAAACAGGGAAGGGGCCTTCTAAAATATTGAAGAGGGGCCAAAAATATGATGTATTACAGTTTATGACAAACCCCAAAAACAGATACAAGTATGCTCAAAATGCTATGCAAAATAAGGGCACCAAGAGAGCTATAACATGAAGTATAAAAAGGATGTCCCAAACAGCCATAGACCCTTAATGAAACATGAAGAGGGGGTCAAAATAGGGCCATTTTCAGTTCGGAATAAGGTCCAAAAACAGAAGCTCAATAGGCTAATAAATCATGCAAAAATGGGGACCAAAGAGGGGGATAATGACAAGTGGCACATGGAGGTCCCAAACAGTGATGATCCCTTCTTCAATGTTGAATAAGGGCTCAAAATAAGCCTATCTACAGTTTACATCATGCTCCAAAACAGATTAAAAATAGGCCAAAAATACTATGCAAGATTATGGCATACAAAGGGGCAAAGAGGCAAGTGCAAGAAGGAAGCCTCAAACAGGTAAACACCCTTAAAAAAAACATGAAGGAGGGCTCAAAATATTACTACTTTAAGTTAGGGTCGGAGCCCAAATATACAAGCAAGTATGGCTAAGAGAAGGGCCAAGAGTAATGGACTTTTGAGCTTTGGAGAAGGGAGCTATGGAGGATATGGAGGAGAGTGTGTATATATATCAGATATATATCTATATATCTCTGGTTTTTTGCTCCACCAACCAACCTTTTACAATGGAGGAGGAGAGCTCCTTATATAGACCAAGCAAGAGCCAAGCTTCTACGGCAAGCTTACTAAAAGGGCTCAAGGCTTATTCAAGAAGCCAAGCAAAGGGACCAAGGCTTCTTGAGGAAGCTAAGCAAAGGGCTCAAGCTTCCTTAAGAAGCTTGAGCAAAGGGGTCAACCTTTTAGAAGAGGTTTGGGGCCAAAAGGGTGGAAAGGTGCAAAACAACCACACATGTGCATGGGGGGTCGGGTCTGTGCACTCCAGCTGGCACAGCTGGCATGCACCATGCCTGCAAGAGTCAAAAGGGTCAAACCGGCCAAGAAAAAGGGTCATCGGCCAAATAAATGGCCGGTCGGCACAATATTTGGCCGACCTGCTATTTATGCTGGCCGGTCGGCTAAATGTATGGCCGGTGGATGGCCAGTAAGGTCAAAAAGTGCCGGTGGGTATCCAGATTGAAGCCCCGGAAGTTAGATTTCCAATGGTGCAAACCTTGCATTAAAATTCCTCCTGTGCAAAAAGTTATGCCCTTTTTGGTGAAGCCGTGCAGATTCGATCCAACCAAGATGATGCCAAACTTCAACCAACCATATCTCCCCCACCCGGACTTGGCTTTGGGAGATTCTCGAGTGCAAAATGAAGCCCCAGAAGTCTTCTTTCCAATGGTTATGGCCTCATAGCTAAAGTCCAAGTATGTAGATGAGTAAGCCTGATTCAGCGAGGGCCGCTCGACTCTCTTCTACCCGGATTCATGCCGAACTTCTTCTCTAACTTGGTTTCTTCTCTTCTTTCCCCTTTTCTTCAACTTCAAACCCCTAAGCAAGGTGTTTTGAAAGATTTTCCAAATATTTCATCTCTCTTTCATTCATTTCCACTTTGTCCTTGCTCGGTTTACCGAAAAGCGCAACGTTTGACAAAATGCGAGCCTCGGAACATTGCAGAAACTTTATTTCAAAAAAAGTTTTGAAAGAGAGGGTTTTAAGGTCTAAAAACCATTCAAAATAGCTTTGGTCCAAAATGGGGTGTGAAGTTGAGATTTCTCTCTCTCTCCTTGCTGAAGAAATCGAACATTTGCCCTGCACACCTTTCTCCACCAAGCAAACCATCAGTAGTGCCCAAGTCTTAAGGGCAGTAAAAAATGGGGTGTCTACACTTATGTGACTATATGGGTATGGGATTTAGTTTCTAGGATGTTGATCGGGTCTATGGGTTTCTGGGAGTCTTGTTGGAAAGGCACTTGATCACTGCCGTTTCTAACTGGAACTCTAGCAACGTCACGGGACGGTCATTATCCGGAAATGAAATTCGTATGTGTTTATGTGGTTATGTGCTTATGTGGAGAAAATTACAGTTGTCCATCGTATTAGGACGCGAGTGAAATAGCTTTGGTACATTTGTGAATGTACTAATGTCTTTGTTACCTTTATTAGGATGTTAGGACGAGGTTGTGGTGGTAGGCGTGGTAGGCCTTGGAGGCAGGAGATGCTTATACCGGATGAAATTTCGACACAGGAAGAGGGAGTTGATCAGGCCAACGTGGCCGAGCCAGTAGGTCAGCAGGCCATGGGCGCCTTAGCCCGTGAAATAGCCGGAGCATTGAAGGAATCCATGGACATTCTCAGGGCTGAGAATCAAGTCCAGGCCCAAGTAGTTGAGGCAGGGCCATCTTTTCTGAAGAGGGAGTTCTTCCGGTCGAATCTGGATGAGTTTTTGGGTCAGTGGTGGAAATATGTGCGGGGGCACATTAGAAGGACTTAAGAAGCCTTTGTTGAAGTTTTCCAGGACAAGTACTTGCTTACTATGGTGAGAGAGAAGTTGAGGGATCAGTTTTCTCAGCTCAAGTAGTTGAATACACCAGTGGCGGAGTTTAAGGCCACTTTTACTAGCCTGTCTAAGTTTGCACCTGAGTTAGTGGCGACTGAGGAACGCCGTTGTTTAGAGTTCGAGAAGAAATTGAGGACCAGACTCATGTTTCGAGTTGTCGGGTCCATGATTAGAGAGTATGGGTACTTTGTGGAGGCTGCTGCCTATCTTGAGACCATTATGCATGCGGAGGAGGAGAGGATGAGGGGCTCTAGGAGGAGTTAGGATGTTCAGGGGGACGGTAAGAGGCAGAGAAGTTCTAACCCTCAGCAGTCCCAGGGAGTACCTTCGAGGTCTACCTTCCTAGTACCGAGTTCGGGTTCTCGGAGAGGCGGTCAGGGAGACATCACCTGTTTTAAATGTGGTCAGTTGGGCCACAAGTCTCCAGTTTGCCCTCAGAGAGGAGGAGGGCAGCGTGCAGCATCATCTTTGGCTCGTTCTCAAGGCCATAGTCAGGGCAAAGGCTAGCCGCTCACTTGTTATCAGTGTGGGCCGGTGGGGCACCGAAGAGGTTTTGTCCGTAGTTGGGTGGCACACCTGGTGCGTCTGGTTCGAAGTAGGCACAGAGTTACCAGCCAGCACAGTTAATTCAGGCCTCGAGGGCCAATTAGAGAGCCTCTTCGGCTCAGTCTGTGCAGCAGTCTTATGCTCCGAGAGGTAAGCAGGTAGATCAGAGACCTTCAGGGCGCATGTATGCTGTTACACCACCAGATCTTGTATCGGCTCCATCTGTTGTGAGAGGTACCTTTTTGTTTTGCAACTCGGTTGCTAATGTGTTAATTGATACGGGTGCATCCCACTCTTTTATATCTTCTACATTTGCATCTATTTTGGAATTGGAGTTGGCACAGTTAGCATATTCTATTTGTGTGGTATCACCTATTAGGGGTGAGATGGTTTTGAAACAGGGGTGTCGGGGCAGTGATATAGAAGTTGCCAATCATCGGCTTTCCTTTTCTTTTGTGTTGATGGATATGTTTGGGTTTGCTATGATTTTGGGTATGGACTGGTTATCGTCATACCGGGCTGTTATAGATTGTTACTGTCAGAGGGTTACTGTATGTACCTTGAGCGGAGATTGTTTTCGTTTCTTGGGAGATCGGGTTGGTAAGGTTTTACCACCGGTGTATGATCCGCGAGGGCAGATTGAGCTTAGTTGTCTTCTCGCTAGCTTTATGAGTAGTGAGTATGATGAGACCCAGACTGAGTTGCCAAGAGTGGTTTATGAGTACTCGGACGTCTTTCCCAAGGATCTTATTAGTTTACCACCCTATCGAGAGATCGAGTTTTCTATTGATTTAGTGCCTGGCACGACACCGATTTGCATGGCACCATATCGTTTCGCTCTAGCTGAGTTAAGTGAGCTGAAGGTTCAGCTCCAGGAATTGCTAAATAAGGGTTTTATTCACCCTAGTACTTCGCCTTGGGGAGCACCGGTCCTCTTTGCTAAAAAGAAAGATGGGGCTTTGAGACTTTGCATTGATTACCGAAAATTGAACCGGGTTACGGTTAAGAATAAGTACCCTATGCCTCGTATAGATGATCTGTTTGATCAGTTGAAAGGATCCCGTTGTTTCTCTAAGATAGACTTGAGATCGGGTTACCATCAATTGAAGGTCAGGAAGGAGGATATCCCGAAGATGGCATTCTATACGTGATATGGCTATTATAAGTTTCTGGTGATGCCTTTCGGGCTCGCTAATGCACCAACTGTGTTTATGGACTTGATGAACCAGATCTTCCGGGAGTTCTTAGATCGCTTTGTGGTCATGTTCGTGGACGACATTCTGATTTATTCACCTTTTGAGGAGGAGCACGAGAAACACTTGCGAGTGGTGCTTGAGTTGCTTAGAGCCCATAAGCTATATGCTAAGTTTGGGAAGTGCGAGTTTTGGCTAAAAGAGATTAAGTTCTTAGGCCATGTGGTATCCGGGGCTGTAGATTCATCCAAGATAGAGGTAGTGCAAGATTGGGCACAACCTAAGAATGCCTTCGAGATCCATAGTTTCTTGGGGTTGGCCGGGTACTACCGTCGGTTTGTGAAGGATTTCTCCAGGCTAGCTTCGCCTTTGACTAGATTGATGCGGAAAGGGGTCAAATTTGTATGGAGTGAGACTTGTGAAAAGTCGTTCCAAGAGCTTAAGGTTAGACTTACCTCCGTTCCAGTCTTGATTATTCTGGAGAGGGGTCTGGGTTATGCAGTGTATTATGATGCCTCACGAGAAGAATTGGGTTGTGTATTGATGCAAGAGGGGAAAGTGGTAGCCTATGGCTTATGTCAGTTTAAAACACATGAGAGGAACTACCCTACTCACGACCTAGAGTTAGCAGCTGTAATATTTGCCTTGAAAATTTGGAGGCATTATCTTTATGGTGAGAGATTTGAGGTGTTCTCGGATCATAAGAGTCTAAAGTATCTGTTTACATAGAAAGACTTGAATTTGAAGCAGAGAAGGTGGATGGAGTTTATAGAAGATTATGACTTTGAATTGCATTATCATCTGGGAAAGGCCAATGTTGTGGCTGATGCCTTAAATAGGAAGTCCATTAGTAGTGTAGCTTGTATAGCTATTCGGGAATGGGAGATGTTGGGTGACCTTGGTGAGTTTGACTTGCATCTGGGTGAGTCTGTTGAGTCTACAGCCTTGTTCTCTGTAGTTACACAACCTATACTTGTGAACCGAGTGTTAGAAGTGCAGAAGGGTGACTTTGAGGTAGAATCCCTCCGGGAAAAGATCTCCAGTGGGAAGGTAGAGAAGGGTTTAACTATGTATCCCGACCTAAGTGTAAGGTACCTAGACCGTCTGTTTGTGCTGGAGTCTTGCCGAGAGGAAGTACTCCGATAGTTTCACCATTTACGCCTTGCAGTGCGTCCGGGAGGCACAAAGATGTATCATGATCTGAGTGGCCAGTTTTGGTGGAAGGGTATGAAGAAGGATGTGGTGGTGTTTGTGTCAAAGTGCCTTACTTGTCAACAAGTGAAGGCCAAGCATCAGAGGCCAGTCGATTTGTTGCAACCATTGCCTATAGCCGAGTGGAAATGGGAGCATGTGTCACGACCCAAACCCGGCCCTTTGGGTTTAGCACCGTAACTGGCCAGTAATTCGTGATTGCCGAAGGCCCTTTGAAACGATAATACAATCAATCGAGTCACGAGAACTGGCGGAAGCCAATACAATAAATAACTAGTGTCCATTGAGCTGTGAGAATCTGTATGCCAAAAACATTTTCATACATTCACATATTCCAAAACAGTATGGTCTATACAATATTTACAGTCAAACAGTGTAGGGACTTAATCCCTTGACAACAGTACAGTGAGCAGTAACAGTCTATACAATGGTCCCACAACAGTACAAAACAGTGAGACAGACAGGGGAAGTACAAAAGACCCCAAAGCCATAGCATGGCGACACGGAACCTCGCAGTGAGGCACACAGGCTGGCTGGACAAAACTGGGGACTGACCCACGCTCCTAGCTCCGATCTGGCTGCTGAGAACCTACATATATATATAAACAGTGAGCTAAAGCCCAGTGAATAACATAATGTGTAAAGAGGTTATGAATGAATGTCCCTACAGTAATGAAATCAATTCATTTAGCAGTATTTCAATCTTTCAATATTTCAATCAATCAGTATTTCGAGCAATCAGTATTTCAATCAATCAGTCATATGTGGTACATCCATTAGCCTATAAACAATAGGTCCAAAGGACCGGCCTTAATGAACCCAACAATAGTGATGGCCATCAATCAATAACAATATGGTTCCACGAGGAAACCGACAGAGCTCTGTATCAGTCAATAACAATGGGTGCTAAGGATGCCACAATACAGTTCGAAATACAGGACATACATTCATTCAATAAACAATATCAGTTCAATAAATATTTCAGTTCAGTATTCAAAAGATAACCATTTTGAACATATCTTTACACAGTCTGTTACTCACAGAGATTGGGCTATAGCGGCTAGAGCGTGTCCCCGAGAGCCAACCCTAAACAATTAAACAATTGAACACACACTAAGTTTAACAGTTGGGGAAGTACAATGATTAACTTCCTAATATGCCTCGGTGTGTTCTACATCTAAATCCTCATTAAAATGTCTTAAACTAGGCCTAAGAATGCCTAGGATGCGATGAGGATGCAAAAATACAGTTGGAAGGCACTTTTCAAAAGTTGCTGAAAACAGGGGTCTCGCTCGAGCGAGCCTTCCTTCGCTCGAGCGAGCTTGCAAAATCAAAGGCTTCGCTCGAGCGAACAGTTCTTCGCTCGAGCGGTCTGATGAAACAGTAAAAGTACTGGTTGTTGATTTTTCTTGCGCGATGCTCGCTCGAGCGAGATTGCAAAACCAAAGGGCTCGCTCGAGCGAGGAATCCTTCGCTCGAGCGAGGAAGCCAAATCTGGAATTTCCAGATTTGTCTCCCAAGTTCGAACCAAGCATTCAACCATCCAAAACTCAACCTCTTGGCCCCAAATTCTGGAAAATACACTTAAACTCAATGTATAACAAGTTTTAAAAGCTAATTTGCACATGCAAGGGCCAAGAGTTGGTCAATTAAAGCCATTTTCAAACCCATTTTCAAGTACACTTTGTAATCATGCAATGCATGAACTTTAAACCAAAATCAAGGTTCAAATCTTGCTCTATTGAGCTCCAATCTTTGAAAACCACTTGAAAACATGGACTAGGATAAAAACATGGACATGCATGTATCATTCTCAAGAATTCCACTTCAAAAGTCCACAAATTCAACATGCATGCATGAATTCTAGCATGAATCAACCTATATGGACTCAAACATGGTTTAATTCTACAATTGAGCAAGAATCATGCAAAATGAAGCTCCAAGATGACAAGAAGACAATGGATTTTCTTACCTAAGTCTTGTATTCAAGGTTTAGGAGCTTAATTTTGCCAAGTTACACTTCAATTCTTCAAGATTTCAAGCTAGATCAAGCATTGCGAGAAGGAAATCAATTCTCTCCCTCTCCTCTCTCTCTAATTTCGGCTATGCTCACAAAATGGCTGAGGAGAAGTTTGATTAAGTGTATAAGGCTTTATATTGACAAGAATAAACAAAAGCCACTCAATGGCAATTTGGTAATTAAGTTAAACTTGTCAATCAATTCATTTTAATCTAATTTAATCATTCCTAATCAATTTTCAGATAAATATACCATTAAATCACAAATATTCTACTGACTGCAGAACATCAAACGGTTCCTAATTCGGCCGCCGATAAGGCCTTCAATTAGCAGTTTAAACATACGAATTTAAACAGGTAATCATTCAATCAAACAGATACAATATGCAATTCAATAGGTAAACTCATTCAATTTCAATTCCGATTTCAATCAGTCCATTCGTCATTTCAATTACTTTGATTATCAGTCATTGTCAGTTCAGTTTAGCATTAATCAGTATATAATTTGGTGGTTAAACGGTAGTCAATACGAGGGTTGTTACAGCATGTCACAATGGATTTTGTGATGGGCCTTCCGAAGACTCAACGGGGTAGTGATGTCATTTGGGTGGTAGTTGACCGGTTGACCAAGTCAGCGCATTTTATTCCTATGTACGTAAGAGATTCGGTAGATTACTTCACTGACTTATATATTCGGGACATAGTGAGGTTGCACAGGGTCCCAGTGTCGATTGTTTCAGATAGAGATCTGTGTTTCACTGCTAGGTTGTGGCAGAGTTTGCAGAGTGCCTTGGGCACTAGGTTGACTTTTAGCATGGCTTCCCATCCTTAGACTGGCGGGCAGTCCGAGTGTACTATTCAGATCCTTGAGGATATGCTTCGAGGCTGTGTCCTTGACTTTAAGGGGTCGTAGGAGAGATACCTACCATTAGTGGAGTTTGCCTACAATAACAGTTTCCAATCAAGTATTGGTATGGCACCGTTTGAGGCCTTGTCTGGCCGACCGTGTAGATCTCCAGTGTGTTGGGCCGAAGTGGGTGATGCACCTTTGTTAGGCCCAGATTTAGTACGAGAAACGACGGAGAAAATAGCACTTATCCGTAAGAGGTTGGTTACGGGCCAAAGTCGCCAAAAGAGTTATGCCGACCGTAGAATGAGGCCTTTGTTGTTTGAGGTGGGTGATCACGTCTTTCTGAAAATATCACCTAGACGGGGTTTGATGAGGTTTAGGAAGAGTGGGAAGTTGTTCCCTCGGTTTATTGGCCCTTTTGAGATCCTTAAGCGGATTGGGGAGGTTGCATACCTTCTAGCATTGCCGCTGTAACTTTTCGGAGTGCATGACGTGTTTCATATTAGTATGCTTCGGAAATATGAGTCAGATCCATCGCATGTGTTGGATTGGACCAACTTAGAAGTAGTTAAGGATGTTTTGTATGAGGAGAGACCGGCGAAGGTCTTGGATAGACGGGACCAAGTCTTGCGAGGCAAGATGATTCCCTTGGTCAAAGTGTTGTGGAAATATCACGGAGTTGAGGAAGCGACTTGGGAATGTGAAATGGAAGTCCGAGAGAAGTATCCGGACTTATTTGCTAATGTATAACTGTGTATTAAGATTATAATGGTTGTTAAAGAAAAGTATGAACATTGTATATGTTTAAATTATGAGAACATTGTCTATGTTATGGACATCTTGGAAACATGAGTTTATTGTAAACATTGCATATGGTTAGGAATGTGGAATATCACATGTATTGTGTTACCTTGGGAGCATTGTATATGCCACGTACACTTCTTGAAAATTTGAATTTTGATTAAACATTGTTAATGTTTGGGAAATTGTGAATTTTGTTTCAATATGGGGCTCGTGTATCAAGTCGGTGACAATAAATGACCGGTGGTGGGTCATAATGGTGAATGTTGAGTTATAACCATGTTGAGAATTGAAATAATCATGATTTTGAAACTTGTATAAAAATTTCAGGGATGAAATTCTTTAAAGGGGGAAGGTTATAGCGATCCCGAATTTTAACCAGCTCTTATGGTATTCTAAACTCGGGTCTTGTGATTTAATGTTGTTGATTATGCCTTTTACCTCCTCTTACTCTTTGAATTTGAGTTTTGAAATGTCTTGAGCATGTTTAGAACAGGTGGGTTGCTAGTTGGTATAGAACCTTGTTGCCCAGAATTTTGGTCTTCTGCTCGAGTGGGTCTTCTTGCGCTCGAACGGGGTTTGCAATCATTCAGTACTTTGTGCGTCTGCAAAAACTACTGCAGAAGTGTTTTTCATGCTCGAGCGGTGTTCTTTACTCTCGAGTGGGTCTAAGCTCAAGCGGCCCCTCTAGTGCTCGAGCGACTATCTGAAATCTGTAAAATACTGGATAAGTGTATTCTACGCTCGAGCGAGTCTCATTGCGCTCGAGCAGATAGTGCCTTGCTGTTGTGTCTTGGCGCTTGAGCGGCCTTTATTGCGCTCGAGCGGGTCTAATTTATGTATTTGACGCTCGAGCGTCAAACTCTCTGCTCGAGCGAACTGTACGTATATCAGATCGTGTAAGTGACTTTTTAAATCACTTTTTCTGTCCTTTCTCTCTCTAAAACTTTCCAAAACCTTAAGTTGAAAGCCTCTCACTCTCTACATTTTGACCTAGATCTAGTGATCTCCTCACCCTCTTTCCTTTGAGAAAAAGTTTGAGCTCTTCAAGATCTCCATTTTCATCCGAGTAGAAGTTGATTTCGTCATCTTTGGAGTTTATCTCTTGCTTGGCTCGTCTTCTCTTCTTGAGGTAGGGATAATCTACTAATTTCTATGAGCTTTAACATAAATATTGGTCATTTTCTATAAATGGTAGGTTTGAGGTAAAGTTAGGGTTTGAGTTTGAAATTATGAAAGAGGGGTTTTCTATTTTTGGGCTATACATGTGTATGTGAAGTCTTAAAAGTGGAATTATT
The DNA here is from genome assembly GCA_025200525.1 of Camellia lanceoleosa. NCBI lineage: Eukaryota > Viridiplantae > Streptophyta > Magnoliopsida > Ericales > Theaceae > Camellia > Camellia lanceoleosa. The sequence goes on from CM045768.1 coordinate 56,249,162, forward strand.
GTATATAATGGATGAAATTTGGCCTTGGGTGCAATATTTCGGAAAAGGGAGAAAAATGCCCTAATTGAACTAAGGAAATTATTTGTATAATCATGAAATTGATGTGGGAATATGAAATTGGTTTGAGAATCATGAAATTGGAGGAAGTTGTGATTAAATGGTATAGTTGGATTGATGAATCACTCACCTATGGAAAATGTGATAAATTATCTGTTGAGAAATTTATTTATCTGTTTAGATATTTCTATTTTGGGCTATCGGTAGAAGATAACCATGATTGTTGTAGAAACTACATGCTGATTAGGTAAATTGAAACTAATCTATTGGAATATGTCATTGAATATGACGGTTTGATGTGAACATTGTATATGTGATTGAATTGGTCATTGTATATGACAACTTGTTTAAATACATTGTATATGTATATTGTTTGGGAGGAGATAGGGGATGTACTCCATGGATAATTAAGTTGGCCGGAGTGTCCAGGGTGAAAGTCCCGAAATCTTATTTATATTTGGGTGCCGGTTCCCTCGGACGTAGTTCCATAAAATGGCAAGATATGGAAGTGTATGAATGATGTTTATGATTGAAATGTTGATGAATGAGTTGTAGTCTCATGTTGAATTGTTTATACGATAATGAATTATGTCAATGAATTGACTTGGGTAAATAACTGGAAGTGAATTGAAATATGGGCATCAATGTTGATTGATTATGGAAAAGAGTTGAGATGGTTTATAAGTGTTAAACATTTATCGAATGCTAATGTTTTAGTTAATTCTCATATAATGTTTAGCATATCTCTACTAGGCATTGGCTCACCCTACTTGGGACATCATTTTTCATGTACAAGTGATATGCCGCTTCCAAGATCTTAGCTTGGAAGGTTTAGGAGTTGAAGACTCCATTTTGTTATTTGTACTTTGTGTAAATGTAAATCCAAGCTGAGGGCTTTTATGTATAGACTTAGAACTCTTCTTTTGTTGTAACCAAGTGATAACTTGGAAAGCTGTGAGCCCGTAGGGCATTTACTTTATTGTTAACATGTAATATCTTAATAAAGAAGACTCTGATGAATGAAAATGTATTCTTCTTTATGTTCATGGAACTTGTGAATGAATGATTTATATCTTAAATTGAGGGAGTTACACAGGGCTGGCACTGTCCGTATATAAAGTATTGCATGAACCAAAGAAAACACCAAATCAGAATTTTAAGAGTGAGAAAAAAGAAAAAAAATGGATGAATTTGATATTACATGTATATATGAGTCCTCCATCAGCTGTCATTTCGAATGTCTTCTCTGCCATTATTCAAGCATTTTCAACACGTTCATTATACATCATATTGATTCCATTCCACAGCAGTAGCTTTTGCCTAGTCATAGATGTTGAATCAAATCCATAAGAAACTCAAAATTAAAGAAATTAAAAAAAATATATACTTTTACAGAATTAGTGGTATTTTATTTGTTTCAAAGCGTACAAATCCAGTAGGAATCTTCCAGTCTCAAGTACATCAGTTTCCTCTGGCATTTTACCTAAACTTATAATAGTATAATTTTGTTAGAAGATTTTTAGTCAATATGTAAGAATATACATATATATATATATAGGGAATCTCAAAAATGATAAATACTTTGGTGCCGTTTGGTAACACTTATGTTTTCAGTTTTCTGTTTATATTTACAAAAATTTTAAAAACTCAAATAAAAACTTGTTTGGTAAATTTTTGATTTATAAATCAGTGGTCTCAGTTTATAAATTTGGCCAAAAAATGTAAACTCAAAAAATGTGTTTCCGTTTTGAGTTTTGAGTTTTTTTTTTTTTACCACCCAACACTAGCCACCACCCGCCACCATTTTCTACCACCGTCTTCTGCCACCACTACCCACCACCCACGCTCCACCACCACCTGCCACCACCACTCACCATCCACCTGCCACCACTAGCCACCACCCGCCACCACCACTCACTCGCCGCCACCACCACCACCACCACTACCACCCACTACCCACCTACCATCCGCCCGTCACTACCATCCACCGCCCACTACCACCACCCGCCACCTATCCACCACCACCACTTACCGCCCACCTGCCACCACTATCTACCACCACCACCACCACCACACCGCACCACCACCACCACCACACCACCACCACCACCACCACCACCACCACCACCACCACCACCACACCACCCACCACCCGCCACCACACCACCCACCACCACCACCACCACACCACCACCACCACCGCCACCACCACCACCACCACCATCACCACCATCACTACCCACTCGCTACCACCCGCCATCGTCACCCACCCATCCACCATCACCACCCGCCACCTATCTGCCACCACCACCCACCCGCCACCACCCGCCACCACCGACCACCACCCACCATTCGCCACCCACTTGCCACCACCACCCGCCACCATCACCACCACCACCCACTCGCTACCACCCACCACCCGCCACCGTCACCCAACTGCCCATGACCACCACCCGCCACCTACACCCACCCACCACCACCCGCCATCCGCCACCCACCTGCCATCACCACCCACCACAACCACCACAACCACTACCACCACCCACTCGTTACCACCCACCACCCGCCACCGTTACCCGCCACCACCCACCACCCGCCACCATCCGCTATCCACCACCCACCGTCACCACTTTCTATCATCGTCTTTCGCTGCCACTTGCCATTTCTCACTCTTTATTGTATTTTTAAAATTTTTTAAACATTTTATCAATTACCAAACGCGTTTGTAGTTTATGTTTTTCAATAAATAAACAAAAACCAGTTTATAAAATTTTTGTAAATATAAATTAGAAGCGTAAACATTACCAAACAGACCCTTTATGTTCCTTACATATTTCCAACCCAAAAGCTTCTTGCAACGGTTACAATTAAAGTCAATAACCGTGTTAGTACCCTCCATTTGAAATTTTTGGTTTAAAATTTCATTACAGATTGCTCCTTCCAGCAATTTAATTTTTTTAAATACAAATTTTGCTCTCACTGAGTAAATTACATTGACACCCCTCACATTTTAAAAATTACAATCCCCTCCCTAAGGTTTAAAGTAGCATTACCAATTGCCCCCTCGGTTAGTACTAGTTGAAAAAAAATTAAGTGAAAAAAATTTTAATTGAAAAAAAAATTTGTTAGTCAAAATTTTAAATTTCTATTTAAAAACCAACGTAAACTCAGTTTTTAATTTAGGTTTTTTCCTTAAATTTACAAATTGAGACAACTATTTATAAACCAAAAAAATTATCAAACAAGTTTTTATGACAATTTTTAAAATTTTTGTAAATATAAATTAAGAACTGAAAACGAATTGGTTATCAAATAGGTCTCAGATGGTAAAAATGTCGTAAAATTAACAAATAATTAAATAAGTTTCTAACGTAAGAAATGACTTATCAAAAGATTCTTAGGCTATGTATGGTTTGATTTTCAGAATTTTTTTTAAAAATTAAAAATTAATTTGGGTAAGAAATAAAAAAAATAAATATTAATTATCATTTTTATATAATTTTTATATTTCGAGTGTAATAAACATAAACCTCAGGGGATGTCAGTGTAATTTCTATCTTATGTTGGTTTTTAAACAGAAATTTAAAAATTTGACTAACAAAATTTTTTTCCAATTAATTTTTTTTTCAAATAATTTTTTTTCCAATTAATTTTTTTTAATAATTTTTTTTAAACTAATATTAACCGAAGGGGCAATTGGTAATGCTACTTTAAACCTTGGGGAGGGGATTATAATTTCTAAAATGTGACGGGTGTCAATGTAATTTACCAGTGAGGGAAAAATTGGTATTTAAAAAAATTAAATTGTTAGAGGGAGCAATCTGTAATGAAATTTTTAAACCTCAGGGAGGGGGAAGTAATTTTCAAAAGGTGAGGGGGGAGTTGTAATAAACATAAACCTCAGGGGGTGTCGATGTAATTTACCCAAATTAATTTCATTGCTTATGGATAAAGATTTGAATTTTAAAATTCCTCCATATAGATAAACATATAAAAACTAAAAAATAATTTTATAGTCTACAAATAAAGATAAAAATTAAAAAATTAATTTAAAAAAAATTAATTTCATAACTTATATATAAACATATAAAAGTTGATAAATAACTAATAAAAATTAATTTCATGGCCTACAAATAAAGATAAAGATTAAATAATTAATTTTAAAAAACTGAAATTACTCATTTTTTCCCCTTCATTTTGTACTTTAATTAATTTCATTATTGATGAACATATAAAAATTCATAAATAATTTATGAAAATTTATTTCATGACCTATAGATAAACATAAAAATTAAAAAAATTATTCAAAAAAATTAATTTCATGACTTATATATAACTTCTTATCTTCTATTAAATTCTTAACATTCTCCTGATAATTTTTATTATTCATTATTATCTACCAAGTGATAAAGATAAAAAAAATTATTAACTCTGAATAAGAAGAGTATTAATAATGAAATAATTAAGGTTACATGGGAGAATGCAGCACAAAAATCTTACAAAATTAATTTTCATTACTATATTTATCCAAGGTAATAATTTGATATTCTTTCTATTAGTTATTAAAAATAGTTTGCATTAGAATTTTTTTTTTTTTTTTTTTTTTTTTTTTTTTTTTTTTTTTTTTTTTTTAAGGCTGCCAATCATTATAGTATTTCTTCAATCCTATCTCTAAATTTTGTCTTTGAAATTTTTGTTTTTTCGACAATAAAGTTTAGAATCAATTTCTTATCACAATTTGTTTTCTTGGTCCTTATTTTATTGAAGGATCGAGACGAGTAAAACTTCATATCATATATGAAATTAATGAATATAATACAAATATGATAGGGAAGGACTACATATTTGTCAATATCTCTATGTTATTATTAGTTGATTTGCTAGATTATATTATCAATTTAGAGTCCATATGATTTAATTCAATGTCCATGACTTTATTTGTATTTGACCATTTTTTCGTTAAGTAACTTATATAAATTTTTTTTTTTGGGATATATAATGATTAAAGCTATCATTTGTTATATTTCTTTAGGTACAATTCAAATAATTTTTCATCATTTTTTTTTTATAAATAAAATGGATTAAGACTATTTTCTTATATAATTTTTATAATCCTACGAAATTCTTATTTTGATTAATTTTTTTAAAATGTAGGAACTATGCAAGTATTATTCAAATTATGGAGAAGGATTTATACTTTGATATGACATGTGTGTGCCATTAATAGAGGAAATCAAAGATAGAGAGTTGCTAGCATAATCAATTAATGATTTGTTTGAGAAGTTCTTTTTATGAGTAAGGCAACAAACTTATATTAATTTTTTTTTAAAAACTACTTATAAATTATAATTAAAAGTTGATATTTATTCATAATTTGACCCCACAATAATAATATACACTGCTGATTTAAAAATCTAAGTAAATTTATGATAACTTTTCTAAGTTTATAGAATTTCTCTCTTTTAATGCTCTATTTAGTTTGATACAGGTTATTTTTGTTGTCAAGTGATTGTGATACTATTATTCTTATTTTTATAATTAATAATTTTTTTATGCATATCAAATTTTATTGTGAAATTTTGTAAGTTAATTATTGTTAACATCTACCCAGATGGCTTAACATGATGGCTTGTCGCTATTAAGCTATAGTTTAATATTAAGATGATTTATTTATTACATAAAATATATATAGCCTACTTTTTCGTGGATCGCACGAGTTACCTCTAGTTAGGTTAGATGAGATTGTTAGTAAGAGGATGATTAGTGAAGAGATTGTTAATGTGAAGATTGTTAGTAAAGGGATTAAATAAAAATGTATTTGTTTTAATAATAGTATGAAAGATAGTTAGTGATGAGATTGTTAAATTATTTTTATATAAAAAAACTAAAACAAATATTAAAACTAAAAGCTGCACTTGGTAAAAAAAAAAAATTTAATTTTTTTTATTATATAAAATAGACTCAACCCTCTCACTATTTTCCTAATCCCATCCAAAACCTAGTCAAGCTAATCCCTCTATTGAGGGGGATTATTAAGCCCCTTGGACTATCAATCCGTCCTCCTATTTCACTATCAAACATGCTGTGGATGGGACTCATAACCATGATAGTTCAATCTGGTCACTCAAGCTGTGAAACAAACATGGTCATAGAGTATTTGGTTAGAGTCATGAGTTGGGAAATTAATATCCATTTGGACTAGTAATCTCCCCTATTGGTAGGACTGTCAATCCTGTGGTAGCGTTGGAATTAGAAATTGAGTGGGGGATTAGTGAATTTTTAAATATTTTTAATGCAAAATTTATCTTTTTTAGAACCAAATATATATATATATATACATATATAATATTAAAAAATACTAAAAAATAAAATATATTAATTTTATATATTAATACTATCTATAGTATTACTAATTCGGTGGTGTATAAACAAACATTATTTATCATACATCTCTAACCTAATACTACCACATTAATAATCTTCTCACTCTCACCGTACTCTTAATCCTCTCCATCTTATGGAACCAAACAAACATGGCCTAAATGATTTATTGGGTGTAAATAGAATCCTCCATGAAGTCTCGCCAAAAAAATAAAGGGTAAATTACACTTACCTTCTCTAAAATTTAGAAAAAATAAAGTTAATCCTATATTTTTGACATAATTACATTAATCTCCCTATTAGTAAGATTAAAACGATTGAGACTAATGCAGATGGTAGGTAAGTAGACACTAAAACAAATAAAGATAAATATATATATATATATATTTTAGTAGAAAAAAAATGATAACATTATTATTATTTTTTATTCATACAACTAATGAATTATTAATAGAAAAAAAAGCTAATTGTTATATAAATTAAAATTTCAAGAAAGACTAATATAATTGTGTCAAAATTGTGAAACGAATTATATTTTCCCTAAATTTTAAGGGAGGTGAGTATAATTTATCCAAAGATAAAATCATATAAATTTGGGAAGCTAACTAAAAGCCAAAAGCCAGCTTTTAACTTATTTTGGATCACATCACTTCGCTACTTTTTTACATATTTTTTCAAAAAAAAATTTAAAAAATTTTAATTTTTTTTTTAACCAACTTCCCAAAACTAAACACATAATAAGTCTTCATTTGAGCATTTTAAGGGTGTGTTTGGGAAGGAAAAAAAAAAGATAGTAAAAAAGATTTTTAAAAAATCACTAAAAAAGTTTTAAAAATCATATAAAAAAAGTGAAAAGATTCCTTCCATTCTCTTTATTATTTATTTATTTATTTGTTATACAAAGTCAAAAATTTATATTCAAATAGTTTAATTTTTTTTAAATCATATTTTAGTTAAAATATCAAAAAATTCTTTAAAAAATCCCTTCCCATATCACTCCTAAACCATGATTAAATTCAAGTGAGTTCATTTGTTTGGAAGATGGTATATTTTAACACATTTCAATAAAATTCTTAAAATTTATCCATTGTTTTTAAAAAAATTGGAGACATGTGATCGACGCGCCGTGAAAAATCTCGTTACGGTTTTAAGAATTCTTTATTTCCAAAGAAATAATTAACGACATATATGTTAGGTTATTATGTGATGTCAACATTTTTGTTTTAAAGTATTATTCAATTTGTTTGGTTTTAATTTTTTGAATTTAATATTTTGATAATTGAATTTTTTATTTTTCGTATTTTCTTTTATTTTTGGTGAATATTTTTAAAATTTTAAACAATTTTTTTACTTTTTTAGATACAACTCACTTAGATATATCTAAATAGTAAAATATTTGTGAAAAAATATTTTAAAAAATTAATAAATATACAAAAATACAAAAAATGTATTGAATTTTTCTTTTTGTATTTTTGTTTTGTATTTTTAGTATTTAGTGAATTTTTTAAGAATTTTTTTCACAAATATTATACTTTTTAAGTGTATTTATATTAGGTGTGTCTAAAAATTAAAAAATTACTTAAAATATTAAAAAAATTGATGAAAACAAAAAAATATGAAGAATAAAAAAGTAGAATATTTTGAAATGTGAATTTTGAAAATAAAAACCAGTAATAATAATAATAAAAAAATTTAGGTGTATGCATTCAATAAATAGAACTAGCTCACCTTCCGTGCCCTTTCTCTCCCATCGTCAACTTGGATTGCCCTGTAGCCCCTTTTGCCCCCCGCGGACCTGTCACACCATCGCTAATTAAACTTGGATCGCCCTATAAGAGCATTCACATCAGAGTAGTTAAATTTTTATAAATTTTACCTAAAAAGTTAATTTTTTATTTTAGCCGTTAACAGATATTTTAATATTATAATTTGTTATAAATTATATTGTATGAATGGGCTCCAAATAACTTGTTCTCCTAGTTAATCCTTTCTTTTCCTCCAAGAAAACTTGTGCACCAAATCTCCAAGTCAAGTCTTCATTCTTATCCACCAAACTTCCAAGGAAATTTCCCATCAAGTTTTCTCACCTCTAAAGAAATTTCTCATCAATTTCCTCTCCTATACTTTTCATCCAAGTTAACTCCTTTCTTGGTGACCAAGCTTTCCTCTCCTATAAATTGAGTCTTTCATCTCTCTTATTGGTAGCTTAAGTTTCTTATTTGTGAGATTATCATGCAAATAAAAAAGGGTGTATGTGATAAAGTTTTTGGTTCAACAAATTGTGCAGTATTGGTCAATCATACGACTTAGTTGAGCTGTTGTATCTTGGGAGGGACAAGTCAGGATTTTTCAGGATTTTTTCTGCTGCACAGGTGTGCGGCTTTGTCTAACCGCAGAGGGCTTGAATCTCCTTAAAGAGAGCGAATTTCCCGCGCCTCAGCCCTTTAAATAATTATTATAAATTTTTTTTTTGCTGTATTTTCTGGTGTTTTATTTGTAATTATCACCAACATTAGCTAATCACATTTTCAAGCACATTTTTTAACAAACTCTTTAATTTTTTTTATATTTAAATGTTATTTATTTATTCTTTTAAAAATCATATTTTTTTTTTTCAAATGGACATTTTTTTTTTCAGTTGTCATATATTTTAAGCAGACAATAATCATATTTTTCAAACAAAAAATGCAAAACTATTATAAATTAGAGTTTGTCTCAAGAATAATGTAATAGTAACATATAAATAAATAAATAAAATTTATTTTACTGAGTGTTGGTTTAAAATAAAAAATTTATATTGAACCATATCATTTTATATAAATTTTATATTTGTATATTATTATTACTCTTTTGAAACCAACATTTTTAAACCTGTCATATCTTTTTTGAGGTTGTATTCAAAATATACTACTGTTGCTCCAATTTCATTGAAACTTTGAGAGAACTTTTATTAGTATTTTATCATTTCATACCAAGAACCGAGTTCACAAGCGCTGACTACAATTTATATGAATTTTCTTGTTAAAGTAGCTAAGCAGCTGGTTTAGCACTTTTGATGTTGATGTTCTAACTAATTAAACTTGGATTGCTGTGTAACACGTTTTTCCCCATGCGGACCTTCACACGAATATCGTATCCACCTTTTACAATGCCGAAATCATTACGTGGAGATTATGGCGAAAAAAATCAACAAAGTAACAAGCGATGGTGATTGGTGTCAGATGTGTGTTGATGTGGAGAATGTAAAATATTTATAGAAAGAGAAAAGAGAGAGACTGAATGAAGAAGTTGTATTCTGTATTCTCCGATTGGTTACAAGAGTGCTTGTACATTTATAGCTGACTGAAGCACCGAAAGAATGAAAATGTAATGATGAAAGTGTGTGAGTGGTGTTGCAACTTTCCAGCATAGAAGAGCATACAATGTATGTTAATATATATATTAATCTAAAGTGGGATTATTAAATCAGCCGAAAGTGTGTGTGAGTGTATATTATATATTAACAGCCCCCGCAAACTCAAGTAGGGTAGGCATCCACCAAGTTGAGTTTGGAAACAAAATCACGGAAGCGGCCAGGAGGATGAGCTTTGGTGAAAATATCAGCAGGTTGATCGGCAGAGGCAATAGGGAGAAGATGAACAGTGCCCCGGGTAACATGCTGTCGAATGAAATGACAATCAATCTCAATATGCTTTGTGCGATCATGAAAAACATCATTGTGAGCAATCTGAATGGCACTCTGATTGTCACAATAGAGAGAGGTAGCTCCATCAGAGGAAACACCCAGATCAGTAAGAAGCCAGCGAAGCTAGAGAAGCTCCTGAGTAGTATCAGCGAGAGCTGGGTATTCAGCTTCGGTACTAGAGCGGGCAGTGAGGGATTGTTTTTTGCTACGCCAAGTAAGAAGAGAATCCCCTAAGAAAAAGCAGAAGCCCGTGGTGGAGCGTCGGTCCGTAGGATCCCCAGCCCAATCAGCATCAGAAAAGGCACGCAGTTCAAGAGAGGAGGAAGCAGAGTAGTGAAGACCATGGAACATAGTGCCTTTGAGGTAGCGAAGGATGTGGAGGAGAGCAGTATAGTGGGGAGTGCGAGGAGCCGACATGTACTGACTAACAATGTGAACAGCATAGGCAATGTCAGGACGAGTTACTGTGAGATAGATAAGACTACCGACGAGCTGGCGATAAAGAGTAGCATCCGAGAGGAGATCTCCATCGAGAGGAGTGAGACGAAGCTGAGGATCAACCGGAGTAGAGGTAGTTTTGCAATCGGTAAGACCAGCACGAGCTAGAAGATCGGATGTATATTTGGCCTGTGACAAATAGGAACCAGTAGAATCATGAGAGACCTCAAGGCCTAGGAAGTAGTTAAGAGTACCAAGGTCCTTCATTTCAAACTGACGGTGAAGAAACCGTTTGAGGTGGAGAATACCAGCTGCATCATTACCAGTGATAATCATATCATTCACATATAGAAGGAGAAGAGTGGTACCATGAGGAGTAGTCCGGATAAACAGAGCAGAGTCATAGGAGCTAGAAGTGAACCCGAAGTCATGAATGGTAGAACTGAACTTAGCAAACCAAGCTCGGGCCGCTTGTTTGAGGCCGTAAAGAGCACGCTGTAGTTTGCAAACCTTATGAGGTGGAAAAGTGGACCCAGGTGGAGGTTGCATGTAAACCTCCTCAGGTAGATTACCATTGAGGAAAGCATTTTTGACATCCATCTGAAAGAGCTCCCAGTGACGTGCAGCAGCAATAGAAAGTAAACTGTGAACAGAGGTAAGCCGAGCAACAGGGGAGAAGGTCTCCTCATAATCAATGCCATATTCCTGGTTGAAGCCTTTGGCAACAAGACGAGCTTTGTAGCGTTCAATAGAGCCATCAGAACGAGTCTTGATTTTGTAAACCCATTTGCAGCCAATCGCGGTTTTGCCAGGAGGAAGATCAACAAGATCCCAAGTGTGAGTTTTGTCCAAAGCACGAGTTCATCACCATAGCTTGCTGCCAAAGAGGATTAGTACAAGCCTCATGATAGGAGGTAGGTTCATAAGTAGAAAAGGCAGCAGACCCAACAATATAATCACGAAGATGGATAGGAGGTTGAGTTACCCGGCGTGGTCGACCCGTAGGAGGATCGGTAGGAGAAAGAACCGGTGTAGAAGGAGGTGGTACAGTGAGAGGTGGACCTTCAGGGAGAGCAGTCTGGACGGGATCAGGAGTGAGCAAGGGCGTCTCGATGAAGGAGGAACCTGTATCAAATTCATCAGAGAAGAGATCTATAGAAGGATTAGTAAACAGTACATTAGTGGAAAGTGTGGGTAAGTGAAAGGAGGATAGTGAGGAAAACATTTTGTGCTCCCAGAAAACGACATGGCGGGAGATACGAAGGCGGTTAGAGAGAGGGTCCCAGCAGCGAAAGCCCTTGTGTTCAATTCCATACCCAAGAAAGCAACAAAGACGAGAACGAGGTTCAAGCTTGGTGTGTTCATGGGATTGAAGCAGAACAAAGCAGGCAGAGCCAAAAACTCGAAGATTAGTGTATGGAGGGGGAGTGCCATACAGACGTTCAAAGGGAGTTTGATTATGGAGGAGAGGGGTAGGAGCACAATTGATAGTGTAGACAGCAGTGAGGGCAGCTTCCCTCCAAAATTTTTCAGGGCAAGAAGAAGAGAGAAGGAGAGCGCGAGTAGTGTCAAAAATATGTCGATGTTTGCTTCAAGACGGCCATTTTCTTTGGGACGTGCAAGACAGAACGATGAGGCAGTGTACCATGACTCTGAAGAAAAGAAAGAAAATCTGAATCCCGATATTCCATAGCATTGTCAGAGCGAAAAAGTTTGATGGTTTTGGAAAATTGGGTGTGGACCATTTGAGCAAATCGATAATAAATGTGTTTAAGTTCAGACCGAGTTTTCATGAGAAAAATCCAAGTAAAACGGGAAAAGTCATCAATAAAAACAACAAAATAACGAGATCCCCCCATAGTAGTAGTAGGGGAGGGGACCCAAATATCCGAATGTATAAGATCAAAAGGTGCATGGGAAACAGAAGTACTTTTATTGAATGATAAAGCAGGTTGTTTGGCAAGTTGACAGGGTATACAATCGAAAGTATCTTGAGGTACATGACCCAATTGTCCACTAGAAACCAAAGACTTTAAGCGATTAAGAGAAATATGGCCTAAGCGACAATGCCAAAGATAAAAAGGAGATAATGAGGGAGCAGATGCAGGAGCAGCGATCTGAGGAGAGTCAGGAACATGAAGGTGAATGAGCTCATAGAGACGTCCGTGCTTACGGCCGATCCCAATAGTCTGCCCCGTCTGAGGGTCCTGCACCAAACAATGAGTAGTAGAAAAGGTGACAGTCAGACCAAGTTCACATAATTGACCAATAGAAATAAGGTTTAAAGTGAGAGCAGGGATATGATAAACTTGAGGTAAAGATAAACATGATGTGGAAACAGTACCAACATGACGGACAAACATGAGAGAACCATCAGCAGTTTGAATTGAGGGAGTATGAGGAGATGAAGAGATGGAAGAAAATATAGTAGAACTAGAGGTCATATGATTACAACAGGCAGAATCAAAATACCAAGAAGAGTTACCTGGAATCATAGACAAAGCAGTAGGAGGAGGTGTACCAGAAGGGGAGAGAAGGTGTTTGAACATGGCCTCTACATCGGTGGGAGAAAAGAGAGGGGTAGACGGAGCAGGTGACTCAGAAAGACCCTCAGAGGCAGCAGTAGCAGCAGCAGTGTGATGAGACTGAGGCCCGGAATGAGATTGAGGCCCGGAATGAGACTGAGGGCCGGAACGATGAAAGCTCCCTCGGGAAGAACCACCTCGAGAAGAGTGGTTATTGGAGGATGAACGAGAGGGATTGCGAAAACAATCCTGTTGCAGATGACCAGATCGAGTTTGTTGCGATGTGGCGAGTTACGACGGGGCAATTGACTAGGAGATGTGTTGAAGGAAGGCCCCGATTCTGACAATAGAGACAGGCAGTGGTCCGCTGGGTAAAGGACGGCCGGTACGGAGGAGTGGCAAGAACAGAGTCCACATGATGAGTATGGAGAGTACCAAGGCGAATCTCCTCTGAGAGCAAGTCAGAAATGGTTTGTTCAAGAGTGGGCAAGGGATGTCGATGAAGTAGAGAAGCACGGACTGGCTCAAAAGAGGAGGTGAGAGCCATGAGAAAGTGCACCAACCGTTGCTGATTACGATAGACAGTGAATAAAACAGCATCTTCTCGGTGAGGCCAAGTCGGTTCTGAAAGAGCAAACTGATCCCAAATAGAGTACATTTGAGACAGAAAGTCATTAGTGGATTGATTGGATTCTTGGCGCATGCGGTGAAGTTGGCTCTGAAGTTGATATTGATGAGCTAGACCAGTAGTCTGGTATCTTTCTTTCAAAAAATCTCAGATGTCTTTTGAAGGAGTAGTGACAGAGTCAAGCTGAAAGCGACCAAATTGAAGACTGATGGAGGTAACAGAAGTATTGCGAAACCAGGTAATGATTTGGTAATTCTTGCTGTCCCATTCCTCAAGTCGGTCTTCATATGTAGCAGTAGCAGTAGTAGCAGTAGTTTCAGCAGTGTCTTTTACTGGTTGGGTCACATCCCCGGTGATAATTCGCCAGAGCTTCTTTCCTTTGAGGAAGAAAGACATGGCTTGGGCCCATAGGACATAGTTGGAACCATCCAAAATAACAGAAATGGGATGGGAGGCATCATGACGATCCATAATAATAATAGGTGAATAGGGCGAAATAAATGGGAGCAGACCTGTATGAGCAAAATTAGGTAAAACAGAGTGTACCAGTGAGTTCGGAAGGTCGAAAATAGCTAGGAAAGGTGGGCTGTGCAGCGATGATGTCAGAGAAGGTGTCGGGCGCACGTTAGCGAGTGAGGAGCACGTTAGCGAGGAAAAGCGGCGGTACCGGTATGGCCGTGGCGCAGCGCGGTGATAGCAGCTTTGGCGCACGCGGGTGCACACTAGTGAATCGGCGCACGAGGGGCGCCAAGCGAAAGCGCGCGCATGGGAATGGCGGTGACGTCGGCGCAGTGTGTGGGCGCGTGTCGGCGCGTGGCGGATGTGTGCAGCAACAGGTGGCGCGTGCAGGCGCGTGTGGGAGTGGTGGCGGACTAGGTGACGCGCCGAGGACAAAGACGGCGCGTGTGGGCGCGTGAGATGGTTTTTGAGGACGGGCTTGGTGCCGTTGGATTCGTGAGGAAATTCCGAGTGGTTTGATGTAGTGCCACTGTGTACGGGACTAAACACCAAAGTCGAAACTTGCCAGAAATGTAATACTGGGCTCTGATACCATGTAAAATATTTATAGAAAGAGAAAAGAGAGAGACTGAATGAAGAAGTTGTATTCTATATTCTCCGATTGGTTACAAGAGTGCTTGTACATTTATAGCTGACTGAAGCACCGAAAGAATGAAAATGTAATGATGAAAGTGTGTGAGTGGTGTTAGTGGTGTTGCAACTTTCCAGCATAGAAGAGCATACAATGTATGTTAATATATATATTAATCTAAAGTGGGATTATTAAATCAGCCGAAAGTGTGTGTGAGTGTATATTATATATTAACGGAGAAGAAGGTGCAGGGCCGGCCCTGAGATTTAGGGGGTCCAAGGCGACCTTCGGAAAAGGAGTCTTTCTTACATTGCAAAAAAAAGAAAGAAAAGTTGATGGATAAATGGATAAAAATTTATTTGCACATATAATCATTAAAATTATAAACAAAAATTTACTTTCATATATTAAGATAGAAAGCAATCATTACAAATACTTAAAAAACTAAAAATCTAGTTTTGTTGCTTTATAGTTTAGCAATATCCAGTTTACAACTGAACCAACTATCACATAAACATTACTCTTCTCACATTTTTAGCTGCAAAATCACTAATGAAGCTTGCATAATCGAATTTATCCACCATATCCTTTTCAATGGATAACAAAGTTAACCCATTCAATCTTTCTTGTGACATAGTTGACCGAAGGTAAGATTTGATTAACTTCAACTTTGAAAAACTTCTTTCTCCAGAGGCCACTGTAACAAGTATAGTTAACAAAATTCTATACACAATCCATGCATTTGGGAAACAACCATCCATTGTTTTCAAATAATTTAATACTTCAATTGGCCTTTGAATTTCTTCCGGTAAAACTTCTTTCAAAACATTCAACTCTAAAAATAGATCTCTCCCATCAATATCAGAAAGTTCATCATGTTGCAGAAAATCTTCAAGATTAACACAATAAGTCTTCAAACATTCCTTGTTGGTAGAACTTAACTTTTTCAAATAAAAAAAAATCCAAAATTTTCCTCATATACTTGAAATTGTTCAAACCTACTCTTAAGTGAAGAAAGAGCTTGATCAATTATATACATAAAGTAATTAACTCTAAAAGATTCTTCAACAGTCTGTGTCACCTCTTCACTAACATTCTCTCTCCCTATTGATTTGTTCTTGAACACCTTTATCAATTGTTTCATTCTTTTGCAATCTTTTTTCCAATTCAATCCATTTGTTCATACAAGTCATGTGCTCATTGCTAGTTTCATGACTTCTAACTTTGTGACCTAGATTCTTCCAATCTTTAAATCCATTAGTAGCCAACTGAGTCTTGTTCCCATCTTCCTTAAACAACTTGCAACAAAAGCAAAATACTTTGTTTGAAACATCTGAATATATTAGTCATTTCCTATCTTGCTTCTCTTCATTTGATAAATTTCGAATGTAATATGTAGAGGAGAAATGTCTATCCTTGTCATCTCTTGGAAAATTGACAACATTACTTCTTATAGGACCTCTTTCAACTAATATATCTCTAAAATTCTAATCAATCTTGTCCCAATTACTTGGGTCATTAATATTTAAAGGTCCATATTCAACATTAAAATCTTCACTTTCAATGGCTTTCTCATTCACCAAATCTTCATTGTCATTCTCATTCAAACATTCAATAGGCTCTTCAACACCCAAATTTTCATTATCATTCTCATTACATTGATTAAGTTCTTCAATTACCAAATCTTCATCAACCAAACATGAACTTTCTATTTGTTTCTTGCTACCAAAAAATTTATCAAGCGCTCCAGATTGAGATTGAATAAAATTTTCTAATTTTTGCTTCTTTTTCCTTTTTTCACATCCAGAAATATACTTCGTAGGAGGCATGACTACTCTATATAATCACAAATTCACAATCACTGATCTCTGCAAATAATATACTTTCAGAATTAGAGCACAACAAAAATTATAGACTTTCACTAAAGCACATAAATTAGGTAATTTTTTAATTTAAAGAAAAAATTATATAGGGCAAGAAATTAAGAGGAAAATTAGGGGAAAAATTAGGGCAACAAATTAGGGAAAAAATTAGGACAAAAACTTCCTTCATTTAAATGTGATATATATATATATATATATAGAGAGAGAGAGAGAGAGAGAGAGAGAGAGAGAGAGAGAGAGAGAGAGTCACGGTTTTAATGCCTAAAATCGTTAATGCTCAACGTCCATCAAATATGGAGGAGAGGAGAAGACTGAAGACTCACGATTTCATCTTCATCAGTCCAATGCAAGACTCACGGTTTCGTCAAATATGGAGGAGACAGAGATGTGTTTCATTCTTCTCAGAATCTCAAGTGCTGTGTATGTGTTTCATTCTTCCCAGATGCTGTGTATGTGTTTTGTCAAATATGCAAGCAAGACCCATGTGAATTCATTCTGTGGGTATATCATGATGTTCATTGGGCCTCAAATTTGATATATCATAATGTGAATTCATTTGTGGGTATATCATGATGTGTTTCACGTTTTTGGGCCCATGTTCATTGGGCCTCAAATCTGAAATGTTTTTTTTTTTTTGCCCTATGTTCAATTGGGCTTATAATATTTGATTTTTTTTTTTTTTATATCTAAAACAAAAAATCATATTTTAGGGCCCTATTTTCAGCTCAAATCTGGGGCCCAAGGTGCAGGCCTCTTTGGCCTACCCTCAGGGCCGGGCCTGAGAAGGTGGTGGTGTTGGATGAATGATGAATCCATGGTTTTAATTTTTGGGGATAAAAAATATGTAATTTTTAATAAATAAAGTACAATACTGATTTTCATCAACATATCAAAATAATAATAATAAAAAATTAAATAATATCAGTATTACATGGATCATTTTTTACTAACATCAGTATATAAGCATAGAATTTTAATCTAATATTATTCAACGTGATTTTTTATAAGCACTTCACTTACAAGAATTATAATAATCCATAAAAGAGCCAATCTTTTTTTCTCTAATAAAATTTCACTGCTTTTAGAAGAAAAAAAATAATAAAATCACCTTGTTGGTTCTAATTTTCTGAATTTAATTTTCTAAAAGTTGATTTTTTTTTAAGGAGGTGAGTATAATTTATTCAAAAATAAAATCATACACATTGTAATTTCACTAGACACATAATAAGTCTTCTTTGAGTATTTTAAGGGTGTGTTTGGGAAGAAAAAAAGATAGTCAAAAAGATTTTTTAAAAAATCACATAAAAAAGTTTTAAAAAATCATATAAAAAAGTTAAAAGATTCATTTCATTCTCTCTATTTTTTGTATTTTTATTTTTTTTTTGTTGTAGAAAGTCAAAAAATAATTTCTAAATATTTTAATTTTTTTCACCTCATATTTTAATTAAAATATCAAAAAATTATTTAAAAAGCCGCTTCCCAAATCACTTCTATACCATGATTAAATTCAACTCGGTTCATCTGTTTGAAAGATGGTACGTTTTAAATAAGCCACCTCCAATACCGACCACAATCTGCGGCACATCATGAATCAAAATATCAACTTCTGATTGCACACAAACCTCACCATTAATTAAAGTGGTGTAATTTGAAAATTTTGATTTATTTATTGTTTAGATATACTATAAATAATAATTTTATCTAGAAAGATATTTTATAAAAAAAGAAAAAGAAAAAAAGATAGGATGTACTGAGAGTAAGTTATAATTTTAAATAATTTAATAGAAAGTACTGATAAATTGGGCATACTAAAGTCATGTTTATTTGGCTCTTTGGGGAGGGGATTGAACTAATAGTCTGTGGGACTTTCCTATAAGCTACGTTTATTTGGTGGATTAGGTTGGTTGAGTTGTTAATGAGAGGATGGTTAGTGAAGAGATTTTTAATGTGGGGATTGTTAGTGAGGGAATTAAATAAAAGTATGTTTGTTTTAATAATAATATGAGAGATGGTTAGTGATAAGATTATTAAATTATTTTTATATAAAATAAATAAAAAAATTATTTTTATATAAAAAAAACTAAAACAAATGTTAAAACAAACAGGTACACTTGGTATATTAAAAAAAAAGAGGTAAAACCCCAAATATGAACTAACGCACAGATTAGTCCCGTATCTTTTCTGATGAACCAAAAAGTCCTAAAACGTACAGAATGACAAATAAGTCCTCCACCATCAGCGTGTTTATGTTTTCCAATGGAGGGCAATGTGGGTTTTGGGTACTGGCAAAATTACTGTTCTAGACATTAAACGCACTATAAGGTTTTATAGTTTTCTCTCGTTTTTTATCAAATCTTTGAACCTGCATAAGGAAACATTGGTAATCAGCATTTCCACATTCCAACATTACCATCTTGGCGGGTTGAAACCCTAAATGTGATTTTTGGATATTCGAAGACAGTTTATACAAATTCCACGTTCGTGAATAGGGAGGATCTGTAATTAGGTGTAAATATACATCACAACCATCACTTAGGAACATCACCGACTGCGATGGCCAGAGATTGGGATTGTCTTCTCCGGTGGTCTGACTGATAAACATTAACATCGTTAGAGTTAAGTGCCTTGTACGCCGACGTTTTAGCCATTGACGATGTGACTGACGATGACAATGAAGCTTGAAGGTGTGCTGTTTTTACAATTGCGTTTGTTGATGTATTTTGAACGATGTTGATGTTGATGACGTCGTTGATTTTTTACAGTTGCTGATGTTGATGATGTCGCTGATATTACTGATGTTTATGATGTCGATGATGTTGCTGATGTTGCTGATGTTGATGATATTGCTGATGTTGATGATGTCGCTAGCGGACTCGCATTCATTGGAGTATTTCTGACGAGCAATGGAAGAGTGGAGAAGAGTACAGACGAGTGTGAGCTCTTTCTTCAACTTTTCAAACGGCTCGAACACTACACCGGTAAGAGGCCGATTGTTTGAGCCCTTGGAAGTGCAAACCACAAACCCATTTCTGATCTCGACTTTCAAAGAAACCCCCAAAACAAAGGACCCAAATGGACTCAGATTGTCCCAATGAGGGTTAAAGAGAGAGAAAGTCGAAGCAGTTTGGAGAAGCATAATGGTGTTTGTAGAGAGAGAGAAACAGAGAGAGAGAGAGAGAGAGAGAGAGAAACAGAGAGGTTTATAGAAAGAGAAAATGAGGTTGAGGAAGAACAGGGAAAGATGAGAGAGTTTAGGAGTATCAGAACGAACGAGGTGGGAAAGTGAAGCTGCAATCAAAACTGATGAACTCTTTTTCATGGAGTTCACATTATAAAACGTGTAATGTAAACCAAACACCAACTGTGAATGTTGTTTTGTGATGTCCCAAAATATAACATTATAAACCAAACACCAAACTAGGAATGGTGAAACAACTTCCAGAAAAGTTCACAAAATCCCCTCCTACAAAATAGTAATGTTACAACATCCCTTAAACACACACACACCATGACAAATCAAAATGAAATCACAACATGGACAAAAATATAAACTCTATACATAATATATCAAAAACATATATCATACCAAAAATAAAAAGGATTAAATGGTTTAAGAAAAAAAAACACAGGACTAACTAAAGTAACATTTACCAAAATGGGATTTATGAGTAATTTTTTCAAAAAAAAATTAATTTTTTTTTTATTTTTATATAAAATAGATTCAATCCTCTCACTATTTTTCTAATCCCACCCAAAACCCAGTCAAGCTAATCCCCCTATTGAGAGAGATTACTGAGCCCCTTGCACTATCAATCCGTTCTCCCATTTTACTACCAAACATTCTGTGGGTGGGACCCACAATCATGATCACTACAAGAAAAAATACATCTGGTTACTAAATTTTTAGTCGCCAAAAGTCAGTTTTTAGTTGCCAAAAGTCGGTTTTTTAGTTTCCCCGACTAAATTTTTTAGTCACCGGTTTGGTCGCCGGAAGACAGTCAGGAAAGGTATTGGCGACTAAAAAACTTTTAGTTGCCAAAAAGCAAGTCTTTAGCGACCAAAACTTTGGTCGCCAATAATCAATTATATTTTTTAAATTATACATTTACCGACCAATGTTTTAGTCACCAATACTCAAGGAAACGGCGACCAAACCTTTTAGTCGCCAAAAGCTCATTTGTGAAAAAAAAAAAATTACACTCACTAGCTTCTCATCTACTCTTGTGGAGATTTGAACAATCAACCTCCCACATCATAAACCTTATACAACACACTCTTTCCACTATGCCTTTATAACACTATATAATTATATATGCAACATATATTATTTATATAGTACATAGACTCATATTAATATAAAAGTATATATATAAAGATAATTATTTTTTATTACATAATTTATGTAAAAATAAATTATTTACTAGAAAAAAAAGAGACCACTCTTGGCGACTAAACATAATTTTAGTCACCAATTCCATACTTTTGGCTACTAATTATTTTTTAGTTGTTAAAAAATTTAATTCCCTTGCTAAAATTACCACTTTTGGTGACTAAACTTTTTTTTAGTCACCAAAAAGCTTCACTTTTGGCTACTAAACATCTTTTTAGTCACCCAATACCTCACTTTTGGCTACTAAAATTTTTTTAGTCGGTAAAAGCATCACTTTTGGCGACCAAACATATTTTTAGTTGCCCAATGCCTCACTTTTGGCTACTAAATTTTTTTTAGTCGCCAAAAAGCCTTACTTTTGGCTACTTAAATTTTTTTAGTCGGTAAAAGCCATATATCGGCGACCAAACAGATTTTTAGTCGCCAAAACCTATACTTTTAGCTACTAAATTTTTTTAGTCGCCAAAAATCTTTACTTTTGGCTACTAATGCTTTTTTAGTCGCCAAAACCTATACTTTCAGCGACCAAAGGTGCTTTTTTAGTCGCCAAAGATACTTTTTCTTGTAGGGGATAGTCTAATCCGACCACTCAAACTGCGAAACAAACATGGCCGTAGAGTGTTTGGTTAGAGTCATGAGTTGGGAAATTAACTATCCCTTCGGACTAGTAATCTCTCCTATTGATAGGACTATCAATCCTATGGTGGCGTTGGAATTGGAAATTGAGAGGAGAGATTAGTGAATTTTTGAATAATTTTAATACAAAATTTATATTTTTTAGAACCAAAAAAAAAAATTATAATATTAAAAAATACTAAAAATTAAAATATATTAATACTATCTATAGTATTACTAATTCTGTGGTGTATAAACAAACACTATTTATCTTACATCTCTAACCTAATACCACCACATTAACAATTTTCTCACTCAAACCCACCGTACTCTTAAGAATTCTTTATTTCCAAAGTAATAATTAATGACATATATGTTAGGTTATTATGTGATGTCAACATTTTTGTTTTACAATATTATTCAGTGTGTTTGGTTTTAATTTTCTGAATTCAAATTTTTGAAGATTGAGCTTTTTATTTTTCGTATTTTCTTTTGATTTTAGTGAATAGTTTTTAAATTTTAAACAATTTTTTTTATTTTTTTAGATGCACCTCACTTAGATATATCTAAATATTAAAATATTTGTGAAAAAATATTTGAAAAGATTAATAAATATACAAAATATGAAAAATGTATTGAATTTTGTTTTTTTTTTTTGTATTTTTGATATTTAGTGAATTTTTTAAAAAAAATTCACAAATATTATACTTTTTAAGTGTATTTATATTTGGTGTATCTAAAAATTTAAAAATTTATTTAAAATATTTAAAAATTAATGAGAATAAAAAATATAAGAAAAATAAAAAATAAAATCTTTTAAAAAGTAAATTTGAAAATAAAAATTAGCGATAACCCTTTTTGCCCCCAATAATGCTAGGGGTTAGGAAAGGTTTATCAAGAAAGGTTTCATAAATGAGTTGGCATTAACGAACTCATATTGGTGGAGCCCCAATATATTATTAAAAAAAGAAAAAAAGAAAAAAGAAGAAGAGAAGTTGGAAAGACCATAGAGAGAGAAAGTTGAATACCTTCTTTTCAGAATAAATTGGGGAGAGAGAGAAAGATAAGCATCGTCCGAAGAGCAACCTACCTTCTTCGTCTTTGTCGTCGTTGACTGGTACTCCTCTCTTTCACTTAAGCATATTGCTAAATTTTTTATTGCTGAAAATCTTTGTTACTCACAGTCCCGCTGAATTTTATTGCTAAATTTTTTATCTTTGTTACTCTTCTTGAATTTTTTATTGCTAAATTTTCTGCTTGAATTTTTACAAATTTTCAGCTGAAAGTTAATAAAATAATTTAATTTTCTACTTAATTAGGGTTTTTTTGGCCTTTGTTATGAATAATTTTTTTCTAATTTGTTATTTACATTGTAGAGGTATGGATAAAGAAATATCGAGCGGATCAAATGAGGACTGTGACGAAATTGATATTGAGATTGAAATAGAAGACACAAAAAATGTAGAAGTTGAAATTAAGGATCCTAAAGTGGGAATGACATTTAAGTCAATTGATGAAATTTATGAATATTATTCAAGATATGGGAAGAGAAATGGTTTTGCGGTGTCGAAGAAATATTGTAAAAGGGGAGATGATGGGGAGAAAAAATATGTAACTATAGCTTGTACATGTGCTGGAAAGGCAAAAATCAAAACAAGCAATATAGTTAAACTACGCCCACAAACTAAAACATGATGCAAAGCTGGACTTAATGCAAATTTACAAGGCGATAGAACGTGGATACTGCGATCCTTAAGACTTGAGCATAACCATGAAATGAGTCCAAGTAAATCTCTTTTTTTCAAGCAAAATAGGATTCTTAAACCACATGTGAAAAGGAGACTTGAATTAAATGATAGTGCAGGGATTACGATGAACAAAATTTTTACTTCACTTGTGCTTGAAGCTGGAGGGCATGAGAAGTTGTCATATTTAGAGAAAGATTGTAGGAATCATATGGACAAAGTTCGTCGTTTGAAACTCGAGAAAGGAGATGCCACTGCAATGTATAATTATTTTGTGAAAATGGAAGCTGATAATTCAGAATTTTTTTGTGTCCTAGATTTGGATGAAGAGGGCAAATTACTATATGTATTTTGAGCTGATGTAAGGAGTAGGGCTGCATTTAAAGAGGTCATGCTGAACATCTGGAAAAAAAAATTCAATCAGAAAATTCATAATCAAATTAAATCATTGTTATCTCATAACAATTATGAACATTATGAGGTCATGCTCCATAAGAATCATTCGTCTAGTATTTTTCAACTTTTATAAATTTATGAGAATCAATCTTTTCTGATTCTTAGCTTTTATAAATTTATAAATTCATAAATTTCACAAATTCAAATAAACATTGACGGTAACTGATTATAAAATTAAATTTCACAAATTATTCATAACAAAGGCCACAAAAACCCTAATTCAGTAGAAGATTAAATTATTTTATTAATTTTCTGCTGAAAATTTGTAAAAATTCAAGCAAAAAATTCAGTAATAAAAATTTCAAGAAGAGTAACAAAGATAAAAAATTCAGCAACAAAATTCAGCGGGACTGTGAGTAACAAAGATTTTCAGCAATAAAAAATTCAGCAATATGTTTAAATGAAAGAGAAGAGTACCAGTCAACGACGACGAAGACGAAGAAGGTAGGTCGCTCTTCGGATGATGCTTATCTTTCTCTCTCTCCCCAATTCGTTCTTAGAGGAAGGTATTTAACTTCTCTCTCTATGTCTTTCCAACTTCGTTTTTATTTATTTATTTATTTATTATTTTTTAATAATAAATTACCAACTCATCCATGAAACCTTTCTTTCTAGCATTATTGTTTTCCCCTGCGGACCTTTCGCACCATCGCTAATTAAAAGTTGGATTACGCGCGTCATGTACAAATCTAATGGATTACTCGCGATGGGGATTGGCGTCCGCTGATGTCAAAAACAGGAGAAGTTAACGTGGAGAAGAAGGTGCTCGTAGTGGTGGTGTTGGATAGATGGATTCATGATTTTAATTTTTGGGGATAAAAAAATATGTGGTGGTGTTGGATTCGTGATTTTAATTTTTGGGATAAAGAATATGTAATTTTTAATAAATAAAATACAATACTGATTTTCATCAACATATCAAAATAATAATAATAAAAAATTAAATAATATCACTATTACATGGATCATTTTTTACTAATATCAATATATATATATATATTAGCGAAATAGTTTTTATTAATATAATTGAGTATAAAAATATAATCATAGAATTGAATATAATATTATTCAATGTGATTTTTTATAATTAATTCACTTACAAGAATTATAATAATCCATATAAGAGCCAATCTTTTTTTCTCTAATAAAATTTCATTGCTTTTAGAAGAAAAAAAATTAATAAAACCACCTTGTTGGTTCCAATTTTCTGAATTTAATTTCTAAAAGTTGATTTTTTTTTAAGGAGGTGAGTATCACTACAAAAAAATTGACTTTTTGCGACGGTAAAATACCGTCGCTAATACTCCTGATGCCGTCGCTAATACTTTTTGCGACGGCAACAGGGGGTCGCAACTGCAGGGGTTGCAAAAGAGTTTTTGCGACGGCAAGTGCCGTCGCTAATGTTTTGCGACGGCATTTTTGCCTTTTTTGCGACGGCATCGTGCAGTCGCTAATAACGTTTAAAATTTCTTGACTTTTTGGCGACGGCCCTATTTACCGTCGCTAAAAATGTTATTTGAGACGGCAAAAAATACCGTCGCTAATAGTCATTTGTTAAAAAAAAACACTGTTTTTTGCGACGGTGTGGTGCCGTTGCAAAAAGTATAGAAAAAATATGAAATTTTCTATTTTTGCGACAATGTAATACCGTCGCAAAAAATATTAAAAAATAATAAAATTTCTATTTTTTAATAAGATAATGTCGTAAATAAAAAGTAAAACAGAACAAAATTAATAAAAATAATAAAATTTTCTATTTTTTCCGACGGTGGTGCCATCTCTCACTCTCTAAGAGCTGATTATTTACATTTCATTCACAAAAACATCATAACAGAAAATAAAAATAAAAATTGATAAAACCATCAAATTCAATATTTTACAAAGAACAATAAAACTGTACATGTTCATAAAAGCTTATTTAAATTATAAAATTCACCCCAATCCTAAAAAAAAAAAAATAATAAAATAAAATAAAATAAAATCTAAAATTCACCAATCAGCACATTGGATATTTAAATGCACTTACAAAAAATAAAAAAATGAAAAATTTCCAACAAGATTTCAATTTTGAGCCTATTTCAAAAATCAAGCTGCAAATTCCTTACTTCTAGAATCAGATCTTCCCCTCGGCAAAATTTATCCTTTTGACCTACAAATAAATAGATAACAGTTGCAAATTATAATCTTTTGGAGAAACCAACTATTTAAACACCAGTAATGAAGACAATGAAGACTGTGGAAAGAACACTTACGTTGTCATCAGGAACAACTGCATATCTCTCAATTGGAGAAACCAAAACTTTCCCTGCTCACAAAAAATAATAATAATAATAATAATAATAATAATAATAATAATAATAATAATAATAATAATAATAATAACAATAATAATGGAATTCAATGTAGTCCAAAATAGTGTAATAAACTCTTATTGTAATATACCTGGGGAATTTTTTCATGTCTGATGGGAGTGGGAAGGGTTGGACTTAAAGGCACTACAACAAAACTAACTTTTTACGGCACCA
Organism: Camellia lanceoleosa; assembly: GCA_025200525.1. NCBI lineage: Eukaryota > Viridiplantae > Streptophyta > Magnoliopsida > Ericales > Theaceae > Camellia > Camellia lanceoleosa. Next base: position 56,275,580 of record CM045768.1, read on the forward strand.
CATCAACGGCATACAATAAATGCATGTTGTAGTTTCTCACTTTTACGACTTGCTTTTTTTGCATGTTGTAAATACTTTTCCAACCACGGCTTGTCTATTGTGTAGGCTGTGAATGATAATAATGATGATTTTTTTACGGCTTGCAATGCACGTCGTAAATAATAAAACTTTTTACGACATGTATATGGCGTGCTGTTAATACATTAATTATAAACGACGCACATAAACTAGTCGTGAAAAGTGAATACTTTTCATGACGCACACAATGCCTACCGTTAAAAGTATTACACTTTTTACGACACACATCGCCTGTCATTAAAAATATTATTTTTTTACGACGCACAATACATGTCGTGAATTGTATGATAAAAAAAAAAAAAAAAACAAAACAAAAAAGCGCCCAAATGAAATTTTGTGGCGCCAATTCACAAATCTTCCCAGCGTTGATCTACTTCACTTCACCATTTTGAGCCCTAATTTGAGAGAAAATCCCCATTTGAAGAGAAAGAAAAAAAGGCTCTCTCTCTCTCTCTCTATATCTCTCTCTCACTCCAAACCCATCGCCCCCCATCTCTCTCTCTCTCTCTCTCTCTCTCTCTCTCTCAAAACCCCTCTCAAATCATCCACCTTCATCCTCTCTACAAGGCCCTTCGATTTCCCTCAAAGCCCCTCTCCAACCCCAATTTACAACGATTCGGATGTAAAGTCGAAGCCTTGGAAGCGACTCATCAAGAACTCCTAATTTTGGAATCGGGGAAGAGGATGATGGGGAAGAATTGGGGGATTTTGTGAGGGAAAAGTTGGACTACGATGATTTCGGGGATGGAAAGAGGAAGAAGTTTGAGAAAGATGGTATTTGTAGTAGTAGGAAGAGGGACAGACATTAAGAAACACACGTTCACTCTCTACCCTTCTCGTTCTCTACCCTAGCTACTCCTCTTCAATAGCCACGACTTTGCCCATTCTCCTTCTTCGGCGCTATTACCGACATTGTATCTCTGAGCTAGCATTAGCGCTGCCGTCGTCTCTTCGAGTATTCAAGAATTAGGGACAGACATTGTAGACACCCCATTTTTGACCGACCTTAAGACTCAGACGTCACCGATTGAGCGCTCAGTGATGTTGCATATTGTGCTCGTTCTGAGGTTGCGGAGTCTCGGCTGCGAGCCTTGCCTCCGGACTTCTGGACTCTTTTGTGCCTTGCCTCGATTTGCGAACCAGGCCCCGTTTTCTTTGTTTCTCTTCCCGAAAGGAGGGAGAGGTCTCGTAGATCATCTCTCAGTGGCCGTAGGCTACGTTTCGTGGTCATAGGCCATTTATCCCATTTGGAGCCCGGTTCCCGATTTTCAGAGCCGTCGATCGTGTGCCTTGGTTCGGGACCGCTTAACCACCTCCGTTTGCTCCGTTGTTTTTGCACACACCTTGTTTCCTCTCTATAGAGGAACACTGTGGTCCGAGAGACCAACTTCATGGTCAAACACCACCTCCGGTGCTTAACAGTCAGTTTTCGGGGCCCCGGGCTGCGTGTTTCGGCCCCCGAACCTTCAATTTGCATCGGTTTGAGTTCATTTTTGGCAGGGACCTTATTTTCATTGTTATGAAGGTCGTAGAAGGGTGGGAGGCCAGCAATTGTTCTGAAAGCTAGCTTTATTCCTTCATCGCTCTCCGTCGCCCGTTTTCCTTGCTAGAAAGCTGATGTTGACCATCCCCGGGCCACTTTTTTGGGCCACCAACCACATATTTGTGTTGTACACACCTGGGAGGCCACCAATATGTCATGGCCGGCCAGCAATTGTTCCTGACCCTTTTGAACCCATCTGAAAAGTTGGGTTTTCTCTCTCCTGGTTCACATTTTCAGGGTTTCAACCACATAGCTGTGTTGTGCACACATGGGAGGCCACCAATATGGGTGGCCGACCAGCTTTCTCTGTTTGAACCTTTTGACCCTAGCCGGCCGGCCAAGGGTGGTGGCCGGCCGGCCACCTGAGCTTTCAAAAACTGGTCGGCCATGATCCTCACTACTGGTTCCTTACAAATACACCCTCCTTTTCCCCCCAGACTCTGTATCCGATGGGGGAACTTTTGGGGGAGAAATTTGAATTTCATTTTCCCCCTTTTTCTTGCCCCTCTCCCTCTTTAAAACCAACGCCCTTAGCTTCATTTTAGAGGTTGAAAAAAATCATTTGGGAGCTTTGCATACAAACCTCCATCTCTCTCTATTCCAAGCTCCAAAACCCTAGCTTCTTGGCCATTTTATACACCAACCCATAACACCACACCTCCACACTCCATTCCAGCCCCTTGGAGGTTATTTGCAAAGGGTGGAAGCTCATTTCCTTGGACCAAAAGTTGCTGGAAAGTTATGCTACAAGGGTAAGCTCCTATTTTCCCTTTTCTTGCACTATCATGTTCTATATCTTAGTCCCTTTTTCTTACATTTTTGGGCTCCGACCCAAACTGAAAATAGTCCTATTTTGAGCTCCTCTCCATGTTTGATCAAGGATCTTTTGCTGTTTGAGGTCTCCTACTACCTCTTCTCCCTTTATCCCTCTTTTAGGCCTATTTTTGCATGATATTTTAGCCTCACTTGTGTTCATTTTCGAGACTTGATGTAAACTGTAAAGTGCCTTGTTTTGAGTCCCTCTTCAACTTTGTTGAAGGGCCCTCCTCTGTTTGAGGCCATAAGATACCACTTGCCTCTTTGTCCCTCTTTTAGCCTTTTTCTTGCATGATAGGTTAGCCTCACTTGTGTTTATTTTCGTGGCTTGATGTAAACTGTAAAGTGCCTTGTTTTGAGCCCCTCTTCACATTTGTTGTAGGGCTCTTTGCTATTTGGGGCCGGCTTCTGCCCCTTGTCTCTATTCTCTCTTTTAGGGCCATTTTTGCATGATAATTTAGCCTTATTTGTGTTCATTTTTGAGACTTGTTGTAAACTGGAAAAAGGCTTGTTTTGACATCATCTTCATGTTTTATCAAGGTTCCATTTTCTTTTGAGGTCATATGCTATCTTGTATGCTTGGTTGCCTCCTATTTTGACCCTTACACCCTAGCCCTTGTTGCATGCCTTGTTTGACCTTCTAGCCACTGGAATCCAGTGGATTTCCAGTGGCTTTGATGCTGTTTTGAGCCTCCAAGTTAGAGGGGGGTGACCCCCTCTCACCTTGACTTGTTTGATGGCCATTAGGCATTCCTGTATAATTAGGATCATGCATGATTTCTAATTAGCTTCTGTTTTGGCTTGGAGTACTCGGTAAGTTTTTATGCTTTAGCATCCTTGCATGCATGTGAGTGACTGCCATGATAGCATGCTTACCATGAGGCTATGTGCTTATATGATATATCTGCCTGAATGCCTGTGGGTGAAGGTTGGGTTGTTTGGATTGAAACAAATCATCAACTGTGAGTTTTAAGCCCACTAGATAGTGGAAAAGCCATCTTTTTTTAAGCCCACCTGAGGGTGGCAAAATCTACATTTTAAGCCTACTTGTGAGTAGCAAACCATCTTTCAAAAACAAACATGAAATGTTTTGTTCCAATTCAGGCGACCTGGTCTATACTTGTATGCTGTGCGCATTACATAGTAAATCTAGACTAATAACCGGAATAAGAACGCATAATGTTTTCAAAACTAGATATCATGGTTAGTAGAGGCCGATCTTTGATCGGGCGGCGAAATGCTCAGTGACCTTCCCCAATCGTACCCAAGTTCCCGAGCCGAGGCAACTTTGGTGATGACGGACACGTGGCCTTAGGTATAAGTCAGGGTTTCCTAAATTTTTCAAAATAAAAATATTTAGGTGACGACTCTGTATCTGGCAAAACAGTCCATATTTGGCACTTCTTTTCAAAAATCTGTTTTTCTCAAAACGATTTGCCGGATTTGGACTCTTTGGTTCAGATTACGAACCGTGACAATTTGAGTCCTTGAACTGTAATGAGCCCAAAATGAATGGAACGGGGGGCTCATTTCCTCCCGGGGCGTTCGGGGACGTCTACAGACATTGAGAAACATCACGAGGTATTTTTTATCCCTTCTCTATCTCTCTGTGAATGTACTTTTCATCTTCTCTCTCTCGGTTTGGTTTTGAATATTTTGTTTCATTTCTTTTTTACGATTGCTTTGTTTTTTGACTACCCATTTGTATATCTTTATTCTCTCTCTGTTTGGGTTTTATTTTCTTAGATTTCCTTAACTTCTCTTCATGTACGCTACGTATTTGATCAAATGTCACAATGTACAAGCAGAACTTCTTTGAAAATTTAGATTATTTTATTTGCTTTACTTGTTTATATTGGGTACTGATTTGTATTGGGCGACTGGTGATGTCTTGCTACTGACTTACCAATAGAATAAGAAACAGTTTGATGCTCTAGTTGGGTGTGTTTGGCTGCGTTTTTGGGAGCTTGAAGCTGTTGTAGCGTCGCTAAGACCTCTGCCATTCGTGGTCGGAGTTTGGGCTCAGTGCTTAAACACTGTAAGGCAACTGTAGCAGCTGCATAAGCTCATTTTTGGTACTAACCCTCAAACTTTGTGTCCATTATTCTGAATAATTCTCGTTTGTCGCCCAAATACGCCTTTGTCCAGTCCACTAGGTTCTGTTCCACGCCAGCCTTTGATTTGTCGACAGCGCGATGTCCGGATAATAGTTCCAACAAAACAACCCCGAAGTTGTATATATCACTTTTTGTAGACAACCGACCTGTGCATCAACAAGCGCTTTAGTACAAATTTACCATTACCCCATGCATCATGAATACGGATACAGGATACGGATATGACAATACAACAAAATTTTAAAAAGTAATATGCAGATATGGCTAGGTTACAATAAAAAACATTATAATTTTAGTATTATATTATACATGAGCTCAAAGAATAGTGAGAATCTATTATTTATGAATTAGTTTAAAAGTCAATAGTATGCTTAAGTGGATACGTTAATTTGATAAAATCTCAAAAAGTAGAATACTACTTCAATCTCACTATTTTTTTATTTAGAAAGAAATAGAAAATATTGAAAAATTATTCTTGTATTTATTCTAACAATTATCTATATAATAAGGAAGAAAGGTTTTTGAAAATATAGAAAATGTATCAGAGATACATTTGATATTAACGGCTGAGTTGCATCTTAAGTTTATGTTGCTGGCTCAGATTGGTTGAGATGAATGATGATTGCTGTCTAAAGAAACCTATTATGTTCCCCCCACCTGCCCTCTCTCTATCTCTATCTCTCTCACTCTCACTCTCACTCTGTTCTTCAACAGAAGCAAAGAAACCCACCCGACGCTTCTCCACGTCTCAACCCCTCTACCTTCCCTCTCTATCTCTATCTCTATCTCTATCTCTATCTCTATCTCTTTCTCTTTCTCTCTCTCTTGCTCTCGCTCTCTCTTTCACTCTCTATTCTTCTTCTTGAACAGAAGTCCACCCTCTCTATCACAACCGATGCTCCTCCTCCTCCTCCTTCGTCACGTCCCTCTTCATCAACCGTTCGATTTCAATTCTCTTCATCGACACCCACCCTCTTCGCTACCGACGCTCCTCCTCCTCCTTCTCCTTGGTCACGCTCCTCTTCATCGCAAGGCAAGATTCCCTTACAACCCTTTTTGATTTCAATATTGTTTTGTGGTTTTGATTTCAATATCCAGAAGAGTTGGGGCTTTGATTTTTGTTTTTCTAAACCTTAAATTGATTTGTTAATTAGGTATTTTCTGGATATCATTTTTACGTATTTGGATTGCTCTAAAACAATTCTCCGAAAAACACCATTTCGGTTATAGAGCTCTCTGTATATACCGCTTCGCATTGATCTGCGAGTGTTTTTGTGTTTTTTTTTTTGATAGTGACTTCAATTCCATTGTTGGTTTCGATTAGTTTGTAATTGTGTGTATGTGTAGTTGATGTGTTTCAAATTATGTTGATTTGTTTGTACCCAATTGTGTTGATTTGTGTTTCAAATTAGTTTGTAATTGTGTTGATTTGTTTGTAACCAATTGGTTTGTGATTGTGTTTGTTTCGCATTGATCTGTTGATTTGTTTTCTTTTTATTGGGTTTTGAGTTTTAAGACTTAATAGAAGTAGTTTTGTTGGTGGGTTGGTGTCATTGGATTTGTTTGATGGAAACTTAGGAGTGTTTCTACGTTTGGAGCTAATTTGGTGAGCTGGGTCTGAATTTGGAGGTGAATTCAGGATTGGGAAGAGGAATTATATACATTTGGGTGTGTTGTTTGTTGGTGGTATTGAGGTCTATAATGGTTATAATAAATCTGTTTGTTTATCATCATTATCATCAAAGTTTGATTGTTTATCTGGGTTTATGAGGTAATTGAATTTGGGGTTTTCAATCTATGTAAACTATTGAGGCAATTGGATTTGTGTTTTTATCAATCAACCAACACTTTTATGAAATAAAAGTTCTTACCAGTATTTATCATATGAACCTCAACAAAGTCTCTAGAGTTTCTTAGTTTGTTAATGCTTTGTTTGCCTGCCAAGAAAACTTAGGGAAAGAAAAACTTAGCAAAAGAAACACAATAATAAAAGTAAATTTACTTTTTTTTTTCCCCTGGTTTTAGTACGCTAAGAAATTATATGAATTTTCATATCCCCATCCTCCCCTATGTCCTTTTGGATTCTTGACTTTTTGTTGGAAAATAGAAGAAAATGCGCAGAAAATGCTAAACAAATTAAGCCATTTTCAAGCATCTTCCCTCACTCATTGCACAAAGGCAGTACAAAACAAACATCGAAACTGATTTCTCTTTTACTTTCCCTGTGTTTTTATTTCTTGATTTTCATGGCTCTTCTTTTCCAGATTTCTTTGTTCCAGCCACAACCACATCATCGCTGTTCCGCCGTTCAAAGATAATTTGATTTTTCTTTCTCTCCCTTTCTCCCTTTGAGTAATTGATGATTTTCTTTGTTCAATCTCATGATTTTGCTGTTTGAAGTGTATAAAGGCACGGTGTAAATAAGCGTTTCTCCCATTCTCCTCATTATTACATGCCAAGAGGAACTCACCTCCCATCCCACCATCATTGACCACCTCTCTCAAACTGTCTGAAACTCTCCTATTCTCCCTACCAATAATTGCAACAAAGCTATAAAAAAATTCAATTAAAAAATACATAAAATGAAAATCTTTGATCCTTTGCCATACATAAAATGAAAATCTTTCTTCAATAAAGCTCAAGTTTTTAGTTATTTTTTTTTATTTGGTTTCAGATCAGATGATAAAATTAAAAAAAAAAAAAAAGCTTTTTCAACTTTTTATTTTTTTTGAACAGAGGTCAATACAAAAACAGCACAGCATAAAAAACTAAACCAAATCATAGATGCCACAAGCCCAGGAGGTGGGTTAGAAACCCAATCAAGAGGGAGGATGTTCCAAAGATGGTGATGAGCCACCCAATGGGTCTTTCCCAATTCTTCTATTCGTGCAATCGCTCTCGAATTCTTAATCGACCAAACCCATCTGGGTTTTATTATTTGCGTAACGCGGTTCGATTGAAATCGCTCCAAAAAACATAGGTTTGGTCTTGATTTGATTTGATCGATGTGGGTTTTGGTGTTATTGTCAATTATGTGTCTTTTGGTGACTAATTAGATAAGTGTTTGTGTGGTTGGAAAATTTGGTAGATGTTGGATTGAAGAGAAGATGTGATTGCAAGCTAAGCTTTTTCAGACCCTATCAGAAGGTTGTGAGTGAAAGAGATAAGTTGTTTTGGAGCATTCATGTAACGACCCAGAATCGTATGATGTCATTCTCAATAATTAATTATGTGTTTATATGATTTAATTGAGAAATATCTGTTTGAATTAGTAAAATATCTGTTGGAATTACGACTTCGGGACTGAAATTGACTACCGTAATGGGTTCAGAAAATGAAACTGAATATGTCTATGTGATGCCGGGAATTTTTAGAACCTTTTGGTAAAATAAATTGAGGACTGAATTTCGTCTGATTCGCTAAGCTCTGTTTGGTTTGTAAGTGTTGGCACAATTCCTTGTTTTGATGTTATATATGACTTAGAGATAGGGATTGTTGACTCATTTGACTCAAAGCAAAAAGAAGAAAATCTAAGAGAGAGAGAGAGAGAGGAGTTCGTGGGAGAGGGAAAGCAAGGGAGAAGAAGAGAAGAAAAAGGGGTTTAAGCTCAACCTTCTTAATCAAGTGTTTAAGGTAAGGATCCTCTCCTATTTTCTTGAGATATAGTGGCAGCATCAATGATCTTGTAGTATATGAATTGTTTGAAAGAGAATCTATGTTTCAATTGAGCATCTATGGCATGATTTAAGTCATATTTGGCAAATTGAGGTAGAACCTCCATGGATATAGAGATATGAAGCTTGTATGTATATGTTTATGGATTTCCATCTTGATTCATGGGTTTTGATCTTGTTTATGTCCATGTGAGTTTTGATTGAAGATGTAATAGTGTAATCAAGTTGTTAATCAAGTGTTTGGAACTTGGTAATCATGTATTTGAAATGGATTTTTCAAAGAAAGGATGAAGTGTAGAAGAAGAACCAGAATTTCAGGCTTTCGCAGGGTCCGCTCGAGCGGAGGGGAGCCCGCTCGAGCGTAGAAATCACCCTTCCAGCGGATTTTCGGCGGTTCTGATCGCTCGGCGGACAAATGGGCGCTTCGGCGGAAGGCTTTTACCAGAAAATTTTGGGAAGTTGTATCTATGAATGTTAACACGTTACTTGCATCATTTGTCATCTTATGAGCATGAAATGGGTATGAATTACATGAATTACATGAGGCGAAATGAAAGAATGAAAGCGAAGTAAAGGAAAGAATGAAGTACGTGATTAATGAAACTGTATATTGAGAAATGTGCTATAATGTTATTGTTGCAGGTCAAATTGAGAAGACCGTGCCATCGGTTTCGGAAACCCTCTGTAAGTAACATTTCTGTAAATGATATGTTCTTATGAAAGTATGTTCAAAGTGATACGTTATGAAAGATTATGAAATGATAATGTTTTCTGTGAACGAATGTTCTATTGCAAACCTAGTATGGCATCCATAGTCAGTTGAGTCATGGGGCGAACATGCAGCCCATGCGTCATGAGTCATGGGAAGCGGCATGGAAGGACAAGCCCATGACCCGATTCTGAGATCTCGGTATGTGTTTAATCGGTGTCCGGGACCGGTTACTCTAGTCGTTAGTCGACACATGTTATGTTCTATGGAGTATGCCATTATGTATGTTCTTATAATGACGAATGACTGGAGTATGTTTATGACTGTTTATTATGGTTTTATAAAATGTTGGACTTCGTTCACTAACCCTTTACTTTAATGTTACTTGCTGAGCTTTAGCTCATTGTTTGTATTTATGTATTTATAGGTGAGCAACCTGGGAGCCAAGTCTAGGCGGAGTCTCGGACCGAGCCGCCGTTTTGAAAGCCTACCGTTTTGAGTGCTCTGAGCCGGAGCTAGGCCTGGAAGGCCGTTTTGAGAGCTTTTCTTTTGTCTTGCATCTGTAGCATATATTTATGTTTTGTATATGACTTGGTTTATGTCATGTGTAGTTGGTGGGTAAATTAACATTATTTTTTTTGGCATGTAATGCTTGTTTATATAAATGCACAGCTCTTGGACTATTAGTTTTCTTTTCGCTTCTGCGAGCCCCGTTTTATTTATGTTATGTATAGAAAGGCCTGTGGTAATCTAGGATTACTGGCCGGTCTCGTTACCGAACTTCTGGGGGCGGGTTCGGGGCGTGACAATTCAGTTCTTGCAAAGAGAAATCTGAGAGTCAAACAGAAGGTAAGGGCATGAATATGATTTTATGTAATTGTATGCAGTACTTATTTGTTGGATGTAAGATTTTATTTTTTTTATTATTTTTTTTTGGTGTATTAAAGTTTGTGATTTTTTGAGTTATGGGAGATGGGTTTGAACTTTATTGACCTATTCAACTCTTGGTTATGGCCTGAATAAGGATATGGTTCAATTGATGTATTCAAACTTTAGGGTTGTTTGCCTATGCCATTTTTTTCATTTTTTTAAAAAAATTTTGTATTCAGACTCTGATTTTCTGTCGGCCTGTATTGATTTTTTTGTTGGTTTCAAATTCTAAGAATTTTCTGTCGGGCTGTATTGTAAGAATGTTTTCAAAGTGTAATTTTGGTTCATTATGGTGATTTGCTTGGGAAAAGAAATTGATATGCAATTCTCTCTATTCAATAAACTGTTATTATATGCATTATAAATGAGTTTGTATCTCTCCATCTAAGATTCTAAGAATCTGTTGGGTTAAGATTCTAAGAATTTTGTATGCATTATTAATTTTTTGAATCTGTTGGGTTAAGATTCTAAGAATTTTTTGAACTCCTAATCGTTGGGTGTTTGTTCTATTGGGTTGTTTTTTTTAACCATTTCCATGCTCTGTTTTTTTTTTTTTTTTTTTTAATTTGTATTCAAAGTTAGATTTTTTTGTAATGGAAAAGTATTTGATTCTAATGAAACTTAGAATCTGTTGGATTCAAAACATCCCCTAAATCCAAAAATATATTTTCAGCTCCCAAAACTCTCAAACCTGTTTTTGAGAACCTGTTTTTTATCACAAAATATAGAGCAGTAATATATCCCAAAACTCTTAAACCTGTTGGGTTCAAAATATATTTTTTAGAACCTGTTTTTGAGGTTTAAAAAATATATTTTTTGTAATGGAAAAGATATGCTCCTTGTTAGTAGTCATCTTGGGCATGTAATTGATCGTATATATATGTATATGCATATCTTAGCTTGGTGGCGGGTTGTTGATTTTGCTAAGATAAGAGGCTTTTTTTTTCCATAATTTTAGCTTGCTAAAACATCCCCTAAATCCAAAAATATATTTTTAGCTCCCAAAACTCTCAAACCTGTTTTTGAGAACCTATTTTTTATCACAAAATATGTTACTGTAATATATTACTTGATCACAGTAATATATCCCAAAACTCTCAAACCTGTTGGGTTCAAGATATATTTTTTAGAACCTGTTTTTGAGGTTTAAAAAATATATTTTTTGTAATGGAAAAGATATGCTCCATGTTAGTAGTCATTTTGGGCATGTAATTGATCGTATATATATGTATGTGCATATCTTAGCTTGGTGGCGGGTTGTTGATTTTGCTTTGATTTTCTGTCGGGCTGTATTGATTTTTTGTTGGTTTCAGATTCTAAGAATGCATCAGAGATACATTTTGTTTAAGGGTTGAGATCAATCCCAAGTATATATCAATGGTAAAGCAAGACTGTTGTTGTTTTACTTCCTGCCCAAACATTTCTCTCCCTAACCATGTCTGCCCAAATCTGCCTCCCTTCCACCTTCCCTTTCTATCTCTCTTTCACTCTCTGTTCTTCTGCTTGAACAGAACAAAAAAAATCCTTTGGTCGCTATTGTAATGCTATCATTGATTTCAGCTCAGAAGGTAATTTTGTTGATTTCGGTCGCTGTTGATTTTGTTGTTTCTCTCATCTCCTCTTTCGAACTATCATTGATTATGTTGATTGTGTTGTTTTTCTCCTCTCCTCCTTCAAATTGGCTGATGGCTTTTTCATGGCTGTATCTATTTTTATTTTTATGTTTGGCTGTGTTGGGTTACCATTTTTACGTTGAAGTTCCCTTGTTGACGCTGCTCCTCCTTCGGCTCCCTTCGAACTCGCACTCGCACTCGCAAGGTAAGACTTCGAACTCGCTGCTCTTAATCACTGTTGTGTTTTCCCATTTCTCTACTCTTGAGCGCTGTTGTTGGTTTATTATGTTGTTTGGATTTGTCTAATTCTCCAACTTGAATGAGTAATTTTTGGTTTTGTAGTTTAGGTGTCTGACAAAATGTCTATGAGTCCTTCATATTGGATTGGAATTTTAGGAAGTTAGGAGACATGAGCATCCTGAAGGAGTTGGAAAACTTTGTTCTTTACCTGCTCGCAAAACTTTTTGCTTTATTGTTGACTATAAACTATGTTCACACCAATATTTTTGTTCATGCTTTATGCAAAAAAAATAAACATAAATTTCTATTTTCCATAAACAAAATACTAAAACTAACACATTACCAAACAAAATGTGAGATACACTCTTTTCATTTCTCCTTGCAATATCTGTTCCAGAAATGAAAAATAATACATGGAAGTGTAAGGTATGCATTCCTTTTAAGCACTAAATTGTATAGATTTAGTCAGTTTGTTTTTTATTTCTTTGCCAGGAAATAACAACCACTTTTTATAATAGGAATGCACTTACAAATACTTGGTAGTATGGGATTTGTTACATTTGAGAGGGACACAAATGCCTTGAGAGACAGAAAAGTATTGATACCTAGAATAATAAACTCCAATTCCCTCTCAAAACAAGAATGAAATCAGAATTAAAAAAATCCCAGCGTTGCTATAAAAAATAAAGAATAAAAAGACATCCAGAGAGATTGCCCCCATTTTGGTCTAATAATAACCCAGATACCCTGTAACATCAATGGGCAATTTTGGCCACAATTTTCTCCAACCAAGAAAGCAATATCAGAATAATGGTTCTAGACCTTTCTGTTCAACTAAAAAATAAATAAACATATAATTTCACAGCCATTCCCATAATTAGATTTTGATTTCTGACAAACAAATAAGGTATGTGTACAATACTTTTGAGATCACATAGTTATGAACAAATATCAAACTTCTATTTCATTCAAGCTAGAATAAGCTCCTTTTGCTTAGGATAGACATGTTTATAAACCAAATTCAATATTTTATGACATAATTCCTGACCATATAGTCAATTTTCTGTCAGGAACAGAACCCCAATTTAAAACAACATTATGCCAAGAGGTGTTTAAATAATCATCTAAATATCGATGACCTCTAATTCCAGTTTTGCACGCCAGGCTGTTTTGGGAGATGATGAGCAGAAACTGGTTAAATGAGAGAAGAATAGTGTTTGGCCTCGGAGAAAGAGGATGACTTATTGAAAGAGTTCATGAAAAGGCAAGGAATCAGACATTAGTTAAGAATTGGAGGCAAGTAATCTTAGTGACATTTTTTTTTCATTTTTCTTTTTTATATGTCGTGACTGAGGAGGATGAACCAGAAACTTCTTACTATTTTTGGGTCTCACAGGTACTGACTCAACACACACACACATAGTTAATGAAATGTTTGATTCTTTAATGAGAAATCGTTGTTAATTTTTTATTTATAAAATGGGTTTTTCTATATTATGAGTTTTTCTATTGTTTGCTAAATACTCATAAACGTATACGGATCTATAAATACTTCTAAGTTTGCTAAATACTCTTGAAATACTGATATGGATTTTCTTATATTTATTGGGCTTTTTGTGTTTTTCTATTTTTTTTTCCCTTTATCTAGGAGTGGGGATTGGTAAGCTGTGATAAAAAAATATATATATTGTTTCCGTATTGCCTATTACTTTTTTAAGACCCTGTAAACAATTGTCCCCTTATTGCATGTTGTTGATTTGTTGTTTTATCCATTGAATTTTATTATATCAGTTTAGTCTTAATAGTTTATTTAATTTCAATATAAATTTTGTTGGTTGCTGCCCATAAGCTAACCAAATAGATCCAAAGGGGTTGGTTTGATATTTTGCTTATGGTCATGTATTGCTTAACAAATATTCAAAATTTATTTAAGGTTGGAAGCAAAATGAATCTGAATCGATGTAGGTGAAAATTGAAGAAGGTGATGAAGGGTTACATACACAAAACTGATAGGACTAAATTGATATAATAAATGGTTTTGGGTTTTTGGACAAAATAAATGGGTTTTTTTAGGCTGTATTGATTTGTAAATAATGGAGGACTTAAGTTAGTTAGAATTTGTTGTTAAATTACCAAGCGAAGAGTTTGCTTTTTGAATCTTATTTTATTAAATTCTTTCTTAAGAACACTTCTTTCTTAAATTTTCCCTCTAACCTTATGTGATCCAATAAAGGAAGTTCCAAAAAGAAAGAGTTAAAAAAAATAAAACCCGAAGAAAATATTGATTGATTTTTGTAAATTAATGTTTTTATCAGTCATTAATTTGTATTTGTGTTGACAATGTGTTGTGTTTGTTCGTAATGTTCGCATTGGGTAACCAATTATTATTTTGCAACAATGTTGGTGTTTAGTATGAATTGGGTGGTCTATAAAAAACCTTTCATTAGTGTGACAGTGCATGCGTTTTTTTGAATTGGACAGTTTCTTTTAATTATCATATTCGCTTTTTTTTTTTCTGTATTTTATAGGTGGATGAAGACTAGAAGCGAATGGTAATATTGACTCCCTTTTTACAGGTCTACATTTTTTAAAGCTTAAGTTTTTCTTATCTCTCTAATGATTTTGTATTTACTGTTGTGTAAACTAAACGTGTACTTCTTTGATTGATGAGTGTTGAAAGAGGGGCAATCTCGAGGGCAGAATTTACACTATTTTTGGTTTTATCGTTGACAAACTTTGAAAATAATTGACGTTATATAAAGTTAAAGATTATTTAGAGGCAGATTGATGTTGTGTAAACTTATATAGATTTGGTTTGGTTTGAGAGGTAGACATTTGGAGGTGTTTGTTATTTAGATTTTGATCAAGAATACCATTTTCGTATTGGCATGGTGTGCTCCAAAGGGAGAACACCATTTTGTTTTTCCTCTTATTTTGAAGTTGTGTCTATAATAAATGGGATCCTCTTGCTCAAATGTATGTTATCTATTCATTTTTTGTATGTCATGGGAAAACAGAATTTTAGGTATACTTGATTCTTAATGTTCCTAGCTTAAGAGAGAGTGATAAATGAAAATTATTCAAACAAAACATTATTGACACCGTGCCTTTAGGCACGGGCATACACTAGTACTCTAATATTATGCAAAAAATTATTTCAATTTCAACTTTATAATAACCTAGATGTGTGACCTATAGTGTCTAAAAAGTATCGGGTACTTCTCAAATTGAAATCAAGCATTGGATACGTATTTGCGAGTATCAGTACCCAATACAAATACATAATTTTGAGAGTCCTTTAGTTGAATCTAATTGCTATGCTATAACACAGCTTCTTATCTTATGGTTCATTTGTGTTGCTCATATAATATTGATGATGGTTTCAATTTTGTTTCACTTAAAGAAAGATAAGAAATGGTATAAACCCATATCACCACTTCTCCTAATTGATCAATATTTATCTTGCCTGGCTAACTGATATGACTCTATTTTACATGTTTTTTAAACCAACCCAACCCAAAAAATAGATTTTATATGATGCGTAAATTACCTAGTAATTTATATAAGACAGACCACATAAAACTTCAACCGTAGGAGGCATTATTTTATTATCTTCTTTTGTTCTCTCTCTATCTCACCCTGTAAAAAAAAATATATATATAGAAATTATGTCTTTCCTCAAATCCATGTTTCCGCTAGTTTCGCTTGAGGAATTATATTCAAGAGCTTTAAAAATAAAGTCCAGTCTATGTGCAAAACTAGAATTGATTAAATGAAGAAAATGGCTTTGGAACATCCTTTCTTTTTTTTAAAGTGCCGGTGTATAGTCCGACCTTGCCTCATGTCACCTCTACATAACTTAGATGCCTCCACATATCAGCAAATTCATGCGACACATAGGCCTTTATGTTAGGGCATGACTCTGCTCCAGCTCCGGCTCCGCTTTATTAGGTTGAGCCATTCTTGTACCTAATCATAGATCAATGCATATGGTGCCATGACTTTGGACCTGGACATTGAAGGCAACATATCTAGACACTCTTCAATCCCCATATGCGCAATATGCAAACTTGGTACACAATTATTTTCCTTCATTGACTTAGCCATGTATATGCCTTGGTGCATGGGAGTTGCTTGAGCTTGATTTGGTGTCATGGTGTAGTCCATCCACAAGTACCAAAAATACTTGTGGGGAGGGAATGTGTTTGAAACACAAGTAGAATAACAATTCTTAGATACTCCTAGAAACTTTTGTTTGAATTTAAAATAAAATTTCATAGTTTCAAATATTTCAATGCCACTTATTGGATTCTTCTCTACTAGTCCCTAGCACAATCTATGTAGTGAATCTCTCAATAAGAACCTTGTTAAGAATTCTTCGGAATGCAACTCCCACACTATAAATGTCTTGAAATATTTCTAATAAGAGTACATCATTTACATGGCCAACATTATATGTGGTGGACAACTATTAATAGAATAAGAGAATATATAACAAAAGTTAAACACAAATATAATGAGAAAACAAGTATTAGGAGTATGCATCATATATATGACATTTGTGGAATTTTATCTTCTAAATTTTTTAAAGAGGGGATATCAAAAAAATGGGAAATGGGAAAATAATTTCAAATTGATGGAGGTACAAGAGACTTACACAAATCTAGTACATGAACCACTTTTTTTAAAATTATGAATTTCATATTTACGAGTTAATTAGATGTTGCAAAATATAATAATTTCTTTTAGCTAGTACTTGTCATTGCACTCCTAGTTATTCGCATGCTTTCATGTTCTTTGATTTCTATTATTACAGGGTTCTCTATACTACTTCCTATTGGTAGTGGATATTGATAAGTATTTAACAACTAACCACTCCACTACAATGAGACTTTATTCTGGTCAAAATCTAACAATGCTGCTTTGCTGGACAATTAAATGCGAAGAGCAGTTTGAGTATGTTTCCTTCTAACCTGCAACTCCCTCAATTTGACTCTTATAAGATAGTTGAACTGCTGATGTTGAAATCTGTTAGAAAGTGTTACCATTGGATGTTGCATGCTTCATTGGTAATTCCCATCCTATAGAGATCTTAAGATATCAAATTTGAATTTGCTTTCATGCCTTTTTATCTCATCTCTTTGGTTCTTGGTGGCATGAAACTTAATGCCATAGACTCTTTCATCCATCCTTCTATCTTGTCTTACAATTCTATAGCCATACAAGCATCTCTGTTACCTATCATGGTCATATTTCTTCTCATCTAATCCTTGCAAAATAAATAAATAAAATACCTAAATTAATTAATTAAATAATAACAGGAAAGAAAGCAAGGAAAGTTGTCCTAATTCCCGGTGAGTTTATTGTTTATTTTTTTACATTCTCTGCAGTGAGCTTATTTAGGAGATTAATGAATCTATTTTAGTTAATAATAATGCTGTAACGGACATTGCTTGTACCTGTCATCATATTTTTGTTCCAAAAACCTTTACTGGTTTTTCTTTTGTGTCTCAAAAGGAAGGAGAGAGAAAACATCGTTTGGCCTTTGTCTTTTTTTGGTTGAACATTATTGCAAGGTCCACACAATGAACCTTCCTCCATAATTATTAGTTCTAGCATCATGACTACACATTAGATTACATATCATACATGTTGTGTATGAATGATGGATACAGAATATGCTTGGGCATAAAAACTACATTCAATGTGCAATCACTCAAAGCAAAGCAAGATAACTCTTCAAGTAGATGTAGCACAATTTTAGCAACTTTTCCAATCACCCACCAACTATATAACATGTATATAGGTGCCTCTTCAAATGGTCCTGAATCAAATAAGGGCTCTATCATTTAACCTATGGTTAGCATGGTTGGTAGGAAATTTTTGTTCGGATCTTTTATGTTTTTGTTTTTAGGTCTCTTTTGATCATATGATTATAATAGATGACTGAAAATAAGTGATGAAGATGATACCAAAGATCCCACGAGAAGGAGTACCACCTCTCTTATATAGAATGACAGTCCTTTGGATTTGGTAAGCATCTCATTTGACATATCCATTTTCTTCTTAATTTTCATTGTCGCAATGATCTTCCTAAAATGCCAATTATCTCCTACTATTTTAGAGTTGTTTCCAAATAGATATATATTTTACTCTATTTGTAATTTGGTAAATGACTTTCATTCCAGTTGTAAAGATAAAGATGAAGCTGAGCAATGGTTTATAGTCCCGGAACATACACTCAAAGAAGTTCTCCTTTGAACTCTCCATTTTGTAGTGGTGATAGCTTGCAGAAGGTATGATTTCTAGTTTTGCACACATGTAGAAAGTTCACCTTGAGACACACATAGGCACCTTTATGTAAAAACATATGCACATGGACACAGTTCTCCTTAAGAATGATTAAACTTGTCTGCATTTTCCTATAAGTTTTACTTACTATTTTCCTTTTTGGTTTCATTGGTTAAAGCCATATGTTATTAAAGCTTGTGATTTCATTCAATTCAATTGAAAGATTGTTGGTTGTTACTTTACACTTGCTCCTCATGTTAAAATTAAAGAAAATCAGAGAAGAACTTGAATGTATTTGCAATTTGATACAATTGCTCTGTTGTTCTTGAAGTCAGTGGCTATGGTTATGGTGTGGCCTTGGCCGCACTTTTTACCTTGACTTGTAATGCTTTAGCCAATCGCCCATGTTGTGGATATGGCCACACCATGTAGCCCTTGTGTCCTTCAATTGTCTTCTTGATCGACCTCCTAAACCTTTGGTAGTTACATAAATATGGTTGACATTCAGATTTGGCATACCTTATCCTACCTTTAGAACTCATTTTTATTTAGCATTCAAGTTTGTATTTTGTTAGAATTCGAGTAATAACAATTTTATCATAATTAGTAAAAATTACCAAGAAAAGGGTTAATCACATCCATTGATTTCTTGATGAATATAAACTATGGAAAAACAATAACTTCACAAAGAGGGTAAAAAAAAGAGAGATTGAAATGGAAAAAGATAAGTAGATGTTGAGCTTAAAAATCACACACAACACCTTTTTCATTATTAATTATATAGTTCTTTTACGTGCACAAAATCGGATCGGAGAAATTAACAAGGAGATTGGGATTTGCTTAATCTCTGTCATAAGCCAAATGAAAAGTGACTTTCATTATTGGTCTTGCGGTGTTGCTCATGTTGTACTAAGGAATGGAAACAAAGCTGAAAATCATTCAAAACAAGAAAACCAAGAAAAGGAAACAAGAAACTAAGAAAGAATTTAATACAAAGAGGGTTGAGTGAAGTGAGTACCCTTATTTATAATCTCTGCAGTCTGAGTTTATAATCTTTACTTGTCATTCAATTCTGAGTTGGGAGTGTCTGAGGGTTGAGTTTTGTGAGAGCATACCCTTATTTATAATCTTTATGGGCCTTTAATGCATGTTGCTGGTTTGTTGCAATCAAGGTCTTAAAAATGGTTGGAAGATTCTGCCTATTTAATAATGATAACAAGGTGACTATTGTAATTTGAATGGGAAAAGGACAGGTTGGTATGTTATAGAAGTGATTTTGAATGACTTGTTCAAGTCTACTTTTTTCATCTTATCTGTAGAAAATCTGCTTATGGACATGGAAGATGCTTGTGTGCTGTTTAGCTATTTAGCTACAGTGGAGATCATTCTTGTAAGGGATTTAATTAGTTGGGAATTTCTTCAGTCTATCAATCAGTGCTGGAAATATTACCTTTGACAATGTCGGGGCCATGTTTAAGAGGGTGGTGTCAATTGATGACACTAGATAAATTTATTATTTTTTTTAACCCATGCGGAAATATGCTAAAGTGGTGTCTAAAATTTTTGTTTTTCATGTGATTTTGACGAGTTTGAATTACTTTTGTTTATAAGGAATATATAAAATTACAATGCATCCTATGAAAGTTGATTTTGTTGTAGAAATTAAAAATCTAATACAATGACATTGATGATAACTAGTTGAATGAAATTCTTAGTTACGCCATTGAATTTGTTTAGGGCATGGACGATATATACAATAAAGATATTAATAAAGGCCCATAAAGATATTAATTTATTTTTTTTATCTATGGTCTTGTTCTCTGATAATTGGGTCTCTATAATTTCAATTCAATCAATTTTGACTGTAATTTTTTTTTTAATATTAGATCTATTTAGTTCAATTGATAACAATGATTAAGAAATTTCGATAGAAATTGAAAGAAAAATAGTTCATTCAAAATGAAATAGAATATTTTAAATTAGATGTCAACTTCTTAATCATTTTGTGAAGAACGAGTTGATTTATTCTATATGAACCAATGTTTGTATTACCTTTGTTGTTACATTGTCTGACTTGGGTTCCTTATCATAAATGTTATATATTGTAGAATAAGGTTCAAGAGCTTCACAAGCCTTTTACAGAAGAATGACCAACATCTATCAAAGATGATGCAATTGTTCATGCGTTTGGTCCAGAACGGCGTGGTAGGGTAAGAGGGCTTGGATTTGTGCTTGAAGATGCTATTGGAAGCACTGTTGCTTGGGCAATCCATTTCATTAACTTTGACTTTGTGTAGAACTAACATCTATGGATAGTTTTTGAGGACTTTGATCAATAGATTTCTATAATTTTTGAATAGTTTTGGGTAATGTTCACAAACTTATATGTGTACAGTTTTGAATGGTTTATAACTTTTTTGGATAATTTAGAACTTAAGGATAGTCCTTTTGGATGTTTGGAATGTATATATTGACAATTTTTGAATGTTTATAATTTATAGATATAGTTTATTTTTCATAGTTGAAATAATATTTTGGTAGTTGATTAATATTTTGTGAAGCTTGTTTGTAATATTAGATTGTACAAAACAGGTCAAATATAAAATCTGCTGAATTAAAAAAAAAAATGCACATTCTACGGCAAGCAAATTAGGTCATTATATAAAATATTTCACAGTATTTCACGTACACCGTGGTATGTTCTACTTATTTACGGCAGGCTGAGCAAGTCGTTATATTATATATTTTACGGCGCGCAATCAGCGTTGTTGTTTGTCTCACCAATTAATGGCGTGCAAAAGTAGTCGTAGAAAAAGTAACGATGACGCACAAAATTTGTCGTTAAATAGTCTTTAACGGCGTACTATAGCATGTTGTAGAAAAAGTAATAATGACGCACAAAATCTGTCCTTAAATAGTCTTTAACGGCGTATTATAGCATGTCGTAGAAAAAGTAACGACGATGCACAAAATCTGTCGTTAAATAGTTTTTAACAGCGTACGAACCAAGTCGTTAAAAGTGAATGACTTTCCATGACTGGTAATAATATGACGTGCGTCTGCACGTCGTAGAAGGGTTTTTACGGCGTGCACTGCGAGTCGTAAAAACCCTTTTTTGTTGTAGTGAGGGTTCCTACCTGTCTTGGATTGTGGAATACACAAATTTATTTTGTAGGAACTCACATGCAGAGGGTCCATCATAAAGAATTGTGAGAAGAATACTAATATGTGATTACAATTAACTCTATATATGGTAGTTAATCAGGTGTAACGAGCCAAATTCAGTGGCCAATAACTTCAGACTAAATATAGACATTGTTCTTAATCCAAAATGGCCTCATGGTCTATATAGTCATTTTGTATAAGTAAAATTTTATAACAATCATCTCCTGGAGGGGAAAAAAACAAATGCAAATGCTGAGGGACAGAGGGTACATTGTGGGAGATTTCGAGGTAGACATGACAAAGCAGCAGTTCATTCAGAAATATGGTGAGAACATGAAAAGGGAAGACCTTGTTATCAATAAAACCAATCGCAATGATAGCTCAGACCGGGTATGTTTTTAGTTGTTTCCTTTTTATTGGAGTCTTCAAGTTCTAAGGAGCTTCTATCATAGTGTTATCGTCAGTTGTTTTCCAGTTCAAGTTGTAGTGGAATTGGTGTTTATTATTTTAGAGTTTATGGAACTGCAATTCAAGTTTCCCATTTGGAATGTTTTAATAACTCAAACTTGTTGTAAGTGAAAATTTTAGCTTAGTGTGCATTTCATATAGTCATTGTTCTTGAGCTTCAATATTTCTATGCTTTTATTTTGATTAGCTTATTCTAGATTACAAGATAATATAAACACATATATCCCTAGGATTGTGATGCGTTGCCTCATAGTCATACACAATGTCATCAGACCAAAAAATTGACATCATTGGCTTTCACATGGTTTTTCCTTTTGTCTTACCAAGGGATTCCTCATTTTGATTCTTGGATTTGATGCAAAATCCTTGATTAGTGTTGTTATAAACGAAACTCTTCGCTTATCTATCTATTACCAAGACTAGTGGGGGGAGTTGAGGAATTCTTTTCTCAGAGAGAGAAGTTCATGAGGTGTAATTTCTTCCTTTGGAAATTCCCATAGTGAACTATGTCAAAAAGAGTGTTGTTCTTGTTAGAAAATGAGAGAAAAAGAGGGGCAGCTCATTACTTGTCTTCTTCAATCCATCTCCGAGATTAAAGAATGACAAAGGGATGTCCTTTCAAATTTTTGAAGGATTTACATTTTACTCAGATGAAATGTGCTTGTTACATTTATTGTTTTCAATTACGTGTGATGGGGGTTGATGGTCTTTGTTCGATAGAAACAAAAAGTGACACACTTTGACAATAAAATAGGTGGAGGGAGATATATCATTTTCATCTACAGAAATAAGAAGGGAGTTTGTTTAGTATGAAAACCTAAGTACTTAAACCTACGTAAGTGTTGGGAATAAACCCACCCAAGCAATGGAAGCAAAGATAAAATAACATGGCCACAAGAAAATAAGAACACGAGAATTTACATGGTTCAGCAAGATTCCTACATCCATGGGTGAGTGAGAAACAATCCACTAACAATAGAAACATTACAATGGTAAGATAAATGCAACTCTTTGGTATTTTCCGACACCCCCCACAAATATATACATTGTTACGCTCACAAACCCTCACTGTTTGTGACTTGTATAACCTGTATACACAAACCCTCTGTGTGTATTTATTACACTAACCATGTGTCACTTACCCATATATCACCTTACACACTTGCCCATTGTGCAATTCTTCAGAATATACATAAAGACATTGTCAATACATGACCTTTGGTTTCCCCCAACACAAGCTAGTTGCCACCAGGTAATCATTACACTAGTTATGCACTGTTACACTTCCCTAAAAAAATCCGCGTAATGAAGTCTCTGTAATAGCTTTATATACATTCAAGAATCCTATCACACTTAACCACTCCATTTCATATTCACAAAGCTAGAAGTTGTGCCCATTCAATTTCCCAAGACCAAACATCCACCTTTTCAAGCACCAAAAAAACAACCTGATGAGCCATTTTTCCAAAGTCGGCTCATTCAACACCAAAAAAAAAAAAAAAAAAGCATATAAACAATGAATTTCATTATCATCATCTTCAATAATGAACAATGAACAATAATTAGGGGAGATCTATATACTCATATTCAGATAAATTTAGAACAATGAACAATAATTAGGGGAGATCTATATACTCATATTCAGAGATCTATATATTTATCTTCGATAATGAACAATGAACTAATGAACAATGAACATCATCATCTACACAGAATAAATAAATTTAGACAAAAAAACAGATCTATATACTCATATTCAGATATATATATATATATAATCAGATATATTTATATATATATAATAAATAAATTTAGAAAAAAAAAATACACACACACAGGTTGAAGAAACAGATCCATACACTCAGATATACAGATCTATATACTTATATATATATATATGTAAACCCTAGATCCAAATCCCTAGAAAGAGAGAGAGATACCAGCGACGGAGGAGCGTCGGACCGTCGGTGAGGGAGGATCGGAGGATCGCCGGTGGTGAGGAGGGAGGCGCGGCGGTGACAGATGAAAGAGAGAGCGAGAGACCAGTGGCGAGCGAGAGAGAGAGAGGAGCGCCGTGTGTGAGTGAGAGGCTCGGTGGTGACGGAGGATCGCCGGTGAGGAGGGAGGCGCGGCGGTGACCGATGAAAGAGAGAGGGAGAGCCCAATGGCGATGGCGATCGAGAGAGAGAGAGAGAGAGAGAGAGAGAGAGAGGAGCGCCGTGTGAGTGAGGCAGAGGCTGTGTGTCTCTGTGTGAAACCGTGTGGGTTTGAGATTTTGGTTCTAAGACAAGGGTGAGAGTTTGGGTTTGAGATTAGGGATTGTTTGGGTTTGAGATTAGGGTTTTTTGTGTGGAAGCGGGAATGGGAAAAAAATAAAGGGGGAGCGGGAGTGGAAAAAAATAAAGTGGCGGGGAATGAAAAATAAAAATAAAAATAATAATAATAATTAAATAAATTTATTTTTTGTTAAAATATATATATATATTTTTTTGGTAGTTAATGAATTTTTTTTAAATTTTTTTTTTTTTAGTTACTAAGATTGAAAATTTATTTGTTTCATTTTTATTTTAATGAAAAAAATATTATTATTTTTTTATTTTGTAGAAGTAAGGGTAATATATATTTTAATGAAAAATATTTTTCACTAAAATAAAAGTTAATTTTCTGTAGTCAATGAAAAATATTTTTCTGCGGCCTATTTTTTTTATTACTAAAAATCATGAATTAATTTTTTGTGGTAGAAGAAAAGGAGTGGCAGCAGTAGTGAAGGTGGTGGATAAGAGATGATGGTGGTGATGGTGGTGGTGATGGCGAAAGAAATTAGTGGTGAAGTTGTGGTAGTGGTAGTGTAAATGGAGTGGTGGCAATAGTAGTAGTAATGGTAGTCGTAGATGTGAAGTGGCGACAGTAGAAGTAATGGTGGTGGTGGAATGGTGTTTGCAGTAGTGGTGAAGGTGGTAGAAGAGATGGGTGGTGAGAGAGAGAAATGAGTGAGAGACAGATAGAGGAAAGAGAGAGAGAGAGAGACAGAGTGATGAGCGAGAGAGAGACAAAGTGGTTGCTAAAAATGCATTTTCTTGTAATGGAGAGCTCAGTAAATAGAGAAGAGATGAGAGAGAGAGAGTGAGCAATGTGAACACAATGGGGGAAAGAGACAAACAGACAGACAGACACATAGAGAGAAAGAGAGAGAGAGAGAGAAGAGTGAGAGACAAACAAACAGACACAGAGAGAGAAAGAAAGAGAGAAGAGTGATAAGTAAGAGAGAGATAAAGAGAGAAAGAGATATAGAGAGAGAGACAGAGAGACATAGAGAGAAAAAGATAGAGAGAGACATATAGAAAAATAGAGAGAAACAAGAGATGAAAGAGACATATAGAAAAAGAGCGAAAAGAGATGAACGGGAGAGAGAATAGAAAAATAGAGAGATAGAGAGAAGATAGATGAGTGAGAGATACAGAGAGAGAGAAGAGAGATGAGCGAGAGAGACATAGAGAGAAGACAAATGAGAGAGATAGAGAGATGAAAGATGAACGAAAGACACATGCATGCATGCAGAAAATGCACGGATAGACAAACAGACAGAGAAAAAAGAGTGATGAGTGAAAGAGAGAAAGAGAACAATGGTGGTAGTTGAATGGCATTTGCAGTAGTGGTAAATGTAGTAGAGAAGATTGGTAGTGAGAGAGAGATGAGTGAGAGACGAATAGAGAAAAGAGATAGAGAGACAGAGAAAGAGATAGAGTGATGAGAGAGAAAGAGACAAAGTGGTCGCTAAAAGTGCATTTTCTTGTGATCGATAAATCAAAAGGGAGCTCAATAAATAAAGAAGACAGATAATTCAAAACTCTTTTCAAAACTTAATTCAAATCAATTTTTTAAATATTTAAATATTTTAAAAATATTTTAATTTTGAGAGATGATAAAGAAGAGAAATAGAGAGAGACATAGATAGAGTGATGAGCGAGAGAGAGAGATAGACAAAGTGGTTGCTAAAAGTGTATTTTCTTATAGTGGATCGATAAATCGAGAAGGAGCTCGATAAATAGAGAAAATGAGAGTAAGAGAGTGAGCAAGGCGAACATAGTGAGAGAGAAATAGACAAATAGACAAGTAGACAGAGAGAGAGAGAGAGAAGAGTGATGAGTGAGAGAGGGACAGGGAGAGACAGATAGATGTAAAAAGAGATAGAGAGAAAAAGAGATGGAGAGATAGAAAAAGAGAGAGAAACAAGAAATGAGCGGGAGATAGACAAAAAGAGAGAGAAATAGAACGAAAAGAGATGAGCGAGAGAGAGAGACACAGAAAAAGAGAGAGACAGAGAGAGAAGAGAAATGGGAGAGAGAGAGAGAGAAAAGAAATAAGAGAGATAGAGAGAAGAGAGATGAGTGAGAGAGACAGAGAGAGAAAACAGATGAGAGAGATAGAGAGAAGAGAGATAGGCGAGAGACACAGAGAGAAAATAAGAGAGAGAAACAGGCAGACATAGAAAGAAGAGTGATAAGTGAAAGAGATAAAGAGAAGAGAGAGAGATAGAGACAGAGACAGAGAGACAGGAAGATGAAAAAATGAATGAAAAGAGAAATGTTATATCAAAAGAGTAAGACGACATTGTTTTTTTTTATTTTTTTTTGCGACAGAAAAATACTGTTGAATTTATTCAAACCATTTTGTGACGGCAGACAAATACCGTCGCAAATACTCTCATTTTTTGAGACGGCAAATTGTGCCGTCGCAAATGCTCTGGTTTTTTGAGACGGCAATTTTCTGCCGTCGCAAATACTCGCTTTTTTGAGACGGCATTTTCTGCCGTCGCAAATACTCTGCTTTTTTGAGACGGCATTTTTTGCCGTCGCAAAAAGTGACTTTTTGAGACGGCAAGCGCGCCGTCGCAAATAGTTCCGTCTCATATACCCAGTTTTCTTGTAGTGTATAATTTATCCAAAAATAAAATCATATACATTGTAATTTCACTGGACACACAATAAGTCTTCTTTGAGCATTTTAAGGGTGTGTTTGGGAAGAAAAAAAGGTAGTCAAAAAGATTTTTAAAAACTCACATAAAAAAGTTTTAAAAAATCATATAAAAAAGTTAAAAGATTCATTTTTTACTAACATCAATATATATATATATATATTATTAACTAAATAGTTTTTATTAATATAATTGAGTATAAAAATATAATCATAGAATTGAACATAATATTACTCAACGGATTTTTTTTATAAATAATTCACTTACAAAAATTATAATAATCCATATAAGAGACCAATCTTTTTTTCTCTAAGGCCCCGTTTGTTTTCAGAGGTAGAATGGGAGGGATTCATAGTGAGATGATTAATAGTGAGGGGATTGTTTGTGAGGGGATTGATAGTGAGGGGATTAAGTAAAATTGTATTTGTTTTGATGATAATTGTTAGTATAGGAATTGTTAAATTATTTTTATATAAAATAATAAAACAAATAAAAAAATATAAAAAATTAAACATTATTATTTTAAAAAAAATTCCCAATATATAAAAAATAAAAAATTTCTAATCCCCTCACTATTTTTCTAATACTATCTCCACCTCCTCCATCTCAATCCTCCTTCCAACCTCCATCTATATCACCTCTTCCATCTTAATCCCCTTCCCAACTCTACAAACAAACACAACACTAAATAATCCCATCTCCATCCTAATCCCTCCCATCTATTTAACCCCAAAACAAACGGGGTCTAATAAAATTTCACTGCTTTTAGAAAAGGACAAAAAAAAAAAAAAAAAAAACCTTGTTTGGTTTTAATTTTTTGAGTTTAATTTTTTAAAAGTCAAGGGTTTTTTTTTTTTTTTTTTTTTTTTTTTTTTTCAGGTGTTTTCAGAAGAGAGATCTAGTGTTTTTCATTCACTGATTTCTATTTTTTTAAGCATCGTTTTTGTTATATAAATTTTAATTTATCAAATCACCTAGTAGGGTAATTTCTGTATCCTTCAAGGTTGGTTTTCTTAGATCTGGGCTAAAGATACTGATTTATTTACAAACCTCTTTTGATCCTTTTGTATTTGAAGAAAATCTCCTCCCAAAAGAAAATTATTGTAGTTATTTTTCTAGGTTTTTCTTGTTTTCTTTAAAATCTTTTCTTGGTTTTGGTTTTAGTTTTGGTATAAAAACATGTTGATTTTCTTGTTATTGCTTTTGGTTCTTTGTAAATTTTTTATGTTAAGGAATGATACCAACAATGGATTCATGGAGTAGTAGCTCACTATTTCAGTCAGAATCAGAGCCATTTAGGGGTAGTAACTCCGACGTGGCAGCAGAAGGAGAAGAACAAGAGAGGAGATGATGTAGAAGAAAATTTTATAATTTTTATATTTCTTAATTTTATTATTTTAGAATTAGATTTTAACAAAGATTTTAAATAGTTTAGAATTTTAATTTTCTATTCTCTTAGGTTTCCTAATTTGTGTTAATTTAAGTTTCCTAATTTATTTTAAAATTATTTTTTCTACAAATATAAGGTTTATTTTATTATAAATAAACTTACGAGCATATATAATAGATTCATTTAATGAATAATATTTTAAAGAATTTTTCTTCTATCTTTTTATAAATTTAAAAATTCTCGACTACTAGAACTTTATATAGTTCCTATTTTGTCTACTAGAATGATAACTTCTTGACTAATCCGGGTGAATAAAAGGAAGGTGGCTCTCGGTCTTTATTCGTCAGCCGTTGCATGGTGGTCGTGGAAGAGAGTAGCTGGCAAGCAACCATGGCTTGCTAATTAGTTTTCTTGAGAGATTTAGGATTTGCTCTTTTCAGAGATCTTTCTTGGACACAGTAATGGGGAGGGCATATCTTTTTTACTTTGATCAAACTCCATATACTCGCTTCTACCTATGCGGTGCTTGCCCAACCCACATTGCTTCACCACAAGAGTATCTTGGCCTCTTCATAGTAATCTCTCTATCTCTACAAAATTAATTGTATCAGTTTTTGATGATTTCTTGGTATTGTTCGTTGTATATATACTATGAAGTTCTTGATACATGCTCAGGCTGTCCTTTTGTTTTTTTGGTTTTTTTTTTTTTTTTTAAGGATATGGAGGGTATCACCACCCCACTTGGTGATTAAATTCTTTACGGCTAAACCCAGTTTTACGGCAATCACTGTCATCATTTTGTTATCATATTTTTGTATAACAATCAAACACTAGATAATCTCTCATTCCCCTGTCAGTTCTACCACAGACTTGTCGATTGATTCACCATCGACCTTAAGATCCCACAAGCAAAATGAAAATCATGAAATAACCATCAATATCATATTCAGACCATGAAATCAACCACTTTCCGGTCCATTCCCTTCTAGTTAAACTTTCCTATGACCTCCACCGAAAATTAATGAGGTTTCCGGTGAGCTCCCCTGCTATAGTTGAGGTTTCTGGCCACTTCCACTAATAGTGCTTAAATCGAACTTTGCTGAATCATTGTTGTTCCCAACAATTTCTTTTTTCGAAGGGCCTTGCGATTGGGTCATCAAGCCATACAACACCTCTGCAATCTCAATCTCAAGCTCCTCTGGGTTTGAAGACAACGATTTTGACCATGATTTTGGTGGCCTTGGCTTGGGTCCATTGGGTTTCTACAAGAAAAAATGTTAAAGAGTTAGTCAATTGAACAATCTACGAAGATAAAACAAAAAGGGGCTGAAGAAAAGAAAACTGACCATCTTCTTCCGAACCGAAGCATTGGAAGAAGACGGTGAGGTTGGGACAAATGAGGTTTCCGGTGACCTCCCCTGCTAGAGTTGAGGTTTCTAGCCACTTTCACTAATAGTCATGAAATAACCATCAATATCATATTCAGATCGTGAAATCAGCCAAAATAGAGTCCAAAAATTGGTTTGATTAATTTATGAAAATCAAATGTCAACACCACTTTGTCCGTTCCCTTCTAGTTAAACTTTCCTATGATCTCCACCGAATATTAATGAGGTTTCTGGTGACCTCATCAACATGTTTCTGGTTACTTCCACAGCTGCGAATCCCCTTCTGATTAGGATTAGGATTTTTCCATGTATATATATGGATGAGCATTATTATTCAAGATTAAAAATTAGATTTAATTTTCACGTCCAGTGATGTGTCAATCAATTAGGATATTAAAATCAACCAATTATATCATTTACACGTTAGTGAGGTGTAAGAAATGGGTCTAAAAAGTGGGTTTGTAAATCATTTTTCTATATGGATATGTGACGTGAGAAAGATTTATTACTCGTTTCCAGCGTAGAGGTTGATGATGACTTGCTCTTTTGCATTGGAAAACTTTCCCCTCTTGATATGGGGCCTGAGATAGTTAGCCACCTTAATCTGCAACTCTATCCCCACCTGTTGAGTCTAGCAAGCTTTGGAGGTGCTCTCCATCTATGTAATCCCTTTTCATTTTTCCTTCCCAAATCCCTTTTCAAATTCCTTCTCAAATTCCCCAAACAAACATAGCGTCAAAAAAATTGGTATCAGCATCCTAGAGTGTCCCCTATGCACATAAAGAGGCTCTTTACTTTCCAAATTGGGTTATTGATCCCTCTCATTCTTTGCAGCCTATTCTGTTTTTTTTTTTTTTTAGGTCCTGTGTTGTTTGTGGCTATGTTCAATTGGATTTTTAATTTGTACTAAAGTTTACACAATTACCTCGAAACTATACATGAATTTCATATTCTGACTATTGTGTTCAATATGTTTTTCAGGACAATGAGTTGGATGGAGGTGTCTTTCGAAATGTGTAAGAACTTATCAATCACTTTTGAAAGCAGCAATGGTTTTGATTTTGATAGATAAATTAGCACAAGCTATTTTGTTGCCCATTTATACTCTGTTGCAATTTGGTTCTGAAAATTTCATCAAAGCTTCATGAAAATCCTTCACTGGCCGAGACCTTAATGTTGTGTTTCAATCTTGGATTTCCAGTTTTCTCTTTTCTTTCTTTACAAATCCAATATCTAAACACGTGTGTGCTTGTGGACTTGAAATTTTTTTTGAAAAGAGTAAGTTCAAAAATAAATCAAATGACAAATATAGCTTACATTTAGCTTCAAAAAACAATGTGCATCATATATGTGCAGTGTGAATGTGCACACGCTCAGTCCAGAGCAGGAACGAACTGTTGGAGCACACATTCTGTTAGATGTTTACTGTAACAACTGTGGCAATCTTTTGGGAGTAAAATTTGTAAGACTTAAAATTTTTTTTCCAAAATTTGACATTCTTTGCATTGTATTTCTCATCGAGTCTTCTAAGCAGACACACTAAAAATTGTACAGATTGAAGTTGCAAGTGATGATGGTGGAGCAGTGAGAGTTGGATATTTCCTCCTGCATTGGTAAGTTTTTTATTTTTTATTTTTTATTTTTTACCACTATATATATTTATGCATACATTGTTTTGCTGCAGTCGATATATTTTGAGAGGGTTGTTTCATAAATTTTTTACAGGAACAAGCTCAGGGGGTGGAATGGGCAGGAGATTGTTGCTTGAAACCACTGAAGGGAAAGGGTTGTCTTGAAATTCACTGAAAATCGAAGTTGGTGACACCTTCTTTTTTTATTTCTATTTTGATGTTCTCTTTGATTGCCTCAATACTAGTAGTGACATGAGAATCTGAGATGTGAGTTTTTTGAAGTAATTATTGGGTATTTTTATGTGGTGCTTTTCTTGATTTTGATTGGTTTAATACGGTAGGATCATCACATTTATGTTGGTGTTTTAATTAATATGAGGAGTTTCATTTGGTGATTAATTTTGAGTACTACATTTTGGCCACCAAAAAAAATGAAAGAAAAAAAAAAAGAAGAAAAAGTACTATATGAGAAAGAGAAAGTGTTCACCAATTTGTGAGTGTCTCTGAAATTTGAAATAATTTATTTGCCTGTATACTTTGTTTTTTGCGGTCACTAGTCTTAGCAGGATACACAACACTTATGAATAGCTACAATTTATCAATAATGTTACAATTATTATTATTATTATTATTATTATTATTATTATTATAACCGAGAATCATGTTTAAGGCAGGATTCTTTGGACCCACCCCAAGAACATAAACCTCATAATTGAACGACATTCTTTAATCACATATTTTGAACACACGTGAGAAGCCAATAAGAGTCTGGGTTGGGCATGTCTAGAGCATATATTTACAATGATCATATTGTTAAATGATATGTAGCTTATTATGTGAATTATCATCACTACATTTGTTTAATGGGTCCAAAATTGGTGGATGTCATGTTTGTTGATGATGTCATTCGAAACATAGAATCTATTGTACAAAACACGGTTATGTTCTTGATTAAAGGATTTAATTCCAAACCTTTATACAGATCTCTAAAATGATTGCCACTTCCTAATCACTTCAACATCAACATCCTCAACCTCAAAATTAATATACGTTTTGCACTTATGTATGCTCTGTTCTGTGCACTAAAAAATTTCTTGCAATTAATTCAGGATGATATATCCAAAATTGGGCCATATTTGGCAGTTGATTTCCTTCTTCAAGGACTTCAACAAATTGTATTTGTTCAAAATTATTTTCAACACACGTGTTGTTATAGAAAATCTTAAAGAACCACGAATTTTAAATTGGAAAATTTTAGATGTATACCATAAGCTCTAGTTATGGCTATGGATCATGTTAGTGTGTAGTTGCAAAATTTTTTAGTAGTCAAATTTGTGTTGTACTTAATTATTAAACTTTGTGGTAGTTGGTTATGAAATTTTTGTGGTATTTTTGGTTATGACTAAGTCGATTTTAGTTATGAGATTTTGTGGTGTTTTGGTTATGAATCAAAGTGGTCTTACTTATGAGGTTTTGTTCTAAATTAATTTCATTTTGTTATTATGAGATTTCGTCAATTTCAAAATAATTTTTACCTAATTTCTAACATTAAATAATGTTTTAGAGATATTTATTAACATATACCGTCTAATTAAGAACTAAAATGTTAATAAATACTACAATCAATAAGTGACATACATGCTTTTATAAAGTACCAAAAAAGCATCAAGAACTTAGCAATATAACAACACAATTTCATGTTGAAATCAATGCATGATTCATAGCAATCTAATGCATACAACATAGGGGAGAGAGAGGTTAGTGGAAAATGAATTCATTTTTCATAATATTTAGCGGCGTTTTAAAAACGTCGCATATTTCTTCAAATAAAACGGCACCGTTTTGTAATGGAAGGCGTTTAAAAACGCCTCCAAATATGGTAGGCCTCACGCTCCTATTTTGAATGTGGGATAATTGGTCAAGCCTTTGTAAATCCTTATTTTGAATCCTCACGGCTTCGAATCTCGCCTCTCTCTCAGCTCTCTCTAAACCCTTATCATTCTCACGATGTTGCTCCAGAGCGGTGTCATTCTTCAGAGTGGTTTCGATTTCGAAGCTCCACCACCACCACCACCGACGAGGTAGCGAGCACCATTGGCGAGCGATTTCGATTTCGAAGCTCCAGAGCGGTGTCTCTCTCTCTCTCTCTAGATCTCTCTCTTCATCTTTGAGATTCAGAGATTCAGATCGGTCTCAGTGATTTCATCTCAGAGTGATTTCGATTTTGAAGTTCTCTCTCTCGATTTCGAAGCTCCCGCGAGGTATCGATTTCTCTCTCTCTCTCTCTCAAGCTCTTTCTTCCTGTCTCTCTCGATTTGGTATTTATTTGCTTGGAAACCTGTTCAGTTTCTTCTTTTGTTTGCTTTGTCATTCTTCCTTAATATGTTGTTTTTTGTATTGAGAAAATGCCAAATGTGCTTGTGATTATGACATTTGTTGGATTTGAGATCATTTACACTCGTGTATGGTTAAAATCTGGCTGGTAGCTTAGCCAAACTGTGGGAATTTGTTGCGGGAAGATTAGATTTCTGATAACTAGTTGAATTTCAGTTGTGTAGTTAGCATTATTAAACTGAATTTATCTTCTTACTGAGTCAATGGCCTGTTCTGAATAATCTTTTTTGACTCATTCTGTATTTTGTTATCATTTTCATTTTTCATTTTGCATTAATTGCCTACTTTAATGTCTGGACTTTTACTAGTAAATGCAAAAAATCATCTACCCATCTTTAAAATACTGTTAGGTATTTGACATCTCAACTCTACAAATAGAAATGGAACAAATACAGGTGTTGCTTACTACATACTCATCAAGTGTGCAACTCATCCCATTGCCTCGTTTAATTGAAGCACTTGAGGAATTGGATTTAAACAATGCAACTGGAGGCCTTTAAACAATGAATGTTTTATATTAGAATAATTCATAAAATAATAATTATTCAGAACGGAGGGAGGAGTGTGCTAGGGATGAAATGTCCTCATATTAGAATGATGGGAATTTATTTTGGTTTTGTAGTGTTTTTCCCCCCCTTTCCTTATGACCTGCTACTGGCTAGGGCCTTGTTTTATGAACATTCCCCAAATTTTTGTATCCGTGTTGGGTTTAGCAATGCAATGCAAATAAGGTCAGCAGTTAGACAGTAAAAAGCTGTCTAGATGGAGAACTCCACATATATGTTGCCTAAACATGTAAACATCATATTAAGGCTGAGAGAGAGATTAATGATCTGGTATTGGGCCGGACATATTTGGACCGTACAGAGTTTTGCCGGACAGATTTGGGCTGGGCAAGTGTTCGGCCAAGGACGTGTCACCCAGTTTGGAAAGGATCTGCTCGGTTAAGGCACGCTCGGTTGGACCGAGCTACATGTTTTGACGGTGGCGAAGCCAATCGTGTTAAGTGACCGGTGCTCGGAAAGGCGTGGACAGCCGAGGTACCTGCTTGCTCGGCAAGAAGGCCGACCACAGGTGAGCACGAGCTGTCCCGGCCTAGCTCGGTCCTCATTGAGCTTAGCTAGTGGAGTGCTTGGACATGAAGCACAGCATGACCGTTGTCAGCCGAGATGATGTTGCCCGGCTGCCGAGCTCCCAATAGAGTGGGCTGGCAGTCGGGTTAGGTGATGTTCAGCAAGGTTTACGCTGACAGATGGGATAGCAAGAGCCACGTGTCAGGAGATGACTGGGAGTAGATATGGGGCGCAAAGGGTATATAAGCGTGTTTGCGCCCCCCATACAGGGCAGACAAACACTTCCGTAAGGAACTCTTACACTCAAACACACTCCCCTTTCCCTCTATCCCAAGGTGTGTGCTAACTTGACCATCGGAGGGGTTTTCCGGCCACACACCGCCGGGTAGCTCACCGTCGTTGTGCTTTCAGGTGGTCGGACAGAAACGGAGCTTGGAAGAAAGGAGTACGGGCTTGCCGGAATATTTGCTCCCGGTACAATTGGCGCCATCTGTGGGAAGACTGACAGATAAAACCTTGTCTTCCGAAGCTCATTTGATCGCCTTTTATGGCGAACAACGAGGAGATTCAAGTGTCCGCCATCGACGGAGTCATTCCGGAGTCGGGCAGACGTAGAGAGGGACCTCCCACCATCTCTCCGATGGGGGACCTGGAGACATTTCCAGGAGGACAGTCAGGAGACGCGCGGGATAAGCTCGGGAGGAGTTATGGTCATTCACGGAGTCCAGAAGGTCATCGGTGGCGGAGAGACTCACACGCCAGACGTTTGGAAAGCAAGTTGAAGGACCAGGATGCCGTCATCCTGTGAATGGTGGCAGAGATGGAGGAGTTGAAGCGGCATGTCAAAGGGAAGGGTATAGCTGGAGTGGGCGACCACAGTGAGCGCACCCAACCCCGCCTTTCAGGTAGTCAGAGTCAGCAACACATTCCGTCCATCTCCATTACCAGAAGTTATCAGGTTGGTGATTCCGATGTGGGCGCAGAGAAGTCCAGCGTGCAAGATAGTACTTACCAGCCCTCGCGTTTGGCGACGACGTCGAGGTACACCTATTCCGCTCGATCAGAAGATTTGCGGGCAGTCCTGAAGGAACGGGCTCGCCGGCGGGAGGCTCAGAGGATACTGGCGTTCTAGCAGTTATCCTACGGGGTTCACGCCAGTGAGGAGGTCGGAATGCCTCCACCCCGCCAAGCAGTGCCACTTCTGGTGGATTCCGACTTGGCAAGGTTAAGCGCCACCCCTTTCTCCCTGGAAATAGAAACAACACCACTGCCATCGGGCTTCCACCAGCCAAAGTTCACGTTGTACGATGGGAAGACCGATCCTTACATACTTGTAAGTCATTTCCGACAGGTCATGGCCGGACATAGACGGAATGATGCTCTTATGTGCCTCATCTTTCCGTCAAGTTTGGGCGAACTGGGCTTGAAGTGGTTTGAGAGGCTGCCGGAGGGGAGTATAGAGAGGTGGCATCAGTTGGCCGAAGCCTTTGTGACG
Source organism: Camellia lanceoleosa (assembly GCA_025200525.1). Lineage (NCBI taxonomy): Eukaryota > Viridiplantae > Streptophyta > Magnoliopsida > Ericales > Theaceae > Camellia > Camellia lanceoleosa. The sequence goes on from CM045768.1 coordinate 56,311,570, forward strand.
TGCTTCAAAACCAACACCAAGACACCAAAGGAAGTGGATCACCTACTGAGTGTCAAGATGGAACCGTGTGACACATTGAAGGCGTACAACTCCAGATATTGGGAGACCTTCAACGAGATCTTGGATTGCCCGGTCAACCTAGCAATCACTCAGTACAAGCGTGGTCTCTCGGTTAGACATAGACTGCGGGACTCGCTACTATGCATCAGTCGACGTCCATGGGACAGCTCATGCAGCGCATCAATGAGATGATGCGTCAACTTCTACCGTGAAGGCAACTCTGGTAGCAACAGACAAGAAGACAGCAGGCAAAGTGCACACAGTTGGGCAAGAGTCCAGCCGCTCAAGTGACCGAGCAGAGGAATCAAACCGTGGCTCGAATTGTAAGAACCGGGGTAGAGGACGTCGGAATGACCGGGATGACTACCCCCGAGATGATGTAGCGGATGCAAACAGAAGGTTGAAGGCAAGGACTGGCATAACCACGGTCTTCAAGATTCCAATCTATCGCATACTTAGTAAAATCCGAGACAAGGAGTATGTCCGGTTTCTAGCTAAGTTGGGTGATGGACAGAAGGGTTACAATCCGCGGTATCGTTGCGCATTCCATCGGGAGAGAGGCCACCGGACCGAGGATTGTTTGCCTTTGAGGCAACACTTGGAAGAGCTGGTCGCGGCCGGGCACCTAGACCTTTACATTGATGGGGGCGTAAAGGTGAACTAGGCTCCGGTTGATCCCAGGGAACAGGATGACCGAGATGCGCCACCACAAGGAGTTATCAATGTCATCCACGGCATAGTAGAGCCGGAGCGAGTTTGCGAACTCCGGGGTATGATCAAGAAGGCAGAACATATAAGGGAGGTTTTGTCGGTACAGCCTGCCATCAAGAGGGGGAAGACCGAAGAGAAAGATGTGATTAGTTTCACCTCAAGGGATCTAGAGCGTATCCAGATGCCGCACAACGATGCCCTAGTAGTGACATTCCACGTCAAAGAATTTGATGTCAAACGGATCTTGATCGATCAGGGAAGCTCGGTCGATATCATGTATTATGACGCGTTCAAGCAGCTCAAACTCCGGGAGACAGACTTGGCTCCGGCGACTTCGCCACTGGTTGGTTTCAACTCACAACCGGAATGGCCTTTGGGAAAGATTATCCTGCCAGTCGAAGCGGGATCCGTGGTCAAGCAAGTGGAGTTCTGGGTGCTGCAAGTTCCTTCTACTTACAACCTAATCCTTGGAAGGGGATGGCTTCACGCTATGCAAGCAGTAGCGTCGACCTACCATCAGGTGATGAGATTCCCCTCGGCTATGGAGGCAATCGAGAAAATCTGGGGAGATCAAGTCATGTCAAAGCAATGCTTCGTGGCTGTGAATGGGAGCCCGGCTGCTAAAGGCTTCATTCAAATGATAGAAGGACCGGAAGACCGGGGAGTTCTTGATGATGTGGGCACCAAGGCAGAAGACAAAGCTGTGGAGGACTTGGTGGAGGTACGAATTGATATGGAGCGGCCGAATAAGTTCTTCCTGCTCGGTTCCAGCCTTACTGCCCAAGAAAGGACTGAGATGGTTGAGTTTTGCTGGCCAACATTGAAATCTTCGCATGGTCGCCTTACGACATGCCCGGCCTCGATCCAAGTTTTATCTGCCATCACCTCAATGTCTTCCCTGGAGCAAAGCTAGTCATTCAGCGAACAAGAAGATCGACACTGCATCACGCCGAGGTAGTTGCAGAGGAAGTGAAAAACTTGCTTGAGGCGCGAGCAATTAAGGAAGTGCACTACCCTCGGTGGATCTCCAACACGGTCGTGGTGCCGAAGAAGAACGGGGAGTGGCGAGTTTGTGTCGATTACAAGACTGTGAACCGAGCTTGTCCGAAGGATAGCTTCCTCTCGCCGCGAATTGACCAGCTTGTGGACTTGACGGCTGGATATAACAGGCTCAGTTTTCTGGACGCCTATCGCGGCTACCATCAGATTGCCATGCATGGGCCTGACCGAGAGATTACCTCCTTCACGACTCCAAGGGGACTCTTCTGTTACCGCGTCATGCCTTTTGGTTTGAAGAACGCCGGGACAACCTTTCAGAGGATGGTGACTAAGATGTTTGCTCCTTTGCTTGGCCGGACAATGGAGGCTTACATTGACGATATGGTGGTTAAAAGCCGGCATCAAGCAAACCACTTGTCCGACTTGGCCGAGATGTTCGCCATTCTCAAAAAGCACAAGCTACGCCTGAATGCGTCCAAGTGTGCCTTTGGTGTGGGGTCCGGAAAATTTTTGGGGTTCCTAGTCACAAACCAAGGCATCGGCGCACCTACTCGATAAGAGCCGCAAGAGTTGAAGCGACCAGCTCGGCTAAGGACGCAAAGATCTCGCCAAGATACGCCATTAATCGATTTATAAGCCAGTCATCAGATCGCTGCCGCCCTTTCTTCCAGGCATTGAAGTCAAAGTTCTCGTGGGACGAAGAGTGTGACCGAGCTTTGGCCGAGCTCAAGGAATATCTGTCTTCTCCGCCACTATTGGTTACACCTAAACCGGGTGAGGAACTCTACCTTTACCTTGCCGTCTCACAGCATGCAGTCAGTGCGGTGCTGGTCCGAGCTGAAGGAATCAAGCACCTCCCAATCTTCTATGTCAGTAAAACCTTGCTACCGGCAGAGTCGAGGTACTTGCCTTTGGAAAAGCTTGCGTTGGCATTGATGATGGCTTCAAGAAAGTTGGCGCACTATTTCCACACCCATACCATTATCGTACTGACCGAGTTTCCCCTTAAGGCCTTGTTTGAACGGGCAAACTTTTCTGGCCGAATTCTCAAGTGGGCGGTCGAATTTGGACAATTTAATGTGAAGTTCCAGCCGCGCATAGCCATAAAGGCCCAAACTTTGGCCGATTTCGTCACCGAATTCTCACCTGGAACTCATCCGGTGTGCCCGGTCTACATTACCGCGGCAGATGAGGAGGTGAATGCAAGTCTAACCGAGATACAACCTGGTGGTGTTTGCGATGCGGAATTAGCACGCCCCACCGACATGCCCTCAATTTGTACAATTCCACCGACCAGTGACGCGATGACGGAGTTGGGTATTGTTGCCCAACCCACTCTGTCCGGTACCGCATCACCAAGGGGGAAAGTAATAGAACTACTCAGCACGGAGCCTGTAGCCGACATAATACCGCAACCTGGTGATTCGCCTGTGGACTTGTGCATCCCAAATCAACTTGCTGAGTCCGGTGCCGAATCACCAAGGGGGGCTGTGATGGAACCAATCCGTACTGAACTTGAAACCGGAAAGCCGAGCAACCGTGGTCCCATCACCTTTCGAAGTTCTCAGGACCCTTCAGACTGTTGGAAACTCTTTGTGGGGGAGATGTGGAAACTTTTCGTTGATGGAGCGTCGAATCATCACGGTGCCGGGCTAGGTATCATTCTTATCTCTTCGGATGGCCTCACCATTGAACATTCTATCACCCTCGGCTTCCCAGTATCTAACAACGAGGTTGAGTACGAGGCACTTTTGGCCGGACTCAAGAGCGCTCTTTAGATGAAGGCTTCCGAGCTAATGGTGTACAATGATTCCCAGCTTGTGGTTAACCAGGTCTCTGGGATTTATGAAGCAAAGGATGACAGAATGGCTAAGTACCAAGCTCTGGTCAGAGAACACATCAAGTAGTTTCAGGCAATCAGAGTCCAACAGATTGTCCGTGAAGAAAACAGCCGAGCAGATGAGCTGGCCGGCCTTGCTTCGATGGTAGATAGTACGTCACCTAACCCCCTGTTGATTGAATTTCTTCCACGGTCAAGCATTGAAGAAGCCGGGCAGACGGATGTACTCTGCGCCGCACTAGGTCCATCCTGGATGGACCCCATAATCTTGTTTCTCAGAGACCGAACTCTGCCAACCGACAAGAAAGAAGCGCACAAAGTCCGGGTGAAGTCAGAGCGGTTTTGGCTCTCTCCATCTGGCGCGTTGTATAAAAAGTCCTTCATCGGTCCTTATCTAAAGTGCGTGCACCCGACTAGTGTGGAGGCCTTCTTGTACGAAATTCACGAAGGCATCTGTGGCAGCCATATAGGGGGTAGATCCTTGGCCTACCGAGCTATTTCGCAGGGATACTAGTGGCCGTGCATGCAGGTCGACGCACAAAAATATGTCCGCAAGTGCGAAAAATGCTAGAAATTCGCCCATCAGATCCATCAGCCCGCTAGGGAACTTCTTCCCCTCACCAGTCCTTGGCCCTTTGCCATGTGGGGGCTAGATATAGTGGGGCCACTCCCAACAGCACCGGGCAACCGGAAATTCTTCATTGCGGCCACAGATTACTTCATGAAATGGGTTGAAGCTGAGCCCTTGGCAACAATTAAAGAGAGAGACGTGAAGCGGTTTGTCTGGCAGAATGTGATCACACGGTTTGGCGTCCCCAAGATTTTGGTCTCTGATAACGGCACCCAGTTTGACGGTCGCCTATTCAGAGGATTTTGTGAAGATCTGAAGATTGAATTCTACAACTCCACTCCGGCTTACCCACAGTCCAATGGTCAAGCCGAGGCATCAAACAAGACTATTCTTGATGGGTTGAAGAAACGGCTGGAGAAGGCAAAGGGAAAATGGGCTGAGGAGTTACCCAGCGTCCTTTGGGCATACCGAACAACCCCGCAGCAATCTACCGGGGAAACTCCATTCGCTTTGGCTTATGGCATGGAGGCGGTCATACCTTTAGAAGTTGGCATGCCCACCCTAAGAAGTGAGGGTTTTGAACCTGGGCTGAACGTCGAGGCCATCGCCCTGGAACTGGACCTGGTGGAAGAGCATCGGGAGAAGGCCCTCATCCACGTGGCCGCCTACCAACAAGAGCTCTCAAAGAAGTACAACAAAATGGTGCACCCCAGACCGTTCAAAGTTGGTGATTGGGTTTTGAGGAAAGTTATGGGCAACACCCTGGTGCCAGGTGAAGGCAAACTAGGGGCAAATTGGGAAGGACCCTACAAGATCACCGGTTTGGCGGGCAAGGGGGCATATCACTTGGAGGATTTGGAGGGAAGAGCAATACCCCGGCCGTGGAATGCGGCCAACCTCAAATTGTATTATTTTTAGCTTTAGCTTTCTTTTTTGTGCAAAGGAATTTTTTGGCTTGCACTTTAGAATGTAATTCTTTTTGTCAATATATAGAAGTGACTTTGTTTTCGCATTCAGATTGTTGTACAAACCGAGATGATTTACTCCAGTTGAAAGAGTTGGTGTTTTGTCCAACTTAGGCAATCTCCACCGAGATGATTTACTCCGGTTGAAGGAGTTGGTGTTTTGTCCAACTTAGGCAATCTCAACCGAGATGATTTATTCCGGTTGAAAGAGTTGGTGTTTTGTCCAACTTAGGCAATCTCCACCGAGATGATTTACTCCGGTTGAAGGAGTTGGTGTTTTGTCCAACTTAGGCAATCTCAACCGAGATGATTTATTCCGGTTGAAAGAGTTGGTGTTTTGTCCAACTTAGGCAATCTCAACCGAGATGATTTATTCCGGTTGAAAGAGTTGATGTTTTGATCAACTTAGTTATTTCCAGCCGAGATGATTTACTCTGGCTGAAGGCGTTGATGTTTTGTTCAACGTAGTTATTTCCAACCGAGATAATTTACCCCGGTTGTAAGAGTTGGTGACTTGTTCAACTTAGGATCTCCAATCGAGATGGGTATTCCGGTTGAAGAAGTGGTGAGTTATTCAACTTTTCTGTCTTGACCGAGATAGGTATTCCGGTCAAAGCCTGTTGGTGATGTTCCATTTTGTGATTTATATCGAGATATTTTGCTGAAAATGAAATTGATGACAACCGTGCAAACACTTGTTGAAATCAGAACTTTTCATTGATAAAAAGTTTACAAAAGGTGGGGAACTTAGCCCGGTTACATCAGAAAAGCAAAAAGAGAAAAAAAGAAAACTAAACCAAGGGGGAAAGGTTGGTGAACTCGTCCTCGGTGGTCTCTATGTTGATGGTTGGACTTTTGTCTTGGCCACTGGGCTCATCACGGCTGGGCTGCTCCTGCACTTCGTTGTCGTCTCCCTCGGTATCTGTCTCGGCCTCTCCTTCTTCAAGCCCTTCTTCAACCTCAGCCTGCAACGCGCTGAAGACGTCGTTAGCGTATGGCACAAGGTAGGTCGGTAGGAAAGCAAGAGGCGGAGTGGCAAATACGTTGGTCTCAGAGCCTTGATCGAGATGCTCGCAGGCAGATTTCCAGCCCGCTTTGAAGTATATGTCTTGAGTTGCAAAGACCTGCTTTTTGAAGTTTTCCTCGGCCTCAAAGAAGCCGGCATTGTTGGCAGCTCGACAGTCCTTTTTCCTCGACTTCTTCAAAGCATCAAGCTCGGCCTGGAGGTCATCCCATTTTTTCTCGGCCGCTTCGAGCTGACCGAGTAGTCTGTTGTTGTCAGCATTGGCCATCTCGAGTGAAGACTTTGCCCGGCCGAGCTCGGCTTGGAGGCTCTGGACTTGGCTGGCTATGTCATTTACCTTTTGCCTAAGTCTATGGATGTGCTCCATTACCAGGTGCTGCTTCTGAATGGCCTGCAAGAAGCGAATTTGATTAGTGAAGGAACCGGACAAACACTTGTGAAAATTTTAGAGGCAGATTGAGACTTACCCTGGCCATGGACTTGACTGATGACTTCACCAACCAAGTGTCAGGAACGTGGTCGCTGCCGACCACGTCGCTCGGTAGAAGAAGTGCCTTGGAAAGATCATAGGCGAGCAAGTGCTCTTTATCGCCCTTGATCGAAGCCGTAGCCGGGATGTCTTGTCCCCGGTGTTTCAGCTGTGGTCGCCAGATCGGTGTTGGGTCAACCGTGGCAGTTGGTTGCTCGGTGGTAAGCTCGGCCACCAGCTCGGCAGACGGATCTGCGCAAGCTCTTTTACCGGCCCGACGTGGAGTGGGTTCCTTGCTAGACTGCCCGGCAGCTTGAGAAGCCAGAGCGACCACGGCGCTGCTTGATTGACCGGCGGCTGGTGAACGGATGACTACGCTTGGTATCTCGGCTGAAGTGGCGGTGAGCAGGTTTTTGATTCGGCTTCGTTTGGCCATCTCTTGTTCTTCTGTCAGTCAGATTAGTGGGACGTCTGGCAAAGTTGGATTTGGAGGAGGTGATGGAGCACGGAGAAAGTCTGTAACTTTACTCCGGCGGGGAGCTGAGTATCTGTATGTTGGAGTGTAGCCGAGCAACTGGTTGCAATCTCGGTCGCGGTAGCAGAGCGCGGTTCTGATGGCCTCTACGTTGGGATATTGATAGTTGGCTTACAAGGCTTGAATTGCTGCAAAAGAAACAAGAAAAATAGTTAAGTATAGAATGATAAAGAAAGTGGGCAAACCGAGCAAATAAGCGCGGCTTACATGTGGAACCGAAGTTCTTGCTTATGATCCAGCCCGGTACCGCGGCTGTTTCATAATTGCCAGACACCTAGAAGAAATCGTCATCGTGCAAGTCCTTGTCTGGTGTGCCGGTCACAATTTTTTCTCTGCCCGGCCTAATTTTAAGATAGTAGTTGAGGCCGTCGCCGGTGTGCCTTAAGGTGTATTGGCGCAAAATTTCGGCTAACCCTAGGCTTATGCCTAGCCGGTTGTTTAATTCATGCACACCGTTTATTATCCGGTAGGTGTTGGTGGACACTTGAGTGGGCGCAAGTTTTGTCCGGCGCAGGAACTCGGTCATCAGAGGATTGACTGGGAAGCGGAGGCCTCCTTCTACGATTGACAGCACAGTGAAGGGGCACTGGTCTAGTTTGCCCCAAGGTGTTGTCTTTTCTTCTGCCAGTTCAAGATGGACGTCGGCTGGGATGCCGTACTCCTCCTTGAACGCAGCCAGCGCGGCCGGACTATCCACTAGGAAGCGGAATTTTCCCATTTATGGCCGGCCTAACTTAGCTCGGCTGAGGGGTTTGGCACTGTGGTAATTGGTGGTTGCTCGGTCTTGGAGAGCCTCAGAAGTGGTCAATGGTCCCCTTGGACTCTGCAGGAAAAGGATGGCAAGTGTAAGTATGAGCGCGGTCGCGCGAAGTGAGCTTAACTTTAGCTCGGTCATTAAAGTTCCAAACCACCTCGGTCGTCTAAGCTAACCAAGGAGCTCGGTCGCCCAAGCGGACCAGATGTTAGCCCGGTTGAGCGACGAATTCCTTTTGCTATCTCGATTTTTGCTGGGGTTGAGACAAACATGTTATTTGCTCGGTTAGATTGGTTTTTTGGATCAAATGAAGACCAGGAGCCCGGTCCGCACCAGTTCTTCAGTGTTCTTCAGGAAAAATGAAGAACACCATGAACAGTTGAAGGTCTAGAATGTTTTTGACGCCTAATGTCCTATAAACTATGTTTTATTGCCCTAATGTGTGAAGTATCAAAGAAGATAGCAACTAAAGAGGAGTTGAAGGACATACCTGTGAAGGGCAGAGGGGGCAGGGCCTTCTTCTTCTTCCTCTTCGAGTACGAGGTCAACAATGGCATGACAGAGAAGGCACCAAAGCTCTGGATCGCTTGGAATGAAGGGGAGACAGTAGGAATGAATCGAAGAGGGGGGCATGTATATAGGGGAAGAAAAAACCGCCCAAATTCAAATTCGTGCGACGGCTGGTTGGCTGCTCGAGAACCAATGGGAGGACGCAACGTGTGCCCATTGATGGCAGCGTCAGAAATGAAGAGACAGTAAGGTCAGGTGAGGCGACGACCGGGCAAGCCGAAGAGACAGGAATGTCAGACCGAGGACGTTCGAATTCATGCGTGTCATTGGCCCGGTTGCCGATTAGGAAGCATGGAACCGAGAAGGTGCTACCCCGGTTGAAGTAGGTAATCCCAGTCACGCCTCAGCAGACGGAATTAAGCGGCAATTGAGAGGGAGATTAATGATCTGGTACTGGGCCAGATAGATTTGGGTCGGACAAAGTTTTGCCGGACAGATTTGGGCCGGGCAAGTGTTGGGCCAAGGACGTGTCGCCCAGTTTGGAAAGGATCTGCTCGGTTAAGGCACGCTCGGTTGGACCGAGCTACATGTTTTGACGGTGGCGAAGCCAATCGTGTTAAGTGACCGGCGCCCGGAAAGGCGTGGACAGCCGAGGTACCTGCTGTTCGGGCAGAAGGCCGACACAGTGAGCACGAAGTTTCCTGCTCGGCTTTGCCGAGATGCAGCCTAGCCTGGTCCTCATTGAGCTTAGCTAGTGGAGTGCTTGGACATGAAGCACAGCACGGCCGTTGTCAGCTGAGATGATGTTGCCCGGCTACCGAGCTCCCAGTAGAGTGGGCTGGCAGTCGGGTTAGGTGATGTTCAGTAAGGTTTACGCTGACAGATGGGATAGCAAGAGCCACGTGTCAGGAGATGACTGGGAGTAGATATGGGGCGCAGAGGGTATATAAGCGTGTCTGCACCCCCCATACAGGGCAGACAAACACTTCTGTAAGGAACTCTTACACTCAAACACACTCCCCTTTCCCTCTATCCCAAGGTGTGTGCTAACTTGACTGTTGGAGGGGTTTTCCGGCCACACACCGCCGGGTAGCTCACCGTCGTTGTGCTTTTAGGTGGTCGGACAGAAACGGAGCTTGGAAGAAAGGAGTACGGGCTTGCCGGAATATTTGCTCCCCGTACAAAGGCTCTGTTTTTTCAACTAAAAAAAGCCACTTTTTGGCTATTTAAGCCCAAAAAAAAAAAAAAGTTTGTTTTTCGGCTTAAAAAGCTAACAATTGGAAAGAAAGGAGCTAAGAGACTTTTCTACTTCAGCAGCGCTTCAGGTAAGTTGTCCTTATATGCAGAATTCAATGTGTCATCTTTTCTACTTTAGGACTTTGCAATTATTTACAATAGATTCTTTTTTCAGGGAATTGACATTAAAGAAATGCTTGCTGGTGCATCATTGATGGATGAGGCAAATAGGACCACCGTGGTAAAGATTTATTATTCATTCTCTTATTATTATTACTATTATTTTTAAGTCATTGTTGTCTTCTGATAGTAGTTTTGTTGCTTGAGTAGCCAAACTATTCTCGTCTTCTCAAGCAACTGAATAATGGACTTTCTACAATTGTGGGAAATGCATTTTCATCTTCTTCACTTTCTTCGTCTTCTCATTCTTCTCCTCCATATTTCTTTTTTCTGGCCTTGCAAAGGATGGTCTATCTCTTTCTCACTATACAAAGGTATTGTTATATGTTGAAGTGTGTGTCTTCCACAATAGTTGTGTACCTTTTGTGTGGTCTATTGAGATTAAATATTATATACAAAAAAAAAAAAAAATAGGCGAGGATTTGGTGTTTTTGCAAAGGTTATTTTTCTTGCATAGTTAATGAAATGGGAGTGGGTGGAGATGTTCATTGGTGTAAACTAATCATGAGGGGGGAAATTAAAGTTAAAAATTGGTTGGTTCTGTTTTAAAAAATGATTAATCAAATCCGTTTGGATTTACTTATTCATTATGAGAAAGCTGTTCGATTAGACCATTATCAAAATTGCACAACCCACGCAAATCTTTCATTGAACTATGAGTCTTGTTTTTCTGTTTTATTCAGAATCTCAGATCCTATGATAACTTGGGTCTTTTTTTTATTTTGACAAATTGGATTCATTGTATAACTGGGAAAATTAGTGGGGCGTAATGCATTTTCGCAAATTTTATGTCATTCCTAGATAGTTGGCCCTTGTTTCTGTGCCATTCCTGTAATTGAATGATGAAATTCTAGAAGTTTCATATCTTACAAAGCCATAAGATATGTATCTGGTTCAAAATGCAAAGTTTAGTTTGCTTATCCCTCCATGGCTTCTGGTTAGTTCAAGTGTTCTTTGCATAGTTTTTGTAGTACTTGGACTCAAGGTATTAAAGGCACTGTTACGCACATTCCCCTAGTGTTAGTATTCTTTTTCATATATGAATTGTAGAGACTGTTGGTCACTGCTGCATCTACAAAATTTTGGGATGATGCTCTTCAATCTTTTTGTTCTTTTAACGTTCTAAATTATACATTCTGTTTTTAAGCTTATATTGGCTATCTTATGCATTTGATATGCTTTGCAGTCATGTAATTCTTAGGTATCTTGCTTGTGCATTTCCTGGAGTAGCTGATCACTGGTGAGAATTGTTGCTTCTTTTTTGCAATTAGTTTGCCTATAAGGACCTGTGTTATATCAGTACTTCATATTGTGTTAGATACCAATTTCAGACACGAGACAAAATGGCATGGGTGTGGTATATGTACACATACCCTACAGTTTTGTCTGTCAAGACTTAGGGAGAACATTCTTGGTTTCCTCAGATTCCTTACAATATGTTAACTCAATTTTAAAATGAGGGAAGACACCTACTTCCTGTAGTTAAGCTTGGTGGTGTTCATAAGCTTGAATCTGGTTCAAGTTTTTCCAGGAGCTTGGAACTATATTAATTTGCAACTTAGATAAACAGTAACCTCCTGTAACTTGCCCATTTTGAAAACCCAAGTTTCCATATATGATATCCTGTCTCGTGAACACTTCAGCTTCCCCTAGGAAGCACGGATACGGATACGAGATACGGGTACAATACAATACGGATACGGCGATACGACAAAATTTGAAAAAGTAGGATACGGATACGGCGGGGATACGCTCATAAAAAATATTTTTTTCACAATTTTTAATAATGTAGCATACATAAAAATAAAACTTCAACAATTTTTAGTAATGTAACATACATAACATCCATAATGCATCACCCATAGCATCACCAATATAGCATCAATTAAATTAAAACTTCATCAATTCAATTAAATTTCAACAATTTCAACAATATAGCATCACCCATAACATCCATAATGCAATTCAACCCAAATTAAGAGGAAAAAATTTACAAAGTTCATTTATTTATCAATAAGTTTATTTATTTATTTATTAATAAGCTTTTTTTTACCTTATTTGATTTATTAATAAGTTTACAAAGTTTATAATTTTATAAGTTGACAAATTTTATTTTTAATAAGTTTATTTATTTATTTATTAACAAGTTTTTTTTACCTTATTTTATTTATTTATTTATTAATAAGTTTATTTATTTGTTTGTTTTATCAGATTCAAGTAAACCGAATATATAAGTTTTTTTTATTTTTTTTTATTTTTATTTTTTTTAATATCTTATGTGATTTGCAGAGTCTACATATGAAAAATAAAAAACAAAAAAAAATTAAAATAATAGAAATAAATATGCAAAACAGACATAGGTAAGGGAGAGGGAGAGACAGATCGACGAAGGGGGGGGGAGATGAGATCGAGATCTCCAACCAGACAGACAGATCGAGCAAGATTGAGAGGGAGAGGGAGAGGGAGAGAGAGAGAGTTTGTGAAAGGCAGACAGAGGGAGCGAAAGGGAGAGAGAGAGAGAGGGACGAACCTGATCGACGATCGTGGCGCTCCTGTTCGTGAACCTGATCGACGATCGACGAGCTGCTGTTCGAGACGATCGGCGAGCTGCTTCTCCTCCTCCTTCGCGGTTGCTGTTCGACCTAGGTAAGAGAGAGTTTGGTTTATTATTTTTCTTTTTTTTGTGTTTTATTTCATCTTTTTTTCATATTTTACAATTTCACCCCATTTTAAGTTTTTTAAATTATTTTTTTGCCCCGCCGTATCCATACTGTATTCTCACCGTATCCTGACCGTATCCTCGCGTATCCGAAATTCAAAAATAAAAAAAAAATCGGATACTTCATTTCCCGTATCTGATACGTATCCCGCCGTATTGGGCGCGTATCCGTATCCGATACGTATCCGATATGCATACGTGGCCTATTTCGGAGTATCCGTGCTTCATAGAGCTTCCCATGGTATAGGAGAACCAAACAGGACAAGTTCAACAATTTTGCCATGTTTCTATCCTAAAATTTTGAGGTTTGATAAATATGACATATGATGTTCACTTAACGTACTTTTTGCCGATCAAAAAAAAAAAACGTACTTTTTGTTTTTTTACAAAATGCATGTCTATTTCACCTGTGGTATTCATTGCGCATCCCAAAGCTGTTATGTACTTGTGTCTCATATTTGATTCTAATATTTATATTCTGCAGCCTGGTTCTTAACAATGTTTTCTGTTCATTCTTAAAGGTATCCATCTGATCTATTCAAAAGGTCAAAGATTGAATCAGTGTTGGATTGGCATCACTCTAATTTACGCCATGGTGTAGGTATTTTATTCCCAATGTTTTGGTATGGTAATTTTTCACCCTTTTATTTATATTTTCTATGGTCTATGTCGTTCTTGATTGATCTTTCCTTTTCTGCTACTTACGTTCTAAATACTACACTTGAACCTGTGCTTGGCCTTCAATTGAATCCACAAGCTGCTGCTGAAGGTGAAAAACTATTGTTTGCATCACTTGCAAAGATTGAATCTATTTGGTTGAAGGGGAATGGTCGGTTTTTGCTGGGAAGCTCTCAGTAGTTCGAGTGGAGGTATAATTATTCTCTCACATCAATTAAAAGTCTTTTATTTTGCCATCTTAAGATTGAAAATCCATAAAAGTTTCATGAAGTTTGAAAAAGCAAATTTTGCAGTGTATCTTGTTAATATTAATTGACTGACTTTAGCTTTGTGCGTGCTCAAAGCCTTGGAAACTTGCCTTTTCCAACAACATATTTATTTTTAAGTTATTATTATTGTATTGCTATTTAGTAATACAACCTTGCCTTGGACTAATTGCTAACAGATATGGAATCTTGATTAGAATAATTATGATTGGTAATGACTAGGTTTTGAGCTGAGCCTATTGAAACTCCATGGCCAACAACTATATAGACGTCATTTTGGTTATCCTGTCTATTACACTGAAAAACATTGTGTGTATTTGTCATTGTGGCCTTAGGTCATCTCCGATCCTTGCTTAAAATTTTACTCAAACTTGAGTAAAAACTTTATTTGATATGAACTACTCTAATGGACCTAATGCCAAGACGAACCTCCCCAATTCCTCCCAAACTTTGTCTAACTTTTCCACAAACCTCTATATCATCTTCATTGCGGCATCTAGAACACCGGGGCCCTTCCAATTCCTCCTGTATGGTCATTTATTATGTTTTGAGTGTAGAATAGATGCCTTTGGTATGTAGTTATTTCACTTGTTCTACATTAAAAAGAGAGAGAAACTTACTAGGTGTTTTTGGATTATCAGATTTTGCAAATGTTGAATGATCCAAATCTTGTTCCCTTCTCAGGAGATGTATACTTGGGCTGGGCCTCAGTTTCGTAATGAACTTCAGCGTCATCATCTTCCCACATCACTGGTGAGATAAAACCTGCTAACCTTAATCCCAAAAGGAGCAGTTCAAAAGCCAAGAATTCCACTCAGGAGGTGTCTCTGTTTGGAGGTTTATGTGCTTCAATCTAAAACTTCACAAATATTTTGGTGGTTGTTGACAAATTTATGAAAATGTCTTAAGCACTCGTCATTTTCATATGTTTTTCTCTTTTGTACTAACATTATATTGTAACTTCTAGGCAGTTCATATTAATATTTGGAAGCGTATTGGAATATTTTTCAGATTTGTATTTGCATTCATGTTAAATAGTAAATGCATGTTTTAGTTGCCTTTGTTACTGATGGTGTGACGTGTGTAGCTACTTTTCCCTTTGTGCTTTGGCATTAATATTCATAGTAATCTTTTGTAGCTTATTTTTTGTGTTAAATAGGGGAGTGGTGAGAGAGAGAAGAGGATAATGTTATTTTGTGACTTTGTATACAAAGTAGTAATTTTTTGATTGAGAATTCTGAATTCAATTTTTAGATATGTTATAGTGAATTAATGTTGCATTTGCTATTTGAATGAGAGTTATTATTTCATATTAGTGCTATTCAGTTTTATTATAGGTATTCTTTTAGTTCAATCACACAAAATTATCACAATTTCAAAAAAAAAAAAAAAAAAATCATACTCACAGTGGGAATTTTTTAAAATTAAAAAAACCTATGATGGAGTTTTAAAAGTGTCGCTAAAACCATAGTGACGTCACAATACCGTTAGGATAGGAAACGCCACCTATACTAATATAGCGATGTTTTCCAAGTGTCATAAAGCTATAGTGACAGCCGCGTTGTCGACGTTTGGTACTAAACGTCACAAAAAGAATTAGCGATGTTTTTTACACCTATAGCGGCATTTTTAAACGCTGCTAAATGTGTTTCCCAATAGTGTTGGTTATGGCCAAAGTAATCTATACTATATATAACTATCTATACTATATTTACTATATTTATATACAAATGTGGTGGAGTCTCACAGACTTTCAAATCCCAATTCCTAATTTTCTATAAATTCTAAAAATACAAAAAATTACGTGACACTTGCTTTAAACTAATTTTTCAATCTACTGGCACTCCTCTCCCCTAAGTTTTCTTTTAAAATAAAAACTCACGATTTTATATGTGATTTTGATTACACTTATCTCTATCTCTACAATTTTCACTAAAATTGAAATTCTTCAGAAATATTCTGTGTCTATCCATCTCTATAACAAAAAATAAAACTAACAGATAGATATAAAAATAAAAAATAAAAAAACCCCACACATTTATCCATATCCTCTGAAACCTCTCATCTATCCGTTAATTCCTCTCTATACATAATTACACTACTACAAATAATCCCAGCAGTCCACTACTATAAATATCCATACATGTACTTCATCAACTCCTTATCAATGGCCATATGATTAGCTCAACATGGTTGATGGCGACCACCACCCACTACCCCGCCTCTCGAATCACCAGTCAACACTCATCGAATGCATGTCTTGATTTTTTTTTTTGTTTTGCTTTAATAATTTATTTTTTGTTCCAAACATTTGTGATTTTGTATTTTGATTATAAAGATTGCAAAGGATTGCACACTCTTTAAATGTACACAACTGATTACAGATTCAAATTTATATGTACAAACACCTATATTTATATAGATGTGCACACCGAGAAGTAATTTTTTTTTTTTTTTGAGAGCGGGAGATTTGAAGTCAAATTGTCAATCTATGCACATCTTCTTCTTCTTCTTTTTCTTTTTATTTTGCTTTTTTTTTTTGTTGTTTATTTTTGGCTCCAAAATGTCCAAATTGAATCAATTTACCAAGAATTGAGTCTGTGATCTATGTCGTCATGGATTATCATTCTACAGTCGTAAAATTTACATAAGTATAAATATTTCTAATAATTGATGCTAGTAGTGTAACCATACTATGTACGGAATAAAACATATATTTAAAAAGAATACAATTATAAAAGATATTGTCTTGAGTTATTCATCTATTATTAATTTTTTTTAATTTTTTGATTAGGTATAACAAAAAACAAAACTTAACAGAAAATAGTTTTGGTAGTCGATGAAAACCAAATTTATTTGGATATCTATGACAAAATAGTAGAATTATATATTCTCAGGTGTGTTTACATATTTTGATTGAATTTACATTTGATGATTGAAAAATGCTATACATACATAAAATTCATATTAAAAATATCACAAGAATGATGTGACAAGTCATTGCAGTAAGTAAATTTAAATTTTAAAAAATTATAAGTGGCATTTCACTCTTTTCTAATTTTTAATCTACTACCTTCATTCTTCTCTTATTTTGAGTTTTTTTTTATTATTATTTATAAATTTTAAAAAAATATAGATGATATTTCACTCTTATCCAATTTTTAAGCTACTACCCTCTCCAATTCGTCGGTGTGTTTACTTTTAAGGGACTAATTGACCCTTGGAAATCACCAAGGAAAGTGTCATTATCACTTATTATCAAGTTTGGATTTCAAGTCATTATCGCTCACTGTGGGTTTATCTAAGTCATTATTACTCTTTGGAGTTTGACTAGTCCATGTTGCGTATCTTGAGTTTGACTTGAAATCCATGTAGACCGCCCGAACTTCCTTCTCGCCCCCCCTTTCAGAGAGGGCGCGGATTTGGTTCTAGCTGCTACAGTTCGGACTCCTGTCACGATTCTGAATCTAATCTCACAAAGTGCAATGTGAGACTGATAAACACCAAAGAGTCCAAATTTGGCAATTGGTTTTGGAAAATCGATTTTAATTAAAAAGCACCAAACATGGACTGCTTTGCTAGATTACAGAGTCGCTACCTAAATATTTTGTTTTGGGAAATTTAGGAAACCTTGACTCGTGCCTAAGGCCACGTATCCGTCATCACCAAAGTTGCCTCGGCTCGGAAACTTGGGTTCGAGAGGGGAAGGTCTTGAAATGAGCACCCTCGCTCGCCTGATCAAAGGATCGGCCTCTACTAAAATGATATGTTGTTTTATAAACACATGCGTTCTTGTTTCGATTATTAACCTACCTTTACTATGTGATGCGCATAACACACAAGTATAGACTAAATCACTCAAATTGGAACAAAACATCTCATGTTTGTTTTTTAAAATGGTTTGAATTTGCCACCCTTAAGTGGGCTTAGAAATGCGGATTTGCCACCAAACAAGGTGGGCTTAAAACATGATGATTTGGCACTCCAAGTGGGCTTACAACTCACATTTTGATGAATTGTTCAAATTCAAGTAATGAAGCCTTCATCCACAAGCATTCATGCAATTAATCACTTAAGCAAATAGCCTCATGGCAAGCATGCTAACACGGCAACACTCACACTCATGCAATATGCTAAAACGTAAACACTTATAGTGTACTCCAAGCCAAAACAGAAAACTAGTTAGAAATCATGCATGATCCTAATGCAACACATGCAAAAATGCAACTAAAATAGGCTCGGCTTGCTAAGATGGCGTATGAATGCAACTTGATAACATGCTTTGAAACACGTATTCAAGTAAGTGTATTGAAATACGATGCAGTTTGAATGATGCACCGAGCCTGGTGCATGCAATACAAATGAATAATGCAAACATGCAAGCATAAGGTATGCTAAACAAAACGTGCCCTAAACTAACCATCAAAAGCTAATAAGTAAAAGGGAGAAAGAAATGGGGTTGGAAGACATGCACACACACACACACACACACACCCTCATTACAACATGGTGCCCTCTTGACGGAGGGTCTGAATAATAAGCTAAGCTACGCTAAGCTACTTATTACAAATCAAACTAATTAACTATTCTAGTTAACTAATTATTACAACACAAACCGATTAGCTAAGCACATCAATTAAGTATAGAACCAACGAATTACCCAACTAAGCAAAAACAGTTGAAAGGCCTTGGGGCGAGGGATGCATGCATGTTTGATCGGCTTCCTCCCGAAAATTCGTCTCCTTGCCACCGGTTGCCTCTGTTTGCATTCGCCTTGATTCCTGAACACCGAACCAAACTCCAGGTTGTTTCTGCTCCAGAACCAGAATAACTTTGGACCACCTTTGAGCCTGAGAACTGTCGGCCACTTAAAGGGGTAGAAGGCCACTTCCATTGGCCGGTCGGCCACTTGCTTCTGCACACCCCAATTTTGCTGCAAACAGAGTACAAAAGGGGCAAAGCAAGGTATTTGCAGGGTATGTGTGTACAACCACCCTCCTTATCATTTCTCAAGCTCAAAGGAGTGTGGTATTCGACTCTTGGGCCACCAACCGAGCATCACAATGCACGATGGCCGAGAAGCCAAGTGTGTACAAGTCAATGAATGCACAAATAACACATAAGACTCAAGAAGCCTCCACCCTATCATGCACAATCAATGGGGACGGCGACCAAGAAATGAGGCACGTTTCATCACTTTGAGTATGAAACGCCCCTCGTTTCTCGTGTTTGGATTAACGTCCGATCCAAACACATGAAATGCAACTCGAATATGTTATCTTGACATGTTTTACTTTGATTCATTTTGTTTACTCATTTTAGATTACCGATCAGTCCTTTAACCGGTTAAGTCCAAAAGTGAGAAGTCCTCTAATTGGAAAGACGGACCATGCCACAAGCGTTTTAAGCATGAAAGAAGCATCATGCCATTGGTTAGTAGAAACCCTCAAGAGAAGGCTAAAACCATTAAGTATGAACGCCTCAATTTCGTGCTCAAACCAACAAAGGGGCTAAGACCACTTTCGAAAGTGATATAACAATGAAAGATGGAATACAATGGCACATATTCCAACACTAAAATAGGATGCTAAATGACATCAAAGCATGAAAATGATGCATGCAAGACATACTCGGAACCATAAGCATCAAGACTAGTGAAGAGTATCACTCTAGAAGCATGCAATATCAAGCACAAACAACCAAACTAGCTCTGGACAGAGCTTAATCATGCTAAATCAGAGGCTACAACATGCTGAAATTGAAGCTCAAATAGCAAGAAATGCATACTCATGTATTGGCCCATAAACAAGGCATAAAGGCACAACTCTCAAAGCCATGAAGGAGTGGAATATGTGAGTGTGACTACACTATATACTCTGAAATCATGTATAAAATGATGCCAAAACATGCAAACATCGCATGCACAACATGTTAAAGGCCTCAAAACTCAAAGCGAGTCAGGGCGCTTTACACTACAACCATACTAAGCAATGCTCAAATGACCTTAACCATTCAAAATAGACGCAAGACAAGTCAAAATAGTAACAAAAACATGCTAGACTTGTAGCATAGATGGCAAGAAAAATATGCTTAAGTATTGTCTCACAAACAAGGTATAATGATCAACTTCTCAAAAGCATCGAAAGAGTGATTTAAGTGGAAGCATGGCAAATACATAAGCTCTGAAATTACATATCAAATGATGCCATTTCACACAAACATCACAAATAAGGCATGCTAGGGGGTTCAAAACACAAGGCTAGCAAAGCCAACTATGCCATAGCTGTACAAAACACGCCATACATGACCAAGACCACTTGGGACAGAGTTTAAGCATGTTAAATCAAGGCCAAAATCATGCTGAAACAAAGCTACAACAAGCTAGAACAATAGGCCAAAAACACCAAATATGTAAAGCTAGTGAGCAAGATTGCACTACAAGTGCAAAAACCAGGCAAGAGGTGACCCCACCAACCAAAATCAGAGTTAAAGCATGTTAAATAATGGCTAAAAACATGCTGGAGTGCAGCCAAAACATGCTAAAATAATAGACTAAGACATGAAGCATGTTACGCTAGCAAGTAGGATTACACTACAATTGTATGAAGCATGCAAGAGGTGACCAAACCAGCCAAAATCAGAGTTATATCAGGTCCAAAAACTCACAAAAACATGCTCAAACTCAGTCTCAAGAAGGGAGAAATCATGCTCATTTGGCAGGCCAACAACACATGCTAACAAGACAAGAGGAGGGGGGACTCCCCCCTCTTATTTGGGACCTCAAAACAAGTTTTCTACCACTGAAATTCCTTTGGAATTCAGTGGTTAAAAGGCCAAGAAAAGGTGATCTCAAAGGCTTTAAAAGATAGCTCAAAGCAAAGCAAAGCAAAATAAGCCACAAAAGGGGATAGACCACCCCTAACTCAAACAAGGCCTCAAACAACCATTTTTAACACTTCAAAACAAAGGTTTTTTTTATAGTTGAAAGCTAAGCCTAAAACAGCATGCAAAGGTGGCTAAGTAAGCAACTAAAACAAAGCTTTAAAGATGATATAGCATACCCTTGAAGCACGGCAATAACGACAGCACTTCTAAGCCAAAAACCAGCTTTTGAAGCTCCTACAAGACCCTCAGGCACCTCAGCAACAAGGTAGGAGTGTTTGATCAAGAGTCCCTTTGCAAATGCACCAAGAATTCCCACTTTCAAGCACAAAAAATATATATATAGAGAGAGAGAGAGAGAGAATTCTAGAAAGAGAGAGTAGATTTTTTGCTCTTGAAAAATCTGAACCCCTTAAAGGGGGAAAGAGCTCCCCTTGTATAGAATTACAAGCCTCAAGCTTGTTACCATCCCTCCATACACGTGTATGGAGGATACATTCTGTGCCCAACAGCTGGCATAGCTGGTACCAAAAATTTCTAAAAAACAGAAAAAAGGCCCTAGGCCACTTCAAGTGGCCGACCGGCCACTTCCACTAGCCTACCGGCTACTTCAAGTGGCCTACAGGAGGAAAAAATGGCCAACAGTCCCTCCCCTCTCTCAAGGCAAGGGGTAACAAGGTATGGTCCAAAAACCAACCAAAAAGAAGAGAGCTAAGAGGCCCCAAGACAAGGCACTTAGCCAAAAGTTCTGGAAACTAGCCTACCGGCCACTGCAAGTGGCCTACAAGAGGGAAAAGTAGCCTATAGCTCCAAAAAGTGGCCTACAGGCCTCTCTCTCTCTCTCTCTAGGCAAAGGCACCAAGGCATGGGCCAAAAACAAACCAAGAAAGAAGAGAGTTAAGAGGTCCCGAGACAAGGCACTCAGCCAAAAGCTCCGGAAATTCAAAACGAGCACAAACATGCTTAATCACTGAATGCACAAACGATGACATCAAAGTCTTGAGGGTAGTCAAAAATTAGGTGTCTACAGTTGCCCCTCTTTGACAGAACTCGTAAGTCATCAAATGACGGCAGTGAATGTCAAAGCCTAGAGACGACCCATTTTTGACAAGGCCGAAGACTTTGATAAATAGGTAAGATAACACAGATGCTCCAGTAGGTTGGGGCAAAATGTAAATGAACATGCACGATGCAAGAGCATAACTTATGATCATGCAAAGAAAGCTTGTAGTGAAACATCTAGATGCAAATGTTATGCAAAGAAATGCTACAGAAAACTCGTACATAAGCAAGTAAACATGGACCAAATTACATCTCATGCAGAAAGGATGTAAGAGAATTATGCAAACTTATCTATGGCTCACGCAAGAAAGACTAGAAGCGACTACCGGGAACAACCAAAGTCTTAAACAAAGCACCTCTCAGCGTATCACACGCGAGAGAGAGAAAGGCAACACCTCTCAGCGTATCACACGCGAGAGAGGGAAAGGCAACACCTCTCAGCGTCTCACACGCGAGAAAGGGAAAAACTGTGCAAGAAAGCGCAGGTATCCAAACGCGTGTCAAACGCGAGATGAGAAAGGATGAATACCAAATATGCTGAAATCGTGTGAGGAAGGGGACACTCAAACCACGCTGAAATCGTGATAAGAGGTCCAAAGAAAAGCAATCAGGAGCGCGCTCTATTCGTCCTAACATAAATTCCAAACACGCTGAAATTATGTGAGGAAAAGAACACTCTTACTACGCTGAAACCGTGAGAAGAGGAAGAACAAATCCCAAACATGCTGAAATCGTGTGAGGAAGGGAACACTTAAATCATGCTGAAACCATGAGAAGAGGAAAGGTAAATTCCAAACACGCTGAAATCGTGTGAGGATGAGGATACTCAAATCATGCTGAAATCATGAGAAGAGGTCTTAAGACAAACCAATCAGGGACACGTTCTACGCAACCTAAGATAAATTCCAAACACTCTGAAATCTTGTGAGGAAAGGAACACTCTAACCATGCTGAAATCGTGAGGAGAGGTCTGAAAACAACAATTAGGAGCGTGTTCCACGCAACCTGAGATAAATTCCAAACACACTGAAATCGTGTGAGGAAAGGAACACTCTAACCACGCTGAAATCGTGAGAAGAGGTCCGAGAACAACAATCAGAAGCGTGTTCCACGCAACCTGAGATAAATTCCAAACATGCTAAAATCGTGTGTGGAAAGGAACACTCTAACCACGCTAAAATCGTGAGAAGAGGTCTGAAAACAACTACTCAGAGGCACACTCGATGCAACCCGAGATAAATTCCAAACATGCTGAAATTGTGTGAGGAAAGGAACACTCTAACCACGCTGAAATCGTGAGAAGAGGTCCGAGAACAACAATCAAGAGCGCGTTCCACGCAACCTGAGATAAATTCCAAACACGCTAAAATCGTGTGAGGAAAGGAACACTCTAACCATGCTAAAATCGTGAGAAGAGGTCTGAAAACAACTACTTAGAGGTGCACTCGACGCAACCTGAGATAAATTCCAAACACGCTGAAATCGTGTGAGGAAAGGAACACTCTGACCACGCTGAAGCCGTGAGAAGAGGTCTGAAAACAACAATCAAGAGCGCGTTCCACACAACCTAAGATAAATTCCAAACACGTTGAAATCGTGTGAGGAAAAGGAACACTCTAACCACGCTGAAATCGTGAGAAGAGGTCCGAAGAAAAGCAATCAGGAACGCACTCATGCGCAACCTGAGAAAAGCCTCGGGGGACAACGATCCTAAACGCTACTCAGCGTAAAAGGATAAAAGATACAAGATAACGCAAGATGCAAATAAATGTAATAAGTGCGATGATATTATACATGATACAAGCGATGCAGTGCATGATGCTTAGAGAAATGCAATAAACAAACAAAGCGGTGCTTTAGAAAGCATGTCATGAGGCGAGTGGCGATGAACCGCTCTACTCTAACGGGGATCTCCCCTTGTGTTCTTCGAACTCCTACCTTCAACTCATAGTTCAAAGGTCCTGAAATGCTGACAAGGGATAACCTCTGCATGTAGAAGCCACGGATGCCGTTTTTCTTCTTGATCACATTCACAACTTTTCCTATTCTCCAACAGAGTGACAGACTAGGTTGGTTCAGTATCTAGAATTGAGGCGCATACCCGCTACCTCAACATATGGGGCTTCCATACAGATTTCAAGCCGGGGATACACCCTTGAGTATTTAAACCAGACTTTAGTCTCGGAAATTCCGAACCTTTGTGTTCTAGGCATCGGCCATTCGAACTCTAGTTTCCACCATCGCAGTTGGTCTCCTAGGAATTGATTGCAAACACAGCCAAGATGCCCCTGGCATGGAATATTACTCAGGGAGAGCACTTCTGATCGCCATTCTGGCTTGAAGCAGGTTTGATGTTGAGCTTGAGGTAGAGGTACACTCATACTTCGGAGCATTGACAAGACCTGAGAAGGTACGTTCGGAATGCAATCTCGGAACTTACTGAAGGTGAAACACACTCAGATGCTCCATATTTTCCCTCTTTTCTTTTGCTTTGCAGTCTGGAACCCATGCAGCTTCAGATAGGTCCTTGTTTTACTGTTCTTACATGAACTGGGTTGAACCTTGCAGTTTTATGAAAGAATAAAACTCGTTTTGCACGTATGTGGAGAACGACACAGCACTCTGAGCACAAAATGATTTATTTTGAAATTGAAATGTGAGTTCTTAACCGGGTATTGAGCCTATGACTGACCAGAGCACACCACGACTCAACAAATGAAAACAAAGGTAAAACAACCTACACTCATCTAATGACACTCAAAATGACTCAAAACAAGAATCAAGACAAACAAAAACAAAACACAAGACTCAAATGTGTTTCAAAGGCGAGAGACCCCTCAGTTCACAGAGAGCCCACAGCTTCTCCAGGTATTGTTTCCCACCCTTTCTCATTTGTGATTCGCACATCACTCTGACACTCAATCTCTAATTTTTTGAAAAAGCCCTTTCTTCACCTTTTCTCTCAGCGCACATCTCTCTATTCTTCAATCTCTCTTCTTTTTTATCCCCCCCTCCCCTTGGTGATTGATGGATAAATAGGAAGTTGTGGGCTCTTGCCCCTAGTATTCTACTAGATTCTTCTTCCACTCAGAACAGTGAACTTTCCCACAGAGGAGTTGCGCTACAACTGGGTGTGCAGCAGATCTGCAATTGACATCGGTTAACGATGCCCCTGGTTTAACTTGAGCGAGGTGAGTTACATCATGCCCCACCGGCCAGGCATGCAGTTGATTGGCCTCACACATTGCATTCTCTACATCCCCATTCCGGGCCAGACGCCAATTTGGGTGTGATAGTCCAGATAAAGGAACTGAACATCCCGCTCCAGTTCATGCTTCGCACTTAGCTTGATACCTCACTGCTTGAAGGATGAGAGAGCTTTTGGCCCTTTGCTTGTTAGCTTCAGTTGTGCCCTTTTTGGCGAATACGGTGCCCTTTTCGACAAGTATGGTGCCCTTTCTGGCAAGTATGCTGACAACGGGGAAAAGACAGAAAACCTAACTCAACTGTGCCCCTAGTTCATCATTTTGACCATTTTTTGTTTTGGTTTTCTACTAAAACAATTTTGACCAACATGAGAGTTAGATTAACATACTTGTTCGATTTTCTGATTCAAAATCATGCAAGTCAGGCTATGAGCACTGAAAATTTTCCTTTTTTAGGTCCAAGAAATGGTCCAATTTTGAAAAAAAAAGGGGATAATTTCTGAAAAAATTAGTCAACCTTATTAAAAATTCTCAAAAACTGTTTTTGCAAATGGCCACTGCTCGACCAACACAGAATTTACTCTTGAGCACAACCTCAGATCCAAAATAATGGAAAATTGCTCTTTGTCTAAATGGCATTGCACGGCAATGGAAAGTTGTCTCTTGTCTGAATAACAGCACAATATCCTATAATCAGTCCTCAAAATGACGATCATAACCGAACTCTCGGATACAGAAACGACAAAGATGACCCGTTCAATCTCATGGACGGGACAGTTGAATTTGAAGTGTTTACGGCTGGACTTCAAAATGAAGTTGCGTACGTATCCCACAAATGGGAATCAAGTCTGACGTAGTTCCGGGGTTGAGGTTCACTCGGGTGTTGACGTTCTCCTTTTACGCTCTAACTTTTGCCAAGGCTGACCTTCTGGGTTTTTAACCTTGCTAGCTATTTTTCTTTGTTCTTTTCATTTCTTTTCCTCCTTTTTTTTCTTTGTTTTTCATCTTTTCCTTTCATTTTTCTTCTTTTCTTTTTCTTTTGCTCTAACTTTTGCCTGGGTCGCCTTTCTGGGTTTTCGGCCCAACGAGCCTCTCAAGGATAAAAAAGTGTAACATGTCCATGTTGACTGGTCATGGGATCTCTAAGCCATCTAACTCCAGGAAAATGGTTGCTGTTTGTTGATGATGTAGGAGTCCATCCAATGGGGGCTGAATTGCCCCTAGTGTTGTGGATGAGAACTCGGTTGTTCTTCAGCAATAAACTTTCTTCTTCCAGCTACTGGAATTTGGCTTTCTTGCCATTCTTCATTAGCCTGAGAAATGACTCATCTTTCACTCTTCGAGCACATTTGACATTTTTGCCCTTAGTTCAAGGGATGCTTCTGATCTAGCTTCGCAAGCTTCCTTTGATCACATTTGACCTTCTTGATCTGACATTTCTTGCCCTAGTTCAAGGGTTTCTTCAATCTAGCCTAGCGGGCCTCTTTTGATGTTATACAACCTTATTGCCCCTAGTTCATGGGCTGCTTCAAATCTGGCCATGCAAGCCTTACATTGTGGTTGACCGTTGAACATTCTAAATCCAAGTTCAAGGTTTGAAAGCAAAAGAGGTTGAGTCTTGAGGCTGAGAGCGATTCCATGCTGCACAATCTCAAGATCAATTCCATACATGTCTTCGCAGGACCACGCAAAACTTTTTTTTTGAAATCTTTTAAGAAAGCAACTAGTCGCTCGTGAAGACAGTGTAGAACCAATCTGGATCTAGCTAAGATCTTTCCCAATACTCACATTAACAAACATGATCTCATTCATTAAGGGGCTTAGCATGCCTCTCTTTCTCGCAGTTGATCAAATTTTTGCAAATCCCAAGGAATTCATTCCTCTTTGTTTTCATCACAGTGTTAGAAAAGTTTTGAAAAACTTAGGTTAATGCAATGATTTCAAGGCACAGAAAAGTAGGTGAAAAGCATTGTCGTTTCATTCAAACTTGCTGGCACAACTGGCTTCAAGGCAGAAACAAATGCAAAAGGGTGAAAATCACTGCTGTTTTATTTAGATCTTCTGACCCAACCAGCTACAATAACAAAAACAGACTCAAAAGAAAGAGTGTAAAAGACAAACACAAAACAAGGTAGTGATACCCGAGGTAACACCCCCGAAATCACCTGACTCTAACACAACAGGACTGACTCGATACAACAAGACAGACCCAACTGACTCAGTACAAAAAAGACTGACTCAATACAACACAACAAGACTGACCCAATACCCAAGTCAGGAAGTAAAACAAACAGCGTGCACAAATTGCTCAAAATGGTGCGTGACATCCCCATATCTGGAGTAAAATGAGCGCCATTAGCAGGTGGTTCATTCCCTGATCACATAATCACATTATGCCATTGGAGCCTTATGAAGCTATGGTTCCAGGACTACCTTGCAACAGAGAAAATAGATAGCATCGCAGCCTAATTTCACCAAAACAGATACGAGCATAACTGAATGATTGTGCTTTCTACTAAATTTTGCCCCAAATTTCTGCCTCAAACTGATGCCCTCAAACACTGATGTCCTCAGACTGATATCGAGATTTGCAAACTGATACATACATCCTGTAGAGACACCCTAACAGCACATATCAAGCAAGTAAAAGCCAAAACACCCCTATAGAGGGGTAGGGTTTCCCTGTCCTATCTTGTCAAGAGCTAGGGTTTCATTACATACGCATGCGGTTTCATACAATCTTGCATTCGGTTGAGCAACCTGTCCTAGTTTGGAACAGTCTCTATGGCTTCTGATATGCAACTAGGTCGATTGGTCAAAAAGGGTGCCTCAGCGATGATCCCGATCTGAGGCTTGTGTTCCCATCGTGGCAGAGCCCGTAACTGGTCAGCCTTACGGCACGCTTTTCCAAGCAAGCCTCCGACAAACAATTCAGGAATAGCAGACGACAAACACTGTAACTTAGGCACACCAATGCAAATACAATGCAAAGAAACACATAAGTGTAAACAAAACAACATATCATAAGTTTGAGTCAAGTTCTCTAAATCACCAGCAGAGTTGCCAGAAACTTTAGATCGCCCGAACGTCCTCCGCGCACTTCCCTTTTCGGAGAGGGCGCGGATTGGGTTCTTGCTGCTACAGTTCGAACTCCTATCATGGTTCTGAATCTAATATCACAAAGTGCAATGTGAGACTGATAAACACCAAAAAGTCCAAATTTGGCAATTGGTTTTGGAAAATCGATTTTAATCAAAAAGTACAAAACATGGACTGCTTTGCCAGATTACAAAGTCGCCACCTAAATATTTTGTTTTGGGAAATTTAGGAAACCCTGACTCGTGCCTAAGGCCACGTGTCCATCATCACCAAAGTTGTCTCGGCTCAAGAACTTGGGTATGAGAGGGGAAGGTCCGGAAATGAGCACCTCCGTTCGCCTGATCAAAGGATCGGCCTCTACTAAGATGATATGTTGTTTTATAAACACATGCGTTCTTGTTTCGATTATTAACCTACCTTTACTATGTGATGCGCATAACACACAAGTACAAACTAAATCGCTCAAATTGGAACAAAACATCTCATGTTTGTTTTTGAAAATGGTTTGAATTTGCCACCCTCAAGTGGGCTTAGAAATGTGGATTTGCCACCAAACAAGGTGGGCTTAAAACATGATGATTTGCCACTCTAAGTGGGCTTAAAACTCACATTTTGATGAATTGTTCCAATTCAAGTAATGAAGAATTCATCTACAGGCATTCATGCAATTAATCACTTAAGCAAATAGCCTCATGGCAAGCATGCTAACATGGCAACACTCACACTCATGCAATATGCTAAAGCGTAAACACTTATAGTGTACTCCAAGCCAAAACAGAAAACTAGTTAGAAATCATGCATAATCCTAACTATACAAGATTTCTAATGCAACACATGTAAAAATGCAACTAAAACAGGCTCGGCTTGCTAAGATGGCGTATGAATGCAACTTGATAACATGCTTTGAAACACGTATTCAGGTAAGTGTATTGAAATACGATGTAGTTTGAATGATGCGCCGAGCCCGGTGCATGCAATACAAATGAATAATCCAAACATGCAAGCATAAGGTATGCTAAACAAAACGTGCCCTAAACTAACCATCAAAAGCTAATAAGTAAAAGGGAGAAAGAAATGAGGTTGGAAGACATGCACACACACACACGCACCCTTATTACAACATGGTGCCCTCTTGACGGAGGGTCCGAATAATAAGCTAAGCTACACTAAGCTACTTATTACAAATCAAACTAATTAACTATTCTAGTTAACTAATTATTACAGCACAAGCCGATTAGCTAAGCACATCAATTAAGTACAGAACCAACGAATTAACCAACAAAGCAAAAACAGTTAAAAGGCCTCGGGGCGAAGGATGCATGCATGCTTGACCGGCTTCCTCTCGAAAATCCGTCGCCTTGCCACCGGTTGCCTCTGTTTGCATTCGCCTTGATTCCTGAACACCGAACCAATCTGCAGGTTGTTTCTGCTCCAGAACCAGAATAACTTTGGACCACCTCTAAACCTGAGAACTGTCGGCCACTTCTACTGGCCGATCGACCACTTGCTTCTGCACACTCCAATTTTGCTGCAAACAAAGTACAAAAGGGATAAAGCAAGGTATTTACAGGGTATGTGTGTACAACCACCCTTCTTATCATTTCTCAAGCTCAAAGGAGTGCGGTATTTGACTCTCGGGCCACTAACTGAGCATCGCAATGCACGATGGCCGAGAAGCCAAGTGTCTACAAGTCAATGAATGCACAAATAACACACAAGACTCAAGAAGCCTCCACCCTATCATGCACATTCATGGGGTACGGCGACCAAGAAATGAGGCACGTTTCATCACTTTGAGTATGAAACGCCCCTCGTTTCTCGTGTTTGGATTAACGTCCGATCCGAATACATGCAATGCAACTCAAACATGTTATCTTGACATGTTTTACTTAGATTCATTTTGTTTACTCATTTTAGATTACCGATAAGTCCTTTAACCGGTTAAGTCCAAAAGTGAGAAGTCCTCTAATTGGAAAGACGAACCAAGCCACAAGTGTTTTGAGCATGAAAGAAGCATCATGCCATTGGTTAGTAGAAACCCTCAAGAGAAGGCTAAAACCATTAAGCATGAACACTTCAATTTCGTGCTCAAACCAACAAAGGGGCTAAGACCACTTTCGAAAGTGATATAACAATGAAAGATGGAATGCAATGGCACATATTCCAGCACTAAAATAGGATGCTAAATGACATCAAAGCATGAAAATGATGCATGCAAGACATACTCGGAACCATAAGCATCAAGACTAGTGAAGAGCATCACTCTAGAAGCATGCAATATCAAGAACAAACAACCAAACCAGCTCTGGACAGAGCTTAATCATGCTAAATCAGAGGCTACAACATGCTGAAATTGAAGCTCAAATAGCAAGAAATGAATACTCATGTATTGGCCCATAAACAAGGCATAAAGGCACAACTCTCAAAGCCATAAAGGAGTGGAATATGTGAGAGTGTGACTACACTATATACTCTGAAATCATGTATAAAATGATGCCAAAACATGCAAACATTACATGCACAACATGTTAAAGGCCCCAAAACTCAAAGCGAGTCAGGGCGCTTTACACTTCAACCATACTAAGCAATGCTCAAATGACGTTAACCATTCAAAATAGACACAAGGCAGGTCAAAATAGTAACAAAAACATGCTAGACTTGTAGCATAGATGGCAAGAAAAATATGCTCAAGTATTGGCTCACAAACAAGGTATAATGATCAACTTCTCAAAAGCATCGAAAGAGTGATTTAAGTGGAAGCATGGCAAAGACACAAGCTCTGAAATTACATATCAAATGATGCCATTTCACACAAACATCACAAATAAGGCATGCTAGGGGGTTCAAAACACAAGGCTAGCAAAGCCAACTATGCCATAGCTATACAAAACAAGCCATACATGACCAAGGCCACTTGGGAAAGAGTTTAAGCATGCTAAATCAAGGCCAAAATCATTCTGAAACAGAGCTACAACAATAGGCCAAAAGCACCAAATATGTAAAGCTAGTGAGCAAGATTGCACTACAAGTGCAAAAACCAGGCAAGAGGTGACCCCACCAACCAAAATCAGAGTTAAATCATGTTAAATAATGGCTAAAAACATGCTGGAGTGGAGCCAAAACATGCTAAAATAATAGACTAAGACATGAAGGATGTTAGGCTAGCAAGTAGGATTACACTACAAGTGTATGAAGCATGCAAGAGGCGACCAAACCAACCAAAATTAGAGTTATATCAGGTCCAAAAACTCACAAAAACATGCTCAAACTCAGCCTCAAGAAGGGAGAACTACATGCTCATTTGGTAGGCCAACAACACATGCCAACAAGACAAGAGGAGGGAGGACTCCCCCCCACCTATTTGGGACCTCAAAACAAGTTTTCTACCACTGAGATTCAGTGGTTAAAAGGCCAAGAAGAGGTGATCTCAAAGGCTTTAAAAGATAACTCAAAGCAAAGCAAAATAAGCCACAAAATGAGGTAGACCACCCCCAACTCAAACAAGGCCTCAAACAACCATTTTTAACACTTAAAAACAAAGGTTTTTTTTTTTTATAGTTGAAAGCTAAGCCTAAAACAACATGCAAAGGTGGCTAAGTAAGCAACTAAAACAAAGCTTTAAAGAGGATATAGCTTATCCTTGAAGCACAGCAGCAACAGTAGCACTTCTGAGCCAAAAACCAGCTTTTGAAGCTCCCACAAGACCCTCAAGCACCTCAGCAACAAGGTATGAGTGTTTGATCAAGAGTCCCTTTGCAAATGCACCAAGAATTCCCACTTTCAAGCACTTTCAAGCACAAAAATATATATAGAGAAAGAGAATTCTAGAGAGAGAGAGAGTAGATTTTTTGCTCTTAAAAAACTTAAACCCCTGAAAGGAGGAGAGAGCTCCCCTTGTATAGAATTACAAGCCTTAAGCTTGTTTGACAAGCTAAAAGCTTGTTACCATCCCTCCATACACGTGTATGGAGGATAATTCTGTGCCCAACAGCTAGCACAACTAGCACCAAAAATATCTAAAAAAACAGAAGAAAGGCCGTAGGCCACTTCAAGTGGCCTACAGGAGGAGAAAGTGGCCTACAACTGCAAAAAGTGGCCGACAGGCCCTCCCCTCCCTCCAGGTAAGGGGTAACAAGGTATGGTCCAAAAACCAACCAAAAAGAAGAGAGCTAAAAGGCCCCAAAACAAGGCACTTAGCCAAAAGCTCCGGAAACTAGCCTACCGGCCACTGCAAGTGGCCTACAAGAGGGAAAAGTAACCTACAACTACAAAAAGTGGCCTACAGGCCTCTCTCTCCCTCCAGGCAAAGGCACCAAGGCATGGGCCAAAAACAAACCAACAAAGAAGAGAGTTAAGAGGTCCCAAGACAAGGCACTCAGCCAAAAGCTCTGGAAACTCAAAACGAGTACAAACATGCGTAATCACCGAATGCACAAACGATGACATCAATGTCTTGAGGTCGGTCAAAAATGGGGTGTCTACAGTCCCTTATCGCTTGTAAATGAGTTTGACTCTTCTTTTGTAATTTCCCCCGAAGAATTTATTATCAATGTGTTTACTGGGATTAATTGACCCTTGGAAATCACCAAGGAAAGTGTCATTATCACTTATTATCAAGTTTGGATTTCAAGTCATTATCGCTCACTTTGGGTTTTTCTAAGTCTTTATCACTCTTCTGAGTTTGACTAGTTCTTGTTGCCCATCTTGGGTTTGACTCGAAATCCCTAACTTGTAAATCAGTTTGACTCTTCCTTTGTAATTTCCTCTGAAGAAAATAAGGTTTATTTATTCGGGTTAAGTCGACACTTATTTTCCTTTATTATATTTCGGACTTAGTGGATGTAAATATCACCGTGGACTTAATGGATTAAACAAAAGGGAAGGTAATATAAAATAGGCTAATAAAATTGAGCTTAAAATGTATCAACCAACATAAAGAACCAATTTGATTGATTGAATTCGGTCGGATGTTATACCGAGTTTATTGTGTCAAGGCTTGTCTTACATTAGTCCATAATGTTTTGATGAATCTTGAAGTGTCTCTACTTCCTTTCTTGAATTTGCTTCATGATAGGAGGGAGGGGTGGTTGTTATGCATTGTATTTATTGATCTTTGTCCTATCGTGTCCAAAATCATCTTGCAAATCAACTTGCAACCATAGATGGTTTGGGAACCGAATTCACTTCTCTCTTAAGCATTTTCCATGATAGAGAAGAGTAGAAGAGACAAACATGGCTAGGAATACCCTGTCTGCATGTTTGCACTGTTTCACCTCAGGCACAAAAAACAGATTTCCGCAAAGAAAACAAGGTATGCTTGGATTTATTTGGAGCTCAACTAAGTCTTATTTTGGATCAGCAAGGCTCCAATAACTTGCAAACAATACACTTTTGGTCGAAAGCAATGATAAGGTGAAATAGAACAAATCTCAACAAGGCAGATAGGGTAATTCTTGAGGAGCATCGCATGATCATTACATATTATTTGTTGTAATAAATTAGACAACCCCTTTTCCTTATTATTCATTCGGATTTGTAATATTTATTTATTCGGACACTTGGACATTCGGACCTTCCTTCGCGAGGACAAATATGTAATAAGTTGTATGTCTTCCAACTCCACGTCTTTCTCCCTTTTATTTACCAGCTTATGATGGTCTGTTTAAGGACATCATATTTAAATTAGCATACTCATGTTTGCATCTACTTGTATTGCATGCATGAAAGTTCGGCTCATCATATTATTTCAAATGTCAAATTCAAACTCTTTACTTGAATACGTGCGCTATCACATGCTTTGAATTGCCTCACATGCCATGCTAGTAGCTGAGCTTATTAATTGCATATTGTATGTGTTGCATTAGTCATAATACATAGTTAGGATCATGAATTTTTTTCTAACTAGTTCTTTTTTTTGGGGCTCGGAGTACTAGGCAAGTTTTTATGCTTTAGCATATTGCATAAGTGTGATTGCTGTCGTATCAAACACACTACCATAAGACTAATTGCTTAAATGATAAACTATTTGAATGCCTGTGGATGAAGGTTATTCACTGACATTGGGATACTTTGATTAATGTATACATATGAGATCACTTTTTCAAGTGGTACATATTCAAAACACTTTTTCAAAACAAACACGAAATCAAACGTTACAACTGTTCGTGAAATTAGTCTATACTTGTATGTTAAAGATAAAATAAGAACACATACTGTACATAAGAATCACATCATAATTAGTAGAGGCCGATCTTTGATCGGGTGAGTGGGGTGCTCATTATTGACCTTCCCCTCTCATACCTAAGTTCCCGAACCAAGACACTTTGGTAACGACGGACTAATGGCCTTTGACACGATTCACGGATTTCCTAAATTTTCCAAAATAAATATTTAGGTGGCGACTCTGAAATCTGGCAAAGCAGTCCATTTTTGGCATTTGATTCAAACATCGATTTTCCAAAAAACAGTTGCCGGATTTTGACTCTTTTTATGTTTCCACTGTTTCACATTGCACTTGTGAAATCAGATTCAGAACCAACACAAGTAGAGTCCGAACTGTAAGGGCTATTCATCCTTCCAAAAAGGGGGTGCGAAAAGCCGAGCTATAGCAGTGAATTTGCTTTAAGAAAATTGTGGTATCACACATGCTTCGGTTTACTTCTTTTCTTATTATTTGTTCTTTAATTTTATAGAATTTAGTTTACCTCAATTAGTTCTAATCTTTAGTTATACATGTTAATAATTTGTTCTTTTAGTAATGTAATCTAATTTATTTATATATTTAGTTGTGTCGTTTATTCTGTATTTCATCATTTAATAAAAAGAATTTGGTTTGTCATTTCTATTTAATTTATTTTATATATTTTTCTTGTATTATTATGGAAAAATACCAACAATCTTAAAACATATTTTTTATAAATAGTTTTGAAAAAACAATTTAGCTTTTATTTTAATTTAATTCTAGTAACTCTTGGAATTAAAATTAATTTAATTGCTTAGAGTTATTGAATTGTTTGGGGTTATTTATTTCTAATAATTTATTCATGCAATTTATTTTATGTTAATTAGTTGTTATTGCATGAATTATTTGATTGTTAGTGTTTAAGTTGGTAAGAGGTTATAAAACTAAAATTTTTATTATATAAGATTCTTACTATTTTATTTAATTTGTTTGATTGTTTTCTTTTGTAGCTAACTTTCTTTATAGGTTTACCCAAGCGAGAAAGGATGATATATAATACGAAGAAATAAAATAAATTGGAATTAGTAAATGTAACGCCCGAAAATTGGGCATGGTATATCTATTTATGCAACAAAACCCACCTAATAGACAAAGACATATATATATGGCTAACTATTCCATACATCCATTTCCATTAAATCCCAAATGCCAAATACATGTTGTTCACATCTCAATGCCCCAGTTCCAATCCCAAGCATGCATTTTACAACAAGTATGAAATGAAAACCAAACAGATAATAAGTTCCCTACAGACTTACAAATTTATCCAAGAACATTCTTGGTTACACAAAATGGAGTTTCAACTCAACGCAAATACAGCCCTGGGCTTACATTCAACAAATAACCATAAAACAAAAATAAAGCCTCAGTTCCGAGTCCTTCCAAGTCAATGTCTTGGTAGAGGCATATCACCTGTACCTGAAATGGTTTCCCTTATAGGGTGAGCCACAGCCCAGTAAAGATATACTACACAACATATGGACCATGACAAGACTAGAGAGGAGTATGCTCATGATAAAACAGTTTATCTCCCTTTTTATAAAGCATGTAATGTTGAAATGCAACAACAGATATAAAACCATTTCCATTTTAAATCATATATATTACATGAATACAGGCTTTGTGAATCTCTAGGTGAGTGTTTGCAAGTAGGCCCTAATGCACTACCAATGTCATTTTTGCCAGTAAACTGGAAGGCTCGACACCTAACTGCGCTGTTCTACACACTCTACCAAGATTCACCAAGTATTCATCTTTTTGTAAACAGATACATTTCCAAACATTTCTTAAAAATAGATACCTTTCCAATGAAATGAATGTAATGCAATGTCCAATGCAACAAATGAGGAATGCGGTTCAATTTACCTAAGTCTCATGCATTTCTACAACAATCATGGCTATCCTCCACCGATAGCCCAAAACAGATATTTCTAAACAGATATTTAAACAATTAAATTCTAAAAATTCCGATAAATACAATTTATTCCACATCTCATCAAATATGAACAACTACACTAGTTTTCATATCACAATCACGTCTGGTAACCTCTCAAGGTCCATTTCTAACCGTGTCGGTTTTATTCTAATAGATACATTAAGCAAAATAATACCGTTAATGCCCAAGAAAACATCATTTTCTTTCCAAACTCATTCTCCAAGCATTATTCAATTATGACATCCTAGTTTGATCGGAAGCCCCAAAAGTTAAGCGTAATTCCTTTGTTTTCTTTAAAAATGCTCTTTTGGTCACAAACCGGTAAAAATTTCAAAATCAATCGAATTGAAGTCCGTTTTTGTTCTAATTTAAAGCATAACTCTTTCATAACCTTACAAACATATTCCAAGTTTACACTTTCGCAATTTGGGAATCAATTTTTTATTTTTCTCAAAATTTCTCTTTTAAGCAAATAAATCACAAAAATTTCAAAAATTCTAATTAAATTATATACAACTCTAAGCTCCTTATAATCAAGTAAAAGTGTATAAAGAAGTATAGAAAAAATCTCTACCTCAAGCTTAGGAGAGAAAATGAATGAAAACTCCAAAATTCGATGTTGTCGAAATTCGATCTCCACCGATCAAAACGAAATTCTTGAAGTGTTCTTCAATTTGACCTTAAAAACTATGGTCAAAAACTCAATGGATCTTGCTAGATCAAGAAAAGAATTAAGGGTTTGTGGTGGTGTTTAGAGAAAGATAAGAGAAATGAGGGAGTAGAAAGAGAGAGAAAGAGAAAGAGAGAGAGAGAGAGTGAGAGAGAGAAAGAGAGAGAGCGAGATATGTTCTCTGCCAAGAACAACAAGGAAACAAATAAAAGCAAGGGGGAATGGGGGTAGCCCCACCTGCGCTTTCTCATCATTATTATTATTTTATTATATATATTTATATATATATCCATCTCTCTCTCTCTCTCTCTCTCTCTCTGTATATAATTAAAAGTACAATTAGCAACTTTATAAGATTTTGTAACCTAATTTATAAAATGATATCATTGTTTCTTTACCACAAAATATATTTCGTTTGCTTATACACATCACAAAATATAATATTTTGCTCACCACGAAATATACGCCTATTTTATTTACTAAAAAAATATATAATTTTTCACCATATGGTACACACCATAAAATCAACTATCAAATATTTATTATAATCCTATATAATAAATAATAACAACTCCCAAGGTGGTTATTACCAATCACATTTTAAAAGGACCAAACAGTTAAACGTGAGTCATTAAACAAACTCAATTTAAAGTAAATCTAAGTCATGGGTCTCACCCATAAATCAAATATGGTCCAATTATATACCAAAATAGACCCAACAAATTTGTCTCAAATCATGGTCCTAACACCCAAAACTCAATTTTAAATTCAAATTAAACTGAACACCAATCAGTCCGTGAATTTTCATAAAATAAATACCCTTCATTAAATTCTGAAATTTTTATGCAACGTGCTAGACTCATATAGAAACAGCATATAAAAATTTTATAATTTTCTGAGATCGGAAACTATTTTTAAAAATACAAAACCGAACTGTTTTTGCACAGAATTTACACGGTAATCAAATTCAAAAATTTGCTTAATTAAATTATGCACTGGCTATTTTTAAAAAAAATTGGGTCATTACAACCTACCCTTCTTAAAGAAATTTCGTCCATGAAATTAAACTCAAGTAATGTAATACATACTATAGTCACCCACAAACTCACTCTGGTACTTACTAATGCATCAACAAATTTTTTTTGACTACTACATGAGCCCCAACAAGTCACACCGGTAACAAATCAAATCATGACATTTGCACAACAATTGATTATAAAACCCTTACTAGTATAAACCATTAAGTGATTTTTCTATCCACCTCGATAACCCACAGCAACAAAATAGGATCTAATCCCTTAAGCATAACAAAATTTTGGCAAAACGACTCCCCATAATACCAAGGCACCATACCTTATTGGTGATAACCCAACTTCAACGAACTATCTCCATCGCCTAATGCACAATACATCCCAAGGCCAAAATAACTATTACTACTCCAAGACCTTAACAAAACGAAATAATAACTTTTTAAAAGCACTAACCACCAACTCAAATAGTGACCGTCAACCGTCACAAAACAGACAATAACTTACCAACACTATTCTACATCACACTAATATTACGATAACCCACAAGATCAAACCCAAATTGAACAACTCTTACTATACCAACTCACTTATCAACAAGTATTAATACCGCTATTGAGGCTAATTAACGGAATATTTTATCTCTCACCCTAGAAGCATCCCGAACCAATCATGATGAGACACCTATAAAGATTAACATTGAAACGTCTCTAAAATTCCTGAATTGTTAATAAATTGATTAACCTCAAATTACAATAAAATCTCTTCAAAGGAAATTCCATGTGCATCCCTTGTAAAAAGAAATAATTCTACACTTCTGATTCAGAATTCTAATTAAAATAATCTTTTCAGTACTTCAATCCAATCACTACGAAATTTGCTCCACACTTGAAAAATAAACAATTTAACTCGAGAAGTAATCCATCATAGCTTACTAAGGTACAAAGAAAATAAATTGAATCCTCATAATTGCTCATGTCACAGATAACAATACCAATTACCATATTAAACCCACCACAAAAAGCCTACACAACTCAAGACAAAAGGTTACACCAACAAATACTAGTTTTAGTTACTTTGAAATCTTCTATGAAGTCTCTAGCCAACTCACCTCCACCTAAATTTTAAAAGATACAACCACAAGTTATAAAGCCTCTCATTTACTCTAAAAAATTTTCTATGTCAACAACAATCATTCCATAACAATTTTCAAGGCTAACAAAGTAACGAAAGCACTTCATACCAATTTATTTCTCAACGAGGGGTCTGCCGAATAACTTCTTCTAAAGTAATATCACCACAAAACATGATGAAACAAAATTAAAATAAGGAATCATCCTCTATTAGGCAAAACTAAATACA
This sequence comes from Camellia lanceoleosa, assembly GCA_025200525.1. Taxonomy (NCBI): domain Eukaryota; kingdom Viridiplantae; phylum Streptophyta; class Magnoliopsida; order Ericales; family Theaceae; genus Camellia; species Camellia lanceoleosa. Next base: position 56,350,573 of record CM045768.1, read on the forward strand.
TTTTAATTAAAAAAACACTTACCACTTAAGGTCAAATACACTCAAATTGAACTCAATGGTAATATTAGATCAACATACCAACAACACGAATTCTCACCACTTATAGCAAAATGAAGGATTAATATAAGGGATTCATAACTCTTACACCAAGAATACAAAACAATCTTATAGCTAAAGGACAAGGGATACAAAATAATCTCCATTTCCATTACATGAACCACGCCATCACAACGCACACTAAATTTAACCCAAAACACTCTCGTATACCTTCCATCTTCACAATTTCTAACTCATACATAAAGTAACTGTAAAAGGTAAAATTAATCACTCTTGATGGGTTAAGCATAAATTCTTATAAAAATACTCAAATTACCACCATACTAATTATCCTAGATCACCTACTTTAGAATTATAATATCCTCACAAAGTAATCTTAAAAATTTCCTCTAAGAACATTGGTTGCTAACACAACTCCACAACATCCATCACATCATGTCCTTTAACACTCATTTATTGCACTTGAGAACATCAACAATTAACTTTAAGGCAATGGACTCCACCAATCTCGAAGGCACTCAGAACTTGCCTACATGTTCTAAAATATCGACTCAAGAGTCAATGTTGTTACTACTAATAATCCCATCAAATGGCATAACCCAAATCAAATTTAATCTTATTCCAATCTATCTCAAAATTATTTATCTCATTTTCCCTCTTAGGATTTGCAGCAAAATTATAAATAAAACAAACTCTCTAAGAAATACATCTCTTACTACACGATATAATTTCTATCATGCTAAGACTACATTTATTCCCAAACACATACAAAATAATTGGCCTAGGGCCCATCACTAACCTCACAAGTAGTCTATCAAGCAAGTGAAATAATCCAACTATAACTAATTTCGTCTATCCTAAGAAAATTTAGAACTAGTTTTACGTGTTCTAATGTCAACAATCCAAAGCATATTATCTTAGATTACTTTAATCATTATTAAAGTCACAACCAAACCAAACTATTAGAATAAGGTTAATCTCTAACTCACTCTACTTCTAAGATTTTTTTTTTTTTTTCCATCTAGTCCACTTCTACAAACTTGATATAAAATTGAAAAATAATTAACTCCTCATAACAACAAACCAGTCGCTACACAACACAAACTCTACTATTTTAAGGTCACATTTACACCAACAATCATACAAATTGATTAACCTACGCTTTACTACTAATTCCACAACATCTTGACTAATCATCCCGGCCATATTACTCTAGCTTACACCTTCTTCCTGGGGAAAATGTATCCTCCTACATGAAAACATCCCGGGCACCCTAAGTGCCTCTATTACAGCCTCTCCCGCTTTATGACATCTTATATAAGAGACAAAATTTAGCTCAGAAGTAAGTACTCCACACTAGTTCTAACACACTGCATACGGATTAAACATAAACCTACCCATGTATCTACATCACATTAGGCAAACCATATAAGCACATAGTCACATAGAGCACATATGAGTTACCCCTCCAAGATATTGACTTGTTCCACAAATATTCAAAGACTTCTAAATAGAAATAGCATTGATCAGGTGTTTTTCTAAAAAGACCTCAAAGAATTTCATAGACGCAAATCACATCTCAGAAGTTTAACCCTATACCCACATAGTCATATAAACATGTTATCACATAGCAGATAAGATATGCAACATTTCTCACTAGCGAAATGAACCCACTGTGGTAAAAACCACTTCCTACGAGCCCCAAGTATTCAAACCCGGTAGCTCTGATACCAAGTTGTCACTGATCATGGGTACACCATGTCACCCAACAACTAGACCTATCAGCCTGGCCGGCCACCGATGCCAACGGTACACCGTCACCCCATGGGCGGAGAGTCTTGCTTTAGTGACACAGTCACAAGCGAGAGTTCCCATGTGTGATACGCCTGCACTCAAGTGACAAGTCAACTAGCTCTGATACCAAGTTGTAACGCCCTGAAAATTGGGCAAGGTATATCTATTTATGAAACAAAACCCACCTGATAGACAAAGACATATATACATATATATAGCTAACTATTCCATACATCCATTTCCATTAAATCCCAAATGCCAAATACATGTTCACATCTTAATGCCCCAGTTCCAATCCCAATCGTGCATTTTACAACAAGTATGAAATGGAAACCAAACAGATAATAAGTTCTCTACAGGCTTACAAATTTACCCAAGAACATTCTTGGTTATACAAAATGGAGTTTCAACTCAACACAAATACAACCCTTAACTTACATTCAACAAATAACCATAAAACAAAAATGAAGCCTTAGCTCCAAGTCCTCCAAAGTCAATGTCTTGGCGAAGGCATATCACCTGTACCTGAAATGGTTTCCCTTATAGGGTAAGCTACAGCCCAGTAGAGGTATACTACACAACATATGGACCATGACAAGAATAAAAAGAAGTATGCTCATGCCATGCTCATGATAAAACAGTTTATCTCTCTTTTTATAAAGCATACAATGCTGAGATGCAACAACAGATATAAAACCATTTCCATTTTAAACCATATCTGTTACATAAATACAGGCTCTGTGAATCTCTAGGTGAGTGTCTGCAAGTAGGCCCTAATGCACTACCACTGTCATTTTTACCAGTAAACTGGAAGGCTCGACACCTAACCGCATGGTTCTACGTCCCCTATCCAGATTCACCAAGTATTCATCTTTTCGCAAACAGATACATTTCCAAACATTTCTAAAAAACAAATACATTTCTAATGAAATGAATGTAATGCAATGTCCAATGCAACAAATGAGGAATGTGGTTCAACTTACCTAAGTCTCATGCATTTTTACAACAATCATAGCTATCCTCCACCGATAGCCCAAAACAGATATTTCTAAATAGATATTTAAACAATTAAATTCTAAAAATGTCGATAAATACAATATATTCTACATCTCATCAAATATGAACAACTACACTAGTTTTCATATCATAATCATGTCCGGTAACCTCTCAAGGTCCATTTCTAATCGTGTTGGTTTTATTCCAACAGATACATTAAGCAAAATAATATCGTTAATGCCTAAGAAAATATCATTTTTTTTTCCAAACTCATTCTCCAAGCATTATTCAATTATGATATCCTATTTTGATCAGAAGCCCCAAAAGTTAAGCGTAATTCCTTTGTTTTCTTTAAAAATGCTCTTTTGGTCACAAACCGGTAAAAATTTCAAAACCAATCGAATTGAAGTCTGTTTTTGTTCAAATTTAAAGCATAACTCTTTCATAACCTTACTAACATATTCTAAGTTTACACTTTCACAATTTGGGCATCAACTTTTTATTTTTCTCAAAATTTCTCTTTTAAGCAAATAAATCACAAAATTTTTAAAAATTCTAATTAAATTATATACAACTCTAAGCTCCCTATAATCAAGTAAAAGTGCATAAAGAAGTGTAGGAAAAATCTCTATCTCAAGCTTAAAAGAGAAAACGAATGAAAACTCCAAAATTCGATGTTGCCGAAATTCGATCTCCATCGGTCCAAATGAAATTCTTGAAGTGTTCTTCAATTTGACCTTAAGAACTATGGTTTGTAGTGGTGTTTAGAGAAAGATGAGAGAGAGAGAGAGAGAGAGATAGATAGATAGATAGATGGATGGATAGATATATATATATATATATATATGTTCTCTGCCAAGAACAACAAGGAAACAAATAAAAGTAAGGGGGAATGAGGGTAGCCCCATGTGGGCTCTCTCATCATTATTATTTTTTTTATTATATATATACATCTCTCTCTGTGTATATAATTAAAAGTACAATTAGCAACTTTATAAGATTTTGTAACCTAATTTATAAAATGATATCATTATTTCTTTACCACAAAATATATTTCGTTTGCTTGTACACATCACAAAATATAATATTTTGCTTACCACGAAATATACGCTCATTTTATTTATTACAAAAATATATAATTTTTTACCATATAGTACACACCATAAAATCAACTATCAAATATTTATTATAATCTTATATAATAAATAATGACAACTCCCAAGGTGGTTATTACCAATCACATTTTAAAAGGACCAAACAGTTAAACGTGAGTCATTAAACAAACTCAATTTAAATTAAATCTAAGTCATGGGTCTCACCCATAAATCATATGTGGTCCAATTATATACCAAAATAGACCCAACAAATTTATTTCAAATCATGGTCCGAACACCCAAAACTCAATTTTAAATTCTGCTATAAATTAAACTGAACACCAATCAGTCCATAAATTTTCATAAAATAAATACTCATCACTAAATTCTGAAAATTTTATCTAATGTGATAGACTCATATGGGAACAACATATAAAAATTTCATAATTTTCTGAGATCGGGAACTATTTTTAAAAAATACAAAACTGAATTGTTTTCGCATAGAATTTACACGGCAATCAAATTCGAAAATTTGCTCAATTAAATTATGCGCTGGCTATTTAAAAAAAAAAAAATTGGGTCATTCAGTAAATTGGACTAGTAATTGTTTATTTGAACAGGATTACCTTTGTGTGGAATAAAAAATAATATTGGACCTTCAGAATTTTAGTAAATTTAATTATTCACTTTAGAGTTCAGTTTAATTTCAAATTTATTCCATATGTTGTTTTGAAAGTTTAGTAACAGTTTCAATTTAATTTGATTAATTAAATTTTGAAAAAAACAAAGAGCTAAATTTTGAGAATGTCAAGAGATTCAACTAGTCAAGTGGTTTTCAACAGTATAGAATATCTCTAAACAGATTTGTTTTGGGAGAAAATTTAATAAAATAGTTTCAGTTTTTCTATAGAATGGTCTTATTTCTGAGCTTGCTTATAATTGTGTTGCGTTATCGCATGGTGGTATAACTTGGTATTGTAGTGATATTAACTCTTATTTATTCTATTTATTTTTAGTTATATCAATTGCGAGTTCTTTTATATCTTGATGTGTAATCAAGGAAATTACTCTAAAATATTTTTATATTCATGGAATGATAACTTGAAATTTTACTCTATTTTTATATATATTTGCTCATAATTGCGTGGTTGGATTGCTAACATTATGACCATAATATTTCTTTATGTACAATTGATTTATAACAATGCAACTCATGACATTCTTGTAACTGCAATGCATCTATAGCCTTTGAATTACACATTGCGAGTTATAGTTGAAATTACTTGTGTAATAATCACTTTATTGGTTCATTAACTCATTCTGTATCCAAGAGTGTATATAAATAGTGAGCATGGAGATTTAGCAGCAACAAGGATATAGTTTTGTAATGTGCTTTATACAAAGATAAGCATTACAAGTGAAGAAGTGTGTTCTGGGCTAAACAGACGATTCCAGATGCAACCATGAACTCCGTTTTGCAGATTTAGACAATTTGTAATTATAACAGTTGTAGTTGCATTTTCATTTCCATTTGTAGTGGTTTTAATTTCTAATTTGTAATAGTTTCATCACAATGAAAAGAAAGGGAGAAAGAAAGAAATTATAAGCCTTCGGGTTTAGAGAAATTTTTGGGATTAATTTTATTATTCCCAAAGTGTTTTGATTTTTTGTAATAGAAACCAAAATTTAACTTTGGCTAAAGAGTATTTCTGATTTGTTCAGAAATGACAACTAAAATGGATTTGGTTTCATATTTTTATTTCCAAACCTTTGTGGTTAGAGGAAGTCTTTGGGTTTCATATTTTTATTTCCAAAGTGGTAGGAAACCAAATTTTAAGAAAGTTTTTGGTTATAATTTGATAATTTCCAAAGTGTTTTGTTTTGGAAAAAGAAACCAAATTTTTGCATTAGCTAAAATATTTTTGATTTTTATTTAGAAATAATGGGGCTCAGTTCCGAGAGTACCGGTTAACTTTTATAAATAGTATAATTCTGATAGCAATTTTTAATTGCTTATTAGTTTTGTAAACTTAGTTTGTTTTAACCTAGTTTATCCCTTGAAAAACTTAATTCTAAATTTGTTTCTCATGAACTAAGAGTCAACATACTCTTGAAAGTTTTGTTTAAAGTTAACTAGGTCTTAAGTGGGACTGGTTTAGTCCCTCCAGTCTTCTTGAAAACTTTCCTGACCATGTTTGATTCTAGGGTACACTACAGCAAATTACACTTTTAGCGACTAAATTTTTAGTCGCCAAAAGTAATTTTTTAGTTGCCAAAGCTTCTTGCTGACTAAAATTCTTGGTCGCCCGTTTGATCGTTGATTGATTGTCGGCAAAAGAATTGGCGACTAATTTTTTTTGTCACCAAAAGTCGCCAATTAGCGACTAAAAATTTAATCGCCCAAAAAAAAATATTTAGTCACAAAAAAAAAAAAAATTCATCTTCAGCTTTTTAGCTACCAATTTTTCAGTTACTAAAAACTTCACTCCTTTTTGGCTACCAATTTAGTCACTAAAATCATGGTTACTCCCTTTTTGGCTACTAATTTTTTAATTGCCAAAAACTTTTTCTTTTTTTTGGCTACTAACTGTTTAGTCGCCAATAAGTTTCCTTTTTATTTTTTGGCTACTAAATGTTTAGTCACCATGAGCTCTAGTTATTAATTTCTTTTAAATACACAAATTGAATATTTTTCATTAATTTCTAAATTATATGCATTCCATTATCAATGCAACCTGCAACTTGTACATATACAGAATAATACATCTATCAATTATAATCTAAATTCATTATCAATAATACCCATTTCATTATCAACTATCCAAAACTTGTAACATCTTATTCCAAGTATCATATAAATCCATTCCAACCAAGTATAATCCATCTAAATTAAATATTACATACAAAAACATTGTAATTCCAAAACAAAGAATTGTACAAAAATAGATGTCTTCCATATACAGAACAAATGCTCTTCGTATACAAAAATAAATATCCACAATTGCCCACGCAAAAGCAATATGTAAAAAAAAAAAACCATTCAGCATGTTTGGTTTGAATTTTCTGGATTAAGTTTTTTAACAACAAAATTTTTTGATTTTCGTGTTTTTTTGTTTTTAGTAAATATTTTTAAAATTTTAAACATTTTTTTAACTTTTTCAGATGCATCTTACTTAAATGTATCTGAAAAATAAAAAAATTGTGAAAAAATATTTAAAAAAATTAATAAATACATAAAAATACAAAATATGTACTAAATTCTTGTATTTTTTTAAAAATATTTTTGGTATTTAGTAAATTTTTAAAAGTTTTTTTTTACAATTTTTTTTACTTTTTAGGTGTATCTATGTTAGGTGTATCTAAAAAGTAAAAAAATTGCTCAAAATATTAAAAAAAATTCAATAAAAACAAAAAAATACCGAAAATAAGAAAGTAGAATTTTTTAAAAAGTGTTTTTGAAAAAATGGAACCAAAAGCACTTATTCAATAAAATTGACATTTCAAATTATAACAATTATAAAATTAATAATTCTGATATATTATACTCTGCAAATTATAACAATTATGACAATTTAATAGCAGACAATTATAACAATTAATAAATTAGGACAACATTGGAGTAATTTAATAATTATTAGAATGTTATTTGTGGGATTCACAATGAAAATCAAGCAAAACCCTTCCACTTGGAAAAAGATCATGTTCTGCTATCATGAACATCCCAAAAATGATTAGGGAGTCAATTTCCACCCAACAAATAGAATAGATACAGCTCCATTCCAGTTTAGTGAAACAAAAATATCAACTTATTTGTATTTATGGGCTTTGTCATGCGCTGTGACCTATACAAATTCAACACAAGCATGGAACAGTAAACATGACACAGCATTTTACCAATAGGAGACATAATTGCAAGTCCTGGGTTTACAAAAAAAGAAAAAAAGAAAAAGAAAAAGAACACACACACACACACACAAACACACATTAGCAGTGGGACAAAGAAAACAACCTAGTGCACAAAACTCCCACTAGAGCTGGGACTAAGGAGGGTAAGGTGTAAGCAGCCTTAAAACGTTTCTACAAAAAATAATTCCCCAAGAAAGAAAGATTGTGTTTTGCAAGTTAGAAACCAAATCAATAATAAGATTGGAAAAAATAAAGAATGCATCATCTTTCGGTGCAAATTATAGGAATGAGGACTCTGAGACTTTCATCTCCGTCTGCCTCAGTTGAATGACTAAAGGTATGGATCAACAAAGATTGAAATTACTTTGGCATTTGAATCTTACCATCAAAAGGCATACTCATGTGATGAAAAGTATATCACCCTTTGCCTGCCACAACAAATTAGCAAACAGGTGCTTAACAAAAGAATGGTAGTGAGCAGCACAAACCTCTCAAAGAACATCTTTATTAGGAACTTGAAGATCCTCCCTAATTGATTCAGTGCTTGAGTAACAATGGTGTATGTGTATCTATTTGTCTAAAATTATCAACGATAAACAACTTACAGATAGAAAGTGTGATTTTTAAAGAATGTGAACAAATTTACCTCCAAGTGAAGATTTCTTGAGATACATAGGTCTGTTTCAAACTTTAGAGTGGCTCCTTGCAGCATTTCGGTTCACATAGCATCCCACAAAGTAGATTATTGACTGATTCCCAACATATAATTGTAAGAAAAATAAATGAACTCGATTAGAAGGTCCTGATCATATAAACACTGTCAATAAAATGATAATCTACAAATATTATGCTACTTTCATAATACAATTTGTCAATTTCAACAATAGAAGATATAAAATGCAATTCATATGCCATATTATCTGTTGTTCCTCATTCGGTAATGAGAAAAAGATAATTTGATTTGTTCCAAAAGATAATTTGATCTGTAAGAAAAAGAATAAACTACAAAATTATCTACTAAAGAGAGCAAGAAGAACACAAAACCAGGATTAAAATTCTTGCTTGTCATTGGATTATACAGTTTCCATCTTAAATAATTTTCCCTTTTCCCTTTTAAACCTCATGCTAATCTTCAAACAATACAAAAAAGGTACTTCTGCATCTTTTTATTTATTTTTGGTAAGTAAGAGATTTATATCAACCATATCAACTAGTTCCAGTTGTTCCTAACAACCACAATTTCTTTTGCAATTGAATGTTAGACAAAGAAAGAAATGGAGAAATAAATTCAGACATTTATCAAGAAAAATCCATATAAAAGTTTGCACCGATGCTTCTGATTAATCTCATCATAGACCTCACATCCATTTAGCTTAACCATAGGAATGGAGTTATAGTCTGTACCTTGTTACTTAGATATATCTGATATGCTTACTGGTTTTCATTAGACATCTACATATACTGTTATAATGCCTCTTCACATTCTGGATGTTTTGCAGATGCCTTAAATACAGAACTTCTCCTTTCATGCATGGAAAAATTAAAACATGGACAGGCAGTTAACATCTGAAATTATGATGTCAAGAGTCATAAATGTGTTGAACCAGAACGCAAGGTACTAACCTACATTTGTCCAAGTCAAATTTCCTTAGTGCAAGAGATTTGGAAGAGGTTCAGATTTTTTAGATGATCTTAATGTGATTTTGAGGCATAATAACTTGAAACCACTAGTGGGGTCATACTTTCAACCAAGCATTATGTCTCTGACCTGTGAAATCATATTGTTGATCTTATGATGGTACATACATTTTACATATGTTAGAAAATTGGTAGTCCAACAATAGCATATGAGGCTAGTCTGCCCATGTGATGGTTCATGCATATAATTTAGGATGAAATTACATGGAACTGGAGTTGCAAACAATGACAAGATAGTTACTTTGTGTGCTAAGATGCAATTAATCACATACACTTGGTTCCTATAATTTTGCTTATGCTACTTGGTGTGGGTTTAATATTTTTTTGTTGTTGTACGAGTTCTGACTTAAGCAAGACTTTTTTTGAGAGGTCAGAGTAAGTTTCCAGGTTATAATTTCCTCGCTCGAAACGGCTAACAAAACACTCTAGTGATCTCTTATAGTCTCCTCGCTCGAAACGGCTAACAGGACACTCTAGTGATCTCTGCAAGGGGCACTGCCTTAGACCTGCGAGAAAGTGGGCAGGATTTTCCTGTAACAAAAAAAAAATATATATATATATATATATATTTAAGGAAAAGCAGAAAATAAATAAAAGAAAATAAAAACGGCGACTAAATGTTTTTTAGTAGTCAAAACCTTAACAATAGAGACTAAATATTTGTTAAGTCGCTAAAAGTAGTAACTTGGCGATTAAATATTTTGGTTGCCACTTAATTTTATAAATCTCTCCAAAATTTGAAATGTTTCCTTCCAAATATTTTAGTTTTTTGGCGACTAAAATTTCTTTTTGTCGCTGAAAATAAGTGTTTGGCGACCAAACTTTTGGTCGCTAAAGATAAAAAATAATTTTTTAATTTCCATTCGGCGACTAAATGGTTTTAGCAGCCAAAACTTAGGCCTCGTTTGAAAACAGGCTATTTTAGTAATTTTTTGACTCTTTGGCTAAAATATGAGATAAAAAAAACTAATATGTTTGTGATGGCTTTTTGGCTTTTTTACGAAAAGATGTACAAAAAGTAAAGAGAAAAAAGAATTTTTGACTTTTTGGTATAGGTTATAGATTTTTTGGCTTTTTGTAGACGTCCCCGAATGTCCCGGGAAGGAATCCCGTTTTGTTCGTCTGTGGGTCTACTACAGTTCAGGACTCAAATTGTCACGGTTCTTAATCTGAACCAAAGAGTCCAAATCCAGCAAATCATTTTGAGAAAACAGATTTTTTAAAAGAAGTGCCAAACATGGGCTGCTTTGCCAGATACAGAGTCGCCTCCTAAATATTTATTTTGGGGGAATTTAGGAAACCCTAACTCGTTTGCCTAAGGCCACATGTCCGTCATCACCAGAGTTGCCTCGGCTCGGGAACTTGGGTACGATTGGGGAAGGTCAACTATGAGCACCCCCGCTCGACCGATCAAAGATCGGCCTCTACTAATCATGATATCTTGTTTTGAAAACATTATGCGTTCTTATTCCGGTTATTAGCCTAGATTTACTACGTGATGCGCACAGCAAACAAGTATAGACTAGATCGCCTAATTTGGAACAACGCATTGCATATCAATTTGTTTGAAAAATGGTTTGAGATTTGCTACTCGCAAGTAGGCTAAAATACGGATTTCAATGAATTATTCCAATTCAAACAATCCAACCTTCACCCACAAGCATTCAGGCAGTTATATCACATAAGCAATTAGCGTCATGGCAAGCATGCTATCATGGCAAACACTCACATGCATGCAAGGATGCTAAAGCATAAATGCTTACCGAATACTCCAAGCCAAAACAGAAACTAGTTAGTAATCATATGTATGATCCTAGTTCATGTTAAGATGGCTAATACAACACATGCAAGATGCAACTATGATAGGCTTGGCTATTCTAAGATGGCATGTGAGATGCAACAGATAACACGTATTCAATTTAGAATTGAAATACAATGCAGTTAGCATGATGCGCCGAGCCCGGTGCATGCAAGACAAATGAATGAATGCACGCATGCATAGCATAAGGATGCTAATTTAAATATGACCTAATACTAATCATCAAAAACAGGTAAGTAAAAGGGAGAAAGAAGTGGGGTTGGAAGACATGCACACATGCACCCACACTTATTACAAATTTGCCATCGCTCGGAGGGACCGAAAGAATAATACAACTTAATTAATCTACAAGCTAATTAAATATTACAGTCCACTTAATTAATTAACAAATTAACTAAGCTAAGGAAAGTAGTAAAAGGCCTCGGGAAGAGGGTCCAATGCACGCGTGCTTCGGTTTGCTCGAAAATCCACCGCCATGCACAAGCTGCCTCTGTTTACCCTGCTCTGCTCCTCTGAGACTTGCACAAATCCCAAGGATGCTTCTCTGAACACTGTGGAACACCACCGGCAGCGGGAAATGACCACTGGCCAAGGGCAATGACCACCGGCCACTGATTGAGCTATCGGCCACTGATGGATGGCCAGTCAGCACTAATGATGGTCGGCCGGCCAAAGCTTCCTACAGAAACCTGTTTTGACAGCAGCAGAGGGCAACACATGGCATGGCAATGCATTTCAAGCAAATGTTTGCACCACCACACTCCTTATCATGTTTATGACTCAAAGGAGGATGGCCCTCGATTCTCGGACCATCAATCGCACATTTCAATGCGTGATGACCCAAGAAACCAGGTTGTGCATTTTGATTTCAAATGAAATGCACATAAAACACCCAATAAATCCTAACCTCTATCATGATCACTCAAGAGGCAAGGAATGCATACTCAATGCAATACGACCTAGGCATGTGAGCTAGATATGCAACATGAGCATGGACATAAGCAATGTATACTAGGCACACAACCTAAGTTAACAAGCATGCTAGGCATGGAATAACTATGCTAATGGCAAGCATACAAGATGTAATTAAAACATGCAAGTATGCAAGACATATGACAATATGCAACATGGTCCAAAACTCTAAGCAAGCCAAGGGGCTTAAACTATGGCTATACAAGCCAAGCCTCAAAGGGCCAAGGGGACTTAAAATAGGTCCAATGCAAGTCTAAACAAGACTAAAGACACACCTAGATGGCATCTAAATGGTCTAAACATTGAAGCACATACAAAGGTCCAATCACGGAGCATAGGACAACAACCTTATAAAGCATTAAAGGAGCATCAAATGCAAGCATACAAGCATGCCATGAGGACTGAAATGACATTATAAGTGACACCAAATCACTGAAATAGTGCAAGTAAAGCATGCTAGAGGGGTCAGCACTCAAGGCCTACAAGGGGGATTACATGATAGCTATACAAAGAAAATCATGGATGACCCAAACAACTAAAAAAAGTCCTCAAGCACACTAAAATATGCATAAAAGCTTCACGAAGCTAAGCCAAAACAAGTAAGCATAGTGGTCTAAATGCTAGATACATGTCAAGGCAATTTCATGGCATTACAAGACAAGTATGCAAAGCAAGCATGGTGTGTCTAAACCAATTGAAAAAAGTGCTATATCATGGAAAAATAAGCACAAATAACACTTAATACATGGCCAACATGAACTTAAAAATGGTGCTCACACATGAGACTAAAATGGCACATATTGAAGGCAACAAGGAGAGGGGATGGCCCTCTCCTTCTTAGGACCTTAAACCACCATCCTCACCACTGAAATCTTGAGGGATTTCAGTGGTGAGGAGGCCCAAACAAGGTGGTCCTGGAGCTCACCAAAATAGCACAAAAATGGGGCCAAACAAGCCCTAAGAGGGGGTAAACAACCCCAAACACAAAATTGATCTTAAACAAACTTCAAAAGGAGCTCAAAATAAGACTTTTTTCAGTTTATGACAAAGCCCAAATATGCTTTCAAGATAGGCTAAAAGTGTGTGCAAAAATGGAGAATAAAGAGGGAAAAGAGATTACCCTTGTAGCCAAGAGGGGACAGTAGCTTCTTGGTCCAACAAAACAGTCCCTTAGCCTCTGAAAATGGCCTCCAAGATCCTTAGGTTGATGATGGAGATGTTAGGCCAAGAGTTGGTGTGCAAAGGTGCAAGAACTAGACCCTTTTGAACCTTTTAACCCACACAAATGTAGAGAGGGAGGGAGATATAGAGAGATATATATATATATCTTATATATCAGATTTTTCAACCCTTGAAATGGAAGGAGAGGCTCTCCTTATATAGGCCAAGGCAAGGTGCCAAGCTTCTAAGAGAAGCTAACATAAAAAAGGGTCAAGGGGGTCAAGCTTCTAAGGGAAGCTAAGCAAAAGGGTCAAGCTTCTCTTAGAAGCTTGTAGCAAAAGGGCCAAGCTTTTTGGAGAAGCTAGGCAAAGGGGTCAAGCTTCTTGGAGAAGCTAGACAAGGGTTCAAGCTTCTTGGAGAAGCTAGAGCAAAGGTGCAAAGGGTTCAAGCTTCTTGGAGAAGCTAAACCAAGGGTTCAAAAGGTTCAAGCTTCCTCAAGAAGCTAAAAACCAAGGGTTCAAAAGGTTCAAGCTTCCTCAAGAAGCTAAAACAAGGGGTCAAAAGATTCAAACCCCCTCAAGAAAAGGTCTCGGCCAGAGAAAGTGGCTAATCGGCCAACAAAGTTGGCCGACCGACCACAAAATGTGCCGACCGACCATCACCAGTGGCCGGTGGCAAGGAAACAAGGCCGGTGGCCTCAAGCCATGGCTGGTGAGGTGTGGGGATGGCCTACAAGCTATTTCTCACCCTCAGAAGCAAAACAACAAGTGTTTGATGCAAAACCAAACACAAAACAAACAAGTCGAGAGGTCTTGAGGCAAGGCGCGTAGCCGAAACCTCCGAGAACTCAAGATGAACACAAACATGGATGATCATCGAGTGTTCAAACGATGCCGACCAAGTTTTGAGGACGGTAAAAAATTGGGTTTTTACAGTTTCCCCTCTTTGACAGAACTCAAAAGTCATAAAAATGACGGGAGTGAATGTCAAAGCCCAGAGACGACCCATTTTTGACAAGGTCGAAGACTTAGACAAAGCATACAAGCTACAGAAAAAGGTATGCGCCCGAAGGCAGGGGCAAAATGCAAGACAATGCCAAAGCCGAGCATAACTTATGATCATGCAAGAAACATAGGGACGTATCCCGGTGTTTCTGAAAGGTATAAGCATTGGAACGTATTCCAAATGCTCTTAACCAAAGAGGGAGAAATATAGGGACATATCCCGGTGTTTCAAAGTGGTTCAAGCATTGGAACGTATTCCAAATGCTCTAAACCAAAGAGGGAGAAACATAGGGACGTATCCCGATGTTTCAAAGTGGTTCAAGCATTGGAACGTATTTCAAATGCTCTAAACCAAAGAGGGAGAAACATAGGGACGTATCCCAGTGTTTCAAAGTGGTTCAAGCATTGGAACATATTCCAAATGCTCTAAACCAAAGAAGGAGAAACATAGGGACGTATCCCATTGTTTCGGAAAAGGAGAAGAAACATAGGGACGTATCCCAGGGTTTGGGGACGAGAGAGAAACATAGGGACGTATCCCGGTGTTTCGGAAAAGGAGAAGAAACATAGGGACGTATCCCGGTGTTTCGGAAAAGAAGAAGAAACATAGGGACGTATCCCGGTGTTTCGGAATGAAGGAGCAACATAGGGACATATCCCGGTGTTTCGGAAAAGGAGAAGAAACATAGGGACGTATCCCAGTGTTTCGGAATGAATGAGAAGAAACATAGGGACGTATCCCGGTGTTTCAGAGAGGATGAGAAACATAGGGACGTATCCCGGTGTTCCACAAGGAATGAGAAACATAGAGACGTATCCCGGTGTTCCGCAAGGAATGAGAAACATAGGGACGTATCCTGGTGTTCCGCAAGGAATGAGAAACATAGGGACGTATCCCAGTGTTTCGGAAAAGTATAAGCATTGGAACGTATTTCAAATGCTCTTAACCAGAGGGGGAGAAGCAAAGGGACGTATCCCAATATGTAGGGATGTATCTTGGTGGTTAAGGACGTATCCCTATGGTTAGAAGGAAGGAGAAACGTAGGGATGTATCCTGGTGTTTTGGCAGAAAGGAGAAACATAGGGACGTATCCCGGTGTTTCGGAAGGAAAGAGAAACATAGGGACGTATCCCGGTGTTTCGGAAAGGGAGAGAAACGTAGGGACGTATCCCGGTGTTTCGGAAAGAAGGAAGAAACGTAGGGACGTGTCCCGGTGTTTCAGAAGGAAAGAGAAACATAGGGACGTATCCCGGTGTTTCAGAAAAAGAGTACGCATAACAATGCGATTGAAATGTGCATCATAGTGCAAGTGGAAAGTGCGTGACAACACAAATGAAGAGGTGTGCATGACAATGCAAGTGAGGTGCACAAAAGAAGTGCGATAAAATGCATTTTCTATGCAAGTAAGGGGGCATTAATCATGTACTCTGGTGCCTCCGATTTACCTCTCGGAGGACTTGGCAACACGCTCATCTCAAAAGGGGACACCCTGTTTATGTTGGTGAGAGATAACATCTGCAGTTGCTTTAATTGCGATTCTGACTTGAAGCAGGCTTAAGCTTGGGGTTGAGATACACTCATACTCCAGAGAAATGGTGAGGCTTGAGAAGGTGCACCTGGAATGCAGTCTCGGAATTTGCCGAAGTTGAAACACACTAAGATGCTCCAAATTTTCCTTCTTTTCTTTTGCTTTGCAGTCTGGAACCCACATAGCTTCAGATAGGTCCTTGTTTTACTGTTCTCATGTGACCTGGGTTGAACCCTGCAGTTTTATGAAAGAACAGATCCTGTTTTGCACAAATGTAGAGAATGGCACAGCACTCTGAGCATAAGATGATTTTTTTTTTTTTTTTGAAATTGAGAATTGAGTTCTTAACCGGGTATTGAGCCGACGACTGGCCACAGCCAAAACGACTCGACGAAGGAAAAACAAAGGTAAACAACCTAAACACATCGAGTAACACTCGAAACGACTCAAAGTAAGAATTGAGACAAAACAAAAGACACAACACACAGACGCGTTACAAAGATACGAGATCTCTTAGTACACGAGGAGCCAGTTTCTCCGGGTATTGTTTCCCACCCTCTCTCATTTGTGATTCTCACATCACTCTGGCACCCAATTTCTATTTTTCTGAAAAAGCCCTTTTCCTCACTTTTTCTCTCAACGCACATCTCTCTATTCTTCAATCTCTCATTTTTTAATCCCTCCCCTAAATGGTTGATGGATAAACAGAAAGTTGCGGGGTCAGGCCCCTAGCATTCCACTAGATTCTTCTTCTTGTTCACAACAGTGAGTTTCTTCCACAGAGGGGCTACGCTACAATTGGGTGTGTAGCAAATCTGCAGCTGACATCGGTTGATGATGCTCTGCTGAGGAGTTTGGACGCGATCAGATCTGTCCAGATGATGGAGTGGAATATCTTGCCCTGTTCTAGTTCGTGCATCGCACTTGACTTGATACCTCGTTGCTTGGAGGATGTGAGAGCTTTCTGCCTTTTTGCGGTCAGCTTCAGTGGTGCCCTTTTCCGGCCAGTAGAGTGCCCCTTCTAGCAGGTAGAGTGCCCTTTCTGGCAGGTATGTTGATCATGGGGAAAAGACAGAACACCTGACTCAACTGTGCCCCTAGTTCATCATTTTGACCATTTTTTGTTTTTAGCTTTCTACTAAAACAATTTTGACCAAAATGAGAGTTAGATTAACAAACTTGTTCGATTTTTGATTTAAAATCATGCAAGTTAGGTTATGAGTACTAAAAATTTTCCTTTTTTGGATTCAAGAAAAAGGTTTAGTTTTGGAAAAAATGGAATAATTTTCGAGAAAATTAGTCAACCTCAGTAAAAATTCTCAAAAACTATTTTTGCAAACGACCAATGCTCAACAAGCACGGAACCTACTCTCGATATGCACAACCTCGGATCTGGAGGAAAATTGCCCCTTGCTTGAAGAGAGCTGCATGGCAACGGAAAGTTGCCCCTTGTTTGAATGGCACCGCAGCGCATTGTAATCAGTCTTCATGGTAATGATCACAACCGATCTCTCGGATACAGAGAAGGCGAGGACCATAAAAAACCAATACATGGACACACTTGATTTGGAAGTGTTTGTGGCTGGACTTCAGAATGAAGTTGCCTACGTATCCCAAACATGGGAATCAAGCTTTACGTAGTCCCGGGTTAAGGTACACTCGGGTATTAACCTCTCCTTTTGCACTCTAACTTTTGCCAAGGCCGCGCTTTCTGGGTTTTCAACCTTGCGAGCTTTGTTCTTCTTTTCCTTTCATTTCTTCTTTTCTTTTCATTTTCTTCATCATTATTTTTTTTCTTTTCTTTCTTCATTCTTTGCATTTTTCTTTTTTTTGTTCTTTTTGTTCTTTTTCTTGCTCTAATTTTTGCCTGGGTCGCCTTTCTGGGTTTTCGACCCAGCGAGCCTCTCAAGGGTAAAAGTGTAGCTTTGTCCATGTCAAATGGTTTTGAGATCTTGAAGTCATCTGAATCCAGGAGAATGGCTGTTGTTTGCTGATGATGCAGAAGTCCATCCGATGGGGGCTGAATTTGTCCCTAGTGTTGTGGATCGGAACTCAGTCGTCCTTCAGCGATACCTTGTTCTTTCTTCCCTTTTGGGGTTTGGCATTCTTGCCGACCTTCATTGATTTGTGGAATTATCCGTCTTTGGCTCTTTGAGCACAATTTGGCATATTTCGCCCCTAGTTCGAGGGGTGCTCCTGATCTAGCTTCACAAGCTTCTTGATCTTTTAATCTTCTTGATCTGACTTTTCTCGCCTCTTGCTCGAGGGCTGCTTCAAATTGGGCCACACAGGCCTCACATCATGATTGACCTCTGAACATTATGAATCTAAGTCCAAGGTTTGAAAACAAATGGGTTGAGTCTTGAGGCTGAGAGCGATCCTAAGCTGCGCAATCTCAAGAGCGATTCCACACAGGTCTTCACAGGATCGCGTAAAATATTTTTTTGAAATCTTTTAAGAAAGCGACAAATCACTCGCACTGAAGACAGTGTGGAGCCAATCTGGATCAAGCCAGGATCCTTCTCAGTACTCACATTAACAAGCATGATTTCATTCATTAAGGGCCTAGCATGCCTCTCTTTCTCTTAATTGATCAAATTTTTGCAAAACCCGAGGAATTCCTTCCTCTTCGTTTTCACCACAGTGTTCGAAAAGTTTTGAAAAACTTAGGTCCATGCAATGAATTCAAGGCACAGAAAAGTAGGCGAAAAGCACTACCGTTTCATTCAAACTTTCTGGCACAACTGGCACACGGCCGAAGCGAACACAAGAATATGAAAATCACTGTTGTTTCATTGAGATCTGTTGGCGCAACTGGCTCCACAGCAGAAACAGACTCACAAAACAAAAATGGTGATGTCTGAGGTAACACCCTCCGGAATCACCTGACTCCAACGCAACAGGACTGACTCGAAACCACAAGATAGACCCGAAACAAAAAGACTGACTCAAAACAAAGAGATAGACTCAAAACAAAACAACAGAACTGACTCAATACCTGCGAGCGTACAAAACCCAAAGATTCGTAAATGCTCAAAAGCGATCGTGCCATACACCACATCTGAAATAAACTGAGCGCCGCCCGCAGGTGGTTCATCCCCCGATCACAGTTGCATTATCCCCCACAGGTTCACTGATCAAGTGCCGATAGACTTTGCAGAGCTTGGTGCGACGATGACCTCATTGTTAATCAGAATTTGTATCTCGTGACGAAGACGGACGCAAACGTCAGTGTCATGATCGGTTTGTTGATGGAAAGCACAGTACTTAGTCGCGTCATGCTTTGCAAGGAGAGGATCGGGTAGAGGCCGTTGTTCTAACGGTTTCAGATGTCCTTTCTTGAGTAGGACTCCTAGAGCTTTAGACAAAGGCATAAAGAGTGGGGTGAAAACCCTCTTGCCTCGGGGTAGATAGTCTGAATTTCGGGGGTTTGAAGTGGATGCACCAACAAATGAGGTGGCTGCTCTTGGTGTGGTGGTGGCGACCATGCCTACGTCTGAAGTCCTAGCAGCTGCGTCACCGCTGGTGGTCGCATTCGAACTGCGGGTAAACACCCTCCGGGGCTGCTCCTTCTTCTGGTCAATGAGGCCCTGCTTCATAGCGTCCTTGATCTGTACGCCCATCTCATGCAGATCTGAAAAGGTAGGGAAGGGGAGCACGATCATTTTCTGCATCAGTTTGGGTTGGAGGTTGCGCACAACCATCCTTATCTGGCCTTTGTCGGAAGGCCTTATAGCCATCATCGAGGCCTTTGCTCTCCATCTCGCCACAAACTTTGAAAAACTCTCCTTTGGCTCTTGGCGGGTGACTTTAAGATCACGAGTTGTGACCTCAATCTGTGTGTTGTAGGAGTATTGATCACTGAAGGCCTCAGCCATCTCTTCCCAATTCTGTTTCATAGAGTTCTCTAATTTCGCATACCAGATTGCTGCTATCCCAGACAGGGTTCGGCCGAATAGTGACAGCTTCTGGGCTGTGGTCAAACCCATTGGCCTCAAGATATCAGAAAACAGTTGGAGGTGCACCATTGGGTCTTCAGAGCCATCGAATCGATCGATATGTGGCATCTTGAACCGATCCGGTAATGTCACCACTGAGTCAGTATAACCATCCTCTATATCAGGAATAGAGTGGGCCCCGAGACTTTTGAACAATTTCTCGAGCTTGCTCACTTTCAATCTTTGTGGGGTCCGTCTTGAACTCAAAGGAGTCCGATGGGTTGATGGGTATCTTGGATAGTCAGTAAAACCGGGCGAGCTAGCTTTGACCGAATGTCCGTATCATCCTGGACGTGGGTTGCCTCCCCAAGTATGGGAACTCTTGGTGGGGGAGGAGCCTGGTGTGAAGTAGATACTCCAATTTGCTGCTCCAACCTGGCAATTGTCTCTACCTATTGGGCAATGACCACGGCCAGTTGCTTGGCGAATTCCGCTTGACGGACAGCATCTTGCTGCATAACTTTCATACTATCCTGGAGTTGGCGCACCATCTCTTCTAGACTCGACATATTGTCCTGATCTAACTGCACAACCGGTATATCTCCCTGAGGTAAAAACAGATATCTCAACCCAACTGCGCACAGGTGAGATGGATAATGACCGATCCAAGATCGTTGAACGATGATCGTGCTGATCGCCCTTTACCCTGTCTCTGGTGAAGGAACACTGATTGCCCTTGAACTGAATCTCTGACCCGACAAAGTCTATCAGCACAAGTCTAATGTACCTGGGGGATAGTGGAGCCTTCTGAAGCTATAGTTCTAGGACTACCTAGCAAAAGAGAAAACAAACAGCATCTCAGCTCAATTTCACTGGAATGGATATGAGCATAGCGGAACGACTGTACTCAATACTGATCACTGTTCCCCAAATATCTGTCCAAAAACTGACACCCTCGGGTAAAACTGATTCCCCAAACACTGATGCTGATGCCCACAGGCCTGATACTCAAACTTGTAAACTGATACATGCATTCCTGTAGAGACACACTCTAAAGCACATAACAAACAAGTGAGAGCCAAAACACCCCTATGTTGGGTAGGGTTTCCCTGTCCTATTTTGTCAGGAGCTAGGGTTTCACTACGCACGCAGCGGTTTCAAACAACCTATGATCGGGTAAGCAACCTGTCCTAGTTTGGAATGGTCACTATGGATTTCGATATGCACTAGGTCGAATGGTCAAAAAGGGTGCCCCGGTAAAACCGGGGTTTGTGTTCCCACACTGGCAGAGCCCACAACCGGTCAGCCTTATGGCATGCTTTGACAAAGTCAAGCCTCCGGCAGACCGCTCAGGAATAGCAGGTGACCAACATGGTGTCCTAGGCGCACCAATGCACATGCGATGCAAAGAAACACATAAGTGTAGTCAAAACAAGATATCACGAGTTTGAGTCAAGCTCTCTAAATCCCCAGCAGAGTCGCTAGAAACTGTAGACGTCCCCGAACGTCCTGGGAAGGAATCCCGTTTTGTTCATCTGTGGGTCTACTACAGTTCAGGACTCAAATTGTCATGGTTCTTAATCTGAACCAAAGAGTCCAAATCCGGCAAATCATTTTAAGAAAACAGATTTTTTGAAAGAAGTGCCAAACATGGGCTGCTTTGCCAGATACAAAGTCGACTCCTAAATATTTATTTTGGGGAAATTTAGGAAACCCTGACTCTTTTGCCTAAGGCCACGTGTCCGTCATCACCAGAGTTGCCTCGGCTTGGGAACTTGGGTACGATTGGGGAAGGTCAGCTATGAGCACCCCCGTTCGCCCGATCAAAGATCGGCCTCTACTAATCATGATATCTTGTTTTGAAAACATTATGCGTTCTTATTCCGGTTATTAGGCTAGATTTACTACGTGATGCGCACAGCAAACAAGTATAGACTAGATCGCCTAATTTGGAACAAAGCATTGCATATCCATTTGTTTGAAAAATGGTTTTAGATTTGCTACTCGCAAGTAGGCTAAAATACGGATTTCAATGAATTATTCCAATTCAAACAATCCAAACTTCACCCACAGGCATTCAGGCAGTTATATCACATAAGCAATTAGTGTCATGGCAAGCATGCTGTCATGGCAAACACTCACACACATGCAAGGATGCTAAAGCATAAATGCTTACCGAATACTCCAAGCCAAAACAGAAACTAGTTAGTAATCATATGTATGATCCTAGTTCATGTTAAGATGGCTAATACAACACATGCAAGATGCAACTATGATAGGCTCGGTTATTCTAAGATGGCATGTGAGATGCAACAGATAACACGTATTCAATTTAGAATTGAAATACAATGCAGTTAGCATGATGCGCCGAGCCCGATGCATGCAAGACAAATGAATGAATGCACGCATGCATAACACAAGGATGCTAATTTAAATATGACCTAATACTAACCATCAAAAGCAGGTAAGTAAAAGGGAGAAAGAAGTGGGGGTTGGAAGACATGCACACACGCACCCACACTTACTACAAATTTGCCCTCACTCGGAGGGACCGAAAGAATAATACAACTTAATTAATCTACAAGCTAATTAAATATTACAATCCACTTAATTAATTAACAAATTAACTAAGCTAAGGAAAGCAGTAAAAGGCCTCGGGAAGAGGGTCCAATGCACGCGTGCTCGAGTTTGCTCGAAAATCCACTGCCATGCACAAGCTGCCTCTATTTACCTTGCTCTGCTCCTCTGAGACTTGCACAAATCCCAAGGATGCTTCTTTGAACACTGTGGAACACCACCGGCTGCAGGAAATGACCACTGGCCAAGGGCAATGACCACCGGCCAAGGGCAATGACCACCGGCCACTGATTGAGCTATCGGCCACTGATGGATGGCCGGTCGGCACTAATGATGGTCGGCCGGCCAAAGTTTCCTACAGAAACCTGTTTTGACAGCAGCAAAGGGCAACACATGGCATGGCAATGCATTTCAAGCAAATGTTTGCACCACCACACTCCTTATCATGTTTATGACTCAAAGGAGGATGGCCCTCGATTCTCGGACCATCAATCGCGCATTTTAATGCGTGATGACCCAAGAAACCAGGTTGTGCATTTTGATTTCAAATGAAATGCACATAAAACACCTAATAAATCCTAACCTCTATCATGATCACTCAAGAGGCAAGGAATGCATACTCAATGCAATACGACCTAGGCATGTGAGCTAGATATGCAACATGAGCATGGACACAAGCAATGTATACTAGGCACACAACCTAAGTTAACAAGCATGCTAGGCATGGAATAACTATGCTAATGGCAAGCATACAAGATGCAATTAAAACATGCAAGTATGCAAGACATATGACAATATGCAACATGGTCCAAAACTCTAAGCAAGCCAAGGGCCTTAAACTATGGCTATACAAGCCAAGCCTCAAAGGGCCAAGGGGACTTAAAATAGGTCCAATGCAAGTCTAAACAAGACTAAAGACACACCTAGATGGCATCTAAATGGTCTAAACATTGAAGCACATACAAAGGTCTAATCACGGAGCATAGGACAACAACCTTATAAAGCATTAAAGGAGCATCAAATGCAAGCATACAAGCATGCCATGAGGACTAAAATGACATTATAAGTGACGCCAAATCACTGAAATAGTGCAAGTAAAGTATGCTAGAGGGGTCAACACTCAAGGCCTACAAGGGGGATTACATGATAGCTATACAAAGCAAATCATGGATGACCCAAACAACCAAAAACAGTCCTCAAGCACACTAAAATATGCATAAAAGCTTCACGAAGCTAAGCCAAAACAAGTAAGCATAGTGGTCTAAATGCTAGATACATGTCAAGGCAATTTCATGGCATTACAAGACAAGTATGCAAAGCAAGCATGGTGTGTCTAAACCAATTGAAAAAAAGTGCTATATCATGGAAAAATAAGCACAAATAACACTTAAGAAATGGCCAACATGAACTTAAAAATGGTTCTCACACATGAGGCTAAAATGGCACATATTGAAGGCAACAAGGAGAGGGGATGGCTCTCTCCTTCTTAGAACCTTAAACCACCATCCTCACCACTGAAATCTCTCAAGATTTCAGTGGTGAGGAGGCCCAAACAAGGTGGTCCCAGAGCTCACCAAAATAGCACAAAAATGGGGCCAAACAAGCCCTAAGAGGGGGTAAACAACCCCAAACACAAAATTGATCTTAAACAAACTTCAAAAGGAGCTCAAAATAAGAATTTTTTTCAGTTTATGACAAAGCCCAAATATGCTTTCAAGATAGGCTAAAAGTGCGTGCAAAAACGGGAAATAAAGAGGGAAAAGAGATTACCCTTGTAGCCAAGAGGGGACAGCAGCTTCTTGGTCCAACAAAATAATCCCTTAGCCTCTAAAAATGGCCTCCAAGATCCTTAGGTTGATGATGGAGGTGTTAGGCCAAGAGTTGGTGTGCAAAGGTGCAAGAACTAGACCCTTTTGAACCTTCTAACCCACACAAATATAGAGAGAGAGAGGGAGATAGAGAGAGAGAGTGATATATATATATATCTTATATATCAGATTTTTCAACCCTTGAAATGGAAGGAGAGGCTCTCTTTATATAGGCCAAGGCAAGGTGTCAAGCTTCTAAGAGAAGCTAACATAAAAAAGGGTCAAGGGGGTCAAGCTTCTAAAGGAAGCTAAGCGAAAGGGTCAAGCTTCTCTTAGAAGCTTGTAGCAAAAGGGCCAAGCTTTTTGGAGAAGCTAGGCAAAGGGGTCAAGCTTCTTGGATAAGCTAGAGCAAAGGTGCAAAGGGTTTACGCTTCTTGGAGAAGCTAAACCAAGGGTGCAAAGGGTTCAAGCTTCTTGGAGAAGCTAAACCAAGGGTTCGAAAGGTTCAAGCTTCCTCAAGAAGCTAAAAACCAAGGGTTCAAAAGGTTCAAGCTTCCTTAAGAAGCTAAAACAGGGGGTCAAAAGGTTCAAACCCCCTCAAGAAAAGGTCTCGGCCAGAAAAAGTGGCTAATCGGCCAACTTTGTTGGCCGACCAACCACAAAATGTGCCGACCGACCATCACCAGTGGCCGGTGGCAAGGAAACAAGGCCGGTGGCCTCAAGCCATGGCCGGTGAGGTGTGGGGATGGCCTACAAGCTATTTCCCACCCTCAGAAGCAAAACAACAAGTGTTTGATGCAAAACCAAACACAAAACAAACAAGTCGAGAGGTCTTGAGGCAAGGCACGTAGCCGAAACCTCCGAGAACTCAAGATGAACACGAACAGGGATGATCATCGAGTGTTCAAACGATGATGTCCAAGTCTTAAGGACTATCAAAAATAGGGTGTCTACACTTTTTTAGTAACTAAAATATTTTTTTGTCGTTGAAAATATGTTTTTGGCGACCAAACTTTTGGTCGCCAAAGATAAAAAAAATAATTTTTTGTTTTACATTCGGCGACTAAACGGTTTTTGTAGCCAAAACTCAATATACAGCGGCTAAACTATTTTTTGGTCGCCAATTATGGTATTTTTAGCGACTAATTTTTTTTTTTAGTCTCCAATAATCTATATACCCCGACTAAAAAAAATTAATAGCTAAATATTATACTTTTGCCAACTAAAAAAATTTTTGGTCGCCAATTCCACAACATTTGGCGACTAAATTTTTTTTAGTCGCCAATTTTGGTCGCCAAAGTTGCATTTTGTTGTAGTGGTAAGTGGTGAGATCAGTTTTGAATTAAATTTTAGACTTTGGGATTTTCTAGTGTTTAGTTTCTAGAAAAATAGAATAGTGAAATTCTGTTGTGATTTTTCAGAAATGGATTCAAGAGGTGACAACAGGAAATGTTGTTCCACCTGACAATCTTACCCCTTGTGAGGTTCTTAAAGGAAGATCTCGAGAGATCAAGTGTGATTAAAGGAAATCATAAGATTGCATGATAATATCTCTGAATTAATCAGAGGCAATTAGTATGTTATTCTTGTGTTAATTATAGCATGTATGATTGGTATGTGACTTTGCTTGAGAGCAAAGATGAGACAACCCTTTAAGGTGGGTGAATCCTAGTGAGTACAAGATCACTGATCACAGAAATAGAAAACTGGTGGTTCCTAGGAGGTGTTAGACCGCTGGCTACATAATTATGAGATTGTGGTTCCTAGTAGTAAATAGATTACTGATCATATGTTAAGATATGATGGTTCCTAGTAGTAAAAGAGTTTACTAATCATATGTCAAGACATGATGATTCCTAATAATGAAATGGTCTACTGATCCTATGTCAAGAAGTTGTGATTTCTAGTAGTAGAGTGACTACTGATCACATGTCAAAATATTGTGATTCCTAATAGTAGAAAGTCTATTGACCACATGTTGAGAAATTAGTGATTTCTAGTGATAAGACTACCGGCCATGTTAAGAAGTTCTGAATAGTAGACTATTGAACACTGGATTTGTGTCTCCAAATAGTAAGACTATTGGCTTCAAAGTGACATGTTGGACCAAACTTGTTTTGGTGCCTTGAATTCGAGAAAGACCTAATTCGGTTAATGACAGTCTGGGAATATGTTTTCTGTGATATGATTTTGAGAGTTTTATAATCATTGTGACACATGGAATTGTTTAAAGACCCTGTATGAATTTTCGGAGAGGCCGGGAACCTTCGTATAAATTCTACAAATGTAGGGGTGTCATGCAAAAGGTGGCAATACCTAAACCCAAGATGGTTAGGATAAGCCTTAAAATCCGTTGACTTTGTATTCAATGGTTATGCACAATATAGTAATGCATATCGATTTTTTTGTGTGGACAAATCTGATATTCAGATTTACATAAAAATATTATCATGAAATTGAGGAAGCAATTTTCATAAGAAAAGAGATGAGCCTAGAAGATGTTAATATGCTAGGACTTTAAAGTTCTTCTATTTAAATCTTCTTAAACCTATATGGTGGCTAGTGAGGCTAAAAGCTTCTTTGAAACTATGATTTCTCTAGAAAATTTAGCTTTATCTTGCATAAGTAGTAAGCCTTGGGATGCAAGTGAATGAAAGCCGATGAGATAGCTTGTTATCAAAGGATACCGACGAAGAGAAGATCTAGATTACTTTGATATGTGATCATCAGTTATGAGTGTGATTGCAATTGTATAAAGTTTAAAGATACATCAAGATGGATGTTCAGATAACTTTCCTATATGAAGATTTAGTTGAATAAATCTTTATAAAACAACCCAAAGGGTTTGTCGGTTCCATGACGAGGAAACACTGTAAGCTTGAGAATCATTTTATGATTTGAAATAAGCACCGAAACAATGGCATGAGAAATTTGACTACACTATGTTGTCAAGTGGGTATTGACAAATGTTTATATGTCAAAGACACTGACAGAGGTTATGTCAATTTGTGTCTGTATGATTGGTAATTATGATAAGATGTTCAGAATTACCAAGAAGTTGTTAAATTCTAAGTTTGACATGAAAGATATGAGCCTTGTAGATGTGATTCTGGGTATTAAGATTACTAGAACATCTGGTAGTATTGTACTTTTTCAATCTCATTATATTGATAAAATACTTGAGAAATTTAGTAAATCAGATACAAGTGTGTCGAGGACACTGGTAGACTTATGTCTACATTTGGCCAAGAATAATAGTGAAAGTGTATTTCAACTAGTATATTCTCAGGTCATTGAAAGTTTAAAGTATCCAATGAGTTGTACGAGGCCAGGTATAGCCTACTCAGGTAGCAGGCTTAGTAGATACACGATTAATCCCAATGCTACTCATTGGAAGGGCATCATGTGGGTGTTGGATTATTTACACTACACTCGAGATTATGGGTTGCATAACACTTGGTATCTAGTTGTACTAGAATGATACAAAGGCACCTACTGGATATCTGATACAAAGACTATCAAGCAAATGTGTATTACGAGATAAATGATGGAATTGGAATTCAGTGCTTTAGATAAAGCTACTAAAGTAATTGAATGGCTTTGCCATTTTATTGAGGATATTCCCTATTGATCAAAACTTGTGCTACCAATTTTGTATACTTTGCGACAACCAGTCAGGCATTGATAGGACACAGATGGAAGGTCTACACATTTTTGTCGAAGACATAGTTTCATACGATGACTACTCTCGTGTGTTGTCACTAGAGATTATATACAGTCTAAGGACAATATTATGGACCCGTTAACCAAAGGGTTAAATCGAGAGTTAGTAGGAAAGTCGTCAAAAGGAATAGGGTTAAGGCCTTTAGTGAATGTTACCGGAATGGAAAACCTAACCTCGTTGATTGGAGATCCAAAGATCTAGGTTCAAAGGGACAACCTAATTACGTGTAACGAATGAGTCATTATGGAGGTAAATCCTCTTGCCCATTCCTTTATACAATGATGCCCTATGGGGTGCGAGGTTAAGCTGATGCTTTTAATGACCCAAGTGTTGTGAATAGTCAACCATGGTATAGCAAGATACCTTATGTAGGTCACCTATGTGAGTGCGAAGTGGGGCTGCTTCTTTAAGAATTAACGAGACCAAATTCTTTAAAAACACTCTGTGAACCTGGCTAGTGTTCCAGGGCCAAACCGGACACGCCAATGAGAACAAGAACAATGGTTGGAGAGTAACTCCTGTATGAGGCCTATTGTCTCGGTTTACACAAACGGCAGAACAGTTCAAGACATCACGTTCACTAGTTAGCCAGTAAATTCGATAGGATTTACCACGAAAGGTTCAAGGCCAACAGCTACCTTTTCTGATGCAGGGTTATTCTATGTGCTCTTTCTCAGAGTCTTTGTTGTTAAGCGTTGTCCGTTTTTCTTTATTCAGCCAATTTTATTCATGTGGGGGATTGCTGGAAAATAACGGGTCTTCGGCAACTTTAATTCAAAATTAAAGTGGGACTCAACTAATAGTTGAGGTGCGTCTGGGTGGTTTTGTATTCTCTTAAGTGAGAAGATCACAATACAAAAATAATGAGCCGAAATCATTGAGTTGAGAATGAGAATTGTCTCGTAAAGTGGGGCATCAATAAAGTTGGGTTTAGATTTGGACTTAGTCTTAGTTTGGACTGGGCCTAGACTTGTACTTGTGCATGTACTGGGTTTGGTCTTAGACTTGGACTTGGACCTAGTCTTGAGCTTTGGGTTGAGCTGTGTTGGGCTTAGTTTTGCATGTGTTTGAGATTAGGCTAGGATCGGGTTTTGACCCAACACTCGTATCCATTTTGCAACCCATTTAGTTTAATTCTCAAAACTTATACATTATATACACATTATGATTTATATAATGGTTTTGAAGTTTTGAACCTTTGTAACTCTAGCCCTAATGGCTAGAGTTGATGACATTTGATGACCCATTGATGTTAGCCTTCATGGCTAAGGCTCTCCCTTACTAGTATAAATAGAGACCTTTCTCCTCCAACTTAGAAAGTTGTTTTTTAGAGAGGTTGTGTGATGGAAAATGAGACGGTATTTTGAAATAAAAAGTTGGAGATGATTTTTTATACGAAAGAAAATTTTCATATCTTCTTTTGTTAGCCTCTTCTTTGGTTCTTGTTAAAGAGAGTGCATCCATTGTCAAGTTCGCCGAAACTATTCAGAAGGTGCTTTTACATTAGCTGGTTTCGACCGTCGTATCCTAGGAGGCAGACATCGGCATACCTCCAACACACATCGAGAGGCAATAAATCTATTTTAAAGAAACCGTGGTATCACACAGGTTTCGATTTGCTTCTTTTCTTATTATTTGTTCTTTAATTTTACAGAATTTAGTTTCCCTCGACGAGTTCTACTCTTTAGTTATCCATGTTAATAATTTGTTCTTTTAGTAATGTAATCTAATTTATTTCTGTATTTAGTTGTGCCGTTTATTATGTATTTCATCCTTTAATAAAAAAAAATCATTTTGTCATTTCTATTTAATTTATTTTATATATTTTTATTGTATTATTATGGAAAAATACCAACAATTTCAAATGGCATAAAAAAGAAAACAAAACAAATAATATAAAGTAAATCTAATCGCAAAATATATTCAGATAAAAAACTTCAAACATGGCCTAAAATCTGCTGTCATTGTAACAGCAACATACATATTTTCATCATAGATCATCATAAGCAAATAGAAATAAACTTGTAGTACATGCATAGAAAGCGCCCATATAGAGTATTGCGTGCTTATCCTAAACTATGAAACAATCATACACCAAACAAACCCTTTTCTTCTAACAACTAATAGTTCTATGCCTCTTGCTTTATATATAGAGTATTGCAGGAACCAGAGAAAACACCAAATCAGAATTTTAAGAGTAAGAAAAAAGAAAAAAATTTTGGATGAATTTGATACATGTATATATGAGTCCTCCATCAGCTGTCATTTTGAATGTCTTCTCTGCTATCAATTTAAGCTCATTTGTATCTGCATATATCATATTGTTTCCATTCCACAGCAGTAGCTTTTGCCAATTCACACATGTTGGATCAAATCCATAAGAAACTCAAAATTAAAGAAACTAAAAAAAAAAAAATGTGTACAGAATTAGTGGTATTTTATTTGTTTCAAAGCTTACAAATGCAATAGGAATCCTCCGGTCTCAAGTACATCAGTTTCCTATGGCACTTCAAGCCTAAACTTATAATAGTATAATTTTGTTAGAAGATTTTTAGTTAATATGTAAGAATATATATATATATAGAGAGAGAGAGAGAGAGAATCTCAAAAATGGTAAATATTTTATGTTACTTACATATTTCCAACCCAAAAGCTTCCTGCAACGGTCCCAGTTAATGTCAGTAACCGTGTTAGTACCCTCCATTTGATAATGTGCTTGGCCAGCAACATCCACATTGACACTACAAAACACAAGATTAAAGTTTCCACCAAAGCAAATGCAATACAGGTTAGTAAGAAGATGATCAAATCGGTTATTGGATTTTAAAATTCTTGATAACAAAAGTCCAAATTGATTTGTTGTGCTGATCACTAATCGTTAATCATAATTCAAAACAATCTCTGCCCGCCAAAGAAGTTACATAGATTTGTATTAATGATGATAACTTACACATTTTCAAAGATGCCGCGTTGTCCTAGAAAGCAGCTTAAAAACAATAATAAGAACATAGACTTGCTTTAAAAAATATAAAAATAAAAAAACTAGTAGATAATAACAAATAGTAACAGTTTGGTAAAAAAGATTGTAGCCATTGTAATCTTACATTAGTTCAACCGATGCATTCAACTGTAACATGAATCACAATATGCTTAAAGCAATATATATATATATATGTTTATATGTACAGATATACAGATTTTTCTTAGTTCAAAATGCTTACACTGAACTTTGTTTGTCATGCTTTAGATTTTGTTAGGATCTTGAATTTGGGAAATGATTTGCAGAGGGAAATCACTTTCCTTTTCTGTTTACTCTATAAATCCTTCCACAAATCCTACCTTAAAAAACACAACCCTTTGATATAAGTATTAAGAACCGTAACCTACAAAAAAGTTACAGAATCAGAGGATCCTAAGAACTTTTGCTCATATAAATACAAGATTAGATTTAGATGATCTTTGAGAAATTATATATTTTGAAGATTAACTCTGATTCACTTTGTCAACAATAGCTGTTGATTGAAGACAATGAAGAAGCTGAAGATTTGGGCTAAAGATTTAGTCGAGCTACTCCATGGTAGGGTGGCTAATCTTCAGATCTTGTTAGTGGCTTCCATAAATGTTGTCGGTGGCTTGTTGAAGACTTTGACTCTCCCATTGCATCTATAAATGGTTAGTGAATGGGAGGGGTTTGGTATGGCAATCAGAAGAGAGTGTAATCAGAGTGTAAGCAACTGAGTGAGTGTGAGTGTGAGTAGAGTGAGACTATTGTCTCCTCCTCCTCCACCATTGTTGTAATCATTGTATTTTTCTCCATATAGTGAAACCTGCTGCTCGTGGACGTAGGTGCATTGTTGAAACACGTAAATACTTGTGTGTTCTTGCTTATGTGTTGTGTGTAATTTTTTTCTCCTCCTAGGCATAACAAATTGGTATCAGAGCATTGTTGTGTGAAAAAAAAACATAGCGTTTTTTTGTAAGCTTAAAATTTTAAAGTTGTCGAAATTGAGTTTTCAGCCTACCACGACGTACATCTCGACGATAGGAGTCCAGACCTAAAAAGAATGGTCAAAACGGAGGTCGGGGTGGCCCACACACTTCGATCAAAGGTTGGCATGTAAAGTCAACTCTGAACTAGAAGACCCATGTGCGGCGAGAGGAAGGAGAGGACTTTTTGGTGCCAAAACATATACTTTAAATATATAGTTGAAGGAGAACCATCAACAAGTGGAGCTCTGTCCAAGTGGTTAAGGTTGAGCATTTCCCCCTTATGGCCAAGGTTCAAATCCTTGGGGCAACAATATTGCAAATTATTTTTGCAACACTGCCATATCAGCGCCAAGTGTCAGCCCAACCACCTCCACCCACGTGGCTGACAAGTTACTGACACGTGTCGAGCCACGTCATCGACCGCTCACCGACTACATCATTGCCACGTCAGCATCCCAGTCAGTTAAATTTTTTGAAATTGTAGGGTGGCCCCTGAAAGTTTAGGAAATTACATTTCGGCCACTAATCTTGCTGAAACTATATTTGGGCCCCTAAAACTTCTATAAATTGTAGTAAGGTCCCTGGAGTTTTGGGAAATTACAATTTGGCCCTTGGATTTGGAGAAATTTCATTAAGATCCCAGGAGAGGTAGAGAAAGTGCTTTCCTCGTTCCGGACGCAACCACGAATTCCGTTTTTTGAGATTCAGACCCAAATTTTTAGTGAAGTTTTTCGAGAGCTTAGAATTTGTCATGTTCTGGGCATTTCAAGTGTTCGTTATCGTTTGTGGTGGAGATTATTAAGCAGTCTCAATGGCAGAATCTATAGAGACGAGATCAACCAAGTCCACAAGTAACCGAGCAACTACAAGTAGCTTTAGGCATTGGACCCCGGTGTCCCATGCTAAATTTGAGGTAGAAAAGTTTGATGGAAACAACAACTTCGGCATATGGAAATGCAAAGTTAAAGACATGCTTGTCCAGATAAACCTGCATTTCACTCTAGGAGACAAACCAGAGAGCTTGGACGAGTTTGAGTGGAAGAAAGTTAGGTAGCATTTAATAGAGTTTTCTAAATATGATTTGAGAATAAAGTTGTATTTTGAGTTTGTGAGTTTTGAAATTATGATTTGAGTGTGGAAAATTTGTTTGGTTATGAGTTTTGGAAAAAGTTTTGGAGAGAGTTTTGAATTGAGTTTGAAATAAATGATGTGACATATGATATTTAATTAAAAAACGTATAACTCATAACCAAACACACAACCTAAAATCCTATTCAAAGCTCATAGAAAATTTTTAAAAAAATTCTGGAAATATTTTTTATTGAAAATATAAAAATAACAGGTGCAAAAAAAAAAAGTACACTGTTCCGATCAACTGGCTGGACGTCCGAGGGGACGATTGGGTTAGTCAAATTATCCTGCCTGGAAAGGAGTTTTCAAAAGTGGGTGTGGAATTAATTTTTGAAAACTACAACCAAACACTACGTGCAAACCAAGAGATGGAATTACAATTCCAAAGCTCTTCCAAACCAAGCCTTAATCTCTTGGCATGTAGTTCCATCCGACTTTGTCTTGCAAAGGAGGAGAAATACGCCTTCACAGAATATAATACTGTGAAGAGCTTTGGAAGGCGCTGGAAGACAAGTTCATGACAAAGAGCACTGAGAACCGGCTTTACTTGAAGAAGAGGTTGTTTCGTTTTGACTACAAGAAAGGTATTTTGATGAATGAACACCTGAACAATTTCAACAAAATTCTTGCCGATTTGAAAAACCTAGATATTCAAATTAATGATGAAGATAAAACACTGTTATTGTTAAATTCCTTGCTTGACACATATGACCATCTCACCACCACTTTATTGCATGGTAAAGAAAAGATTAAGTATGTTGATGTTTCAAATGCCTTGGTAAATAATGAGTTCAGAAGGAAAGATAAGTCTCAGAACAGGACTCAAAGATCGAGACATTGACAAATACACAAAGTGTGACTTAATAATGTAAGATATATAGGGTGAGGAAAGTCTCGCTCAAAATCCAAAGGGAGATCATTAGATAGATGACGTCTTGTAAAAGACGAGTGTGCTCCTTGTTGCTAAAAGGGGCAAAAGATTGTCCTAATAAAGACAAGAAAGAGAAAAAGGTGAATGTTACATAAGATGGAGATAATGGTGAAGAATTAGCCTTCACAATTTCATCACTTGGTCATTTTGATGAACGAATTCTAGATTCTAGATGTTCTTACCACATGTGCCCTAACAAGCAGTGCTTCTCGAGCTTACGAGAGTTCGATGGAGGAGTTGTGTTGATAGGCAATGACCAAGCTTGCCATACAAAGGGGATTGGAACAATTCGATTGAAGATACATGATGGAACGATCAAAATTCTAGAAGATGTTTGGTATGTACCAAATTTGACGAAAAATGTCATCTCAGTGGGAGTTTTAGACTCCAAAAGTTACAGTAACTGTGGAATGTGGAGTCCTCAAAGTTGTACAAGGAGCATTTGTCGAAATAAAGGGTACTCAGAAGGGAAATTTATATTTCCTAGACAGCTCTACAGTCATAGGGAAAGTGGCTATCTCCACTAGTTCAGAGGATGATACGTTAGACACTTCCAAACTTTGGCACATGCGCTTAGGGCATACTAGAGAAAAGATTTTACAATGGTTGGTAATGTAAGGTCTGTTGAAAGGCGCCAAGACAGGAATGCTTGAGTTCTGCGAGCATTATGCACTGGGCAAGCAAACAAGAATCAGGTTTGGTACCGCTATTCATCATACCAAATGGATTCTAGACTACGTTCACACCGATGTATAGGGTCTTTCCAAAAATGCTTCTTTCGGAGGTAAACACTACTTTGTGTCGTTTATTGATGATTTTTTAAGGAGAGTCTGGGTTTACACAATGAAGCACAAAGATGAAGTGTTAGACATCTTCTTTATATGGAAGAAAATGATTGAAACCCAGACAAGAAAATAAAGAAGCTCAGATCTGACAATGGCGGCGAATACACATCAAATCCCTTCTTTGAGGTTTGCCAAATTAAAGGGATAGTGAGACATTTCACAATTAGTAGAACACGGCAGCAAAATGGAGTAGCAGAACGCATGAATCGCACTTTGGTGGAGAACGTTCAGTGTATGCTGTCACATTCAGGATTGAGCAAGGCTTTTTGGGGTAAGGCATTGAATTATGCTCATCATCTTGTCAACAAACTATCTACTGCAGCACTAGATGGCAAGACTACGATGGAGGTATGGTCAAGAGCGCCAATTATTAATTATGATCAGCTACGTATCTTCGAATGTCCAACTTATTTTCATGTTACAGAACCAAGAAAGCTATCTTCTTAGGCTTTAGTGACGGTGTCAAGTGATACAGACTCTGGTGCCCTGAATCAAAGAAAGTTGTCACTAGAAGAGATGTTACCTTTGATGAGTCTACAATGTTGAAGTAACCAAATTGTA
This sequence comes from Camellia lanceoleosa, assembly GCA_025200525.1. Taxonomy (NCBI): domain Eukaryota; kingdom Viridiplantae; phylum Streptophyta; class Magnoliopsida; order Ericales; family Theaceae; genus Camellia; species Camellia lanceoleosa. Next base: position 56,386,108 of record CM045768.1, read on the forward strand.
GACACCTCATTTTTGATCGTCCTCACGACTTGGACATCATCGCTTGTGCATTCGATGATTATGATTGCATGTACTCGTTTTAGTGCCCCAAGACCTAGGCGGAATGCCCTGCCTTTGGGCCCTTAAACCCTGTCCATTATGTGCCTTGTTTTGGACCAAAACCTTAGTGCTTCAAACCTTAAGACCCTGGAACCTGCAGGGCTCCTCTGGTGGGCTGCCGGCCACCAATTGTGCCCTGCCGGCCACCCTTGTGCCTTGCTGGCCAATGGTGTGGCCTGCCGGCCATCATTGGTGGCCTGTCGACCACCAATGTCTTTTTTGCAGATATTTTGTTGATAGTTATTCCAGCTGTTGATACAATTGCCTCTATCTTCATACATGTGTATTGATGGATTTATCTCAGCCAAATGCATATTTTTCTATATATAGGGGGTCTCCTCCCCCATTTTTGAGGGTTAGAATTTTTGGAGCAAAAATTCTCTCTCTCTCTCTCTCTCTCTCTCTCTCTCTCTCTACATTTCTCTCTGTCTCTTGCTAGTTTGCGTATACTAGTTTAGATACACTACACTTTTGCCTACACCTCCTTAACCAAAGTTGATCATATTTGAGCTGAGGTTCCTTGAAGCCTTCTTGGAGCTCCTGAAGTTGGTTTTTGCTTGAATTGTTGCCTAGAGTTGATCTTTGCTTCAAGAGGTATAATACTTGCCTTTTAAACTTGTTTTGCATACTTGTTTTTTTTTTTTTTTTTTTTATCTTTTTCCCAATATTTTTAGGCTATAAAAAACTCTATTTTTGTGGGTTGAAATTGGTGGTTTTAGGCCATTTAAGGTTAGGGGAGTGGTCCACCCTTTTTTCTTCCTTGTTTGTAAGGCCTTTCCACCTTTGTTTCCCACTTTCAAACTATCTTTTTTTAGGCTTTTGAATATTGAATTTTAGAGTATTTTCAGTGGTAAAAGTCATGTTTTGCAGTCCAAATTTGGAGGGGTTAACCTCCTCTCCTTGTGTCTTGTTTGCTAACTTAGATAGCTCTATGTGTTAGCTTATTTTTTTAGTCATTTGTAGCTTAATTCCAGTATGTTTTAGCCTTTGATTTAGACTATTTTAACTCTGTTTTGGGTTGGTTAAGTCATTTGAGTCTTGTATCGCATGCTTCTAGTGTAAGTGTCCTCACAAGCTTGGTGTTTTAGGCCTTTAGTCACTACTTGTTTGAGTTGATCGCATGTTTTAGTGCTTTTATCACTTGATTTCAGCACTATTAATCTCTACAACCTCCCTCATTTCTTGACTCTTTATTTTCCTTGAGGATTGTTTCAACCTTAGGGTTGTTTAAGCTTGAGATTGAGGTCCACGCTTAATGATTTAATCCTCTTTTGGGGGTTCATTATCAATGGCATGACACCTCTCTCTTGCCTTAAACTACCCCTTGTTTGACACTTCCTTCTCTTTTGGGGGACTTGACTCACCAATGGACTTAATTGGTTAAAGGATGGTTAGTAAGTTAAAACGAGTAACTAAAAGTTTGAACTAAAATTGTGTAAAGATAAGAATATGGTTGTGTTTTGGTGTATTCAATCGGACATTAATTGAACACAAGAAAAATCGGGGCATTTCATACTTAAAGTGATGAAATATGCCAAATTTTCTAAGGTCTCCATTGCCCTTGATCATGCATGATAGAGTGAGGGTTTTTAGTCTTGTTTGTGCATTTATTGAACTTGTAGATCTTGGTTCTTTGGCCATCATGCAATAAAATTGTTTGATTGATGGTTTGAGAACCAAGCGTATCACTCCTTTGAGATGTTTTGATGATAAGGAGAGATATACAGTACAAACAATCTATGAGAATACCCTCTCTTTGCCCTGTTTGCTCTCTGCTGTAGCAAGAAATAGTGCATCATCAGTGGCTGGCCGACCACTATTTCTGGCTGGCAGGCCATCAGTGTTGGACGGCAATCCCCCAATGGTGGTCGGCCTGGCACCACTTCTGGCCTGCCAGCCACCAATGAATTTTGAACATAATGTTTGTGAAGCAGAGCAGCTTTGATCTAAAAAAAGAAAACCAGTGCAAGAGTTGTGTAACAGAGGCTTTCAGAGGTAGACAATGGACGTTCTTCGAGTGGAAACCAAGCATGCATGGGCCTCCCTCACTTCCCGGGACTAGTTATTAGTCATTTATTTGTTGTACTTAATTAGTTGTAGCTAATTAGTAAAGTGTTGTACTTAGTTAATTAATCCATGTTGTAATTAATTAGTTGTAACTAATTAGTTTGTTTTGTACTTATTTAATTAGTTTAGCTTGATTAATTAAATTAGTTTGTGTTGTAAATATTTAATTAGCTTAGCCTAGTTAAAATTATTTAATTGTTGTAATATTTAATTAGCTTAGATAGCTAGCTTATTTATTCAAGTTTTGTAATAATTAGTTAAGTAGTTTAGCTTAGCTAGTTCATTCATTCAGACTCTCCTTTGTGAGAGCGCAATGTTGTAATAATGTGTATGTCTTCCAACCCCACATCTTTCTCCCTTTTATTTATCAACTTATGATGGTTAGATAGGGACATGATGTTTGCATCCATTTGTATTGCATACACCGAGGCTTGGTTCATCATTCTAACTGCATTGTCACTTCAATACTTCTTTGAATACATGCTTAGACCGCATGCTATGAAATTATTGCAAATAACATGTTAAAGTAGTCGAGCCTATTTTAGTTGTATGATTGTGTGCATTGCATTAGTCATATTGCATAGTTAGGATCATGCATATTTTTTTCTAACTTTTTTGTTTTATCTTAGCTTGGAGTACTAGGTGAGTTTTTAGTGCTTTAGCATACTTGCATGAGTGTGAATGACTGTCATGACTAGCATGCTTGCCATGAGGCTAATTGCTTAATTGTTAAAACTGCTTGAATGCCTGTGGATGACGGCTCATGACCTTCCCCTCTCGTACCTAAGTTCCCGAGCCGAGATAATCTTAGTGATGACGGACATGTGGCCTTTGGCATAAGTCATGGGTTTCCTAAATTTTTCCAAAATAAAATATTTAGGTGGCGACTCTATATCTAGCAAAGAAGTCCAATTTTGGAATTTTTGATTCAAAATCGATTTTTTCAAAGATCTGACGGATTTGGACTCTTTGGTGTTTATCAATTTCACAACATTGCATTTGTGAGATTAGATTCAGAACCGTGGAAGTCCGAACTATAGGGCTTATTTCGAATTTCCAAAAGGGGCATAAAAAAGTTGAGTTACAGTTTCTGGCGACTCTGCTGGGGATTTAGAGAACTTGACTTGAACTCATGATATGAAATTTTATCTACACTTGTGTGTTTCTTTGCATTGCATTTGCATTGGTGCGCCTAAGTCATTGTGTTTTCCATCTGCTATTCCTAGATGGTTTGCTGGAGGCTTGCTTGGAAAAAATTGTCAAAAGGTTGACCGGTCTTGGGCTCTGCCACGATGGGAACACAACCCTTGGATCTGGACTACCGTTGTATCGCTTGATCCTCCTTTCACTTCTTGGTGTTCGGTGTGAGAAGTATATTAGGTAGTCTTGCTGAGGTACTCTTTCTGACCATTTGGCCTAGTTGCATATCGAAAGCCATAGAGACTGTTCCAAGCTAGGACATGATGCTTACTCGAATGCAGGATTGTGTGAAACCATTTTGCTTGCATAGTGAACCCTAGTTCCTGATGAAGCTAGGACACGGTAACCCTACCCTTCCATAGGGGTGTTTTGGCTCTCACTTACCTGGTATGTGCTTTTAGAGTGAAACTCTACAGGAATGTGCGTATCAGTTGTAAGTTTGGGTATCAGATTTGGGGGCAGAAATTAGTGTTGAGTGCAGTTCTGCAACTTTTGATTACAATTGTGTGTAGTTAACATCTAAGTTGAGGTGCTGTGCAGTTTCTAATTTTTGTTTTTCTTTTGCTTTATTTCTTTTTGCTAGGTAGTTTATCACAATTGCTTCAGACAGTTCGGATATCTCTCGAGCACTCTAGACCCGTGCTAGGAGGCTTTACAAATCTGGAGATCTTGTTAGGGGAGAACCTGTGTTTGCTTCGCTCCCACCAATTACTAAACGGAGAAGAGTTAGGCACAATTCACCAGTTCAGTAATCACCTGCATCTAGTCAGGCTCAATCTTCTACATCCAGGCCAGCACGAGATTACTTGCCTATTCAGATGACTCAGTACCCTACAGTCAGCATGGAGGACTTGATCCGTCATCTCCAGCAAACCGTTGAAACCATGCAGCAAGATGCTGCTCGCCAAGCTAAAGTTACAGCTCATCAAATTGAAGTGATAAACAAGCTGCAGCAACAGCAACCACAGCCGACAGTGGCTTCTACTTCCCATGCACCTTCTGCGGGCATTCTAACACCTGGAATCACTGCTAATGTTCAAGAGAATTTGGTCAATCCAGTAGACCCCATCCCACCACAAGCCTCCAAGGCACCAGTATACCAAACTGAGGCTCCATTTGAATTTGAAGTTGACTCGACTGTACTTAAGGTCAACAAGTGGGAGAAGCTTTTCAAGCCGGCACAGGGCGTGAACTCTATCTCCGACATTGAAGATGGATATACTGACTCTACAGTAACCTTGCTAGGCCAGTTTAAAATGCTATACATAGATCAGTTCGATAGCTCTAGGGATCTCATGGTTCATTTACGGTTATTCTCAGACATCCTACGGCCGATGGGCCTTTCTAGACTTCAAAAGCTATCACTTTTCGATCGAACCTTGTCAGGAATAGCAGCTATCTAGTATGCAAAGGTGGAGGACTTTGTGAATCGAAGCTAGGAGGAAATGGCCGAGGCCTTCATCGCACAATACTCATACAATACGCAGATCGAGGTCACAACCTGTGATCTTGAGGCAACCCGTTAAGAGCCAAAGAAGGCCTTCTCAGACTTTGTAATGAGGTGGAGGGCTAAGGCTTCAATGATGACTACCAGGCTATCTGAGAAGGATCAAATCAGGATGGAGGTTTGCAAGGAAAATTATTACAGAAAATGATTGTCTTACTGTTGTTCACATTCACTGAACTCCATGAAATAGGGGTTCAGATTGAAGATGCAATGAAACAATGGCTGATAACTGATGAGAATGAGCAAGCCAAGAGGCCTTTTGTGCATAGTTCCAATGCAACCACTAGTGGAAGCACCACTACGTGACCATCTGATGTGAACGTCGTTACTACCACAGCCAAGACTGCCAACCCTTTTGCCAACACAACTCCACAAACTCTAAACAACCAGGCCCGATCACAGAGGACCTCCACCCCACTCTATATGTCATTATCCCAAGCCCTGAGGGTGCTGATCAAAAAGGGGCATCTTAAGCCATTAGAGCCTCGCCCACTACCCGATCCTCTCCCACCGAAACACAACCCAGCCAAGTATTGTGTATTTCACCAGCAGCATGGTCACGACACTGACCAATGCTTCAGGCTACATCATAAGATCTAAGATCTCATCAACAACAAGGTGATACCACCACCCCAAAAGCCAAATGTAACCACCAATCCTCTCCTAGCCCCCAACCAAGTTCCTCCACCCCGACACTTAAATCTAATACATACACTGGCCATCCCATATGACCCCGGCGTATATATTACCTATTCCTACCTACCCAAACCGACGTTGTTCATCCCTGAAAGCACGAACTTGTGCATGATGGACACGTCTACACTTCAACCCAAACCCGTGGTGGTGACAGTGGCAGAAGGAGGAAAGTTAGCCGTGGAGGAAAATGTCAGTCCATTGCCTGAGCTCTGTGGACTCTGAGGGGGTGTATGATCTGTACCACTACATTGTACTAGTTGATCAAGCTAAACCAGAAGTGGTATTATCGACAGCAGTGGAGGTCAATGTGGTTAGAAAGGATGGCCCAAGTCAGAGACTGGATGATCTAAAGGACCTAGAGGAGGACTTAGACAATCTGTAGTTTTACGATGAATAGGATCAGGTGGACGTGCAGATTGACTGGTTTGACCTGAATGGGTCGATGAACAACTCGGGATGGTTGAGTGATGAACCTGATCATGAGAAAGGAACTGAATCAAAACTTGAAAAAAAGGAAGCAAGAATAGCTGTGGTGGCCAGAATGGCCGAGGAAAAGGGGAAACTGTTGGAGAGCACCGGTATCAAGAATTTAGTTCAGGAACTGGGTGCCGTAAGTACCGCGGATACAGAATAGGAAGCCGCGTTGAAGCGGTTTGTATAAGAGAAGGATCAAGACAAACAGAAAGCTGGAAAAGCCCAACACCCTACGGAGGATATTTCTGATGTGAGAATGATCAGACGAAGTCGAACAATTGTTTGTTGGTTATCAGAGGAGTATGGTGGGAGGACGATGATTTACTCCTGGCCCACACAGATGAGGGTTGGGGTGAGTCTCTTCCAGACAATACCTAGTACACTGAAAAGATTAACCACATGACGAGAAGTGGGCAATATTTCAAGCTGCCGCACTTGGACCAGGCTGAAGCCTCTGGGAAAGATAGAGAAGTTAAAAGGAAGAAGGAAAAACAGCTGAAGGAAGAGGTGGTGCTGAAACAGTTAAAGAAAATTCAAGCCGATATTTCAATCTGGGGTCTGCTCATGGCTTCTCGAGTGCATCGACAAGTTGTAGTATTAGCAATGGATAAAGCCAAGCTGTCCATTGACACCACCCCTGAACAACTTGTGGGATTAGTTTTCCTAGGTGGTGCCAGCCCAACCTTAACCTTTTCAGACAAGGAATTGCCACCGGAAAGCTCAACACACAACAAACCTCTATACATATTAGTGGAGTGCAGAGAAAAATGGGTACCAGTGGTGTTGGTCGATATTGGGTTGGCTATTAATGTATGTCCGTCGCACACAGCTTATGCCATCGGCCTGAAACAAGCAGACTTCGTGCCTACAACCCAAGTGATTCGGGCATATGACAATACTAGCAAGGAGGTGATGGACACAGTACAAATTCGAGTTCAGGTCGGCCCAGCTCAACAGGACATCGAGTTTCATGTCCTAGATGTACCGGCCACTTTCAATTTATTGCTAGAGAGACCTTGGTTGCACTAGGTGAAAGCTGTCTCTTCTACCCTCCACCAAATGTTGAAATACCCTCATGGGAAAGGGGTGACTATTGTGTTCGGGAATTCATCTATACATCCTCCGCTAGAACACTTGTGCTCAAAATTGTTCATGGCGAGGATGATGTTTTCCTTTTAGGTTTTACACTAGCTGAGGCCCGGGCAGTGCAAACCATCTTGGCAGCTAATCAGGGCTTGTATGTCAACGCCCAATCAATCTATTTCATGAACAAGCTCCAACATGTGCCAAGGATGGGGCTGGGGAGAAGTGGCTGGAAGGGCATTACAACATTGGCCGATGTGCTGCATAATCCACATATCTTTGGTCTTGGCTATACGCCCACCAAGGAAGATTGGATCAGGAAGAGAGAGAAGAAGTGGCAGGCAAAGCTAGAGCCAAGCAGGCTGGAAAGTGCTATGAGCTTAACCACAGGCCGATCTGGGGAATGATGAACGACCATTTTGTTCAGGAGGGTGAAGACTTCCCATTTTGCGGCTTTCTTGAGCCCTGGATAAATTCTAAGAGGCAGCGTGCTCCTAGCTTCGAAATCTTTTTCGACTTGCAGCTGCAAGACAGTGATATAAAGGAAAGGGCTGAGCCAATTACTGCTAAAATCGAGAAGAGCATAGAAAATGACTCAGACAACAGCAAGCTTGAAGTAGGGGCAGCACTGGCATGTCTCCTTTCAGATCCTCCAGCTGACTCAGAGAGCTTGGGGGATAACCTGACCATCTCTATGATCGAGGACTAATCGGGTGTGAACCCTTCTAGTAGCATTTTGGATGCATCTGAAGCACCATCTCTCATTTGGCAGTTGGAGAAGGGCTACCTATCTAGTAGTTCTGAGTCAGGTAGTGAACCAGAATTTGATTCCACAAAGTTTGTGGAGTCGGAATTAGATTTTGGTTCTTTTGAGTCAGAGTCCGGTATTCGTGGAGGTGATAACCTGGATGTCAAGGTCTTGTCCAGGTCATCCTTTTCTTTTGCTTTTGAGTCGGTTGTAACCGAAGAGCTGAATGAGCTAGACTTTATGAATGAGAATGCCACTGCTGATTCTAAGTATTTCTCTATGCCACTTGTTTATTACATTGATCAGGATTTTTAAAGTTTTAGTGAAAACGATAAAGAAAGAATTTATCTGGTTTTGAAAATTTTAATTAATCAAGAGGAGGAAAGGTTTGCAAAACCCCTTGCTGATGAAATCATTGCTTCTAATGTGGATACTAAGAAGGATCCGCGTCTGGTCTAGATTAGGTCCACGTTGTCTTCACAGGAGCACGAGCGCTTAGCCGCTTTATTAAAAGATTTCAAATATGTTTTCGCGTGGTCCTATGAAGACATGCTTGGAATCGATCCAGAGATTGTGCAGCATTGGATCTCTCTCAACCTCGAGGCCTGACTCGTCAACAAGAAGTTGCGGAGGATACGTTTGGATTGAGCTCTGAAGATTAAGGAATAAGTTACCAAACAGATTGAGACAGGGTTCTTGCTTGTATCTGAGTATCCAACATGGTTAGCCAACATTGTTCCAGTCCCAACGAAGGATGGCAGAATCAGAGTCTGTGTCGACTTCAGAGATTTGAATAAGGCTAGTCCGAAGGATGATTTTCCCCGACCACATATTGATGAATTGGTAGACTTCACCATGGGTCATGCATTGCTCTCCTTCATGGATGGATTTTTCGGGTATAACCAGATTCTGATGGCACCCGAGGACAGAGAGAAAACCGCCTTCACTACGTCGTGGGGAACCTATTGCTATAGAGTGATGCCGTTTGGGCTAAAGAATGTCGGGGCTACCTATCAATAGGCTGCAACCACTATTCTGCATGATATGATCCACAAAGAGGTCAAGGTGTATGTGGACGACATAATTGTCAAGTCCAAAGAAAGAGAGGGCTACTACATTGCCTTGAAAAAATTCTTTCAACGGATCAGGGAATTCAGACCGAGGTTAAACCTGTAGAAGTGTACTTTTGGCGTGACAACAAGGAAAATGCTGGGCTTTTTGATCACACAGAGGGGCATCGAGGTAGATCCTTCAAAAATCAAGGCCATCCTAGAAATGCCACCACCAAGGACTAAAAAAGAGGTGTGAGGCTTTCTGGGTAAAGTGCAATTCATAAGATGGTTTATCTCTAAATTAACCTTAACTTGTGAACCACTTTTTGGTCTCCTGAAGAAAGAAAAGAAATTTCGATGGGATGATCGATGTCAATTCGCCCGTGTTATCCCCGCTAGAGCTGGGGAAGCAGTTGATTTTGTATCTGTCAGTAGCGGACACAACGATGGGATGTATGCTTGCTCAGGAATCTGAGGATAGGGTGGAGAAAGCCATAGATTACTTGAGTAAGAAAATGCTGGATTATGAGACTTGCTACACTCTGTTGGAGAAAGCTTACTTAGCCTTAGTATGGATTACCAGGAAGTTGAGGCATTATTTGTTAGCTCACTCTGTAATTCTGGTTTCGCGATTAGACCCCATCAAATATCTCTTTGAAAAACCAACGCTTACTGGTAGGCTAGCCCGTTGGTTGCTTCTTCGTTCTGAATTTGATTTGAAGTATGTCACTCGTAAGTCGATCAAGGAGAGAACAGTAGCGGAATTCCTAGCAAATCACCCAATAGAAAGAGATGAAGCAGTAAAATACCTGTTCCCAGATGAAGCTATTCTGCAAGTCGAGGAAGAGACTTAGACAATGTACTTTGACGAAGCGTCCAATCAATATGGCTATGGGATAGGTGTGTTACTGATAGCACCCGATAATTCCCATATTCCTTTAGCCTTCAAACTCCGGTTTAAAGTATCTAACAACGAAGCAAAATATGAGGCATGTATCGCTAGTTTGGAAGCCGCCCTGGAACTAGGGGCAAAAAGGTTAGACGTCATCGGGGACTCGAACCTAGTTGTTTCTCAAGCAAATGGAGACTGGAAGGTCAAAGAAGAAAAGATGAAGATCTATCACCAGACCCTGGATGTTCTGATTCTTAGGTTTGAAAAGTTAACTTTCACACATCTATTGAGAGAGAATAACAGGTTTGCTGATGCATTATCAACTTTATCTTTTATGATAGATATTCTGCTCAGAGTCCGGATGGGTCCGATCATCATTGAGTAGATATATATGCCAGCATACAAGACTATTGCCACAATAGATGAAGCTCAAGATCAAAACCCTTGGTACTACGATATCTGAAACTTCTTAGAAAAAGAGGTTTATCTACCAGGGGCAAATGCCAAAGACAAAAAGGAAATACGGCGGCGGATGGCCGTTAAATTTATCATCTGCGGATGTAAACTGTACAAGAGAGGTTCTCCGGAAATGCACAAGTTATGTATCGAAGCAGAGGAATCAAAGCGCCTGATGGAGGTCATCCATAGGGAAGAGTACGGAGCTCACATGAACAAAGTAATATTAGCCCAGAAGATTCTCAGGCAAGGTTACTACTGGTCTACCATGGAGGAGGATTGCATTGATTTTGTTCAGCGATGCCACAAATGCCAAATTCATGCAAATCGCATGAATATCTCGTCGTCGAGGCTGTACAACATGACTTCACCACGGCCTTTCTCTGTTTGGGAAATCGATGTCATCGGCGCAGTCACACCGAAAGAATCGAATGGGCATGAATACATTCTGGTGGTAATTGATTACTTCATGAAATAGGTGGAAGCCCAGTCCTACGCAGTGTTGAAAGCAGCGCATGTGGCTAAGTTCATCCGAAACAATATCATTTGCCGTTTTGGAGTCCCAAACGAGATCATTTTAGATAATGGCTCCCACTTCAAAAAAGAAGTGATAGACTTGTTGGAGAAATACAACGTGGCTTTCCATAAGTCATTTACATACTGGCCGCAAACCAATAGACTTGTTGAGGCTGCCAACAAGAACATCAAGCATATTCTACAAAAGATGGTTGAGACCTACAGGGATTGGCTGGGCAAATTGCCATTCGCTCTCTGGGGCTATAGAACTTCAATTCGGACGTCTACAGGGGCAACTCCTTATTCTCTTATCTATGGGATGGGAGCTGTTCAACCGATCGAAATAGAAGTTTCGTCACTGCGAGTTATGGCTGAGTGTCAAATAGCAGAGGCGGACTGGCAACAGAGCAGGTTCGAAGAACTGATGCTGTTTAATGAGAGAAGGTTGAAAGCATTATACCATGTTCAGGGTTATCAATGCAGGATTGCTAGGGCTTTTAACAAGAAGGTTAAGTCCCGAAATCTCAAAGAAGGGGATTAGGTGCTGAAAGACAACCAAGCTCCCATCCATGACCCCAGGGGCAAGTTCAGAACCAATTGGACTGGTCCTTACATCATCAAAACTATCTGGTCGGGTGGAGCTGTTATTCTCATGGACCTAGATGGCCTAGAATTTTCTCAAACGATCAATATGGACAAGTTGAAGAAATACTATCCCTGAGAGGCTCTCTAGGCCGAAAACCCGGAAGGGCAACCTAGGCAAAAGTTAGAGTAGAAAAAATTAGAAATAAAGAAAAGCTGAGCTCGCAAGGTTGAAAACCCTAAAGGGTGGCCTTGGCAAAAGTTAGAGTGCAAAAGGAGAGAGTTAATACTTGAGTGAACCCCAACCGAACTACGTAAGGCCTGATTTCCATCTTCGGGATATGTTGGCAACTTCATCCTGAAGTCCGGCCATAAACACCTTCAAATCAACTGTCATGTCCATATGTCTGATCAGGTCATCCTTGTCTGTCCTTTACTTAAGGGTTCGGTTATGATCTTTACTCTGAGAGAAGAGCTACTTACAGTGCTGAGCAGTGCTATTCAGTCAAGGGGCAATTTGTGATCTATCGATTCGGGGTTGTACATCTCGAGGAATGATTTTGTACGTGTCCAGTGGTGATCCTTTTCGAAAATGGTTTTGGAAAGTTTTAATAAAAGTTGATTTTGTTTAAATTTACCTTTTACAACTTGGACCATTTTTGGACCAAAAGGAAATTTTTGATGCTCATAACTTTAATTTCATTGATTTCAATACAAAGTTCTCCAACTCTCTAATACAAATCAAAGTTGCTTTTATTACATTGAAAAAACTTGAAAAGAAAGATCAAAGCAATAAACTAGGCGCATAGATGAGTCAGGTGCTCCTGCGTCCCTCGCTCGTGCTCGTAGAAGCTTCTGAAGCCAAAGTAGGCTTGGTTTGTGCCTCGTCTTCAAGCCAAGCCAAGCCAAGCCAAACACTCGCCAGAAAAAGCGCAACTGAAACTAGGGGCAAGGGCCAAAAGCTCTCTTGTCCTCCAAATAGTAAGGTACCTTGCCAAGTGTGAACCTTGGATGGAAAATGAAATCGGGTACTCTACCCCCTCCTCTGGGCAGGTCTGATCGTGCCCAAACTGACGTCTGAACCTGAATGGGAAGTAGAACACACAGTGTGTGAGACCAATCAACTGTATCCCAGGTTGCCAAGCTATGCTATAGCTCATTTTAGTCAGATTAAGCCAGGGGTAGCGCCAGGCTATGTTAGCAACAGACCTGTTGTATATCCATTCATACTACCATCTTTCATTTTGGAAATTCACAAGTCGGTGGCCGAAAAAATAGCCTCGAGCTAAGTATGCAGGGCAAAAGTCCACTACCTTCAGCTTATCCATAAGCCACATCTGGGGAGGGATGAAAGAAAAGAGAAATTAAAGAATAGAGAGATGTATGTTTAGAGAAAAGTAAGAAAAGGGTTTTGAGAGAGAAACAGAGCAGGAGTGCCGAGAGATGTGAGAAATACATACTAGAAAGGGTGGGAAATATTACCTAAAGAAGTAGCGGACTCCCTGCGAATCTGGTAGTCTCCCATCGATGAAAAGCGTCTAAGCCCATCACAGTCTCGGCCAATGCCAAGCCAATGCAACTCTTGCCTGCCTTCAAACCTTCGGTCACTTCAATCAATCGGATGCTAGATCCGCCAAAACTAGGGGCAAGAAGAAAATGAACAAGCATGCACAAGCAGAGGGCATACTATCGAAAACCCCGCCAAAGACGATCACCACGGTCACCAACGTCGGAAAATCAATGAACTAAACTGGGAATCCCTAGCTCTCTGTTGTGGGCCAGAGATCGAGCCTCATACATAGTAAGTCCACACATCCGTCCCAGAGCTTGAGCGTGACCAAAATGAGACTGAGGCATGATTTCATCGTCGCACCGGGACTCCATTAGTGCCTGAAATTCTTTGATTGTTGAGCATATCTCTTGTCCCCTGAAGCTAAAGACATGTGTAATCGGGTTCCAGCATCTAGCCGCGGTGTGTAGGAATGGAAAACAAAGTGGAGTCCGACTTAACGAAAAAAGTGTATTTATGCCGAAACCCCAAAAATTTACCTTTTCCGAGCTATCCAAAGTCGCAATCCAATCCGTGAGGTTTTCGGCAAGAAATGGCTCCATTTGTGGCAAAAACAACAGCTAGAATGAGTTCTGGAGAAGAAATGATGAAGTTGAAGCTTTTGTAGAAGATAAGGCAGTAAGTGGAAGTCAGCCGTCAACAATCTAGAGGTTCTGCACATTGATGGCTGGTAGGCCACTGTTGGTGGCCGGCAAATTTCATCCATGCTCGGCAAATGGCCGGCAAGCTCCTTATGTGGCCAGTAGCCTTCTTTTCTGTCCTGCCGACCACCTGTGTGCTGAACAATGCTAAAAGCATGTGTTTTGTTTTGCTCTTTGTGCATTTTAAGGTCTTGTTTTGAACCTTTTTGGTTTTAGCAAGTTTGTTGAGTTGTATTCGAGTCATTTTGTTTTGTTTATCAAGTATATTGCATTTTGTATTTTGGTTATTGGTCCGTTCATTACCTAATTAAGTATTTGTTTTAATCAAGCGCTCTTGCCCAAATCAATTCCATGTCCATTTCATGCATATATGGTGTTCATGATACAAAAATAACAACACATTTTTCATAAAATCTGTGAGACTTTCATTCCGATCATGGTTTTGTTTTCACAAAAGAGGAGTATAAGTTTTAAAGCAAAATAGAACTTCCTAAAGCTATACATGTGCTAATGCTACCAAACAAAAAGAAACTAAGCAAAAATACAAGTAAATCAGCGCCAGTCATCTTAGGCTCGAGAGGCCCTCTTCATCGTCTTCTTGGGTAGAGACTTAGAGCTATCTCCATCAGCGCCGCTGTCTGACTCAGATGCCAAGCCAGAACCCGAATCATCACCGCTTCTTGCTCTAGAGCCTGACTCAGCATCACCTCCAGATCTCGACCTACCATCATCTCCACTCTTAGAGGACTCAAACTGCGGACTCACTGCCTCCTCGGAGCCACTAGTCTCAGCATCGTCATCACTCAACACTGGCTCCGAAAGGCTCCTCCGGCCTCGGCCACAATGCCCCTTTCGGCTGCGTGCTGGGGCTCATCTCTCCCTCCTCTCTGTTGCTGGAGGAGGTAGTGATGGGGCAGGCGTAGTTGCCGCCGTTGGTGCTTTCGGTATGACTGGAACTTGAAAAGATACAGTATTGACATATCAGATGTTAGGTATAGTTGTAAATGCAGTATGATGAAAGTGGTAGAATGCAATAAGCCAGATACAATACAAATACAGTACAGTGTATCAGTGCAGCATATCAGTATGATGTGACAAGGGGCAAAATGTATGAGTATCAGTGCTTCAGTGAGAATGATGTGCACAATAGTGTGGAAAATATTGAAATGCAGGCAGAGAATAGGGAAAATTACCTAACTACCGTACAGACTGAGCAGCGCTTCTCTTCTCTGTACCATGCCCATCGGGGAGGCTATCAGCTCAAGAGCCCTCCCTGTGTACTCTGTGGAGGCCTGCAAATGTATTTGGGTGATCAGTATCTACAATAAACATATCTGAAATGAAATGTGGAATGCAAATGTAAAGAATGGTCCATACCTGAGTCGGGCCTCGAACCCCGACAAGTGCATGCCAGGCCGTTGCGGGCTCGATTGGGACCTGGTAAGGATCCCTAGTATGCCACTATCATGTCAGCACGGTTGGAAGCTCTAGCCAACCGGTAACTTGTCCAGCTAAAGGGGCCCCTCTAATCTTGGTCCTCATCGCTCGAGTCCTACCTGCCATAGGGGCACCTACTACTTACCTACACGAGCTCCTGTCAAAGGAGGCATGAGGTGTGTCTGGATAAATGTCGAATAATCTCCCTCCCAAAAGAAGTAGTCAGTATCCAAGCCCCCGGTGAACTGAATCATCTCTTGAAAGGAGAGGCTCTCTGTAGTCCTCATTGATGCTGGAGGTGTCATGGGAACTACTAGCTCAGGCAAACCAATAGTCTGGTGCACAAATCGCTAGCCTAGAAACCAAGCTCAGAAAACTGGGCCCTCTAGCAGAAGCCGAAAACGGGAGTCCCCCCAAGCTCTGACGGGCTGGTCTCTAACTCCAGCCGGCATCGTCACCCAAGGCTGCCAAGTGATCTGCGAACAGAGAATATATAGATTGTTAGTCGTCGTCAGTTGTTGATAAAGAAAAAATAATTGTGAGTTTGGGTTACCTCCTCTGTAGTCACTGTGTCGAAGTATTGACAGAAGAATGAGAAGGTCTCATGGGTCCTCTACAGGCATCTACCATCATATCGATGAGAGTACAGTACAACGAGGGGCATCTCCACCTTCGGCTCCGGAATAAGGGTCGGGAAATATGCATATACCCAAAGCTGAAAGCAAAAGGCAATAGTGAGTATACAGTGTATAGATACAAAGAATGCAGAGTGCAGAATGCAAAAAGCGTAGTGCATAGATGTAAAGAATGTAGTATGTAGTGTACAGAAAGTGCAAAGCAGAAAGCACAGAAATGGAAGATAGAAAATATAAAGCAGAAATGTAAAGCATACCTCACAGGCTCTCTAATAGCCTCCAACCCTGTCTCACCTCCGGCGGGATATTGAGCTCATATAGCCATATAGTGTAGCGAGGCCAGTTTCTCCCCAGTCATAGAGTCGAACCTAAGGTAGGGTCACCAAAAGCGCTCAGTAGATACAGCCCTACGGTGTTACCTGTTTGCAAACAAGGTGGTACCGAAGAGGAACATCAAAGAGCCCTAGGCGTAATGCTCAGTCTCCTCTGGGGTCTCTGGCTCTCTCCTGTTGAAGTGCTCGGCAAACCAGCTGTATCGGACTATGGCTGACCTGAAGAGAGGTGGGCGCGCTCCCAGCAAGTATAGCCACGCGGCCTCCTACTCGCCCATGTCCATGTCATAAGGGATCGGATCACCCCCTACTCCTATGCTCGTGAGTCATCTCCCCAGCGGTGGAGAAATGGAAGGAGTTGGTGGTATCCCACCACCGTTCCACCAGTGTGCCAAGGAGTGGTCGACTTGCGATGTGGTGTGATAGCCCAGTGCAAAATAGGTCACAGCCAGCCTCGTCGATAATGTAGCGTATGCCAACAGGGAGCTCCAGATACCAGTATCTCGCTGACGTAGCTCCGTAGCCCCTGATGGGGGTGAGAGTCCTCCTGTGATCAGAACAATGATATACAGTGATATGAGAACAAGCAGATGAAATGCAGTGTAAGAAATACAGTGCAAGAGTGTGATTAAGGCAAGAAATGCAGCAAGAGGCAAGAAATACAGTGTAAGCATACAGTTGAAGCGAGGAATACAATAAGCAAGAAATGCAATGTAAAATAAAGAAAGCATGAGAATACAGTGTACACCTCGGTGGCGCCGTGAGACAAATAAGAATCTGGCTCTCGTAGCAAGAGGTCCTTTGGCACACGTCGCGCGAACTCTCTGAAATGACTAATACCCCCAAGTGGCAGTATGTGTGTCCAAGGATGGTATGTCGCCGGATCGAAGGGGCGTACTCCCGGCGGTAATATCTCGAGCTTAGGCTCAGCCACCATCTCTGCCGAAGCTGATAATTGGGGTGGAATCTTGAGGGGAGCTCCGTCATGAGGAATATTGTCCGCCATCTAGAAAGAAGATGAGAAAGTGGGTGAAAAATGAAGAAAAACAGAGAAAAAAAGATAAACTTGAAAAAAGTCAACCGTAGGAGAGAGAGAAAGTAGGAGGAAAAGTCAAAGCCCAGGAAAAGGCACAAAACCCAAGAGAAACTCGAGGGGAACAAGTCTCAAATGGTGAAACTCTAAGAAAAAGCACTGAAATCAAATTTCAATCGGTTCAAAATGGAGGAAACAAAGAGGGTTTAGCGAATCAACTTCACGTGGGGCGTTGGACAACGCGTAGAAAACGCAAATCTAGAGAGAATTAGCACCTAGAGAGAGAAAGGGAGCAATTTCGGATGTAGGGTAGTGAGGAAATGAGGCCCCAAGTCCTATACCTAAAGACTCGCGGGTGAAAAGACCAAAGTGCCCAAATCTGCCACAGGTGGCCGGCAGGCCACCATTGATGGCTGGTAAGCCACTTTTGTGGCCAACAACAGCAATTCAAGGCCAGCGGGTGGTCAGCAGCCTTCTCCAGTGGCCGACAAGTGTCCTGTGGCTCTCTCTGGTGTCCTAATGCTGTTTTGTACCTCTATTTCCAGAGTGATGTATGAGAGGTTCTTGATTTGGAAGCTTACAACCGTGTTTCGGCGCATGACTGTGTCCCACTTACTGCTGCGAACGAAGTGTATCCTTTTATCATTGCAAGTCTCCGAGAGGTAAATCGGTGGTTGCGTCAAGTATTGCTTTTGCTTAGTTAATCGAAATAGCATCTTTGTTATCTTTCTTTTTTCATGTGCGTGTGTTGCACGCATTCCTTGCATCATGTTACGAATCACGCATAGAAAATGCTTCTATTCTTGTTGCACGCAGAACATGCTTTCCATTAACATTGTACCTCGGTTGTTTGTCTTACATAAAACATGCATTCTTACTGTATCGCACTTGTTATGTTTCTTTCTTACATAGGCAAACGATATTGTATGTATGGTTCATTCGAAGAAATGCACGATATTGTATGTACGGTTCATTCAGCGGAGTTCCAGATAAGTCATTCGTGTCTCGGTAGAAGAACCTGTGTAGCTTTATAGCTAGCATTATGAGTGCATCTATCGCACACATACACTTGCTTAGTGTATCTATCGCACACATACACTTGTTCACTTTGTGCATCCATCGCACTTGTTCACTTCGTGCATCTATCACACACCTATCCCACTTCTTCATTTTTGTGCATCTATTGCACTTGTTTACCTTCGTGCATCTATTGCACACCATTCTCTCGGGACATACAAAGTACGCGCCCAAGTGGTTATTTCTCAGGACACGTGAAACGTGGCCCTGGGCAGGTTTTACCTCGGGACGTACGAAGCACGCGCCCGAGTGGTTATTTCTCAAACGCATGAAATGTGGCCTTGGGTGAATTCTAGCTCGAGACATACGAAGTACGCGCTCGAGCGGTTGTTTCTCAAGATGCATGAAACATGGCCTTGGGCGGGTTTTACCTCAGGAAGTATGAAGTACATGCCCGAGTGGTTGTTTCTCAGGACACGTAGAACGCGGCCCTGGGTGGGTTTCATCTCGGGACATGTGAAGCACGAGCTCGAGCAATTTTTGTGTTGTGTCTCGGGACGCGTGAAACGCGGACCCAAGAGGTCTTCCTTGTTTCTCAGGACGTGTGAAACACGACCCTAAGCTGTTTTGTCCTAAGTTTCTCAGGATGCGTGAAGTGCAACCCTGAGCGGTGTTTTCTTTCCTCGTCTCTTGTTTTGGCAAGGTTAGAATGTGTTTTATCCTTTGTATCAAAACCTATATTGGTTTTAAGCTTGAAGTTGCTCATTCATATGTTGTTATCTTGCTTATTGTATACATTCTTTCTTATCGCATTTGTTATTACTAAATGCATCATCTTGCATGATCATGAGTTTTCAACATGGTCGGCTTCACGAAGTGTATAAGTCCAACCTTTAAACTACTTTGTATGCATATCATTTGCATCTTGCCCTAGAACTACGTTGGTTTGATTCCTTGCAAAGGGATACGTAGGCAGCCCACGGGCATAACCATTTATTTTCTGTCTTGTTTGTTTGTCCAAGTCTTTTGGCCTTGTCAAAATGGGTCGTCTTTGGATTTTGACATTCACTCACATCATTTCATGACTTCTGAGTTCTGTCAAAGAGGGGCAACTGTAGACACCCCATTTTTGACCATTCTCAATACTTGGACGTCATCACTTGTGCACTTGATGATTATGACTGCATGTGTTCGTTTTAGTGCCCGAAGACCTCGGCGGAATGCCCTGCCTTTGGGCCCTTAAACACTGTCCATTCTGTGCCTTGTTTTAGACCAAAACCATAGTGCTTTAAACCTCAAGACCTTGGGACCTATAGGCCTCCTCTGGTGGGCTGTCGGCCATCAATTGTGCCTTGCCGGCCAATGGTGTGGCCTGCCGGCCACCAGTGTCTTTTTTACAGATATTTTGTTGACAGCTATTCCAACTGTTGGCACAATTGCCTCTATCTTCATACACGTGCATGGATGGATTTATCTCAGCCAAATGCATGTTTTTCTATATATAGGGGGTCTCCTCCTCCATTTTTGAGGGTTAGAATTTTTGGAGAAAAAATTATCTCTCTCTCTCTACATTTTTCTCTCTCTCTCTTGCTAGTTTGTGCATACTAGTTTAGATACACTACACTTTTGCCTACACCTCCTTAACCAAAGTTGATAATCTTTGAGCTGAGATTCCTTGAAGCATTCTTGGAGCTCTTGAAGTTGGTTTTTGCTTGAATTGTTGCCTAGAGTTGATCTTTGCATCAAGAGGTATAATACTTGCCTTTTTAACTTGTTTTGCATACTTATTTTTCTATCTTTTTTCCACAGTTTTTGGGCAATAAAAAACTCTGTTTTTGTGGGCTGAAATTGGTGGTTTTAGGCCATTTAAGGTTAGGGGAGTGGTCCACCCTTCTTTCTTTCTTGTTTGTAAGGCCTTTCCATCTTTGTTTCCCACTTTCAAACTATCTTTTTTTAGGCTTTTGAACATTGAATTTCAGATTATTTTCAGTGGTAAAAGTCAAGTTTTGAAGTCCAAATTTGGAGCGGTTAGCCTCCTATGACAACCCTCACCTCCGATTAGTGTTAAACTGTGATTGAGCATGATAAGTGATTGATTAAGCTGAAATTCTGAACTGATTGCATGAGTATGTTGCTTCAATTGCATTTCTATCTGTTTGTCATTTAATGATCTGTTCATGTTTTGATTTCGTATTGCAAATTGAAGGCCTTATCGACGACCGAATCAGAAATTGATTAGTGTTATGTGCTAATTAGGATTTATGTGATTTTATGGTAGGTTTAATTAAAATTTGATTTGGAATGATTAAATTATAATAAATAATGCTAGATTAATTGAACTTAGGTTATTACACAATTGCCCTTGAGTGGGCTCCCTCAAAAACCATTGTTTTAATTCCCATTACTCACATGTTTGACACCACTCTTCAGCCATTTTCTAGACCAAATCGTGAGAGAGAGGGAATTGGTAGGAAATTGAGTTCATCTAGATTTTTGGCTTGAAATTAGAGGAATTGAAGAGGTTGCAAAACTGGGCTTCCATACCTAGAATTCAAGACCTAAGGTAAGAAATTCATCCTCATAATTGTGAATTTAAGTTGTTTCTTGCATGGTCCATGGTAAAATTGGTGATTAGAGACTAGAATTAGCTTAAAGAGTTGAATTGAGTAGCAATGTGTGCATGCATGTCCATATCATTGAGTTTTGAGATCATTTACATGAGAATTTCCACATGCATGTTCATATTTTGGTTGTAGTCCATGAATTCACCATGTTTTAGAGTTCAATCTTGCATTTGACCATGTTTTAGAGCATTGGAATTCATAAGAACTCATGCACGTTATGTTCTTGCTTAGTTCATAAAAGTTTCTTTGAAATTGTGTTCAATTGTCTCACCTTTGGGCTTGATTTTACAAAATGACCTTCAAAACATGTTGTATTATGGGTTTCTAAGTGTTTTCCAGAAAATTAGCCCATAAAAATTGAATTCGAAACTTTAGAAGTTGAGTTTTATGCTTGAGTATCAATCTGGAAATTCCAGATTTTGGATCCACGCTCGAGCGGAGGACTTCACGCTCAAGCGTGAAATGCACATGCCCAGAAGTTCATGTGTTTTGCAGTCCGCTCAAGCGAGATAATTCACGCTCGAGCGAGGGTCTGAGTCTCACGCTCGAGCGGAGGTCGAGCGTCCGTCAAGCGTGAATATCATGCAACCAGTACTTTTCATGAGTTTGCATCCCGCTCGAGCGAAGGAAGTCACGCTCAAGTGGAGCTTCATTGTCTGCATGTCCGCTCGAGCGTGGACCCCTGTTTCAGCAAATTTTGAAAAGTGTTTTAAAGTGCATCTTTACATCCTCATTTCATCCTAGGCATTCCTAGGTCAAGTTTAAGGCATCTTAATGAGGATAATGTTATAGAACCACACCAAGTCAAGTTAGGGGCTAAGTTTTTAATCCCAAGTGTGTAACTTAGTGTGTGTGTTCGTTCTGCAACTGTGTAGGGTTGGCACCCGAGGACACTAACTAGCCTGTCTATAGCCCATCACTCTGTGAGTAACAATGCTATAAAGCTACGTTCAATTATGATTATCTTCTGAACGATTAAGTGTACCGTTTTCTGAAATAATATCGTTTACTGAATGAATGTTTGTCCTATTTTATGAACTGTACTCGTGGCATCCATAGCAACTCATCTTTATCATATCGACATCATATCGCCATCACATAGAGATCTCTGGCCCAATGTTTGAAACTACTATTGTTTACTGTTTAGATGGCCATCAACTGACTATTCGGTCTATTAAGACCTACTGTACTGTTTTGCTATTAGATGTACCACATATAACTACTATGGTTTCTAAATGACTGATATGGCATGAAATATGAGCTACTGAGTGAATAACTGATTTACTGATGCAAATGACTGTTTTAAATACTGAAAGGTCATTCATTCTTAACCCCTTTACTCATTTGTTATTCACTGGGCTTTAGCTCACTGTTTATATTTATATGTAGGTGTCCAGGCACCGGACCAAAGCTAGGGACGTCAAGTTAAACTCTCGTTTTGTCAAGCCAACCATCGTGCCTCATTTCAAGGTTCCGAGTGCGTTCAAGCGAAGGCTGTTTTGGGGTGTTCAGGATCACCCTTTTTGTCTCCGTTATGTAATGAATGTTAAGACCTTTGACTGTACAGTTATGGTGAAGGGATTTGGTCCCTAACATGGATGTTATGTGTATATGTTGTATGTATATATGTTTTGGTTATGAAGGTGGCTTGTTCATAAAAGTCTTTTTCCATCCAGATTTTCACGACTCATTGGACATCTTTTATTTACTGTTTGGCTTCCGCCAACCCCTTACTCTGTATTATTGTTACTACTATTAAGCAAGCCTTCGGTAATCACGGATTATTGGCCGGTTACGATGCTAAATCCATAGGGGCGGGTTTGGATCATCACACCTCCCCTCCTTGTGTCTTGTTTGCTAGCCTAGATAGCTCTATGTGTTAGCTTATTTTTCTATCCAGTTGTAGCTTAATTCCAGCATGTTTTATCCTCTGATTTGGACTGTTTTAACTCTATTTTGAGTTGGTTAAGTCATTTGAGTCTTGTATTGCATGCTTCTAGTGTAAGTGTCCTCACAAGCTTAGTGTTTTAGGCCTTTAGACACTACTAAAAAGTTGAGGAAAAAAAGTTGGAATAAAAATACACATTGAGATTGGAGTAGAGCTTGGTTTCTCTCTCTAACCCTTAGGGTTTTACCCCTAATTGGGGCATTTGTTTTACCCTTAGGGTTCTCTCTCTCTCTCTCTCTCTCTCTCTCTCTCTCTCTCTATATTTGATTCTTGATTTGCATTTGGTTTGTATCAAAAGGTCTATCCAAACACATAGCTCCAAATATGGTGTGGAATAATAATTAAAACTCCACACCAAACACAGCCTTAGGTAGCGTTTCGTAGAGTTTTAGAAATATGATTTGAAAATAGAGTTGTATTTTGAGTTTATGAGTTTTGGAATTATGATTTGAGTGTGAAAAAATTGTTTGGTTATGAGTTTTTAAAAGAGTTTTGAATTGAGTTTGGAATTTTTGATATAACATATGATATTTGATTCAAAAACTTACAACTCATAACCAAACACACAACTCAAAATTCTATTAAAAGCTCATAAAAAATTTTAAAAATTTTGAAAAATATTTTTTATTTAAAATATAAAAAAAATAATAGGAGCCAATTGCAAAAAAAAAAAAAAAAAAAAAAAAATTGTTCCAGTCAACTGACCAGACGTCCGAGCAGGCCAAATTTCAAATTTCAAATCCCGCCTGAAAAGTTTTTTCAAAAATGGTATGTAAATGTATTTTGAAAGGTCTATCTAAACACTTAGCTCCAAATATGGTGTGGAATCATAATTAAAACACCACACCAAATACAGCCTTAATTGAGTGTACTAAGTTGCTATTTGAGTGCAAATAGAATTAACCAGACTTCATTGTTTTTGGGAAATCATGGGCTCCCACTACATAGGCCCAAGGCCAAGATTTCTGGACAGGATCTGGGTTTACATTTTAGGCCCAAGCCAGACGACACACTTCGGCAACAAAGCGGAGTGGGAAAAAAAAAGTAGAAAAGAAAGAATGAAAAAGAACACCAAGAAAATGGAAAATTCTATTTTCACGTGCCAATTTTTTTAAGTGTACATACTTAATGAGATTCTACTTTAAAATAATTTTATTTTAGGATAAAAATATCATAATACTCTTGTCTTCTTCTATTCAAACTCTAACTTTAAAATATCACAATCATCTTCCATTACCAGCTCCACCTCTCTCCTATGTCATCCCCTCTTATCGCCTCTTTGTCCCTCCGTCTAATACCACCTTCCATCATGAACTATATACTCTTATACATAACCCCTGCCGCAAACCACCCCATTTTCAAGATTGACTATAGATGTGTACGGTGGAAGAGAATAAGTTGGGAGTGGCGGTAGCGATGATGGCAATGGCGATGGAAATTAAAAGTGGTAGCAAAGATGGAGTAGAAGGTACGGGTGAATGGAAGAAAATTAAGGTAGCGTTTGGTTTAGTTTTTGTAACAACCCAGATTTTTAATTATTCTATAAAATTTATACTAATATTATTTAATTACAGTTGGAAAAATATATGATTTATTTTGTATTATTATGTGTAATTTTGTGAAATAATATAATTATTATGAATTTAGGGGTCAAAGTATAAATAAATAATAATAATAATGAGTGTGATAGTAAAATAAATAATTAATTTACTGTTGGTATACAATAGAGTGTAATTTAATTAAGGATTAATTATGTTTATATAATTATATTAAAATATTTGGCCAAAGTGTAATTATCTTAAATATCTATTAAAGATAAGAATTAATCTTTATAATTGATTATAGAATCTGTTAGGAGATTCGGGACCACGTATGTGCCTTATCTCCCTATAAATAGGGAGGCATTTCACTTGGAGGAAAAAGAAAGAAGAAAGACAAGGAAAGGAAAGAAAGAAAAGGAAAAGAAACAGAGAAGGAAAGAAAGAAGAGAGAAAGGAAGGAGAAAGAAAAAAGAGAAGAAAGGAATGAGAAAGAATTGAGTTGTATCTTGAGTTTGTAAGTTGTTGAATCATGATTTAGAAGAGAAAATTTGTTTAGTTATGAGTTTTGAAAAGAGTTTTGAATTGAATTTTAAATTGAGTTTTGAATTTTTGAATTGAGTATTAATTTCAAAACTTAATTTAAGAACTTATAACTCATAACCAAACACACAATTCAAAACTCTATTAAAAATTCTATTCAAAACTCAAAACCAAACTCTTTTTACAATTCAATTGAAAAAAATAAATTTTTTATTTAAAGAATTCAAAAAATATTGAATTTTTTTTATTTAAAATATTAAAAAATATATATTATTTTTTGTTAAAAAAATATATTCAGCTAGTGCTTTAAAATTACTTTTGATTGTATATTTGATCAGAAATTTTTTTAATTGTTTTGTTTGATTTTTTTTTGAATTATTGCGTCAAATTAATTTTTATTTAAATTTTTTTGTTAATTTTAAATAAATGGCCAAATAATTTGTCATTTTAGTCTAAAAAAAATAATTTCTATATTTTAAAAATATCAAGAACAAATATATATTTTTTTACAAATAACAGGTGGCAATTGCCAAAAAAAGAAAAAAGAAAGAAGAGCATTGTTCCGGTCAACCGGCCGAACGTCTGGAAGGATGTCCAGGGTCAACCGGCCGCACATCTAGAAGGATGTCCGGGCGGACGATCAAATAGACCCAAAAATTCAAAAACTGTCTAGGAGGATGTTCGGGCGGACGATTGAGTAGACCCAATTTCAAAATTCAAAATTTAAAAGCTCACTTTGCCAAACATGTTCTGAAAAGAATTTTCAAATGTGAGTGCGGAATCAATTTTTGAAAACTATATCCAAACACAGCACTGACAAAATTAATATTAAAAATGTACAAGATAATTGTCATCCAATCGATGCCAACACTCCAGAGCTGAGAGATTAGTTTTTCCACAAATCTGACAAATTAAGTTGTGATTGTGACTGCTGGACGATTGTCTACCTCTGCCTTTAGAAAAGAAATGACCTCGGTAGCGATGTCCAAAACCACCTCTATGACCTTTGAAAGAAGATCGGCCTCGAGAAGAAAAATCATGAGAAGAACCACGAGAAGCAGCATATTCAACTGAAGGTTCATGAGCATTAATTTTCTTGATCTTAGAATGAATGTGAATAGATTCTGAGCATAGAAGGGATGAAAGTTCCTCCATAGAAATAGCTTTTGACCTGGCTCGGATTGTGGTTTTGAAAGCATCAAATTCTTTAGGTAAACCATTCAGCGTAAGAAGAACTAGATCTTCTGCATCTACAGGAGAAGAGGCAAGTGCAAGTTGATCAGTGTAACGACCCCATCACGTATAATGATTAGTACTTGATTAATTAAGAGAATTTGAAATTTAATTGCCAAGTATTATAATTTAATTTGGGATTTATGAGAAATGTGGAATCTGACTCGTATATGATTCTATTAAAGATTTATTTTGGAATTAGAAATTAAGGGTCCAAATGGCTTAAGGAAGTGAAGTTAAGAAGTTGAATCAATTTAATCTTAATTATGGAGCCATTTGGGAGTTTAATTAAATATTCGTTTCAGTTTAGTAAAATTGAGATTCGATTAATTAGATCCTAATTGGAGTTGATCAAGTTAATTAAATTATGAGAATTGAAAATTGTGATTATGATGAATTAAATTCATTTATGGGAGGTCCAATTTGAATATGTAATTTATTAACAAAGATTTGGTGTCTGATCAAAAATTGAAGGCCTAAACGATTTGGGGAATCAAAATTGAGGATGAAAATAAGTTTAATTTAATATTTGGAACCTTTTAGGAGTTCAATTAAAAATCTGATTCAGATTGATAAATTTAATTATATTTAATTAGGCTCTAATGGAAGTCAATTTGACTAATTAAATTATATGGGATTTGAGGTTAGTTATAATTAACTAATTTTATGCTAATCAAAATTTATTAAGATTAAGTGATGCTTAATTAAATTAATCCTAGACAAAAATTGAGTTATGGACTAAATTAGAATTGGGGGTGTAAATGGGTATGGGTGTATTGAGAAATCTATGTATAGGTGTGTGTATGTGAGTGATGTGCTAGAAATCCAAAAAAGAGTGCACGTGTGCTGTGTTGATGACAAAGAAGTGAGGTGTGTGTGTGAGTGTATAAGCTGATGAAGCTCAATAAGAAAACACAAACAAAGGATAGGAAAGGAAGCTCTGTTTTTGTAGCTGAAAAGAGAGAGAGAGAGAGAGAGAGAGAGAGAGAGAGAGAGTTGCTGGTAGGAAAAAAAAAGAAGAAAAGCTCAAGAAAATTTAAAGGAAGGCTCAAGTTTTTGGAAGGAACCCAAGGAGAATTAGAAGAGATTCAAATAAGGTATGAAATTTATGTTAAATGTGTAGAATCTTTACATTATACTTGAAATTAAGGATGAAATTGGAATCAATAGCAAGAAGATGAAGCAAAAAAATTAGCTTAAGTATAAGATTATGGAAATTAAATTGAAATGGGTTACATGCATGTGGATGGTTATGGAAATTAAATTAGAAATTAATTATTGGGGGTTTGATGTTGTGATTTTACATGAAACTAAGCTTCATTGTTACATGCATGAATAAATTTTACAAGTTTAATACTCTAATGATACATACATCATGAATTTTGAAGGAATTAAAAATAAAGCTTTGTAAATCAATTATGAATTGTTAAGATTTGGGTTTGCATGTAAAATCAAGTTAGGATCAAGAGTATGAATTATGATTTCTTAAATTCGTTAACTTGAGTTCAATTTCATGTAAATAGAAGAAGTTAGCAAAATGATGAATAAATGGAGTTATGTTCAATTTATGGAAAATTAGATATTGATTCGATTTTGATCCCCAACCCATGCTTGCAATATAATAAAAGAGTTTTATTCAAAATTTAAATTTATGTTATGGAACCTCTATGATTATGAATTAAATTGGGGTTAAAATAAATTGAGTTAAGCTTGAGATTAAGGAAATGAGTTTGGGAAAATTTATCAAGTAGGTTTAATTGGTGTTATTCCTCATGAATTTGGACTTCATCTTTACATGCATCAATGAATCTTTAAGAAAGTTATGGAATTAGTCTCATGGATTTTGTAAGAAATAAGGTTTTAAGTAAGAAATTAAGTAGACTCATAGTTGTGGAAATTAATTTGAAAAATTAATTGTTTTGATTTGATTTTGTAGTATTTTCTTGTAATACATGAGTTTTAAGGAAATTGAGCCATTCAAGTTCATATTTTGAAGAGACAAAGAAAATGTTTTAAGAAAATTAAGTTAATGGAAATTTGGAATTAATCCTAAAGTTTTGATTTTATAATTAGATTTTTATTTAATCCATGCATGTGACGTAATTTAAGAATTTTATTCAATTTAGATACATTTTAGAACATCAATGATTACAAATTAAGTATTTGGTTAAAAACTGAGTTAAGTTGATTTTGTAATTAATAGTAAAATTGGATCTATTTGTACTACATACATCGTGGAATTTCAAGAGGTTAGGAAGTCTAATTTATATTTTAGAATTGTGGGTTGATATTAATAAGATGAATTAAAACTAAATTTGGGCAATTGGAACATGATTTTGAATGAATGCTTTCTAATTGAAAGTGTTTACTAAATCATACAATGGTTCTCCATTTTTGTGTACCAAAAATACATGTTTCGAGGCTTTGAATATCAAATTTGAACTTCAATTGCAATTCTGGAAATTTCAGAATTTACGCTGTCTGCTCGAGCAAGGAAAGTCTCGCTCGAGCGTGAAAATCGAGCTCCCAGAAGTTTTTCAAATTTTACAGTCCGCTCAAGCGACCAAAGTGGCGCTCGAGCGAAGACCCCATTTTCAACATATTTTGGAAAATTGCATTTAGTTCACATTTTTATTCTCATCTCTTTCCAAAGCATTCTAGACATGATTTATGACTCAATAAAGATTAATAAGTTACCAATCAACATAAATTAGTTAGTTAAAAAATGAATCATTGATCTAGTGGTAATTGTTTAAGAAGCCAAGTAAAAGATCAATCTATTTGGAAAAGGACTTAGTAATGAAAGAATGTGTGAAATAAGAACCCGGTTTATTTGAATGGGAAAGAATAAGCGTAGTAGAACTTCGGACCATTTAGATAGAAAAAAGACTAGAAGAGTCAAGTTTGATCAAGGAAGTAATATTGTATTTCAATGTGTATATGTTTTGTACTTGTGTAGGTCATGCGCCATTGCCTACCTGATTTATTTGATATGTCCAATCCGTCTGATTTGCTTCTGCGGCTATCTGTGAGTAATAACATAGTAAAGCTATGTTCAACTTTATTTATTTTCTGTGTGATGCATTAAGATCTGTTTTCTGAAATGATATGTTTTGTACAATGAATGATTGTCCAATTTCTGATATGTATTCGTGACATCCTTAGCATCATGTGATATCTGTTGGTTGTTACCCGGTATCGGAGGTTCCATCATGGAAGTTAATATGTCTGTACTCTGTTACCCGTACCGGAGGCTCCATTATGGGGCTCAGCGTGTTTATTCTCTGTTACCCGGATCCGGAGGTTCCTTTATGGAACTGGTTATTCGTAACCCTTACGTGTCTGCATCTGTTCTGTATCTACTCTGTTAATGCTAAGGGATGTATCACGTATGATTAAGCATGGACTCTGATTTCTATATTTGCTTTAAGCAAGAATATGAATATGAATCTGAATTATGATTTTTGAATCTGGTATGGATATCATTCATTAAAACCCTTTACTCTGTTATTATTCACTGGGCTCTAGCTCACTGTATTATTTATGTATGTAGGTGATCAGGCGCATGACCAGGCTTAGAGACATCTGCCTAGAATATGTTTTTGTCAGCCAACCCATGTGCCTCCCGTGGAGGTTCCGGACATGTCAAGTGATTATGGCTATGTGATTTAAAGTTTAAGTTTTGTTTTCGTGTTTGGTTGAACAAGTCTTGTGTATTTCGTAAATAGGGCTAAGTCCCTTTTTGTCTAATCTGTATATATATAATGACTTAAACATAATGTGTATATATGTATATAAAAAGTTTAAAATTTTTCTGTCTCATATAAGTCTGCACAGCTCAATGGACGTTATATATTGTTATTTGTTTCTGCTAGCCCCTAATATTATGTTAATCTATCTCAGAGGCCTTCGGTAGTCCCAGGATTACTGGCCGGTTACGATGCTAAACCTATAGGGGCGGGTTTGGGTCGTGACAATTAGCTAACTCTTTAATCTGATTCAAATTTTCTTCAATTGTCTAAGAAGTCTTGGGCATGTTAGTCAATCGATTTTTCAGTTGATGAATATGGCTGCGAGACAATGTAGTAAATCATTTTGACAGAACTTGCCAAACCTCTACACTATGTTGAAGATGCAAAATAGAAGAGAAAATCACAAGTATGAGTGTAGTTGTAAGACAACTTAATAGATGTGCATCGATTTGTTTCCACTGCAGAAACTTTGGATTAATTGATATGGTTCCATCTACATTTGTAATCGTTAATGGTGGAGAAGGATGAGAACCATCAACAAACCCTAGCAAATTTGTAACACGCAAAATATTGAGAAATTGACTTCTCTAAATGATGAAATTTGAAGAATCCAGTTTTACAATTCTGAAGGAATTGAGATTTGAAATAAGAAGACTAAGATTTGAGAGAAGAGCATTTGAGGTAGCCATTGAAGAAGATTGAAGCTATGGAAGAACTTTGAAGAATGATTGAAAAAATTTGAAGAATCTTGGAAGAACTGATAAACTGAAATCAAGAACCCAAGAATGCTCGTGAGAGCTTCAAAGCTCTAATACCATGTGGAAAAATCATTTCTTGTCATTAATCTTGATATTACATACAAGCTATATTTATAGAAAGTAAACTACTACTGAGCTAAGCAGATAACTAACCCCTAATAATGTAACTAACTCCTAACAACTAGCTAACCAATTCCTAACTGACCACATGATGCATACGCAGCTGAAGCTGAAGCTCTGTTATTGACAGCTAGAGAAGACATAGCTGAAGCTGTGGCTAATGCATCTGAACTAGGATCCTTATCACTTTCTCATTTCTTTGTGTAATGGGCAGTTTTGGTATGTCGAAAGTTGTCCGAAAACTAATTTCAAAAATTTCAAAACATTCATCTTTTGTTTCTTTCTTCTCCATCTTCCTCACTATTATTGTTCTTCTTCTTCACTCATAACATGATGTGGAACATGGTTCTAAGTGGTGACGGAACTGGTGATGGTGGTGGTGACGGTCCAGCGATGGCGGTGGGTTTGGTGTTGTAAGGTGGTGGTGATGGTAATGCTCATGGTGGCGGTAATGGAACTTGGTTATGAAAAAGATGGGTTTGGTGTTGTAAGGTGGTGGTAATGGTAATGCTCATGGTGGCAGTAATGGAACTTGGTTGTAAAAAAGGTGGGTTTGGTGTTGTAAGTTGGCGGTGGTGGTGATGGAAATGCTCATGGTGGTGGTAATGGAGTTCGGTGACAGTGAAGCTGGTGGTTCAGGGGGTGAAGTTGGTGAAGTTGATGGTTGAGATTGCATATGCCCCAAAGAATATCACTTTCAACAATGTCATTCAAGCAATAACATTTTTCTTAACAATGCAAATTTCTTTTGTTCTTGGCAAAACAGTTGAGGTTTGTATCTCATTTACGATCCAAGTCTGAATGGGGATGGTGTTCCATTCAAATGGACTGAGAAAATTCCAGTAGGAAAGATGATATGTATGTATATAATTGAAGAAGAAGAAGAAGAAGAAGAAGAAGAAGAAGATCACTACCTCAACCACCAACTTCACTGCTACCGAACTCCATTATCGCCACCACCACTATCACTAATTCTGTTACCACCTAGAACCATGTTCAACATCATGTTATAAGTAAAGAAGAAGAAGAAGAATGAGGAAGATGAAGAAGAAAAAACAAAAGATGAATGTTTTGAAATTTTCAAAATTAGTTTTTAGACAACTTTCGACATCCAAAACCGCCCATTACACAAAGAAGTGAGAAAGCGAGGTAGTGTAGGGCGAAGTAGGAAGTGATGTGAAGAGAATGACGAAAGAATGAAGTAGAACCGTCAAGAATCAAGAAAGATATGAAGTTCGAAAGATGGCTCGAAGAAAAGTCAAAAACGAGAAGAAAAATCTTTTATTTTTTTATCAACTTTCGGAGCTTTGATAGCATGCAAAAAGAGGAATAATGAGATGTGTGAAATGTGATACGAAAACTAGATCATGAGTTGAATCCAACGATGTAAAAATGAGGCGAAACAGAGTTATGACGAAGGAGATAGAAGGGTTTGAAGTGGTGGTTGCTGATAGTGGTTTGCTAGTAGGAAAAGGGTGGATCTGCATCTTTCTTTTGAAATTTGGGGTCAAAATGTAATTTTTTTAACTTTTTCCGTTTCAAATCTGACGGCAAGGGCAAAATTGGTAGTAACTTGAATAGTATAGGGGTACGCGTGAAAATAAGAGTAGTCTGAGAGGTCATTAAAAATCGTGACAAAGTATACAGATAAAAATGAAATAATCTCATAATTTTATGTTGAAATCAATGCATGATTCATAGCAATCTAATACAGACAACATAGGGGAGAGAAAGGGGTCAGTGGACAATGAATTGAACTTCTTGGTTATGGCCAAAGTAATCTATACTATATATAACTATCTATATATATAATATATAATAATATAATAATATATAATATATATTTATATACAAATGTGGTGCAGTCTCATAGACTTTCAAATCCCAATTCCCAATTTTCTGGGAATTCTAAAAATACAAAAAAATTACGTGGCACTTGCTTTAAACTAATTTTTCAATCTACTGGCACTCCTCTTCCCTAAGTTTTCTTTTAAAATAAAAACTCACGATTTTATATGTGATTTTGATTACACTCATCTCTATCGCCACAATTTTCACTAAAAATTGAAACTCTTCAGAAACGTTCTATGTCTATCCATCTCCATAACAAAAACTAAAACTAATAGATAGATATAAAAATAAAAAATAAAAAATAAAAAAACCCACACATCTATCCATATCCTCTAAAACCTCTCATTTATCCCTTAATTCCTCTCCATACATAATTACACTACTACAAATAATCCCAGCAGTCCACTACTATAAATATCCATACGTGTACTTCATCAACTCCTTATCAATGGCCATATGATTAGCTCAACGTGGTTGACGGTGACCACCACCCACTACCCCGCCTCTCGAATCACCCGCCAAGACTCATTGAATGCATGTCTTGATTTTTCTTTTTGTTTTGCATTAATAATTTATTTTTTGTTCCAAACATTTGTGATTTTTTATTTTGATTATAAAGATTGCAAAGGATTTCACACTCTTTAAATGTATACAATTGATTACAGATTCAAATTTATATGTACAAACACCTATATTTATATAGATGTGCACACCGAGAAGTTTTTTTTTTTTGAGAGCAGGACATTTGAAGTCAAATTGTCAATCTATGCACATCTTTTTTTTTCTTTTTCTTTTTCTTTTTCTTTTTGTTGTTTATTTTTTGCTCCAAAATGTCCAAATTGAATCAATTTACCAAGAATTGAGTCTCCTCTGTGATCTATGCCGTCATGGATTATCATTCTACAGTCGTAAAATTTACATAACTATAAATATTTCTAATAATTGATGCTAGTAGTTAACCATACTATGTACGAAATAAAACATATATTTAAAAAGAATACCATTATAAAAGATATTATCTTCAGTTATACATCTATTATTAAAAAAAAAAAATTAATTTTTTGATTAGGTATAACAAAAAACAAAACTTAACAGAAAATAGTTTTGGTAGTCAATGAAAAACAAATTTATTTGGATATCAATGACAAAATAGTATAATTATATATTCTTAGGTGTGTTTACATATTTTGATTGAATTTACATTTGATGATTGAAAAATGCTATATATGCATAAAATTCATATTAAAAATATCACAAGAATGATGTGACAATGTCATTGTAGTAAGTAAATTTAAATTTTAAAAAATAATAAGTGGCATTTCACTCTTTTCTAATTTTTAATCTACTACCTCAGTTCTTCTCTTATTTGGAGTTTTTTTTATTATTTATAATTTTTTTAAAAAATATACCAGATGGTATTTCACTTTTATCCAATGTTTAAGCTACTACCCTCTCCAATTCTTCTATTATTAAAGTTATATTATATTTTATTTTATTTTTCAGGTTTATCTTATTTTATTTTTCAATCTCCATAACGTTTATTGAATTTCTCTCTACTCTTTTTTTTAGGATTCATCTAATTTTTTCTTCCTCTATTTTTATAATTTATCTTCAAATTTAAACTAGATTTTATATATATATATATTTATCATACATAGTGAGATCAATCAAATATAACCATCCACTACAACAAAAAGCACTTTTGGCGACTAAAATTGCATTTTTCGTCACTGAAAGTAGTACAATTGGCGACTAAAATGCAATTAGTCGCCAAAATTGATCACTTTTGCCGACTAAAAGAGTTTAGTCGCCAATATAAGGGTATTAGCGACTAAAAGGAAGTTTAGTCGCCGAATGTATGGTTTTTAGCGACTAAAGGTTGTTTAGTAGCCAAAAGTCACGGTTTTTGGCTACTAAAAATGATTTAGTAGCCAAAAGTGATGTTTTTTGCGACTAAAAACAGTTTAGTCACTGAAAGAGATGCTTTTTGGCTACAAAAAAAAATTAGTAGCTAAAAACAGTCCATTGCTGACTAAAATTCAGTTTAGTAGCCAAAATGGGACGTTTTTGGCGACTAAAAACAGGTTTAGCCGCCAAAAGTGCTTATTTCTAGGCAGAACTTAATTTTTTAGCGACTAAATAATAATTAGTAGCCGAAAATGAAAGAATTGGCGACTTGTAACGCCCCCAAAAATATTACAATAAAGATAACTCATATGCAGAATAAATATGAGAAACAACATACTTTCATATATCAGCGTTCACTGTTTAACAAGCATTTAAATGCCATATAGGCTATCATCTTTCCAAGACATTGCTTGGTTACACAAATTGAGTCTCACTCATTACATCTTAAGCCCTTAGCT
Source organism: Camellia lanceoleosa (assembly GCA_025200525.1). Classification (NCBI taxonomy): domain Eukaryota; kingdom Viridiplantae; phylum Streptophyta; class Magnoliopsida; order Ericales; family Theaceae; genus Camellia; species Camellia lanceoleosa. Next base: position 56,420,878 of record CM045768.1, read on the forward strand.
TTACAAATAACAAACATTAACACATAAAGCATAAATAGGAAACTCTTGTTTCCCGAGAGTCCATCCATGCTATTGCCTTGGAGGTAACATCTCACCTGCACCTGAAAATGATATTCCCGCATAGGGTGAGCTAACAACCCAGTAGAGATATGCTAAACATAATATGTGCAATAACTAAAACGTAAGCATTCGATAAATGTTTGACTCACATATATCCATTCATAATCCATTTCAATTACATGATAAATGTATCCATGTTTCATAATAATTACCATTTCTTAATTCATAATTCTGGCTCAGAACCTGGCCACCCTTTAAGTGAAATTATATCTCATATCAACAGTACTTCCATTTCAATTGAGATAAAGACTCAAATTAACATTTTCGGTTTCATGACATTAAGTTCATATTACATTTCATTTCCCATTTCTTTTTCAACTTTGAGTTTGAAAACAAGGCTCAACACCTAGCCAAATAACTTAATGAGGTTAAGACTCATCTTTAAAACACTTTCGAAATTCATGATGGATACACATTTTAATGCTGTATCGATAACACATAAACTATTTCCACACTTTACGAAAGATACACATTTCGGTGCCGTATCAACATAACATAGAATCACTTCTATACTTCACAATTGATAACGATATACATTTTAGTGCTATATCAAATCAATTTAAACACTTCTATAATCAACACTTGATACACATTGTAGTGCTGTATCAATGTCACACAAAATCTGGTTTAGAGGTCCATCCCCTATCTTCCTCTAAACCGTGGAGTACATCCCCTATCTCCTCTCACACAACACATGTATATAAACGTAGATCATATACAATCAATTAATACATAAAGTTAATGCATTATTCCAGTCGCTACATTTGATGACATATTCAATTGATTAGTTTTAGTTTGCCTAATCATCATGCATTGTCTACAACAATCAAGACTATCCTCCACCGATAGCCCAAAGCAGTTATTTCTAGACAAAAAATAAATGCTACAACATATATATATAATCTCAACATTTTCAAAGTGGGTGATTAAAGAATCCAACTCCACCATTCTACCTTATATTGAGTCGATTTTATTATTTCCAACTCAATTTCATATTTCCGTATTAATTGTCATTAATTACAGTAATGACCCAGATATACCCAAACATGGCATTTTTCTCTTTTTCTCAATATTGACCCAAAGGCTCAAATATTAACAAAAATATCAATAATCTCCATTTTTAAAACCAAAACACACAGGTATGAGTCAATTGAACAAAACCCCTGTTTTCAACATTATATAACTCCAACCTTAAGTTCCCAATTCAAACCATCTATACAAATAACTCAACATTTATGTTAAAACACATAAGAATGAGTAGGAATCCCTACCTCAAATTTGGAGCTCAAATGGAGAAGATGAAAAGAGATGAAACTCGATCTCCACCACACACCACAAAGCCCTCGAGAAATTTTACAACTTTGGCAAAGGAACTATGGCCAAAATCCCAATGGAACTATGGCCAAAATCCAGCTCGGCACAACTAAAATTTATAACTTGAGCTTGGCTCGTAATGGCTCATTAAACCAAGAAAGAACCATAGAAGCTGATAAGCTAACCCTCTGCACTTACACTTATATAGAAGTTTGTCTACCTTCAATTGTATCTTGTAATTGATGTGGGACTTCCAACAAACACACCAAACGACGTCGTTTGGCACAACACTTTCGTCCACTCTTTGAGTCCCACATCGCTGAGAGAGGAAACATTTTCGTGTCCAAATGCTTATAAAGTGGTGAATTGCGGACATAGATCAAGTAACTTTGAATGCATTATGAATTTTTGTTTTGAGGGGCACTGCCCCTCAACGCCTCATGGCGCTTGACCTTGAGGCAGGCGCCGACCTCTGGACCCATGAGGGCGCCGCCTCGACCCCAGACCGGCCCAGTCGAAGTGGCAAAACATAAAAAAAAAAAGATTGAAACCGGGATTGCTACACGACTAAAAATTTAATTTAGTCGCCAAAAGTGGCCTAAATTTTTTTTTAGTAAATAATTTATTTTTTACATAAATCATATTGAATTAAAAAAATTATATTTATATATATTATTTTGTATTAATACCAGTTAATATACTATATAAATAATATATATTGCATATATATTCATGTGATGTTGTAATGGCATAGTGGAGGGAGTGTGTTGCAAAAAGGTTCGGAATGTGGGACGATTGGGGTTCGAAACTCAGAAGAAGCAAAAAAAAAGTGGGGTTTTTTTTTTTCGACGGAGACACCTTTGGCGACTAAAATTATCAGTCGCCAAAAGTCTTTATTTTGGCGACTAAACGGTTTAGTTGGCGATTGAGTGAGTATTGGTGACTAAATTATTAGTCGGTAAATGTATGATTTTCAAAAGTGGAAAACACTATTGGCGACTAAAATTTTGGTCGCTAAAGACTTGTATTTTGGCGACTAAAAAAGTTTTAGTCGCCAATACCTCCGCCGACCACATATACGCGACAAATGTGGCGACTAAAAAATTTTGTCGGTGAAAGTAAAATTTTGACTTTCGGCGACTAAAAACGGAAAAGTGCTTTTTTTTGTAGTGATCTAAATTAGTATCATAGTATTTAGTACTTAATTTTTAACATGTTTAGCATTGTTCATCGCTTTTTATTACTTACCCGTGCATAGTACAGATTACCGCTAGTATATATATGAGCAAATGTAGTGTTATGTCAAAAGTTTCCAACTGTTCATTCTTAAATTCTCATAATTTTGAAAAAATAAAGTAAATGCGTGGCATCTGTCTTCTCCTCCCTTCTCACTATTCAAGTCTTCTAGCTCCCTCTCCTTTTTTTTTGGGTGAATTCGCTCCCTCTCCTTATATAAAAATATATTTAAGAAAATAAGGTAATATCTTTCATGGAAGTTGTGGATATATATATGTATATAAAACCCCACATATCTATCACTGTATCACGTAAATTTAAATAATTTAAAAAAAAAAAAAAAGGAACCTACAACTCTCACAACTCTTATTCCTACCTATGATTATATAAAATAAAATTAAAAAAATAGTTAAGTGTTAACATTTATCTGATTCATGTTTGCTCCTTACCTCTATCATTTGAATTTAAATACTAAACCTCAAAAACACATTATCCTTAAATTAAGTTTCCATATAAATTTGAACATTCACCAACAAAACCCAACATTGGAAACAAACCCCAGCAACATCTATTTGTTTTTTTTGTTTTTTCCTTAATGCAGTCATGATCATAAAAATATCTTTAAGGTATTAGTATTTTGTATCTGCTAACTCTAACAGTTTATTTGTTTTTCCTCTCTAGGGAAGATTGTAATACACATAGAGTTTTACAAGCAATCTCTCAAGGTCCATCATTTTTTTACTTGAAATCTATTTAGAGCCATAAAACTTCCACGCAATTTTTTTCCATCTTTATTCTATTATATATTTAATGATAGATCATTTTAAGTAATTGCTCAAATTCATATAATTTTAGATAAGGTCTATATAGTTTTACATAAAATCAACATAGGTCTATAAATTTTTCCATGCAATTGCTCTAGATTTATAGATCTTTGCATGTAATTTGTGACAATATTTGAATTTTTATTGAATAATTCATGCATATTACAATTATTAACCACTTCATTTTAACTCACTATAATATATATATATATATAATGCATGTTTCTCAAATATATCATTTGTCCTATAATATTTGGTATAACTTACTACTATACATTTTTAGTCTCTATTGGTCTAATTATTAGTTCTATATGATATTTTAAAAATTCATTTTAATGATTGATTGCAATTATTTAATTGATATATGATTTTTTACTATTCTTTTTTTTTTTTTTTTTGGTATTATTTTTATTCTAACTTTTGTCTATTGTATTGTTTATATGAGAACTTTATTAATAAATTGTGTGGTATAAAAATTATCAATATTTAGTTTGAAAAATTATTCATATTGTTTAGCTTAAGTAGCAGACATTATGGTTCTTTCTACTAAATGATTAGTTTTATATTATGATATTTTTCTTCTTAATCTTATTTTTTTTCCCAAATAAACTTGAGACTCCTTATAGGAAAAACTGCTCAACTATTAGCTTTAATTTGGTTCCTCTTGAATCATCATTTAATCATGTTTAGTAAATTTATAAAAATTAAAAATAAACATTTATTACATGGAGCATAATCGAATTGGGTTAAACATTTTGACGGTAACTTAATCATAACTATTTATTAAATTTTATATTAAAAAAATGAACATTAAAAATAGTTATCTTATTCTACTACAAAAAAAATTAAAAAAACAAAAACACCTAACTTTTTTTTTTTTTTTTTTTTTTTTCTAGATGGTGAAAACACCTAATTGAATATTAGCTAAATTAATTGGCATATGTGGTCAGGATCAATTGGGTCTGATAATTGACTATATCTCAATCATAACTATTTGATTATAAAAAAATATATAATAAATACAAAAAATTTAATTTTTTCATGACCATTAGGGTATTTATCCTATCACCCAAGGTGCACTAAAAAAATTTAAAAAAATTCTTATTGCATAAGGACCCGACAAGATAAGGCCTAATTTTGATATATCAAAAATCTTGAATCACTACTAATCTAAACCTATCTTCTTCTTTTTATCAATGACAAAAAGAAAACTTTTATCAAAAAAGGAGAAGGAAAAAAAAAAAAAAAGATGTAGAAAGGAGGACAAAGAAGTCCTCAGAAGTAGAAAACAAAAATCTAAGATTCACACACAGACTTCCCATCACTAGAAATCAAGAAAGGCAGAATCCCCCTAAACGGGAGAGCCACTTAAGCCCAAAACGATACTAAAAGTGTGATTTTCCCCCATATCTAAATCTACCTTATACTATATTATAGGTCTTATCTTGTTGGGTCTTTATATCAAAATCTACTGATACCACCATATTATATTCACACCACAACTAAATTCACATCTCTCTTTATCTTTCAAATTTTAGTTTTATAACAAATTTAAATATTTTTAATAAAATATTAAAAACAACGAGAAATATAAATTAAGATTGTGCAATATACACATATTTTAAAAGATTTCCTTATTTTTTAATTATAAATAAAATTTTGACACTCCCGTGCATGGCACGGATTTTATGCTAGTAATACTATATGCACATGGTATACACAAATAGGAGTGTATCATGTAGCCCGACCTCAATTTTAGATCCTCTATCCATATTCTATATCCTAACACTCTATCTTGCCATTCTTAGCACTCTGATCTCATTATTTAATGTAATTTATGTATGTTTTTATTAGACTTTCAAAATTTAATTTTTTTAATTCAAATTTTAACTATGTGGGAACACCAAGAAGGTGGGATAAAAAATTAAGATATTGATTTTTATCAACACAAAAAAATTTGAATAGTATCACTATTAAACGAATAGTTTTTTACTAACACCAAAAAAAAAAAAAAAAACACTTATTATTAACTAGATACTTTTACTAAAATAAATTAGTACAAAAATATAATCATATTTTATAAGTAATTCACTTAAAAAAATTATAATAATCAACATAAGAGACCAATCTTCTATTTTTTTCTAATAAAATTTCACTGCTTTTAGAAAGGGTAAAAAATTGTCCATCATGTACTATATTATTAACAGGGGCCAATAACCAGTGGTGGAGCCACGTACGGACTGGGGAATTACGTGCCCCTGAATTTTGTGATTTTTTTTTTATAAATATAAAGAAAATATTTTAAATAAAAATAATTACAAAAATATTATTAGAGTGAAATGTTAATAATATTTTAAAAATTATGAAAATAATAATGGTTGTTTTAATTGAAAATGAAAAGATTACTATAAATCATATTATCTATGAAAATTTTAAATGTAACGGTGATGTCATTATTATTGACATACTATATAAGTAATCTCAGTATAAAGATATGAAATTTATTAGATTATTAGTTACATTTAACATGTGAGGTTCACTCTCTATGTGTTTATTTATTATTAGTTGGTGATATCGCATACTTATAATAACGTGGTATTACCATTATATTGAATTTTTAATCAGATTTTGTATAAAAAAAGAATTTATCATTATATAATTTATTTTAAGACTTATCTCCATATTTTTTTATATTGTCCATGATACACTAGTTATAAATAACATTATTTTTTTTTATATTTCTCGAAATCAATTGTAAAAACTTGCGTGAAATATTTTTGTAAAAATTTTCGATATTGTAATTAATAAGCGCTCCCCTAATTTAACTTTCTGACTCCGCCACTGCCAATAACTCTTTTTTTTTTTAAAAAAAATTCCTCTAAAGTTTCTTTGGACTCTTTATTTAAAGCTATACCACAGATAAGTCTACGATTTTTCTTACTAATTTACACACACACACACACACACACACACACATATATATATATTAATATATTTTCTAATCAATTTCTTAAAATGATTTTTTTTTTTTTTGAGAAAATTATTGATAAATCCTATTTAGAAGTATTTTAGCCCAAGAAGTCCATGAAGAAATTTTTTAACCCATTTAGTCCCATGTATGTATAATTTTATTCCATAAAGTCCTTTTTCTTGATTTACACTATTTTCTTGGACACTTATGCCCTTATATTTAATTTTGATACCCTTATAAATATTTTTTGAACGGTTAGCAATTTATGATGTGAACATTCATATTTTAAAATTGACATTGGTAGGAATGTAAAATTGGCCCGTGGGCGAGCCGGGGCGGGCCCGGCCCGTTGACAATGTGAATATTCACATTGACATGTTAACATTCACATTAATAGGAGTGTAAAATTGGCCCGTGTCCCGTGGCGGCACGAAACCCGCCCGCAGTCCATGGGCGGCCAGGGGCGGGCCCGGTCCGGGCCGTTGACAATGTGAATATTCACGTCGACATGTTAACATTCACATTGATAAGAGTATAAAATTGGTTCGGCCCCCATGGCCAAAAGCCGCCATGACCGGCGGGCCCGGCCCGTTGACAATGTGAATATTCACATTGACATGTTAACATTCACATTGATAAGAATATAAAATTGGCCAGCGTCCCGTAGGAGCCGCCCGGCCCGGCCCGGCCTGTTGACAATGTGAATATTCACATTGACATGTTAACATTCACATTGATAGGGGTGTAAAATTAGCGCGCCCCGTGGCTGCCCGAAACCGTGGGCGGGCCCGGCCCGTTGACAATGTGAATATTCATATTGACATGTTAATATTCACATTGATAAGAGTATAAAATTGGTCCACGCCCCGTGGCTACCCAAAACCCGTCCACGGCTGGCAACGGCGGCGGGCGGTTGTTGACAATATGAATATTCACATTGACATGTTAACATTCACATTGATAATAAGATATAAATTAGCCCGCCCGTGGTCGTCGAAACCTCCCCCCACCGCGCTGGCGCGGGGCCCGGCCTGTTGACAATGTGAATATTCACATTAACATGTTAACATTCACATTGATAAGAGTATAAAATTGGCTCGCGGCCCATAGGCGGCCAAAAGCCGCCATGCCCGTGGCGGGCCAGATTCGCCGTTGACAATGTGAATATTCACATTAACATGTTAACGTTCACATTGATAAGAGTGTAATTGTTCAGCCACGCATGGCGCCCGGTTCTGACCGCTCGAGGCGAGCTTGGCCCGATCTGTGATAGGAGTGTAAAATTTGTCCGCTGCCCGAAACTCGCCCTCGGCCCGGGTTAGGCTCGGCCCGGCCCGTTGACAATGTGAATATTCACATTGACATGTTAACATGCACATTGATAGGAATGTAGAATTGGCCCGCGGCCCGTGGGCTGCTCAAAGCCCACCCATGGCCCGTGGCAGGCTCGTTTGGGTCTGGGCCTAATCATGTCCGAGACCCTAGGCTAGGGCCTAGGCCATCACTTTGAAGCCCGGCCCGGCCCATCGGCCTGCTTAAGGCCCATTCAAGGCTCGGTCCGAGGCCCAGCCCACCTGAGACACAATGTCTTTTTTTGTGAAAAATAATAAAATTTTGGTAGAAAAAATTAAAAAGAATTAAAAAAAAAAATGGCCAGGCCCGCTCAAGCCCGGCCTAAGCTCAAGCCTAGGCCCAAGCCCACCGGCCCGACCCGAGGCTGTCGTCTTCGGGCCGCGGGCCAATTTTACACTCTTATCAATGTGAATGTTAATATGTCAATGTGAATATTCACATTGTCACGCCGCCGGCCGGCAATGGTGAGCCGCCTCCCACGGGCTAATTTTACACTCTTATCAATGTGAATGTTAATATGTCAATGTGAATATTGACATTGTCACGGGCCGGGCTCGCCCCGGGCCGCCCATGGGACGCGAGTCAATTTTACACTCTTATTAATGTGAATGTTAACATGTAATGTGAATATTCACATTGTCACAGGCCGGGCCGGGCCCGCCCCGGGCAGTGGGCGGGCTTCGAGCCGCCCACGGGCCACGGGCTAATTTTACACTCCTATCAATGTGAATGTTAATATGTCAATGTGAATATTCACATTGTCACGGGCCGCGCCGGGCTCGCCCCGGGCCGCCCATGGGCCACGGGCCAATTTTACAGTCTTATCAATGTGAATGTTAATATGTCAATGTGAATATTCACATTGACACGGACCAGACCGGGCTTGCCCCGGGCCGCGGGCTAATTTTACACTCCTATCAATGTGAATGTTAACATGTCAATGTGAATATTCACATTGTACACGGGCCGGGCCCCTACACATTGACGATATGAACATTCACATTGACAGTGTGAACATTCACATTAGGAGTATTTTGGTAATTATGTCATACATAAGACTTATTGAAACATAAGAAAATAATATGAACTAAATAGAACATAAGTAGATAAATTAGGGGTATTTTGGTAATTATGTCACCCATAGGACTTATTGAAACATAAGAAAATAATATGAACTAAATAGAACATAAGTAGATGAAAAGGGTATTTTGGTCTTCTTATCTCATATAGGACCTAATGGAATAGTCAAAAAGAATATGGGTTGAATGGAATATAAGTAATTAAAGATGGATTTATGGAAAAAAAACTCCCTTTTTTTTATTTTATGTATTTTCAGTTTCTATTTATCTCTTAATTAAAAAGAAAATAAAAGAATTAATTCAATAATTAGAAATACTCTTATATTTTAAGTTATTAATTATTTTTTCAAATTTAATCAATTTTTCTACTGTCAGATTGAGTGTTACTTTGCTATTTTAAATTTAACATTATATAAACCATATTATATATATTTATTTAAGTTACATTATACAGTTGGTTCAAAATTATTCCCTTGTATTGCATAAGTTTAGTTTTTAAAATAATTATACATATGTACACATAGACATATACACATAAATAATTTAATTAAATTATATGAAATATTATTCTGAAAATTTTTCTTTCACTTGGGGATTGCATGAGTTAATTGTTAGTATAAATAAAATAAACAATTAAAACAACATTTTTAGGGAGAATAGGGTATAAATTCACTTTCATACATTTAAGTTTATGAATTTTTTTATTAATATTTTTTAACTAAAATAATTAAGTTTTCAAACGTGAACAAAGACTAACGCAGTGGGTGACGTGAACAAAGACATGTATGTCTAAGACTTAAGCATGACTTTTAAGAGAGGGAAATGTTTGGCGCCTTGAATTGTGAGGCTCCAATGCCTCGACTTCGTTCTTTTGTTTTGTTTTTTTTTTTTTTTTTCGGGGGCTGTGTTAGTTTGATTGTTTTCTTCTTCTTTTTTATTTGTTGGGTTATGTTGATTTGGTGTCTTTTGTTTTTAGGGTGGTTAAATATAGGGGTGTGTCAAAAAATTAGACACCCCACACTAACTAAGTTTGTATGATTTAATAAAGTGAGTGAGTTGGATTGGACTAGTTGGATGATAAAATTGTCTGATCAATTCGACTGCTGGTTAAAATTTATTAATTTCATATAATTTTGTATGAGTTCCTGCTATATTTTTATTTTAATTAGCAGGGATTCGTACAAAATTATATAGAATTAACAATTTTTAATCAGCAGCCTAACTGATCAGGTAATTTTATCACCCAACTAGTCCAACCAAAGCTAAATTGATGTGAAATGTTTAATTTTTTGACACACCTTTGTACATACTCACCTTTCAAAAAAATAAAAAAAAATAAAAAAAACCAAAGAAAAACAACCAACTAACACGAACAAATAAAATAAAATAAAAATAAAAAAAATAAAAAAAAAGGTGGAAGAGAGGAACTGTCGAGGCAAGGCCCTAGCATCGCCATTTAAGGAAATGGAGTGCGAAAAGTAAGGGTCCAATGAGTGCACAGAAAACAAATAAATAATGGTAAAGGCTGGGCTGGCCTCCAGTCCACCATTTGGAGGTGGACTGGAGGTCCATTCTGGTTTATTGGATTTATTTTTGAATTTTTTTTTTGATAATTTGAATCGTTTATATTTTAAAATTTGTTGAGTATATTATTCTTGTAAAAAATCAAGTCGATTGGATCATTTTTTTATGAACAGTTAATTTGTTGACTGTCTATTTTTTTATAGACAAAAGTGATCCGAATACATTGTATTGGTTATCTAATCGACGTAAATTTTTACAAGAATAATATATTTAATAAATTCTAAAATGTCAACGATTCTGATTATCAAAAAAAGACCCAAAAATAGATCCAAAAATACACCAAATAAGCCAAACTAGATCGAACTGTCTCAAATATCACTACAAGAAAATGGAGTAAAAAACACGGAAGAATTAGCGACAGCGCGTCTCCCGTCGCAAAAAATGGTCTTTTGCGACGGCAGCTTAAACCGTCGCAAATAAAGAGTTTTAGCGACAGCGTTGTACCATTGGTAATAAAACTACGCGGGTAGGGTAGTAAATGCGGAAGTATTAGCGACGGCATTTTTTACCGTCGCAAAAAAATTTGTTTTGAGACGGCATATGTTTGCTGTCACAAATAGTGGACAATTTGCGACGGCAAATGTCTGTCACAAAAAAAGGCTTATCAAAACGGCGTCGGTTTATGAACTAATTATTTATCATTTGCGACGGTGTAAAACGTACCGTCGCAAAAAGAAAAAAAATTTTTTTGCCCTGCTCTTCCCTTTCATCTTGCTGCTCGATCATTTGGATCCAAATCCCTAAATGTTTGAAACAAATTTTTTTCCCCCCAAAATCCTCAAACGAGCGACAAACGGTGAACGGCTCTATCGGGGCAAGCGAATCCAGCGAAAGCGGTGAAGCTAGCGGTGGTGCAAATGACGGCGGCTTTACGGTAGTGGTGGTCTCAGCGGAGTCTCTCTCTCTGCGTATGCTCTCTCTCTCTCTCTATATATATATAGATGAATGTATATTGATAAATCTGTAGATGAATGTATTTTTTGTTCGGTGTTGTGAAGTTAAATTGATAAATCTCTAGATGAATGTATTTTTTCAAAAATCTATAAGATCTATTTGAGTTTGAGTTTTTATTCAATAAAAGAAAAATTGGCTTCACATATACTTGCGGGTTTGATATTCACATTTCTGATTTCAGAACTCTTCTTAAGTTTTTGAGTTACTTTTAAAAACATTTTTCAATTAATGTCAATACCAAACAATGCACTAAGATATTCTTTAACATTTATGAGAAAATAAATTGATTATAATTAGAATGAACAATGCTATGATATAATTTAACTAATTGGTATATTAACTAATAATGCTAACTAATTGCTAATTGCTATGTTAAAAAAGAACAATGCTATATTAGCTAATTGGTATATTAATTAATATATTAATAGATGATATGATATAATTTTAGAAATTTTGAATATTTGTTATTTGTATAATCAATGAGATCATAATTTTAAAATACTAATTGCTATGTTAAAAAACAACAATGCTATATTAACTAATTGGTATATTAATTAATATATTAATAGATGATATGATATAATTTTAGAAATTTTGAATATTTGTTATTTGTATAATCAATGAGATCATAATTTTGAAATAATAATATCATAACATATGTTGGTACACTAATTGATATATCAATTAATGCGTATAGCATCATAGGTTGAAAAATGATCATGTTTCTTGTCTTGAAGTAATCATTCAAAAACTTTAAACAAATTTTGAGATATAATAATTAATAATAGTTTATTGAGACAAAAATGTGATCATTTAATAATTTCGAAATATTACATAAGATTATGTATGTGGTGTTCAAAATTATAATATAGACAATAATGATCCATCTTTATTAAATAATTTTTGAGACAATATATGATTAGTGTGTTTTTGTATAACTCATCTATCAAGTTTATAAATAATGCCGCATAGTATTATGGAATACTAATAATTTGGAGAATTCTACCATACACATCCATTTATCATATGCATCATTAGTTATGTCATTTTTTTTTATTTTTTTTTGCTTTAGTTATGATGAATTATTTTCGTTAATTATGATATTATTTTAGTTAAGACTTATAAGATCTTTTGTTGTGCCTCATGTGGTGTTCGGTTATGATTTATTTATTTTTTTAGTTATGACTCAGAAAGTATGAAATTATATCATTTTTTTCTTCAATTAATTGATCTCACGTGTTGTTGTATAAGTATTTCATTTTTTATGTTCTCCTATCAAATCGGTAAATAACTAACTAGGATAAGACCACCTACCTATTTGAGAGAAATTGGACGGATAGGTATCATGGTACATGAATACGTAGGTATTATATTTAGAGTTACTTTGATGAGATATTTTTGTGGATGTGTACAGATGATGGATAAGAGTTGGATTGATTTGCCAAATAGGATGTCGAGCGAATACATTAATGGGATTGATTAATTCCTTGTGTTTGCCTACACCAATAGGGTTGAAGGTTCGATGATCAGTTGTCCGTGTAGGAAGTGTGAGAATCGATACCATCTTGCACAAGAGGGTGTACGGGAGCATCTGATTTTGAATGGTTTTTTTAAAAAATACAAACATTGGATTAATCACGGGGAATCTTACGTATCTCTGCATGGTAATCGAGAGAATGAAACATTAGCTAATTTAGACATTGGGGATGATATGATTGGAATGATACAAGGGCTATGGGAAATCCACATGCCGGTACAAGTGTTGAGGGTAATGAACCACAGGGGCCTGATCCCCATGCATCTGAACCGCAGCTCGGTCCAAATGTAGAGACTGCAAAGTATTTCAAACTTCTTCAAGATGCACAAAGTGAATTGTATCTAGGTTGTCAGAAGTTCACATCTTTGTCATTCATTGTTCGACTTCTACATTTGAAGGTGCTTAATCAGTGGACAGACAAGTCTGTTGACATGTTGCTTGAGTTATTGAATGAGGCATTCTCGTTGGGTGTGAAACTCCCAGACTCATATTATAAAGCTTAAAAGGTCACAACAGATTTAGGCTTCACGTATGAGACGTGGGATGCATGTCCGAACAGTTGCATGTTGTTTCGAAACGAGGACGCCAATCTTGATAAATGTGTCATATGCAACAGTTCTAGATGGAAATCAAATGGTGATGGTGGTTCAAATGGTCCTAACAAAGGTGGCAAACGAATAGTTGCAAAACAGATGAGGTATTTTCCTTTACAGCCAAGGTTGCAGAGGTTGTTTATGTCATCCAAAACGGCCAAGTTAATGAGATGGCATGCAGAGGAACAAACTGATGATGGTGTCTTTAGGCATCCTGCTGACTCCCTTGCATGGAAAGATTTTGACCGTCGGAATATTGACTTTAGCAATGATTGCCGAAGTGTATGGCTTGACTTAGCATTTGATGGTTTTAACCCATTCAGGACGATGAACATAGTTCATAGCACTTGGCCTATTGTGCTCATTCCATACAACTTACCATCATGGATGTTCATGAAGCAACCATTTCTAATTTTATCCGTGCTTATTGACGGCCCAAAAGGACCTGGTGATAAGATTGATGTGTATATGCAACCGTCGATTGAGGAGTTAAAAGAACTATGGAACGAGGGTGTGTCAACATTTGACGCATCAACAAATCAAATGTTTCAAATGCATGCAGCTTTACTGTGGACAATTAGTGATTTTCCTGCATATGCAAACTTGTCAGGATGGAGCACTAAAGGCGAATATGCATGTCCTTGTTGCAATAAGGAAACTACGTCGTGTTGGTTGAAGCATAGTAGGAAACAATCATACTTGGGTCATCACAGATTTTTACCTACTGGGCATAAATTCCGGAAGGATAAAGTATCATTTGATGGTAGTCGGGAAGTCAAACTCAAACCAAAATTGTTGTCTGGAACTGAGATGTTGCTACAATTAGAATATGAGGGTATTTTAACCCAATATAAGAGGGATGACCTTAAGGAGAGGCATAAGAGACAGGTAGAGAAGAAGAAAGCTGGACATCGCACCCATAGCTGGAAGAAAAAGAGTATCTTTTATGAACTACCATATTAGGAGCACAATCTAATAAGACACAACCTCGATGTGATGCATATGGAGAAGAATGTTTGTGACAATGTGTTATGGATAATATTAGGGGTTGCAGGAAAATCGAAGGATGGTGTTAATGCTCGGCGTGATTTACAAGATATGAATATTAGAAAACTCCTACATTTGCAGTTAAGAGGGTCGAATAAAGCCTATTTACCACCAGCACAATTCACGATGACCAAGGATGAGAAAGATTTGTTCTTGAAAGTGTTGAAGGAAGTTAAAGTTCCCGACGGGTATTCATCCAATATATCACGTCGTGTACGCTCACATGATAGAAGTATTGGGGGTCTTAAGAGCCACGATAGTCAGATTCTGATGCAACAACTTATTCCATTGGCTATTCGAAGATCGTTACCGAAGAATGTAATTGAACCCTTGATTGAATTGAGCAATTTCTTTAGACAATTGTGTTTCAAAGTGAATCGTGCGACGGATTTACAATATATTCAAGATCGTATCGCTGTAACACTTTGTCATCTAGAGAAAATATTTCCTCCGAGTTTTTTTGATATAATGGAGCACTTGCCTATACATCTGCCTGATGAAGCATTATTGGGTGGAGCGATTCAATTTCGATGGATGTATCCAATTGAGAGGTATCTTCTTACTTTGAAGCAATACGTGCGTAATAGAGCTCATCCTGAAAGATCAATTGCTAAAGGATATTTTATGGAAGAATGCATGAATTTTTGTGCACAATATCTCAATGATGTGGAAACCAAATCTACTCGACCCGTGAGGAACTATAGTGGTGCTGATAATCTGGGTCATGTTGTTGGTGAAAACACAAGCTTTTATCTTGATAATACTTCTTGGGTACAAGCTCATCGGTACATCTTATTCAATACAAGCGCGGTTCAACCATTCATAAAGTAGGTTAAGTCACTCACTCAATATTTTATTATGTTTTTTTGAATTTTCAACCAAATTTTTTGTATTGATAAATTTTCAATCTACACAGCAAACACCTTGAAGTACTTAAGCTCAAAATGCCTCGTGTCGACAATCATCAGCTTCGGCGTGAACATTTTGAAACTTTTCACATTTGGTTCAAGGAACATGTATGTATTTAAGTCTATAGATTCTGGTTACTTAAGTCGAACTACATTTTAAATTTTATATTTTCGTTTTAAATAGGTCCAAACTTTGCGAAGGACTACTGATGTCATATTTTCTGAAGAGATTATTCTATTGGCAAATGGTCCTCATAACCTGGCAAGGAGGTTCAACGGGTATATACTGAATGGGTTTCGGTATCGAGTAAAGGCCATGGATGATCATCGAGCCACACAAAATTGTGGTGTAGCTTTGAAGGCAAATACCATAAGTTATGCTAGTCAGAAAGACAAGAATCCTCGTGTGGGGTCTGTGTACTATTATGGACAATTAACAGATATTGTTGAGATTTGATATTCCAATGAGAAGAAACATGTGTTGTTTAAGTGTAATTGGATTGACAACATTCACGGAAAGAAAGAAGATGTCTTCAATTTTACGGTGGTGAACTTCAATCATTTGTTGTACCGAGATGATCGAATTACCAATGAACCTTTCATCTTGGCATCCCAAGCAGAGCAAGTTTGGTATGTTGCAGACCTGTTACAACCAGACTGGCAAGTGGTGGTGAAGATGTCTCAAAGAGGTTTATTTAATATGAGTTCGACTGATCCACAAATCGAGCCATAAATGAGCCAACAATTGGAAGAAAATATAATGCTTCGTGATGAAGAAGTTGGTTGGGTGAGGGAAGCCGCAGAAGGGGAAACAGTTGATGTTCAAATAGGCTGATATTTAATCAACACTAGTAATTCAATTAAGGCCAAGGTTGTAGTTAATCATCAGTTTCTTAATTTACTTTGTCTTTGTAATTGTATTAGTTTAATTAATGTCATATTATAATTGATGACAAACCATTGTCTATGTTTCTAATGTCAATTAATGTTATATTGCTTGCAGATTATTATGGAAAGGAAGAGGAAGCCTAATCATCCCCGACGAATGATGTCTGATGTGCTACATAACAGGACATCAGTAGCACCACCATCAGAGGAGGCATCACATCGGCCACCATCGGAGCGACCAATAGTGCCACCACCATCTGACCAGCCATCGCAGCGACCACTATTACTGGCACCACGATTAGAGGAGGCATCCCAGCGACCACCATCAGAGGGGCCATTAGTACCACCGCATCGACCATCATCAGTGGCACCACAACAGCTACCATGTACTCAGCCTCCACGCTTACCATCGGTGCGTCCACCATCAGTGGTACCACAGCAGCTATCATCCCGACTAGAGTCATCAGCTTATGAGTCATCCGCAGGTATATAAATTTTTTTTGATTTGTATGAAAATTATTTAAACATACATTTATTTATTCTCATTATATATAACTTGTTTATTCTCATTGTATTTTGCAGACCCTTCGACTTCTTCACAGCCCATCTCAGGTATAAGAATTCGATTTGCATTCACATTATTCAAATTTGCATTTGTTTATTATCATTGCATATTGTTTATTGTTATTGTATCTCGCAGGTCATGTTAGTTCTTCATTAACCTCGACTAGGCGTTGTAGAGGATGTGTCAAGGGCATTAGGGAGTGGAGGACTGGTAAAAAGCTGGACATACAATTTGATGAAAATTACTGCCCAATAGGGGATAACGTGGCTAAGTTAACTACTCAACTTGGCATTATTGTGCGAAATGGTAACATTGTTCCTCTTACTTTTCTTGACTAGAACAATGTGCTTGATGATATTGTTGATGCTATTGGGAAGGATGTGAAGGTAGTATATTTTTGTCCAAAAATTCGAATTCCAAAATTGTGTTATTATTATTTAAACTTTGAAATTGTGTTTTATAGGACAATTTGAATATATGTCCAGAGGAGTACAAGCCAATCTGCATGAAAAACTGCAACAGCATATGGAAGGATCACAAAAACAAGATTAAGGCTAAGTATTTCAAGCCTAGAAGTTCTGATCCTAATTTGAAGGATGATGTTCCTTTGCACATTGTGCCAAGCCAGTGGGAAGAACTTGTGGAGTATTGGCGTATTTCCGATGCTGAGGTATACAAATAAGTTATATGTATGATATGTAAACATTACAAATCATATTTATATACTTACATTTGTTGAACCTGTTATAGAAAATTGCAACTAGGAACGCTAAAAATCGGAGAGCTCATGGCATAGCTCATACCACAGGACGTACTACTTTCGCTCAAATATGGCATGAGGTTTATATTTTATTGTTTTATTTTTGTATATAAATAAACATTGTATATTTGCAAATTATTTGGATTCTAATTTTCATATTTCTAAAAAAAAACGTAGATGACCAATAAGGGGGAGTCTACTGATAAGATGAATGTTTGGCTTATGACACGTAGAGTAGATGACCCAAAGGTTATCTAGACCTTGGTAGTTTCCAAACACCTTTGATTGTATTTAAAGCTTATTTTTTATTTTTTGTGTGTCAACCATCTTAATTTGGCATATACTTGTATGTCTTATGCAATACAGGATGAGTTTAATCGTCAACTCTCTATGCTACCTGAGGATTGTCGGACTTTGGAGGCTAGCAATGCCATTTTCCATGAGTTGGTAGGTCATGACGGACATGGATATTGTCGTACATACGGGAGAACTGTGCCTCGGAGACCGGTGCATAAAGATGGTGCTGGGCCATCACAGTCAACACCGTAGCCATCGACTATTGTTCAGATCACCTAGCAGGTTCGTGCAGAGCTAAGGGATGAGTTGATGGAGGAGTTGCGAGCAGAGTTCGCTATACATTTACAGCAGATGAGAGCTGAGATGATGGCCTTAGTGTCACAGGGGGCGAGTGTGGATCCCAACAGACAGGTTTGATATAAATTACATTGTTTGATAGTTCAATTTTCATACAACATTATGTATAAAATTCGAATATGATTAACACATTATGCATTGACTATCATAGGTTCCTGATGCATCGAGTGGCCACCGGGCATTTAGGGAATCTGAAGAAGACGAGAATCCATATACACCACCACCAGAAGATTAGGTATAAAATGTATCTTTGCATTCTAAGCTAAAATGTATTTTTGCATTCTGTACATTCTAAGTTAAGAGACTTGTGGGAGAAGACGGAACTCAAATCGGGTTCCCGGATTGGGAGTTAGAGCCGGATTTAGCACGAAACTTAGCATACATGACCGCCTAGGCACGAGAGACTTGTGGGAGAAGACGGGACTCGAATCAGGTTCCCGGATTGGGAGTTAGAGCCGGATTTCACTTTAGGCAAACTAGTTCCTTAAGAAACTTGAATTCGAGGTGTTAACGCCCTAAAATCACCAAACGGCCTCGGTTTAACACGAAACTTGGCACGCACAACCGCCTAGGCATGAGAGACTTGTGGGAGAAGACGAGGCTCGAATTGGGTTCCCGGTTTGGGAGTTAGAGTCGAATTTCGGTCTAGGCAAACTAGTTCCTTAAGAAACTTGAATTCAAGGTGTTAACGCCCCAAAATCACCAAACAGAGTCAGTTTAGCACGAAACTTGGCACGCACGACCACCTAGGCACAAGAGACTTGTGGGAGAAGACGAGGCTCAAATCGGGTTCCCGGTTTGGGAGTTAGAGTCAGATTTCGGTCTAGGCAAACTAGTTCCTTAAGAAACTTGAATTCGAGGTGTTAACGCCCCAAAATCACCAAATGGCATCGGTTTAGCACGAAACTTGACACGCACGACCACCTAGGCACAAGAGACTTGTGGGAGAAGACGAGGCTCGAATTGGGTTCCCGGTTTGGGAGTTAGAGTCGGATTTCGGTCTAGGCAAACAAGTTCCTTAAGAAACTTGAATTCGAGGTGTTAACGCCCTAAAATCACCAAACGGCATCGGTTTAGGACGAAACTTGGCACCCACGACTGCCTAGGCATGAGAGACTTGTGGGAGAAGACGGGGCTCGAATCGGGTTCCCGGTTTGGGAGTTAGAGCCGAATTTCGGTCTAGGCAAACTAGTTCCTTAAGAAACTTGAATTCGAGGTGTTGACCCCCCAAAATACCAAACGACGTCGGTTTAGCACGAAACTTGGCACGCACGACCATCTAGGCACGAGAGACTTGTGGGAGAAGATAGGACTCCAATCGAGTTTCCAGTTTGGGAGTTAGGGCCGGATTTCTGTCTAGCCAAAATTATTACTAAACTATCTTTGTAATTATATAGTAGTTAATTTTTTATGTTTTTCTGTAATTAAAATATTAACACCATAATATTGTCATTAATTATTTTTATTTTATTATTTTTAGATATTTCCTGAGTAGCAGTTTGCTTCTTGTGGAATGCGGGCGTGTAAAGATTATGACCAACTTTTGTTTTTGTAACCCACGGAAGAATCAAGACGAAAACTTTTGGTTTTGATTTACGTTATTTAGATTTGTGAATAACATTATGTATGTATTATGCAACATTATGTAGTGGAATAATTTTTATTGTTATGAATTATTATTTATGTATTGTTATGAATGGAACAACATTATGAATTTTCATTATGTGCCAACTTTTGTTTATGTATGTATTTATATTATTATGTAATTATCGGGTTTTTTTTTTATAGTTATTTTTCATTTAATACAGGTGATTTGCATATTTTTAATAATTTTAATACAGCTCTTTTTTTTTTTTTTTTTTTTGAGATGGCAGCACACACCGTCTCAAAAAAAAAAAAAAAAAAATGAACCAGGGTTTTTTGCGACGACCCTTTACTATTGCAAAAGATAGGGAATTGGCTGAAACGTAACGCCTTTAGCTACGGTTTTGTTCCCGTCGCCAATAGTCCTTTAGCGACAGCTCAGGTGCTGTCTCAAATAAACCTTTAGCAACGGTAGCTTTTGCCGTCGCAAAAGACCTTTTTAGCGACGGCAACACAGTGCCGTCTCAAACAAAATTCAGATTTTCACGTGTTATTTGCGACAGAATTTTTCCGTCGCAAAAAAGGCATTTTGCGGTCGCAAAAAAAAGGCGACGACATTATGCCATTGCTAAAGCCCTTTTGCAACCCCCTTTGTTGCGACCCCCCACTTGCCGTCGCAAAAAGCCACTTATCGTCACAAAAAATCTTTTGAGACGGCGTTTGGGGTATTTGCGACGGCGTTTTACCGTCGCAAAAAATTAATTTTTTTGTATGAACCGGAAACAGCCCACACCCAATTGTAAAACATATTGCATAGCAGGTTGATTGCAACAGCTGCCCCACTTGATTAGATTAGAAGATGACTTAGAAATTAAAAATTATTTTAAAAATTTCTGACTTTTCTGGTAGTCAAAGATTGTTTTAAGTGAAAATTCTTTAATTGGAAAGTATAAAATCTAGACATATTGCAAAGATACTTTCTTTTTTCTTTTTTTAAATTTAAATGTGTATACTTACTGTGCGGGGAGGAAATATTCTGGCAACCCGCACTTCCTTTCTTCCAGGCTCCTCAGCTGTCCGATCACCTGAAAGCACAACGGCGGTGAGCTACCCGGCGGTGTGTGGCCGGAAAACCCCTCCGAAGGTCAAATTAGAACACACACCTGAGGATAGGTAGAGAGAAGGGAGAGTGTATGAGTGTAAGTCTTACTTACAGAAAATTGTCCATCCCCTTAAGGGGTGGCGCAGACTTGTTTATATACTCGCTTCACATCCACTCCCATTGATCTCAACACGTGGCTCTGCTTATCCCATCTGCCAAGACATACACCATGCCTCTGTCAGTTACACCATGCCGACATCACCTAATCCCAACCGCCATTTCTGTTGGAGCCCAGCAATGAAGCTTCCTTGGCCCACAAATGGGTCAGACAGACACAAGCTACCATTAAGCCGAGAGAACCGAGAACGCAAAGATCCTACCGACCATGCCCGGATATTTCACATTCACCTTTCAAGATTCCTGCCGAGCAACTCCCTAGCTCGTGCGACCACGCCGTACCTGGCGCCGGTCATCTGCTTGGTCGGTCGGGCTTCCTGCCGAGCAGCCGAACAGCTTGGTCGTTGACGCCTTTCCGGGCACCGGATTCTTCAGTCTGCTAGGCTTACATTCATCCTAAGCACGCAGCTCGGTTTAGTCAATCGGTGTCTTAACCGAACACCTTCTTGACGCAAGACTGCCGCCCATATCTTACCCGCACAACTCGTCTGCCAAATATGACCCAAGACGCAGATCGATCATTATTTTCCCACTCAATTGCCCCTTAATTCCGTCCGCTTTAGCGTGAGAGGGATTACCTTTTCCAACCGGGGTAACATTTCCTCGGTCCCCGGCTTTTCAATTGGTAACCCTACTGGTTGGCTGTCTTCGAACTTGCCCGGTCTTGCCTCCAAACTTGCCTGGAAGGCTTCTCCCTACGATGCTACATCCGACCTGTCTTCTCATCTTCCCCGGTTGACGTCTCACCTGCCCCACGTCCCTTCAGCCCTGACGGAGCCATTAATGGCGACAGGTGGCATCCCCTCATACGTCCTCGAAAGTACCAACCCACGCCAAAATTCAAAAATTTTTTGGCGGTTGGCCACCCCGATTCCCCTATATACATGCCCCTCGCTTCTTCTCTTCTCCCCTTACTGATCCTTTGCCATTGCCATCCCCCAAGTGCTCTTGCCTTCTTGCAGTTGCAGATCCGAATCTTCAAGCTTGAAGAAGGAGGCTCGTTGTCCTAGCCTGGTAAGTGCTCCAGACTCTTCTTGATGCCATTTCCCTTACCATTTCATGCATTTAGGGTAGAAAAGCGTAATTTCCAGGATCTGGACACCAAAAAACTTCCCAAAACCTTGACAGTTCATGGTGTTCTTCATTTCCAGTGAAGAACAACGATGAACTGGGGCGGACCGGGCTCCTGGTCCCCATTTGATCCTAAAAATCCACAGAGCCGAGCAAATAACATGTTTGTAGTGAACACAGTAAAAACCGAGATAGTGGGAGTACTTGGTCGTCCAGCCGGGCTGGTATCTGTCTGTTTGGGCGACCGAGCTCCCTAGCAACCTTAGAAACCGGTGGTTTGGCACGCCTCGACTGGCTAAAGTCAAGCTCGGTTTTGTGAGACCGCGCTCACACTTACCCTTGCAATCCTTTTCCTGCAGAGTCCAAGTGGACCATTAACCACTCCGAAGCTCTCAAGACCGAACAACCATTCAGTGCCAAACCACAACCGAGCTACACTAGGTCCGCCTCAAATGGGGAAGTACCGCTATATGGTAGACACCCCGGCTGCCTTAGATGCATTCAGGGAGGAGTACGGCATCCCGGCCGATGTCCACCTCAAACTTGCACCCGAGAAAACAACCCCTTGGGGAAGAGCCGAGCAGTGCCCCTTCACCGTGCTTTCAATAGTTGAAGGAGGCCTTCGCTTTCCACTCAATCCCCTGATCACGTAATTCTTCACAAGACCGGGCTTGCACCAACCCAAGTGTCAACAAATACATACCGGATTATAAACGGCGTTCACGAGTTAAATAATCGGCTTGGTACTCAACTGGGCCTAGCCGAGATCTTAAGGCAATACACAATGGGTCACACCGCTGGCGGCCTTGCCTATTACTTGAAAATAAGACCGGGCAAGGAAAAAATAGTGACCGGCACCCCAGATAAAGACTTGCATGACGACGACTTCTTCTGGGTGTCTGGCAATTATGAAACGGCCGAGGTACCGGGATGGTCTATAAGCAAGAACTTCGGTTCTTCATGTAAGCCGCTTCTGCTTCGGTCAATCCTTTTTACCGACACTCGACTTAATCACTTTTTTCTTTTTCTTTTGCAGAATCCAAGCTCGCAAGCAAACTACCGCCTCTAATACCGAGTCAATCCGAACTGGCTTCGATATCGCACCGGATTGTGACGATCCGCTTCGGTTATAAAGCTACCTATACATACTCGCCCACGCCGGTAGAGTAACCGACTTCCTACGCGAGCCAAGTCCGCCTCCGGATCCAACATTACCTGACATTCCCTTAATCCGGTTGACCGAGGAACAAGAAATGGCCAAGCAGAGTCGAATCCGAAACTTGCTAACTGCCACTTCAGCCGAGCTACCGGGCGTCAGCACTCCCTCATCGGCTCCCGGTCAATCCAGCGGCGCCGTGCTTGGCCTCGCCACACCATCAACCGGCCAACCTCGCCGAGAGCTCACAGCCGGTGGAAAGAGAGCTCGACCAGATCCTCACCAGCCGGTGGCCGAGCTTGAGATCGAGCAACTCGCCAAGCCAGCTGCATCGCCGGGCGCTCACAATAACCACCGAGGAGCTGACATCCCGGCCAATGCCTCGGTCAAGGGTGACAAGGAACATTTGCTGGCCTTTGACCTGTCCAAGGCGCTCCTGCTGCCGACCGACGTGGTTGGAAGTGACCACGTTCCTGACACCCGGCTGGTCAAATCATCCGTGAAATCAATGACCGGTAATCGCCTTAATTTATTTCCAAAATTTCACAAGTGTTTGTCCGGCTTCCCTATTGATCGAGATATGCTACTTGCAGCCATCCGAAACAAAGACTGTAATGGAGCGCATTCACCGCTTCGACTAAAGGCCTCGACATCGCCTCAAGTCGAAAGCCTTCGCATCGAGCCGAAGGGCAAAGGTTTATCTGACCGGCTAGCACCGAAAACAACAGATCGCTTCGGCCACCGAGTGAAGCCGAGAAGAAACGAGATGAACTCCAAGCCGAGCTCAACGACCGAAGAGTCTAGGAGAAAGATCAAGATGCCAACAATGCAGGCTTCCTGAAGGTAAGACAACTACAAAAGCAGATCTTTGCAACCCAGACATCTATTTCAAGGCCGGCCGAAAGAAGCTTGCTCGGCTCGGTCAGGCCCCTCAAACCGATGTGTTTGCCGCCACACCCAAAGCCTTTTCGCCATCTACCTCGCGGTTTTATGCCAACGACGTCTTCACTGCTACCGCAAGCGGAGGCCGAGGAAGAGCTTGCTAGAGAGACGGCTGCAGACACCGGTGAAGGAATCAGCCCCGAGCAGAATCAGAATGAGCCCGGTGATCAAGAGAGGGCTTCACCGGTCAATATTGAAGATGACTATGACAACCTCTCCCCCCCGGCTTAGTTTCTTCTCAACTTGCTTTTTGTTTGTTTTGATGTAACCGGTAAATCCCACATTCTCGTAATCTGCTAAGTACCCCACCTTTGTACTTATTTCTTATTAATGAAAAAGCTCTAGTTTTATTAAGTGTTTGCACTGTTTGCTTGAACTTTCTTCAAGAAACATCAATTCACGTAACCGGATACATTACCCTGTTGAGAGACCAAATCACAACACCTCCAACCGAGGTAATTCATCTCAAAAGAAATATCTAATTTGCACAAACATTAATCCATCCAACCGCTAATCCATCTCGGCAAGAAATATCTAATTTGCACAAACATTAATCCATCCAACCGCTAATCCATCTCGCAAGAAATATCTAATTTGCACAAACATTAATCCATCCAACCGACTAATCCATCTCGGTTGGGAATCCGGTTGGGCAAAACGCCAACTCTTCCAACCGACAAATCCATCTTGCGGGAAGCCAAGTTGGGCAAACACCAACTCTTCCAACCGACAAATTCATCTCGATCGGGAAGCCGGTTGGGAAAAACACCAACTCTTCCAACCGACAAATCCATCTCGGTTAGGAATCCAAAGTTGGGAAAAACACAACTCTTCCAACCGACAAAATCATCTCGGTTGGGAATCCGGTTGGGCAAAACACCAACTCTTCCAACCGGACAAAATCATCTCTTGGGAATCCGGTTGGGCAAAACACCAACTCTTCCAACCGACAAATCCATCTCGGTTGGGAATCCAGTTGGGCAAAACACCAACTCTTCCAACCGACAAATCCATCTCTTGCTGGGAATCCAAAGTTGGGAAAACACCAACTCTTCCAACCGACAAAATCATCTCGGTTGGGAATCCGGTTGGGCAAAACATCAACTCTTCCAACCGACTAATCCCTCTCGGTTGGGAATGTTAAATTTTAACAAAACATCAAATTGCGAAGGCAAAGAACACTTGTATATTGACAAAAAGAATTACATTCTGAAGTGTAATGCAAAAAGCTCCTTCTTTGTAAACAAAACAAAAGCTAGAAATAGTACACTTTGAGGTTGGCCGCATTCCATGGCCGAGGTATTGCTCTACCATCCAAGTCTTCCAGGTGGTATGCCCCCTTGCCCGCTGCATCGTTATCTTGTATGGTCCTTCCCAATTTGCCCCTTAGCTTGCCTTCCCCGCACTGTGGTATTTCCCATAACTTTTCTCAGGACCCAATCACCCACCTTGAACGGTCTGGGGTGCACCATCTTGTTGTACTTCCTGGAGAGTTCTTGCTGGTAGGCTGCCACATGGATGAGAGCCTTTTCCCGGCGCTCTTCAGCCAGGTCTAATTCCAGAGCAATAGCCTCGGTGTTCAGAGCAGGCTCAAAGCTTTCACTTCTGAGGGTGGGCATGCCGACTTCCAAGGGAATGACTGCCTCCATGCCATAAGCCAAAGCAAATGGAGTTTCCTAGAGAACGCCATGGTAGTCCCAGATGCCCAAAGGACGCTTGAAGTTCTCGCCCACTTTCCTTTGCCTTTTCCAACCTTTTCTTTAACCCATCCAAAATAATCTTGTTCGACGCTTCTATTGACCGTTGGATTGGGGGTGCCGAGTAGAGTTGTAGAATTCAATCTTTAAATCGTCACAAAATCCTCTCAATAAGCGATCACAAATTGGGTGCCGTTGTCGAAATCAAGATTTTGGGGACGCCAAACCGTGTTACCACATTCTCGCCAAACAAACCTCTTCACGCTTTTTTTTTGATAGTTGCCAAAGGTTCACTTCAATCCATTTGGTGAAGTAGTCTGCTGTCATGATAAAGAACTTGCGTTGCCCTGCAGCTTGGGAGGGGTCCCACTATATCTAGTCCCCACATCGCAAAAGGCCAAGGGTTGGTGAGTGGAAGAAGTTCTCCGTGGCCGGGTGGATCTGTGCGCGAATTTCTCGCACTTTTCACATTTCCTGACATATTTTTGCTGTCCAGCATGTACGGCCACCAATAGCCTTGTGAAATAGCTCAGAGGCCAAGGACCTCGCCTCAATGTGATCGCCACAAATGCCTTCGTGAATTTCGTGAAGGAATGCGCCCACGCTGCTTTGGGTGCACACACTTTAAGTAAGGACCAAGAAGGATTTTTTATACAAGGCGCCAGATGGAGAGAGCCAAAACCGCCTCGATTTCACCCGAGATTTGTGTGCTTCCTTCTTTTTCGTTGGTAGAACCCGGTCTCGAGAAACAAAATGATCGGATCCATCCATGACGGACCCAAATTTCGGCAGAGTATTTATGGCCTCTGCTTTCTTCAATGCTTGGTCGTGGAAGAAAGTCAATTAACATGGGATTAGGCGATGTTTTATCTACCATGGATGCCAGGCCACTCATCAAGACGCCGCTTTTCTTCTACGATCTGTTGACTCGATTGCTCAAATCGCTTGATGCGTCTCGACAGAGCTTGGTACTTCGCCATGCGGTCATCCTTTGCTTCGTAAATCCCAGAAACTTGGTTAACCACAAGTTGGGAGTCACTGTACACCATTAGCTCGGCAGCCTTCATCTGGATTGCGCTCTTGAGCCCGGCCAGAAGGGCCTCATACTCGGCTTCGTTGTTAGATGCTGGGAAGCCAAGGGTGATAGAATGTTCAATGGTTAGGCCATCTGGGGAGATAAGAACAATACCTAGCCCTGCGCCGTGACGATTGGACGCCCCGTCAACAAAAAGCTTCCACATTTCTCCCACAAAAAGCTTCCAGCAATCTGATGGATCCTGTGAGTGGTGAGGGGCGCCATGATCAAGGTTGCTCGGCGGTCCGGTTTCAAGTTCTGCGTTCACTGGTCCCACTCCTGCCCCCCTTGGTGATTCGGCACCGGACTCAGTAAGTCGGTCTGCCACGCCTAAGTCCGTAGGCGAATCACCAGTCATGCCGCGTATTACGCCGCCATGCTGGCCGAGTAGTTCCATGACTTCCCCTTGGTGATGCGCAGACGGCAGAAGTTGGTGGAATAACAACACCCAACTCGCCATCGCACACGGTTGTTGGTATTGTTGAAGTGTAGGCCACTACGGTGTGCGCAAAGACCGTGGCCGCGAACCCCACCGAGTGGTAGTGTCTTCGATGAATCGGCGTGCACCTCATCATCCGCCATGTAATATCGACCGCATACCGGATGAGTTCCGGTGAAAATTCGCAACAAAGTCACCAAAGTCCGGGCTTTGATGGCAAGCGCTGGCCGATACTTCACATCAAACCGCCTAACTCGACCGCCCACTTAAGAACTCGCCAAAAAATCCGCCTGCTCAAACAAAGCTTTGAGGGGAACTCGGTCAACACGACGACAAGATGTGCATGAAAGTAGTCGCCAACTTTCTCGGCCATCATTAATGCCAAGGCAATTTTTTCAAGAGGCAGTACCTAGTCTCGCTGGTAGCAAGGTCTTGCCGACATAAAAGATGGGAGGTGCTTGATTCCTTCAAATAACAAGCACCGCGACCGATCGCATGTCGCGATACGGCCAGATAAAGATAAAGTTCTTCGCTCGGCACCGGCGTGACCAACAATGGTGTCAAGACAGATATTCTTGAGCTCGCCAACGCCTTGCGCACTCTTCATCCCATGAGAACTTGGACTTCAAGGATCGAAGAAAGGACGGCGATCGATGACCGCTTATAAATCGATACGCGCGCTATTCCGCCAAATGTCTGACGTCTTTCACCGAGCTAGGACGCTTTTAACTTTTGCACGGCTCGATTTGTGTAGGGTCCGCCTCAATACCTCGGTTTGTGACTAAGAATCCCAAAATTTCTTGATCCCACAATCAAGGCACACTTAGATGCATTCAGCGTAACTTATGTTTCTTGAGGATGGCAAACATCTCGCCAGTCGGTCGGATGATTTATTTGATGCCCGCTTTCACCACCATGTCATCAATGTAAGCCTCCATTGTCCGCCCAAAGAAAGGAGCGAACATCTTGGTCACCATCCTCGAAAGTTGCCCGGCGTTCTTTAAACCAAAAGGCATAACTCAGAGCGTAAGAGTCCCCTTGGTGTAGTAAATGAAGTGATTTCTCGGTCAGACCGTGCATGGCAACTGATGATAGCCCCTTAAGCGCGTCAAGAAACTCAACTGTCATGTCCAAATTGCCAAATCCACAAGTCGTCAATTCTAGGCAAAGGAAAGTCGGTTTTCGGACAAGAACGGTTGACGGTTTTGTAATCAACGCAAACCCGCCACTTCCCATTCTTTCTTGGTACAACGATCAGATTTGAAATCCACCGAGGATAATGCACTTTGAATTGCCCGTGCCTCAAGCAAATTCTTGACTTCCTCCGCCACCACCTCGGCGTGATGCAATCTCAACCTCCTTGTTCATTAATGACCGCTTGGCTCGGGAAGACATTGAGATGATGGCGATAAAATTTGGATCGAGGCCGCATGTCATAAGGCGACCATGCAAAAACTTCAATGTTAGCTATAAGGAATTCCACCATCTCGTCCTTTTCAGGTGTCAGGAGGGTGGAGCCGATCAAGAAGAACCCGTCCTACCGATCGGTATCAATTGCATTTCCACCAATCCTTCCACGGCTTTGTCTTCGCCTTGGTGCCCACATCATCTAGCACCACCGTCCTCTCGTCCTCAATCATTTGAACAAATCCTTGGCAGCGGCTTCCATTGACCGCCACAAAGCAATCGTTTGACATAACCCGACGCCTAAATCTCCTCAATCGCCTCTATAGCCGAGGGAATCTCATCACTTGATGAAAGGTTGATGCCACGGCTTGCATAGCATGAAGCCAGCCCCTGCCAAGGATCAGATTGTAAGTAGACGGTACCTGCAATACCCAGAATTCAACCTGTTTGACCACTGATCCCGCTTTAACTGGCAGGATAATTTTTCCCAAAGGCCACTCCGGTTGTGAGTTGAAACCGACCAATGGCGAAGTTGCTGGGGCCAAATCCGTGTCTCGAGCTTGAGCCGCTTGAAAGCGTCAGAATACATGATCTCGATCAACTTCCCCGATCGATCAAGATCCTTTAACCTCAAAATCATTGACGCGAGTGTTACCACCAAGGCGTCGTTGCGGTGTCTCAGATATGGCTCCAAATCTTTTGAGGAAAAGCCGATTACATCCTTTACTGCTTTCCTCTTGAGCGCGGGCCGAATCGATAAAACCTCCTCATGTGTTCTCGCTTTTTAATCATACCGCTGCTCGCAAACACGCCACGGTTCCACTATGCCGTGGATGACATTCACGACCCTTATGAGGTGCATCCCGGTCATCCGTCCGTGGAGCAATCGAACTGGTTCGCCTTGACCCTCCATCAATGTAGAGGTCCAGATGCCTACCGCCACTAACTCTTCCAAGTGTTGCCTCAAAGGCGCATACCTCTGCTCGATGGCCTCGCCCCGTGAAAGGTGCAACGGTACTTGGGATTGAAGCCCTTCGCCTGTCGCTTAGCTTAGCAGAAATCGGACGATTCTCGTCATGATTTCACTAAGTATGCGATAGATTGGGATTTTGAAGACCGTGGTGATGCTGTCCTTGCTTTCACCTCCTCAGATCGGCCGCATCATTTCGGGGTAGTCATCCATGTAATCATTCCTGTCATTACGCCGCCCCGACTTTCTTCGGGTTTGAACCTCGGTCTGACTCCTCTGCCCGGTCACTAGGTCGGCTGGGCTCTTGCCCGACAGCATGTACTTTTCCTGGCGACCTCTTAGCTGATGCGCCCGGGGCTGCCTTCTCGGTTGTGGTCGAGGCATCATCCTCTACCCGGATGAGCTCATTGATGCGCCGCATAAGTCATTCCCCATGGTCGAGGGTCGTTGCATGGTAAGCGAGTCTCGCAGCCTATGTCCGACCGGGAGCCCACGCTTATACTGTTCGATTGCTAGGATGATCGGTCAGACCAGTAACTCATTGAATGACTCCCAATACTTGGAGTTGTACCCCTTGAGTGTGTCGCCGTTCCATCTTGATACTCAAGAGGTGATCAACTTCCTTAGGAGTTTTGGTGTTAGTCGTGAAGCGTTCTTAAGGCCTCTCGCCACTGTTGCCACCTTTCAATACTTCCTCGGTAGCCTTCCGAACCACTTCAATCCCAATTCGCCCAAACTTGACGGAAAGATAAGGCACATAAGAGCATCATTCGACGGTGTCCGCCATAACCTCGCCGGAAATGACTTACATGCATGTACGGATCGGTCTTTCCATCGTAAGGGTAAACTTTGTCGGTGGAACTCACGAAGCGGCGCGCTTCTATTTCAAGTGAAAAAGGAGTGGCACTCAACCCGCCAAATCAGATTAAGAAGGAGTGGCTCGCTGGCGTGGCGGAAGCATTCCGACCTCCTCGCTAGCATGGGCTCCGTGGGATAACCGCCGCAACGCCGACCTCTCGAAGCTTCACGGCGAGCCTGCTCTTCAGAATCGCCCGCAAATCCTCTCAGACAGTGAATAGGAATACCTCGACGCCGTCTCCGGACGTGAGGGTTCAGAGGTGCTATCTTGCGCTACTGGACTCTCTCACAGAAGTCGAGATCACCATCTCTGAGCTCCCGGTGATAGAGATTGTCGGAGTGTGCCTCTCGACTGGGCCGGCCGAACGGGCGAGGGGGCCGATCGGCGGGATGGGTGCGCCACCGTGGTCACCCACCCACTACACCCTTCCTTTGTGACGCCGCTGAGCCTCCATCTCTCGCCATTCACGGATGACGGCATCTTGGTCCCGCAGCTTGTGTTCAAGGCGCTCGAGGTGACTTTCCGCCACGGTCCGTCTCGACTCCGAGAACGCCATGACTTCTTCGCTTGTCCCGCTGTCGCCGCCTGTCCTCCGGTGGTCAGGTCCAAGTTCGCCATCGGAAGGATGGTCGTGAGTCCTTCTTCACGGACAAACTCGAGTAGCTCGTCGACGGGCGGACAACGGAAACTCCTCATCAGGCGCCATGAACGGCGTTCGATGAACCGAAGACAAGGTTTTATCTGCAAGTTCCCACAGACGGCGCCAATTGTGCGGGAGGAAATATTCGCAACCCGACTTCCTTTCTTCCAGTTCTCACCGTCTGATCACCGAAAGCACAACGGCGGTGTGCTACCCGGCGGTGTGTGGCCGGAAAACCCCTTCCGAAGGTCAAATTAGAACACACACCTGAGGATAGGTAGAGAGAAGGGAGAGTGTATGAGTGTAAGTCTTACTTACAGAAAATTATCCATCCCCTTAAGGGGTGGCGCAGACTTGTTTATATACCTCTCTGCGCCCCACATCCACTCCCATTGATCTCTCAACACGTGGCTCGCTATCCCATCTGCCAAGACATACACCATGCCTCTGTCAGTTACACCATGCCGACATCACCTAATCCCAGCCCTAATCCGAAATTGAAGCTTCCTGGCCCACAAATGGTCAGATTGCAAGCCACCGCTAAGCCGGAGAGAACCGAGAACGCAAAGATCCCTACCGACCATGCCCGGGATATTTCACATTCACCTTTCACAGCATTCCTGCCGAGCAACTTCCTAGCTTTCGACCACGCCTTCCCTGGCGCCGGTCATCTGCTTGGTCGCTTAAGCTTCGCCGAAAGCAAATTAACAAATTGGTCGTTGACGCCTTCCGCACCGATTCTTCAGTCTGCTGGGCTTACATTCATCCTAAGCACGCAGCTCGGTTTAGTCAATCGGTGTCTTAACCGAACACCTTCTTGACGCAGTACCTGCTCGGCCCATATCTTACCCGGCACAACTCTGTCCGGCCAAATATGACCGGCACGGTACCAGATCATTATTTTCCCACTCACTTACAAATATCTATCTCAATTTTTTTAAATTGAAAGGGCATACATATGCATATTTGTTTCAATTTTTAATTTTAAATATGCATATATATTCTTATTTTTAATTTGAAAATGCACATAAATAAAATAGGATCTATTTTTCTTTTTCAATTTAAAAATGCAAATATACATATGTTCGTCCACCACGTTTCTGAATTTGAAGATATACACAAATATAAATATGTCCTTATGTCGGCTTTGAGGACACATTTGAAAGTAAGTCAATAGTTCGGCCTGGGGTGACTTTCAAAGTAGATTGTGTCAATTTGTTTTGAACACTTGGTGGTCACATGGTACTGTGGGACCTATTTCGAAAATAGACGGTACAATGTTACCCTCTTCTCCATTTTTTTTTTTTTTTTTTTTTGATTGTTAAAGATATTTAGATAAATTTACGTATATTTTGATTAATTCTTTCCCAATCTAGTCAAATGAGAAATTCCGTATAACCTGATCCTAAGAATTCAATCCTAAACAATTATATGAAAAGTATACCCACTAATCACTTAGTGTAACTCTCAAGATTACTTTCTTTTTCAATACTAGTGCTATAGCCTCCGTTTGAGAAGTGGATTGACTTTTTTTTATGAGAGAAATAATGTAATAATTATGGGTTGGAAGTGATATTTGTCTTGTTAAGCTAAAATAGCTTATTTTGTCTTACATGGCTATTTTAGTCCAAATCTTACTTCCCAAACGGAGGTTTGACACCTAGAGCTAAAGAAAAAATTTAGACACACATTATTCATAATGATATAAAATGGTTGAAATCCTATTATAAAAATAATTAAAGATCACACTTTGACAAATGAAAATATCTCACTTTTATTGAAAGTATGATAAAAAAATTAAATTGATATTTTAATCACACTTCATTTGATTGAGTGTAATAATATATATTTTTTATGTCATTTTCAATTAACTGTGATTATGTGGGTGTTTGGGAAGTGAGTTTTTATGTAGGTTTTTTTAGTTGTAGGATATTATTGGATAAAAAAATATTTGGTGTTTGGGAAGATAGTTGGGTTTTTTGTGATTGGATATGATGTTTGTAAGAGAAAAAGTGAAATGATTATAGAGTTAGATGTGATATTTTGTTTGGATTTGTTTTTTTTTTTTTTTTTGGTTTTGCAAAAACTTTGTCTTTTAATGGAAAAAATCAAACCAAATCCAAAACCAAATCTTGCCAAACTTTGTTTTTATATATATATTTTTTTAATCATACTTTCTAATTAAAGTATAATTATATATACACTATTAATAATACTTAAGGATAATATTTATTTTTAATCACACTTTTTAAATAAATATGATTATATATATATATATATATATTTTAATCACACTCCCCAAATAACCCAAATAAGTGTGATTGTATAAAATATTTAAATTTAATTTTTATATAAACTACTATTCCCAAATTCGCGCTTATTCTACCCACGATTGAGAGAGCACGCCTCTTTTCCTTTCCAACCAAATTGATTTTCACAAACAGTACATGTCTATTCTCATTGCCTTCAGTTTCTGAAATGAAGACCTATCGTTTTCTTCATCACAGCTTTGAATACGGGTGTAATTTTGGCCCATGGCCCGCGGGCGGCCCGAAACCCGCCTACGGCCCAAAGGTGGGCCTGGCCCGTTAAGGCCCGAGCCCGAGCCCAACCCGAGGCCTTGAGCCAGGGCCTGGGCCATTGTTTTGAAGCCCGGCCCGGCCCGTGGCCCATCTCATTAGCCCGCTCAAGGCCCACTCAAAAGCCCTGCCCGAGGCCCGGCCCACCCGATGCCCAGTGTTATTTTTAATGGAAAATAATAAAATTTTGGTGGAAAAAATTAAAAAAATTTGTTTAGGTCCGCCCAAAGCCCAAATACCCCTGGGCCTAGTTTTTTGGCCCGTGGACCAGGCCGGGCCGGGCCAAAATTACACCCCTAGCTCCGAACCACCATTGAAGTTGCTCACTCAAATTTGTCTTTTGAAATCAAAAGCCTTTTGAAATTTCTGGTGAGTTCTCTATTTTTTATGCCCCTTTTGTGATATATTTGCTCATATTCTGACATGGCATATGCAGGTTTGGAAATTTTTGCTTTAGTCATGTAATTGAATAAATGGCTGCTCTTTCTTATTATATTGATGAAAGCAAATGCATTTTTAAGATAATGTGCTTCTAATGTCAAACATGTTTTAGCTTAATAGTGACTATCTGTCTGCCATAAACAAGATGAGACGGTACCGGAATCAGGGAAATATGAAGGATCTGGGAAGGTATGTCTATCCAAAAAATATTTATTCATTATTCTTTTTTTCTTCTTTTCTTTTGGGTACATCAGAGGCCATAGCATGGGGGAAGAGGAAACCTTGCCTAGAATTAAACCCTCGACCTCCTACTTTGGTGCTGGTGTTTTGGCCAACTGGGCAAGCTGTAGTTAGTAGTTGATTATCTATACATCTTGCTGATTAATTTATTTTTAGATTCAATTTTGGGTATTGGCCCACATTTTTTGTTTATTTTGGGCATAACTTACCATGGACTTATGAATGGGTGTACTTGAAGATGTAAATAGAGGTGTTATTCTGTAAAATTAATCCTTTACTAGTGCCAACATAATCTATGTTTTATTTGAATTGTAAGTTAGGCACCGTGTTAGATGTATTGCATGTATCACATGCTTCAAGATGGCTGAGGCTTTTGAAACCAGATGATTCTAAACAAATATGAGGCCTTATGTATGTTAAATTTTCCAATCTGTATAATTTTTTGAATAAACATAAATAAGTAATTGGAGTTGTGGTGGTTCTTCGTGAGCCTTAACAAATTGGACATTAATTGTTTGGAGAAATTATTTGTAGCTTTCATGACCTTGATGAATGGATTGGATCTCATTTTCATCAAAATTTTCATCAAATTTAAACTTGATGAAGGATTGGAGATGTTCTAATGTGAATTCAATTAGTGTAAATTTTGAAGCTACTAGTACTGTCAAATT
The DNA here is from genome assembly GCA_025200525.1 of Camellia lanceoleosa. Classification (NCBI taxonomy): domain Eukaryota; kingdom Viridiplantae; phylum Streptophyta; class Magnoliopsida; order Ericales; family Theaceae; genus Camellia; species Camellia lanceoleosa. The sequence goes on from CM045768.1 coordinate 56,456,315, forward strand.
ATTCACTTTCGTTTTTTACTTAGTCGTATAAAGTTGATTGTTTGGGCTGACTGGTAAAGACTTGTTTTTCTGCTTCTATAGTCCATCAATTTTAACCCCTGAATGATATTTGTGTGGTATGTGTCATTTTGGATAACATAATAGATGCACTTTGTTGTTTTGTAGCAAAAAAGACAACAAAAGAAAGCCAAAAAGAACGCTTCTAGTGGAAGCAAAAAGTTATTGCCTCAAAATGCAACATCATTTTTGTTTTTAGCCTTGTTCTCAAGTCTTTCAAAACTCCACCATAGATACCACCAACAATAATACGGTCATGACATTTCTTTCTTGAAAACATAGTATAATGCAACTCATGTGTACCAATATACCTGCATGTTTTAGGGGATGGATCTTGGCTATATATGTCTATTGTTGGAGTTTTGCTCTATTGGTGTGCATAACTTGCATGATCTTATGACAGTAAATTGTGATTTTCTTTAATCATTGGAAACATTTTCACTACCTGAGTTTTTCTGACTCTTTGCTTAATCACTTGGATGTATCCTTGTTATTTTCAGAATAGTTCATTTCTAGAGCTATTGCCTGTTGTTAGGCAACGAATAATTGATGGATTCACTCCCAAGGCTACTGACGTGTTTCGAAGAGAATTTGATTTCTTTGATAAAGTGACATCTATATCCGGTGTGCTCTTTCCAAACGAGGAACGATGAGCTAGTATAAGGAGGTATTTTTCTATTGTGGTTGTGTTAATTAAAATAATGTTGTGTTTTGTGGCTGTTGAAGATGGATTCTAATCTTCTTTTTTAAAAACAGAGTTGGAGAAAATTGTCTTAGCAACTGGATGTACTTGACTGAAAACGGAATCAGATCTTTCACCCAAAGACCTTAAAATATACTTTATATATTGAGAGGGAGACAAACAGTACCATAGTTTAGATAAATTCTATTTAGTAGGTGATTTCCTTTTCTTAATATATGGAGCCTAAGTAACCAAGGCATGGACCAAATTGGTCCTCATCCACCACCCCCCCTCCCCTTTCCGAGTTAAATGTTTTAAAGTAGTTGAGCATTCAATTGTACATTGATATTTTATGTATCTTAACACGTAACACAGGCACCGGAAACCCCACCAATTTAGTGCTTTTGTTGCTGCTGCATTTAGTTCTTCTTGCAGTTTTTCTTGTTGTTGCAAGTTGCTTGAAAAACCCCACCAATTTAGTAGCTCAGACCATATCTTCCACACTTTAGAGCACTATAACAGAACATGGTTGCTAGATTCAGCTTCACTTTTACAAAAAGGGTAGACATTGTGGGACATCACCCATGTGAGGGGTGATGGCCAACTCACAGAGGCACACTTGCATGCCAAAGAGGGTGTGCGAGATGTGAAGCGGAGAGACCGTCTCCCTCGGTGTGAGCGAGGGAGACGGGAGAGTGACTGAGTGAGGAGAGTGTGAGCTTCTCCTCTATTGTAATCTTTCTGTAATCTCCCCATTGGTATAGTGCAAACCGGTTACTCTCCCGTGGACGTAGGCATTGAGGCCGAACCACGTAAAATATTGTGTCTCCTTGAGTGTGGGTGTGTTTTTCTGCATGGTATAATTTCTATAAGGTCTTGGGCGGGATCCCGGATCCCAACAATTGGTATTAGAGCCTCGTCGGTGGCGTTTCGGAACAAAAACAGTGTGTTCCCCGAAACTGCCCAGAAATCGGATTGCTCGAAATCAGGTTTTGAGCATACCAGGAGCAAGGGCTCGACGAGAGGAGTCCAGAAATGCAAAGAACACCCCAAACGGAGGCCGGACACGCCCTCACGTGCCCCTAAAAGGTGGTGCGTGAGGCCCAGTCGCAGCACGCGCTCCACACGCCGAAGAGAAATACCGGCGCGTCATATCACGCGCTGGCACGCGCCCCACGCGCGGCTGAAGGAGGAAGGCGACTGGGGGACACGCGCGTGCAACACACGTGAGGGCAACACACACACGCCAGGTCAGCGTGCTACGTCGGTGCAACGTCAGCAAAGGATGCCACGTGGCCAGCCAGCCAACGCCACGTGGCAAGACACATCATCGCCACGTGGCGTGCCACGCCAATGACACGTAGTACAGTGGACCAGTCATTGCATGCCAAGTCATCTGCCACGTCAGCAAGGCTGTTGACCGGTCAACCAGAGGCAGGGAGGGATCCTGTGTGACGCGACAATAGTACAGCCGCAAGGGAAGGATCCGATTAACCCGCGGCTAAGGTGCGGCGGCATGGTCTGGCAAAATGTTTTGGCTAGATCTAAGTCATTTGGAGTCCGTTTTTGGTGATCCAATAGCGTTTTCCAACTATTTGGAGTATTCCGGACACATCCGTACGGTCAGATTTTGGAGACGGAGTTTCTGTAAAAAGAAGGCGGATTAAAGGAACGGACGGCATCAGGTGCAGTGGACGGAATATTCTGTTGGTACACGGAATATTCCCTGAACTTCTGAAAATTGCAATTTGGCCCAGAATTTTCAAAAAATTGTGGTGTGGCCCACCTTTCGAGGATATTTTTCAGTGAGGTCCCCGAAAATGCAGCGAAGGTTGGTCCTAGCTAATCGGACCGTTCCGGACGCAATCGCGAGGTCAGAATGGTGAAATTCTGAACGGTTTTTTAAAGATTGTTAAAACATGGGAGTTTGTCATCTTTAATACTCGGAGGGAGGTTGCCGGATATTGTGGAACGCTGCGGATTCACTGAAGAGGTTAGAATGGACAAATTCTGACCAGATTGGATAACCAAGTACAACTCGAGATAGATCATTGAAGACCAGAGGAGATCAGGCTTGATTAAATGGCAGATCGAGGGAGATCAGGATTGTTCAGGGGCGATCAGAGATTGCAAACATGATTATCTCAAGATCAACAATGTCTAGGAAAGTTACTCACAAAAGACACCATCTAAGGCGGTTCTTAAATGGGCCCGAGTGTGACCCCACCAGTCTTTCCTAGGAACTTTCCTGGTTGTTGACGTCATCGGAGGATTTGGTTCAATCAAAAAGGCCATTCATCGACGGATAGATGATTTGGCAACCGATTCGAGCTTCGAAATCTTTGTGGTGTTGGAGCTCTTTATCTGTAAATCTTGGTGATATGTGGACTGTAGAACAATAGTTGCAGGAGCATACTAAGCGAGGAGCACAAATGCAGAGGCGTCTTGATAGTGCAAAGAATGCTGGCGCGAGAAGAGTATGTAGCAATGGGTTGTTGAAAGTTCACAGGAACTTCCAGACAGAGAAATTAAGACGGATAAAACGCAAGAGTGCGCGCCAAGGAGTGGCAAGTCTTTTTTCTCTATGGTGGTTTCTTTATTTCCATGGTAGCGGAGGATAGAGTTGATACGGATCTCTCAAGCGAGCTCGACGCAGAGAGACCAAAAGCCATGGGTACGGGCACTATGCAAGGAATTGCATAGCTGTCGATGCTTTGACAGATGGAGCTACTGTCAACCATCGAGCTACTGGATAGCAAATCAGGGATTGCAAAGGCACAGACAACAAGCATATGTGGAAACGCCAGGAGGTTGTTCAGAAGTGCAGAAGGCAAAGGCTGAAAGTTCAGAGGAAAAGCTCCGAACAAAGAAGACAGAGGACGTTGATGGGATAAACGACGAGTTTTCTATTGCTCCAATGACTGGTCCTGCGAGGTAATGCATGACAGTCAAAGGGCATTCCAGCAAGGGGTGCAGGACATCCAATCAGGGGGTGTCGGATATCTTGGTTGTGCAAGTTCAAGCATAGCAGGTATAGACATCCGAGACAGAAGCGTGGAAGAGATCTGTGGGAGATAGGAGTAGAGGCTCTCTCCAAATCAGAGTGGTATGAGTTGAATTGAGGATGTAGGATTCCTTCATTCTCTTGTATCACTGTTGTGTTATCTCTAGCTTTAGCGGGTGCAAACGTCTCAGTGATGAGAAGCAGAGTATGCTGAAATTTGGACGTGACAAGATTAGCAGCAATATGTGCAGTGGATCACCTCACATAGGTTGAGGGGGTGATTTGTGGGACATCACCCATGTGAGGGGTGATGGCCAACTCACAGAGGCACACTTGCAAGCCAAAGAGGGTGTGCGAGATGTGAGGCGGAGGCCGTCTCCTCGGTGTGGCGAGGAGGCGGAGAGGCTTGAGTGAGGAGAGTGTGAGCTCCTCCTCTATTGTAATCTTTCTGTAATCTCTCCATTGGTATAGTGCAAACCGATTACTCTCCCGTGGACGTAGGCATTGAGGCCGAACCACGTAAAATATTGTGTCTCCTTGAGTGTGGATGTGTTTTTCTGCATGGTATAATTTCTATAAGGTCTTGGGCGGGATCCCGGATCCCAACAGAGATTACTAGAGCACCATTTTTTTTTTTTTTTGCAAGTAGCTAGTCTGTTGTTTTCACCCTCCATTACCTAGCGAACCAACCAAAAAACTGGGTTTTGGGTGGGGCAACATTAAACCATAATAGCTTAGGCACAAGCAAATTGGATCCATGTTGGTCTTCAGCCAACCTTCTGATAGCAGCCACAGAACTTTGAGTCGAGAACATGGAAGCAAGATCAAAGAGTTGAACAAGAAATATGTCACAAGAAGTGTGATCAATATAAGAAGAAATGCTCCTAATTTTAAGGTTTTCATTCTCTCTCTCCGGCCAATCTCTTTATCTAGACAATGTATTATAGTGCTTGATATGAAGCATATTTCAAGTTTTAGCTATATATAGATCTCATGGTGGAAAAAATACATTGGAGACTTCAAATTTTTTAAGTTAGTGTTTCTACAAGTCAGGATAGCAACCATAGACTATTGAGTTAAATGATAACTAAAAGCCCCATTATTAGTTTATGAGTTGCACTATAGAGTTTTATGTGTACTTGACATCACAATTTCCATATCCACTAAAACACTCGGCAGTTAATAAAGGTGATTTTTTGTTTTTTGTTTTTAGTTTTTTTACAATGATATTTGACTAAATAACTAAGGGCGAATTATACTAATGGTCCTTATAGTTTGGGTTAGTTTGGGCTTTGTGTCATTTTGGTCCCCGACTTTTCAATAGTAATACATTTGATCCTGAATTTTGAATCTTGTTCTAAATAAGGATAGTTGAAGATACCATTACTCAATTTCAAGAAATATAAACTAATTTGACAAGAATAAATGTCAAAAAAATATTTTTTAAGTTTTAAAAATTATTTCTACCCACTAAAGATAAAATTATGTAAAATTGATAAATCTTTTAGACAATAATTTATTTATTTTTTACCAAATTAATTTTTGTTATGTGTTTGGATAATGATCATGTAATGTGTGGTTATTTTTGTTTTTATTAAATTAGTTTTTATACGGCGACAATTTTGATATCATTATTAAACCAATCTATTAAATTAAAAAATTTAAAACTAAAAACATTTCGTATATTAAATATATCGATTATATATTAAAAGCTTAACAACTACCTATTACATGATCATCATCCAAACTCATAATAAAAATTAATTTGGTAAAACAAAAAATAAATGTCTAAAAGATTTATCAATTTTTTTTTCATTAAATTAGTTTCTACTTTTCCAAAAATCAAATATAGCGACAATTTTGATATCATTATTAAACCAATCCATTAATTCAAAAAATTCAAAACTAAAAACATTTCATGTATTAAATATATCGATCATATATTAAAAGCCTAACAACCACCCATTACATGATCATCATCCAAACTCATAATAAAAATTAATTTGGTAAAACAAAAAATAAATGTCTAAAAGATTTATCAATTTTACATAATTTTATCTTTGGTGGGTAGAAATTATTTTTTAAAATTCAAAAATATTTTTTTGACATTTATTTTTGTCAAATTAGTTTATAATTTATCAAATTGACGACTTTGCCCTTGAAATTGAGCAATGATATCTTCAATTGTCCTTATTTGGAGTAAGATTCAAAATTCAAAATCAAATGTGTCACAATTGAAAAGTCAAGGATCAAAGTGACACGAGCTCCAAACTATAGGGACTATTAGTGTAATTCACCAAATAACTAAATAATAATAGACATATATAGCCAAAGCTGCAATCTTGATGCTGCTCTTTTAGTTGGTTGCAAATCTGGAATGTTTGTAGTAATGCAACCAAGTGGGTAGTCGTAAGATATTTTTCCTACTAGCTAAAATGATTTTCACAGGAAGTAAATATGTGTGTAAAATTGTAATAGTAGAATTAATAACAAAGAAAAAAGACATGTATACTTACCCGTGATCTAGACTGATAGAAGTTGTTTTTAAATTCTTCTTCCGGTAAGGATTCAAACTCACAGAAAGAAATATTAGATCTGAAGTATATGCCGCTACACATCTGCAGTCAATCACATGATATAACAGAATTATCACATAGAAACAAACAAGATAAATGGACTTTTATCTAGATCATCACAGTTTTGAAAATCTTTCTGGATTTTAGTTTCGATACATAATGTTTTGCCATTTCTACCCTTATAACCTTAATTTTCCCAGCCCTAAGTTTTGCTAAACACCTGTTGATGTGGCAAATATAATGATAGTTTAGAGCTAGTGCTTGAAGGCCTATAATATAATCCATGAAAATGTCTCTAGAACTCCTCTAAGAGAAATTCATATTGACCAATATTTGCACAAAAGTTCAAAAAGACATACTTTAAATCCAAAATGTGTGGAGTCAAGGTAACATTGAGCTTGATTCAACAACCACTTGACATACTATGTGTCCTCAGCCATGAGGATGTGTATCTTTAAGATAATTCACAATATATAGTAGGAATAAATAAAATACTCAACATATGTAAGAAAGAACCATCACTTTGTGGAAGGCCATTCTGAAGAGATGGTTCTATGAAGGTATATACATATATCACAGAAACCATAATTTGAAAGTTAAAAGTAAACACAAGCTGCTATCATGATTCACTAATGTTCATTCTGCTCAACTTCTTCCATGAAAACATAGCTCATGAGGACTAGCTACTAGAAAGAAGTTTCATACCTATGCAAAGCCTGGTCATCTGAAAGTTTTCCTTTTGCTCTAAACCAATACCTCAAACTGCAACAAAAATAATTGTGTTCCAATGAGGTACAAATGTGTGGACATATACATGTACACCTAAAAATAGCCTATATATCCAAGACGTTAGAAAAAAGAAGTCAAAAAATGATACAAAGAACCAGGGCTAACCTTGAAGGAGATTTAGTTTGATTGATAACAGTATTAGGCTCACAAAATCTTATCTCTATGGGCCATGGTACCTACTTTGCAGTGGCAACCTTGTTCCGGTAAGTTCTGTTACAAACCAATTGTCAGGCTTCACTGAACTCAAGGAAAAACAATGAAGGGTATTTGTTATCTCAAAATACTGACATAGACACCACGTTTACTCAGGATAATCTTTTTTACAAATCACATTATTTGACTACACAACACAACTATAGCAAATCACATAACAAGAGAGAGAAAAAAACAAAAAATCAACAAAGAAAATAGATTTTATTCGAGACGGAGAAAGGAAAAATGAAAGCTGCCAACACACACAAGCACTATCTTGTAGATAGGTTACCAACACAAAATATTTCTTCTTCTTCTTTTTTATTTTATTTTATTTATTTTTCCAACTTTGTCTCATCGACGGAGAAGAGAATATAAAACCATTCTTCTATACCTCTAGGGGTTCAGTGGAAAACAAGGTAGGTTCCCAGAAGAAACCAATTCAATAAAGGGTGATGATTGAGACCCCTTCCAATCACCACCCCCACCACCCCCCCCCCCCCCCCATAGACATGTGGCAGGTGGTGATTGGAGGAGAAGGAATAAAAAAAAAAAAAAGAAAGAAAAAGTAGCCAATCAAATGAAGAGGGGGTCAAGGGGGTGAGAAAAAAAGGGGGTCCAAGTCATTATTCTTCAATAAAATTATTCCCCAAAAGAGCCAACAACACTAAGCATAATTTTAAGTTCATAGAAGTTTTAAAAAAAGTTCTTCAAAACTGTAGCATGCCCGAAGAGGCATCTTCATTTTGATCCACTTTCCTATGGAAAAGGCTCATAAACTTATGTAGCTATAGGTGCAGTTTTGAAGGAACTATTCAATTTTTCTAATTGTGTACTAGACTTCCATACTAAAGCCCAAGATAGTTATGCTTGCTCAAGAGGCAGCCTTCAGAAAACGAGAGATTTATCAGAAGACATGTATTTTTCTTAATGTAATGTACACAGGAGATGAATTGGCATTCTTTTGATAACATTGAGGAGTCTATTCATCAATTGAAAGGCCAGTTTTTGAGTTTTCTGTGTGGTTGGGTGACAACAAGAACAGTAAATCCTTCACTAGACAATTTAATGTATTTTTTAGAGAGTTTGGATTCTCTAGTTGATGTATATAGGTCATATGACTCATACAGGCTTTCTGTTGTACCAATTCTGTACACATTGTTTGTGCTCCTTTCAGACCTTTAATTATATCATTCACTTAACCAAGATTTTGAATTAAAAAAAAAAAAAAACAACCATAAAAAACAAAACAAAGAAAGCTTATCCAAATTAATGTCCAAATCATATCTAACACAGACAATAGCAGATGTGTCAGATGTGTCAATGTTGGCATACATATGACATGTCTGACAAAGGAAACTCATATGAAAGTGAGCTGGAACAAGCAGAGATCAAGTCAATGCGTCAGATAGTAATGCTCTTATCCAGTAGCTAATCTAAGCAGCCGTGGTCACTGAAACACATAGACAATGTTATTATGAGTTAAAAGAAGAAAGTTAATTGGCTCAGTCATGCCTTTGCCTTGTTATCTTCTCTAACCGAGGATTAGATCAGCTTCACTCTTTTAGGATGACCCATGCTTTTATTTTTTTTGTATTAGCTCTGCGCATGTTCATTGCAGATAGCTTCCTTTTGATGGCCATAGACACCCTGTCTCCTTGCAAACTGTAATTCTAGCATTTCTATATGATCATGCATATAAACATAGCTTCATGTTGTGCTGCCTTACTGATGCAATTTTGCTATGCTGTTTGTTTTGCTGTGTTGTTCTGCTGGCCTGCTGTATTTTGCTGTGTGCTGGTGCTGCTGTGTGCTGCCAGCCTGTTGGTGCTGCCGGCCTGCTGTTTCTGCTGGCCTGTTGTACTGTTTTTTCTTCTTTTTTCTGTTGCCATGCTGGTAGCTTCTGTTTGCAGCCGATTTATGGTTTTGTTGGTTCTTGGTCTCTTCTTTTTTGCTTTCTTTGTTGTTTTAATTGTCCAACATATCCGCACAAAACTTGGTTAGCATAACCTTTGCAAAATATATTCAAATGTTTATGTTATTCAATCGACATTCCAGGTACTCCTTTTTGTATCATCTTGATTTATTATTATTATTATTATTTTCATTTCCCATTGTGGTCTTAACCTCTTTCTTTTTTTTTTCTTTTTTCTTTTTTTTGAGAGGGGGGGACCATCTTTTTTTATGGGTAATCACCCAAAATCTTATTGATCAGTAATCTTGACAAACTTTTGAGAGGAGGGGGGATACAAAAAAATTAAATCTTGGGCAGATACAAAAACTGACCTCAAGTAAGGTTGAGCTACAGCTTTTTAACTGTGAGCCGCCGCTTTACAACTAAAATGTGGTTTCTGCTTCTAGGATGGTGGCTGTGACAACCCTCACATCTGATTAGCGCTAAATTGTGATTAAGCATGATAAGTAATTAATTAAGATGAAATCCTAAATTGATTGTGTGAGTGTGTTGTTTAATTGCATTTTTTATCTGTTTGTTACAGAATGATCTGTTCATGTTTTAATTTCGAATTGCAAATTGAAAGCTTTATTGGCGACCGATCCAGAAATTGATCAGTGTTATATGCTAATTAGGATTTATATGATTTTATGGTAGGTTTAATTAAAATTCAATTTGGAATGATTAAATTAGAATAATTAATCCTAGATTAATTGAATATAGGTTATTTACGTTTTTGCCATTGAGTGGGCCACCTTTAAAAACATTGTTTGGGGCTTAATTCATATATTTGATACATCATTTTACCATCTCCTCAAGAAAAACCCGTGAGAGAGAGGGAGAATAGGGGAAAATTGAATTCATCTAGAGATTGGCTTGAAAATTTAGAGAAATTGAAGAAATTGCATGTTTTAGCTACCACACTTGGAATTCAAGACTTAAGGTAGGGAATTCATTCTCTTAATTGTGAATTTAAGTTGTTACATGCATAGTTCATGGAAAATTGGTGATTAGAGTCAAAAATTAGCTTAAAGTGTTGAACTGAGAATCAATGTTTGCATGCATGTCCATATCATTGAATCTTGAGATCATTTTCATGTGAATTTCCATATGCATGTTCATATTATGGTTATACTCTAGAAATTCACCATGTTTTTTAGTTCAATCTTGCATTTGGTCATACTTTGGAGCATTAGAGTTCATAAGAACTCATGCATGTTATGTTCTTGCATTGTTCTTCAAGTTTACATTACAAATTGTGTTCAATTGTCACACCTTTGGGCTTGATTTTATGAAATGATCTTTAAAACATGTTGTATTATGGGTTTCTAAGTGTTTTCCAGAAAATTGGCCCAAAAGGATGAGTTTTGATATGTTTGATTCTTGGTTTGAGCTTTGGAAGCAAATCTGGAAAACCCAGATTTTGGCTTCCACGCTCGAGCGAAGGATTCCACACTCGAGCAACCACCTTTGTGTTCAGAGCTCCGTTTGAGCGACGGAATGCTGGCTCGAGCGTAAATTGCAAGCTCTCAGGTTTTTGCGTGTGCAGATGCACGCTTGAGCGACGAGACCTATGCTCAAGCGAGGAACTGTGTCTTATGCTCGAGCGAGCATCAAGCGAGCATCGAGCAGAGAATTTCAGCAACCAGTACTTTTCATGTTTTTGCAGACCGCTCGAGCGAGGGAGTCTACGCTCGAGCGACCTCTCTTTTTCGGTGGGCTCGCTTGAGCAGAGAAATCCACACTCGAGCGAGGCCCCTATTTTCAGCAAGTCTTGAAAAATGTTGTTAAGTGCATTTTTGCATCCTCATCCCATCCTAGGCATTCTTAGGCCATGTTTAAGGCATCTTAATGAGGATAATGTTATAGAACCACACCAAGTCAAGTTAGGGGCTAAGTTATTAATCCCGAGTGTGTAATTTAGTGTGTGTTCGTTCTGCTACTGTGTAGGGTTGGCACCCGAGGACGCTAATTAGCCTGCCTATAGCCCAGTACTCTGTGAGTAACAATGTTGTAAAGATATGTTCAATCATAAGTATTTTCTGAACGATAGACTGTACTGCTTTCTAAAGTGACATTGTTTACTGAATGAATGTTTGTCCTATTTTATGAACTGCATTCGTAGCATCCATAGCAACTTCTTTATTCTTTATCACTCTTTGCTCTTGTACTATTCTTTATTCGTTATTGCTCTTTACGTAGATTTCATCAATTCCAATGTTTGGAACCAATACTGTTTACTGTTTTGATGGCCATCAACCGACTGTTTGGTCTATTAAGACCTACTGTACTGTTCTGCTATTGGATGTACCACATATGACTACTATGATTTTTAAATGACTGATAGGGCATGAAATATGAACCACTGATTGAATAACTGATCTACCGATGTAAATGACTATTTTAATTACTGAAAGGACATTCATTCTTAACCCCTTTATACATTTGTTATTCACTGGGCTTTAGCTCACAGTTTATATATGTATGTAGGTGGCCAAGCACCGGACCGAAGCTAGAAGCGTCGAATTAAGCTTATGTTTTGTCCAGCCAACCATTGTGCCTCACTTCGAGGTTTCGAGTCTGCTCAAGCCAAGGCTGTTTTTGGGGTGCTTCAGATTCACCCTTATGTCCCTGTTTTGTACTGACTGATTAAGACTTGACTGTACAGATATGGTGAATGAACTAGGTCCCTAACCTGTTTGTTGGGTGTATCTGATATGTATATATGTTTATGGTTATGAATGTGGTTTTGTCTATAAAAGTCTTTTTCCATTCATATTTTCACAGCTCATTAGACATCTTTTATTTACTGTTTGGCTTCCGCCAGCCCCTTACTCTGTACTATTGTCATTACTGTTAAGCAGGCCTTTGGTAATCACGGATTACTGGCCGGTTACGATACTAAACCCTTAGGGGCGGGTTTGGGGTCGTGACAGTGGCACATTGTATAAATAATTTTTTGGGAATAGTGAACAGTAACAACAACAAACCAGTGAGTTAACATTAGAGTGCTGTTGCATATGGGCCATTCACATCGACATAAAAGAATGGGAATATTATTAACATTTTTTTCATTCCCTATGATTCAAATGCAAATATTTATCTTGAGTTGTAGTTATGATCATACTGGAGACCCATGCTGCAGATAAGAGCTATGCATATGCTAATTCGAGATCGTTATATATCAAAGCATGATTTTGTCATTCTGGTACTTTCAACCAATTAGCTTATCCAAATTTCATTGATTTACAAAAGGTTAATAGAATAAAAATGTTAAATCTTACCAATCATCATTGCTTTTGTTGTTTTTGATTTTCAGGTTGTAAAGCATGGACTTGGCCATTTGCCTTTTACTGAGAAGCAAGTAGTCACTCCAACAGGTGTGTTTTAGGAGAAAAATTAAGAACAAGGCATGGACTCAATTCAAGTCTCTTCCTCTCTCTCTGATGAAATTTGGAATATAAGTAGACTATTTCCTTTTTAAATCAAGTTTTCTTTTATTCTCTGAATTTAAACTAAGAACTTCATATGCCTTCAATTTTTATTTATTTGTGTTTTTTATATGTATGATTCTGCGTTTTCTCTTGCTAGCATATAATTTAGTGTCTTTTCTCTTGCTAGCATATAATTTAGTGTCTTTTTCTCTTGCTAGCATATAATTTAGTCTCCTGATGGTATCAATTTTATGAAAAGATATTCCTCTACATATGGCTAAACGAGATTTTTAAACTAGCTATAAATTGTTGACCGTGATTGTTGTTTCATTGGGGTGTGATTTATTCCTTTTTTATATCATCTTTTTTGAAAGCATATGTTTCCTTCGCTTTTGAAAAGTGTACATGAGAATGAAATAATGTGTCCAGCTCACTTTCAGTCTTCTTACTCATTTTCTTTCTTTCTTGTTGAATAATTTTGTCGTTTTCTGTGACACCTAAAATTAACCGTTCATGACAAATTAGATTCAAAGCCTTATGGTACTAAGCAAATAAACTATATTTGGTCTATTATGTTGTGTAGACAGATTGTCAATTTGTTACCCTTGTCTTTCCTCTAAATCAAAATAGTATTATGAGAATTTTTTTTGCATATTTTGTAAGAGTATGGTTATAACCGCAACAGTCCATGGGATTATTTCCTTTAAGTTATGGTATTGGATGAATTTTAGATTTTCTGTTAACTATTCCTGCTTTTGTTGCAATTTGGGTTTTTTTCCCTGCCAAATTATTCATTGGACCATTAAAGGTAATGGATTTTTATGGTCGCCTTTCTCTGTGGCACATCAAAATGCATCATTCTTTCTCCATTTTATTTTTATTTGTTTTATATTTACATTAGTTTATTGACCCGATATGTTTGTTAGTGTAAATAAACCATAAGCAAAGCCCAGCTTTGAACTTTTCCAACTATAGAAGAAAAACCTGTACTGCTCTAGGAATTCAACTTCATCCTAATTTAAATTTTTCTATTAACAACATTTAATTTCTTTGACATTGAGCCGTCTTTCTATGTTTTAAATAATATTTCAAATGTTACAACTATACCACTTTAGCCTGTGCTATATAAAGTGATGAATGCTAGTTAAAGTTTGTCATACATTCTATGTATTATGTATGTCTCATATATCCCAACCCCTAAAAACTGCACATATATTATACTTATTTTCCAGGTGGAGCTTCGAGAAGCTATTTTGGTTGAGTTCACAAATGAGATGAATAGTTGATGCTTTTGAAACGTTATTAAAATTTGATGTACCTGTCAATCTCTGTTTTTTTGTTTACATGTTGTGCTTATTTTGACAGGCATTACTTGAGAAGAATCCATCCATTGCTCAAGCCACAGATGGTTTGGCATGTAATTTTTTGTAGGCCATTCTGAAACCTGAGTGTTAGGCATTACTTTCTTTGAAATTCTTTGTATCAAGTAATATAATGATGTTTGTGTCCTCTCCTTCTGCTTTGAGCAAAAAAGTTATGAAAGTATATCCTTTAAATTTTTCTTGAAGATTCTGTTTATCATGAATAAACTGTTAGGCGGTACTCTCTATGATATATAAGATTGTCAATATGGGAATTTTGAACCCTCCCCCCCCCCTCTCCTCTCAATTTATACTTTGGAATTATATCTCTATGTGACTTTGTATGTGATGGTATCTAGAACATTTTTTACAAATGTGCAATTACCAGTATGTGTATGCCCAAGGAGTTGAGTTGTTTTTCTTCTTTCTAAGGTACCTCTGGCCAACCTCCCAAGCGTTCAGAAGTTTCTAGGAGCTCAAATAGAGAATATGATGAAGAATGGCCGCAAATATCTGAAATGCACTCAAGGTATTTGTATAATTAACATTCAATTGTATTTCTTTTGTAAAACATTAAATATTTGAGATGGATAGAGCCTCTTAAACTAAGTTGTTGCTTATAGTAAAATTTCAGTTGAACTTGCAATTTCTGTGGGTAAAGTGACATTTTGTTTTTACATGCTTCGTGTCCTGCTAGAGGTATTTAATGTTAAGAGATTTGAAGGGGTGTGATCAGTCGGACTTTATCTTTTGTAAGACTAAAACAATCTTTACAAATAGTCAGTTTATTCATATGCTTCGAGTGGTTTTTGAATTAATTTGTGTTTTCATTTTCAGGTCAGAAATTTCTTAGAGAGATGCAAAATATGGTCAAAGAATTCAAGAATTTAGTTTTTCAAGTTTTTTTCATTTTTTAATATATGTAAGCACATTTTAAAACTTTTTATTTAATTCCTTTGTATAGATACTTTTGAACATATTTAACTTTCATTTATGAAATATATGACGTTATTCCATTCAATATGTGGTTGTGATTCGAAATATTGTATATAGTTGTATTACATTCTTGAAATGCACGTACAAAAATAATATTAATTATTCTTCAAATATGTCGAACCTTTTTTTTATCATACGCATTAACTGTGATGAGAAATGCATATAACGTGTGATCTTATCTCATTATTAATCTCAGGTTTTATTAGATATTAATCACACTTAAAATATGTGATCTAAATGTTTATTATTGCAGGTTTTGTTAATAATTAATCACACTTAAAAGATGTGATCTAAATGTTATTAATCACACCTAAAAGATGTGATCTAAATGTTTATTATCACATGTTTTATTAGTTATTAATCACACTTAAAAGATGTAATCTAAATGTTATTAATCACATGTTTTATTAGTTTTTAATCACACTTACATGTTGTGATCTAAAAGTTATTATTAATCACACTTAAAAAATGTGATCTAAATGTTATTAATCACACTCCCAAAGATCACACTTTGACAAAATTTAAAAAGTGATTAAATAACACAGATCACACAAAAAAAAGTGTCATCTTTATCAGTTTTTATTCATACAACTAATAAATTATTGATAGGAAGAAAAAAAAAAAAAAAAAGCCTAATTGCTATGTAACTTGGTTAGAGTTTCACAAAAACTCTTTTTCAGAAAAATCTATTTTTTTGTTTTTCGTGTTTTTTTTTTTTTAGTGATTTTTAAAAATATTTTAAGCAATTTTTTTTAAAATTTTTAGACACATCTAACATAAATACACATAAAAAGTATATTTTTTGTGAAAAAAAATCTTTTAAAAATCTACTAAATATTAAAAATACAAAAAAAACAAATACGAGAATTCAGTATATTTTTTATATTTTTATGTATTTATTAATTTTTAGAATATTTTTTCACAAATTTTTTACTTTTTGGATACATCCAAATAAGGTGCATCTAAAAAAGTAAAAAAAAAAATGTTTAAAATTTTAAAAATCTTCTTTAAAAACAAAAAAACACGAAAACCAAAAAACTAAGTTTTTAAAAAATTTAATCCAAAAAACTCAAACCAAACACACTGAATATAATTATGTCAAAAATGTGAGACGATTATATTTTCTCCAAATTTCAAGAGAGGTAAATGTTAGACCTATTTATTTTGATGATTTATTTAATTATGTTTTAATTTATTTGAAAGAGAAAAATAGAATTCAAAATTTATTTTGATGATTTATTTAATTATATTTTAATTTATTTGAAAAAGAAAAATAGAATCCAAAATTTATTTTGATGATTTATTTAATTATGTTTTAATTTATTTAAAAGAAAAAAATAGAATCAAAATTTATTTTGTTCAATTATTTCTCACCTAAACTTTTATCCTAAATATTGTTTGAATATATTTAATATTTGTTCAAATTAGGAATTCATTTCAACGCAAAAATAATGCCCAAACCAGAGGTTCAAACAGCCCAAAATAAAGGTTCAAACAATGAGCCAAAAGGTTCAAACATCCCAAGACAAAGGCCAAAAGGTTCAAACAAAGACCTGACAAAGAAGTTCAAAAGGTTCAAGTGGAAAATATTCAAATTTGTAATGATGGAGTGGAAAATATTCAAATTAGTAATGATAAAGTGAAAAATATTCAAATGAATACAACGGCTATAAACGACTATAAATTCAAATGAATACAACGGCTATAAGTTTCATTATATATACTAAAGCCTCTAATGTAAACAAGTTACAAAAAAATCAGAAAATATTCTTTGATCTATAATCACTCACATCTATTCTCTGAAAAATTCTCTGAGAAGTGTTCTTCAATTTTTGTTTACATTCTCTTTCAGAAATTATACACTGAGACGTATAGCTTTAAGCCCATCTTTCCTGTGTGAGATTTACAGAAAAACCAGAGTTTCATTTTTATATCTATCTTTGAGAGATAATTATTGTAGCTTTCTATGAAAGCAAAAACACTTTCTTTTCAACTTTGTATGAGTGTAGTACACTCAGTGTTCTTGACTTAGAAAGTCTGTGTAAAATCTGTGGAGGATTGCTCCATCTATGAAAAGGTTGCTAGCACCTTGTGAAGTTAGAGAATAGTGAAAAATCTCAAGTAAAGCTTGAGAAGTGGACGTAGGCCGAGTTGAAGCCGAACCACTGTAAATTTGTTTGTCTCTCTCCCTTATCTCTTTATTTTATTTAAATTGCCATAACTATATTTCATATTTTTGTTGTGTTAAAATCATTAATTGACATAGTTATTAGAACACTTGTTTTAATTATTTTTAATTCATTAACTATATTTATCTATTGTGCTAGTTATAATTTTTATTAGGGTATTATTATTTTTATTTGTAAAAACCTAATTCACCCCCCTCTTAGGTTGTCTTTTGAGTAACAATTGGTATCAGAGCCTAGACTATTGTTTTAGATTTAACTATCTGGGAGTTTCGATCCATGGCAACCTTAACTGAAGGACAAGCCACAAATAGGCCACCATTATTTGACGGAAACAACTAGAGTCATTGGAAGGATAAGATGACTCTATACCTACAAGCCACTGATTATGCCATGCGGATTATTGTCACCAAAGGTCCAAAAATTCTTACCAAATTAGTAGACAATATTAGTGTACCTAAAACTGAAGATGAATGTGATGAGAGGGATTATAAATTATTGCAAGCCAATGCTAAAGTCAAACTCACCATTGTTTGTGGATTAGACTCTAAAGAGTATAATAGAATTTCAAGTTGTAATTCAACAAAAGAAATTTGAAACAAACTTGAGGTAACGTATGAAGGTACAAACCAAGTGAAGGAATCTCGTATTGATATGCTTGTTCACGGTTATGAATTATTTAAAATGAACTCTGATGAATCTATTTCAAATATGTTTACTAGATTTACTGAAATTGTAAACTCTGTGAAATCTCTTGGCAAAACTTATACTAACAGTGAGTTTGTGAGAAAAATTCTTAGGTGTTTACCAAAAAATTGGAAAGCAAAGGTCACAGCCATTATAGAAGCCAAAAATCTCTCCACACTTAGATTGGATGAGCTTATGGGTTCCCTTATGACTCATAAGATCATCATGAAAGGACATGAGGATGTTGAAAACAAAAAGAAAAGTAGAATTGCATTCAAAGCCTCATCAAATGAAGAAGAACATGAAAACTCCAGTGAGGATGAAAGCTATGCCATGTTTAGTAGAAATCTCAAAAAGCATTTCAAGAATAACAATTATGGAGAAAGAAGACCTTTCAAGAAAGAGTACAACAAAGATAACAAGAAAGAGCCTATTATTTGCTATGAGTGCAAAAATCCTGGACATATGAAGATGGTGTTACCCAAAAGATGACCTAAGAGGGGGGTAAATTAGGTTTTTACAATTAAAATTAATAATACCCTAATAAAAATTATGATTAGCACAATAAATAAATATAATTAATGAAATAAAAATAACTAAAACAAGTGTCTTAACAACTATATCAGTTAATGATTTTAGCACAGTAAAAATGTGAAATATAGTTATGGTAATTTAAAATAAAATAAAGAGATAAGGGAGAGAGAGACAAACAAATTTATAGTGGTTCGGCTTCAACTTGGCCTACATCCACTCCTCAAGCTTCACTTGAGATTTTCCACTATCTTCTAGCTTCACAGGGGTGCTAGTAACCTCTTTACAAATGGAGCAATCCTCCATGGATTTTACACAGACTTCACAAGTCCAAACCCCTGCAAATCTTAGGTGATTCACAATCACTCTCAAGATTTCAAGAACACAGTGTTTGCAACACTTTTACAAGATGAAATGGTATTTTTGCTTTCAAAGAAAGCTTACAATAAATATCTCTCAAAGATAGATATATAAAATGAAGCTTTAATTTTTTTGTAAATCTCACACAGGAAAGACGAGCTTAATGCTATAAGGCTCAGTGTATAATTTCTGAGAATAGATGTGAGTGATTATAGATCAAAGAATATTTTCAGACTTTTTGTAACTTGTTTACATTAGAGGATTTGGTATATGTAATGAAAATTATAGCCGTTTATAGCCGTTGTATTCATTTGAATTTATAGCCATTTATAGCTGTTGTAGTCATTTGAATTTATAGCCGTTGTACTTCCATCATTACCAATTTGAATATCTTCCACTTTATCATTACAAATTTGAATATCTTCCACTTGAACCTTTTGAACCTTTTGGCCGGCTGCTGTGTTAGGTTGTTTGAACCTTTGTTTTGGGCTGTTTGAACTCTTGATTTAATCAAATATTAAATACATTATAAAAACATTTAGGATAAAGGTTTAGGTGAGAAATAATGGGACAAAATAAATTTTGATTCTATTTTTCTCTTTCAAATAAATCATCAAAATAAATTTTGATTCTATTTTTCTCTTTCAAATAAATTAAAACATAATTAAATAAATCATCAAAATAAATAAGTCTAACAGATAGATTGTCCAAAATTGAAAAATCATAGAAAAGACTACAAAAGAAACAAAAAGGCTATGGTAGCAGCTTGGGGAGAAAGTGAAAATGAAAACTCAAGTAATGAAATTGAAAATGAAGTAGCCAACTTATGTCTCATGGCTCTTGAAGATGAAGACTCTACTCAAGATGAGGTAACTACTCTTTATAAAGAACTTGAAAGTGCATTCCATGAACTATAAGATGAATTTAGAAAAGTTTGTGCCAAAAATAATGTGTTGAAGAAATCTGTTGCATCTTTATCTATTAATGTAGAAGAATTAAAAAAAAGAAAAAATTGTTTTGAAAAATGATTTTGATACTATCTCTAATGAGAAAACTACTTATAATGACCCTCAACACTGTTTACCGATAAACCACTAATTACTGTTAAACTGAGACTGATTATGATAAATAATCGAACCAACTGAAAAACTGAACTCACTGACTGAAATCTGGAACTGAATTGATTGAATATGTTAGTTAAAATGCATTTCTATCTGTTTGACTGTTTGACTATCTGTTCATATTTTTATGTTTAAACTGCAAATTGAAGGCCTTATCGGCGGCCGAACCAGAAATTGATTGATGTTTTGAGATCATTGGAATTTATATGATTTTATGGTATATTTAATTGAAAACTGATTTTGTATGATTAAAATAGATTAAAATAAAGCTAATTAAAGAGTTAGGCTTATTTACTTAAATGCCATTGTTAGTGGGCCATGTAGGCTAATTATACTAGAGCCTTTGTACACTTGATCAAAACTTTTCATCAGCTTATCTTCCTTGCTCTTGCCGACCAAGAGAGTTAGAGGGAGAGAAATTGAGTTCCCTTTTGAAAAATTGCTAGGAGACTTGAAGATTTGAAAGAGAGATTGCATAATTGAGCCTCCTTACCTTTAATTCAATACCTAAGGTAGAGCTTTTGCCTTCTTGTGTTTGATTTGAGCTTCTTCTAGCATGTTTTAGAGAATTGTTAAAGGTTGGAGCCTAGGCATGGCTTATAATGTTGAATTGTAGCTTAATTGTTGCATGCATGTTACCATTCTTGGGTTTTGAGGTTGTAAGTCCATAATTCCTCACATGCATGTTCATAATATTGTTATAGTTCATGTTGTCATCATGTGTTTTGCAAGATTTGAGCTCATTTGAGCAAGCATTGAAGCTTTAAAACGGTTTAAATTCAAGCATGTTTGCATGTTCTTCATGTCCATGAAAATTGGGTTTGAAAATGGATTTAATTAAAATACCCTTGGGCCTTGATTTTACAAATTGAGTATTGAAACATGTTATTCTATGTGTTTACAAATCTTTTCCAGAAATTGGGCCCAAGAGGATCGAATTTGGTACATTTAAACTTGGTTTTGAGCTTGAGGTTCAAATCTGGAATTTCCAGATTTTGGACCCACGCTCGAGCGAGGAACTCCACGCTCGAGCGTACACTCTGTGATCATGCCTTCCGCTCGAGCGAGTGAAGTGACGCTCGAGCGTGAAATGCGTGCATCCAATACTTTGCATGAGCTTCCAGTCCGCTCAAGCGAGAGAATTCACGCTCGAGCGAGGACTTGTGTCTCACGCTCGAGCGAGGGTCGAGTGCCCATCGAGCGTAAATTTTGAGCATCCAGTATTTTCACTGTAGCTTACAGTCCACTCAAGTGACGGAAGTCACGCTCGAGCGGAGCTCCTTTGTTTGCATGTCCGCTCGAGCATAGAAAGCCACGCTCGAGCGAGACCCCTGTTTTCTAAAAATTCTGAAAAATGCTTTTAAGTGCATTTTTGCATCCTTATTCCATCCTAGGCATTCTTAGGCCTAGTTTAAGACATCTTAATGAGGATATAGATGTAAAACACACTGAGGCAAATTAGGGATTAAGTTATTATCTTTCCCAACTGTATAGCTTAGTGTGTGTTCGTCCTGTTAACTGTGTAGGGTTGGCGACTGGAGACACGCTCTAGCCTAACTGTAGCCCAGAACTCTGTGAGTAACAATTGTGTAAAGATATGTTCAACTAAGAATGTTTTCTCGCTTAATCGAATCGCTTCAAATCGACATCGTAATTGAATGAATGTATGTCCTATATTCTGAACCGTATTATGGCATCCTTAGCAACCATCACATCACATCGTTACATAAAGATCTCTGTCGGTTCCTTGTTGGAACCACCATTGCATCGATTGATGGCCATCATTGACCGCTCGGTCTTTCAAGACCCTCTTGTTCACATCTTCGCTATGCTAATGAATGTACCACATATGACTGAATGACTGATATACTGAATTAATGAACTGTTTTCATTACTGTAAGGACATTCATTTTAAACCTCTTTACGCATTATGTTATTCACTGGGCTTTAGCTCACTGTTTATATTTATATATATAGGTGTTCAGGCACCAGACCAGAGCTAGGAGCGTGGATTAGACTCCCCTTTTTGTCAAGCCAACCATTGTGCCTTACTGCGAGGTTCCGAGCCTACCAAGCTATGGCTTAGGGGTGTTTTTAGTTCCCATGTCTCTCTCGTTCTGCTTTTGTATAATCAGATAGACCGATAGCACTTTATCTTGCATCGTTTAATAGCGATTTGGTCCCTGTTCTGAATGTTTGTATACATTGTGCATACTGTTCCGTACTGTGTATATATATGTATGAAAAGTCTTTTTGCATACAGACTGTCACAGCTCCTTGGACATTGTTTATTTACTGTTTTGGCTTCCGTCATGCCCCTCAGATTCTTTTTATCTTCTTTATCATAAACAGCCTTCTAATCTCGGATTCATGGCGATTCTGATGCTAAACCCATAGGGACGGGTTTGGGTCGTGACACTACTTTAAAAAATAATATTGATGATTTAACAAAAACACTTGAAAATTTTGTAAAAGGTATAAATAATCTCAACATGCTTCTTGGATATCAAAGATGTGTTTTCGATAAAGCGAGCATTGGATATAACCCTATTAAAAAACAAAAGAATCTCAATATAATTTTTGAAAATGCACCTCTCATGACTCACTCTCATATTACTTGTTATTATTGTAGAAAGAAAGGCCATTATATATCTTCTTGTCCATTCAAAAATAATATAAATATGGGAATAAAAAAGATTTGGATTATTAAGGAATCTAATAAAACTAACCAAGAAGGACCCAAGAAACTATGGGTACCAAAAACCAACACTTAATTGTCATCTTGTAGGTTTGCTTTAAGTCCAAAGCCAAAGAAGGGAAGTGGTACCTTGATAGTGGATATTCCAGACACATGATCAGAGATAAATCCTTCTTTACTACACTGTCATCCAAAGATGGAGGCTTTGTTACTTTTGGAGACAACAAGAAAGGAAAAATCATTGGTATTGGTAGCATCGGTATTTCTCCTAACCCTTCTATTGAAAATATTTTACTTATTGATGCACTTAAGCATAATCTACTTAGTATTAGTCAATTATATGATAAAGGTAATGGAGTTATTTTTTATTAATCATATTGCACAATTGAAAACACAAATGATTATAAAGCTTTATTCGTTGGTAATCGTCGCGATAATGTTTATGTTTTTCATCTCAATGATCTCTATGCTAGTGATGTTAAATGTCTATATGTTAATAATAAAAATAGTTGGTTATGGCATATATGGATTTAATTGTTAAACTTTTGAGAAAGGATTTGGTCATTGGACTTCAAAAAATTAAATTTGAAAAAGATCATCTTTGTAGTGCTTGTCAACAAGGAAAACAAACTAAAACATCGTTTAAATCAAAATCTCACATTTCCACAACTAGACCTTTACAACTACAGCATATGGATTTGTTTGGTCCCTCAAGGACATCTAGTCTAGGTGGTAAACATTATTGTCTTGTTATTGTTGATGATTATTCAAGATTTACATGGGTTATGTTTTTAGCACACAAAGATGAAACCTTTTTTTCTTTCACAAAACTCTGTCGTAAAATTCAAAATGAAAAAGGCTTTCTTATTACTAATATTCAAACCGACCATGGTAGAGAACTTGAAAATGAGAAATTTGAATTGTTTTGTGATGAGCATGGTATTGGACATAATTTTTCAGCACCTAGAACCCCTCAACAAAATGGTGTAGTAGAAAAGAAGAATAGAACTTTAGAAGAGATGCGTAGAACAATGCTTTGCGAATATAATCTTCTTAAATATTTTTGGGCCAAAGCCGTTCACACCGCATGCTATATTTTAAATCGTGCATTAATTAAACCTATTCTCAAAAAGACTCCTTATGAACTTTGGCATGATAGAAAGCCCAACATTAGTCACTTGCATACTTTTGGTTGTAAATGTTTTATGTATAATAATGGTAAGGATAACTTAGGTAAATTTGATTCAAAATCTGATGAAGTAATTTTTCTTGGCTATTCATTAACTAGCAAAGTTTATCGTGTTTTTAATAAAGGAATTCTTGTTGTGGAAGAATCTATACATGTGGCATTTGATAAAACTAACATCTCTGCTCAAAAGTAAATTGTTAGTGATAGTATAGATTTGGAACCAAATGTGAAAGATTCAAGTATCTACAAAGAAGAAAACCAACCATATAAGTTGAACAAAGAGATTGAACAACCTATTTTCCCACCTCAAGAAGAAAGAGGAAACAATGATGATTTTCCAAGAGAATGGAAGTTTATTCATAATCACCCTAAGGATATAATCCTAGGTGACCCTACAAAAGGTATTGAAACTCGCTCTTCACTTAGAAACATTTGTAGTAACTTGGCTTTTCTCTCATAGATTGAGTCTAAAAACTTTCAAGAAGCCGAATTCGATGAACATTGGATGATAGTTAAGCATGAAGAGCTTAACCAATTTGAGAAAAACAAAGTGTGGGAACTTGTGCCAAAACCTAAAGATCATACATTATTGGTACCAAATGGATCTTTCGAAACAAGTTTGATGAATCTGGCACAATTATAAGAAACAAGGCTAGACTTGTTGCACAATGATACAATTAAGAAAAAGGTATTGATTTCGATGAAATCTTTGCTCTGGTTGCTAGATTAGAAGCCATTCGCATGTTACTTGCATTTGCATGTTTTAGAGATTTCAAACTTTATCAAATGGATGTAAAAAGTGTCTTTCTTAATGGTTTTATAAATGAGGAAGTTTATGTTAAACAATTCCTAGGTTTTGAAGATCATGCTTTTCCAAGTTATGTTTTTAAACTGTCAAAAGTTTTATATGGTTTGAAACAAGCACCTCGTGCATGGTATGAACAATTAAGTAAATTTTTGATTGAAAATAATTTTTCTAGATGAACGATTGACACAACACTTTTTGTTAAAATTAAAAATGATGATTTACTTATTGTGCAAATATATGTGGATGACATTATATTTGGTGCTACTAATGAAACCTTGTATAAAGAATTTGCTAAGTGTATGCAAGGTGAGTTTGAGATGAGTATAATAGGGGAGCTAAATTATCTCCTTGGGCTTCAAATTAAACAATGTAATGAAGGAATTTTTATCAGCCAAGCTAAGTACACAAAAGAACTACTCAAAAAGTTTAGTATGTATGACTCAAAAATAGCTGGAACACCTATGAGCACATCCATTAAGCTAGACAAGGATGAAAAAGGTAAGTCCATTGATCAAACAAAATATCGAGGTATGACTGGCTCACTTCTTTATTTAACTGCAAGTAAACCCGATATTATGTTTAGTATTTGTATGTGTGCTAGATATCAATCAAATCCTAAGAATCACATCTCAATGCTGTTAAAAGAATTTTTAGATATCTTGTTGGCACTCAAAATTTGGAACTGTTTTATCCTAGAGGTGTTGCATTTGATTTAATTAGTTACTTGAATGCTGACTTTGCCGGATGCAAACTTGATAGAAAAAGCACTAATGGCACTTGTCACTTTCTTGGTAACTCATTAGTATCTTGGTTTAGCAAAAAGCAAAATTTTGTTGCTTTATCAACGACCGAAGCTGAATATATAGCTTTCGGAAGTTGTTGTGCCCAAATACTTTGGATGAAACAACAATTGGAGGACTTTGATTTGCATTATGATCATATCCCTATTAAATGTGATAATACTAGTGTCATCAATTTAAGCAAAAATCCGGTTCAACACTCATGAATAAAACATATTGAAATTCGACATCATTTTTTAAGAGATCATGTTCAAAAAGGGGATATTGTACTTAAATTTGTAAACACCGACAAGCAATTGATGGATATTTTCACAAAACCTCTAAGCGAGGATCACTTCAATTTTATTCGTGGCGAGCTTGGAATGTCGACTTCTACTTAAAAAGTTTTGTTATGACTGTGAAACTTGAATTTTTGTTAAAATGATATATGTGTATTGCTACATTGATATCGAAACATTTATATTAGTTGAATGCTCTCAAGTCCTTCATACATTTATTCTCCTTAACAGTTTGCTATTATCAACTGTGTAATTTTTTTGAGTTCTGCATCTTGAGGTAAAATTAACTTTGCATACATTATTTTTTTAAAACCCTCATGTTATTTTTTTTTGCATTACCATTCCAGCAACACCGACGTCCCATTAAGTTTAAATTCTGCTGGTATTATTTATTTTAATTTATTTTATTTATTTTATTTTTCTATTAGGCTTAATTTCTTTTATTTTTATTTTTTTCTCATTATTATTTTTTGTTTAGGCTTAATTTTTTTTCCTGCTTTTTAATTTTATTTTTCAGTACTTAAACATAAAAAAAAAAACAAAATACAAATATTTACAATTAAAAAAAAAACACCCTTCATTTTTTTACGGCCATACGCCGATCAAAATAAACATATTTACATTAAAAAAAAAAAAAACCTTCATTTTTTTTACGGCCATACGCCGATCTTACTTACTCACCTCTTTCATCGTTTTCTTCCTCTTTTTATCACATTGGGAGGCCCTTGAAGGCCCTACCCTTGTGCTTTCGTTAGGAATGAGCACTCCCCGCAGACTATCAAAAGCCAAGAACGACGTTGCTCCAAATCGCGCCATGGAGGTGGTTTTCTGTTTAAGCTCTTTATTTTCGGCCTTCGGTGCGCCAATCTCTGCTCGCACATCCTTGTACATGCGCTGGAGCAGAGAGAGTTGGGCGTTGACCTGGTGGAGCTCACTCGTTCTGTTCTGCAGTTGATACGCCAATTTTGTGACTGCAGTCATCGTCTCCATACAGGACGTCAGTATGAAATGATTGGCTTCAATGTCTGATTGAACTGCCATTATTTGCTCCATCGACATCATAGGAAGGTTGGAAAAAGTAGGAGCCGGGGCACTCGGCCCAACAGCGCTTACGGGGTCATTCAGGTCCGGAAAGAGAGTAATGGGACAAGACGAGGCCATGTAGTAGGAGAGAGAGATGTAATCGAAAGGAGGGTCATTTTTGGCAGCCTTTCTGCTCTGTTCGCTCTCTCTATTCTATCTCTCTCACGTAGAAGACGAAAGAGATGGAAGCGAATGAGGAAGAAGAAGGCGAAGAGAGTGATTAAGAAGAAGACGGAGGAGAAGACGAGAAGAGGGAGAGAGAGCCGAGGCAACTGATTGACCTGTCTCGCTTTTGTCGGTAGGCTGACGCAAAAGCGAGAACACGTGTCCGACACGATTTTTGACGGAAAAGAGAGAGGCGCGCGAATCGTATCTATATGTATATATATGTTTTGAATTGTATAGATGCCATTTATTACTATCATTTTCCTCCTCCTCCAGATTCTGACCCATGATTTCCTTTTAATAGTGTCACAGGAGGAGAAATTATATGATGTTATGTATTATGGTATTATTTTGTTATGATGTTATGTATTATGGTATTATTTTCAAATTATGGTATTATTTAAAAACTAATCTGATGATTATGTATTTATAGTTTGATATCTTAGTCTCATATCATGTCTCTAATTAAAGCTTATTTATTACACATGTGCTAATCTATGTATTTAGAAATGAATTCATGGAGCATGACTTGAGGGGGAGCTTTTCTTACTCCCAAATCAAATCAAAACATCATTGTGTGCCATCATCAAAAAGGAGAAGATTGTTAGACTTATTTATTTTGATGATTTATTTAATTATGTTTTAATTTATTTGAAAGAGAAAAATAGAATCCAAAATTTATTTTGATAATTTATTTAATTATATTTTAATTTATTTGAAAAAGAAAAATAGAATCCAAAATTTATTTTGATGATTTATTTAATTATGTTTTAATAGAATCTAAAATTTATTTTGATGATTTATTTAATTATGCTTTAATTTATTTGAAAGAGAAAAATAAAATCAAAATTTATTTTATCCCATTATTTTTCACCTAAACTTTTATCCTAAATATTGTTTGAATGTATTTAATATTTGCTTAAATCAGGAATTCATTTCAACCCAAAAATAATGCCCAAACCAGAGGTTCGAACAGCCCAAAACAAAGATTCAAACAGCCCAGCAGCATGTCAAAAGGTTCAAACAGCCAAGCATAGCAGCAGTTCAAAAGGTTCAAGTGAAAGATATTCAAATTTGTAATTATGGAGTGGAAGATATTCAAATTAGTAATGATAAAGTGGAAAATATTCAAATGAATACAACGGATATAAACGGCTATAAATTCAAATAAATACAACGGCTATAAACGGCTATAAGTTTCATTATATATACCAAAGCCTCTAATGTAAACAAGTTACAAAAAAACCAGAAAATATTCTTTGATCTATAATCTCTCACATCTATTCTCTGAAAAATTCTCTGAGAAGTGTTCTTCAATTTTTATTTACATCCTCTTTCAGAAATTATACACTAAAACGTATAGCTTTAAGCACATCTTTCCTGTGTGAGGTTTATAGAAAAACTAGAGTTTTATTTTTATATCTATCTTTGAGAGATAATTCTTGTAACTTTCTGTAAAAGCAAAAACACTTTCTTTTCAACCTTGTAAAAGTGTAGTACACTCAGTGTTTTTGACTTAGAAAGTCTGTGTAAAATCTGTGGATGATTGCTCCATCTGTAAAAAGGTTGCTAGCACCCTGTGAAGTTAGAGAATAGTGAAAAATCTCAAGTGAAGCTTGAGGAGTGGACGTGGGCCGAGTTGAAGCCAAACCATTATAAATTTGTTTATCTCTCCCTCCCTTATCTCTTTATTTTATTTAAATTGCCATAACTATATTTCATATTTTTATTGTGCTAAAATCATTAATTGGCATAGTTGTTAGAACACTTATTTTAATTATTTTTATTCATTAACTATATTTATATATTGTGCTAGTTATAATTTTTATTATGGTATAATTATTTTTATTTATAAAAACCTAATTCACCCCCTCTTAAGTTGTCTTTTGGGTAACAGTAAATATAATTTATCCAAAAATAAAATCATATTGTAATTTCACTAGACACATAATAAGTCTTCATTTGAGCATTTTAAGGGTGTGTTTGGGAAGAAAAAAATAGTCAAAAAGTTTTTTAAGAAATCACTAAAAAGGTTTAAAAAATCATATAAAAAAGTTAAAAGATTCCTTATTTCGTTCTCTCTCTCTCTCTCTCTATATATATATTTTGTTGTTGTAGAAAGTCAAAAAGTTATTTCTAAATATTTTAATTTTTTTCACCTTACATTTTAGTTAAAATATCAAAAAATCATAAAAAAAAGTCACTTCCCAAATCATTCTTAAATCATGATTAAATTTAAATGGGTTCATCTGTTTCAAAGATCGTACGTTTAAACACATTTCAATAAAACTCTTAAAAGTTATCCGTAATTTTTAAAAATATTGGAGACATGTGATCGACGAGTTGTGAAAGATCTTGTTACGGTTTTAAGAATTCTTTATTTTCAAAGTAATAATTAAATTACATATATGTTAGGTTATTATGTGATGTCAACATTTTTGTTTTAAAATATTATTAATTTTTTTTCTTTTTTTAGGAGTAGGCATCCAATAAATAGAACTAGATCACCTTCCGTGTCCTTTCTCTCCTCCCATCATCAACTTGGATTGTCCTATAGTTTTTTTTTTTTTTTCCCCTGTGGAACCTTTCACCATCGCTAATTAAAGTTCAGGCTGGATTACACATACGACAAATGTAATGTGATGGAACGAATAACCATATACGTTACCTGACCACCATCAGTCAACACAAATATAGTACCCATCAACCTCCTAGAATTACAAGCAAAATCATCAAATAAAATAAAGTAACTAGCGAGGGTGGTTGGTGTGCTGGATGTGGAGACTCTGGATGGAAAAAAGAAGGAAAGGTGGAGAAGAAGGTGGTGGTAGTGGTTGGATGGATGGATTCATGATTTTAATTTTGGGGATAAAAAAAATATGTATTTTTTAATAAATGAAGTGTCAACATATCAAAATAATAATAATAAAAAATTAAATAATATCACTATTACATGGATCATTTTTTACTACCAGCAATAAATATATATATATATATTAGCTAAATAGTTTTTATTAATATAATTGAGTATAAAAATATAATCATAGAATTGAATATAATATATTATTCAACGTTATTTTTTTATAAGTAATTCACTTACAAAAATTATAGTAATCCATATAAGAGCCAATCTTTTTTTCTCTAATAAAATTTTGCTGCTTTTAGAAAGAAGAAAAAAAAAAAATTCACCTAGTTGGTTCCAATTTTCTAAATTTAATTTTGTGAAAATTGATTTTTTTTCGTATTTTTTTTTTATTTTGAGTGATTTTCTTTTCTTTTTTTTACTTTTTAGATGTGCCTAACCTAAATATACCCAAAAAGTAAAATATTTTAAAAAATTAATAAATATACAAGAATATGAAAATGTATTGAATTTTCATATTTTCTTATATTTTTAGTATTTAGTGAATTCTTTAAGGATTATTTTCACAAATGTTGTACTTTTAATTGTATTTATATTAAGTATATCTAGAAAGTAAAAAAATTGCTTAAAATATTTTTAAAAACACACTAAAAATAAAAAATATGAAAAAAAAATCAATTTTAAAAAAATTGAATTTAAGAAATTGGAACCAAAGTTTACTATGATTTTGAGTCCATCATGGACTATATATATTATTTATTTATTATAGTATTTTTTCACATTATGTGAGATTAGTAATAGCTTTTGAGTAATGTTACATTTATTGCATTTTTATATCATCTCATGTGTTAGTATAATATTTGACATAAATATAAATGGTGATATATAATGTGAGCAGGGCTATGGTGTCTGTTTTGATCATTTTGTAATCAAATTGTTCCTGTAATATGGCCTTTTGGGTTTTGTTTCTAATTCTTTTTGTTGTTTGGATCTTTTCAATGTAACAAGGTTATGTTGCCCTTGGGTTTTTTTATATTGTTTGCCTTGTTCTTGCCCTCATTTGCTCTTTGCTTATGTGGTGTGTGAACAGGATGGTTTTTGCTGCCTAGATTGTCTTTTTTTTGTTTTTTGGTTTATGTGTCTTTGTATAGCTGGTTAACTTTTAGGGTATACCCCTTGTATCTTGTAGTTTTTTATCGTTTTATTTATGACGTTATTTATCCCCCCCCCCTCCCAAAAAAAAAAAAGAAGCCTACAATAGCGGTTAATAACCGTCGCTGTAAATAAAATTCGAAACGAATTCTATGGTTATAGCGACAGTGTAAAACTGATGGAATAGAGTCAAAATATAGCAGCGGTTTACAAAATGTCGCAAAAGTGAAGGATATAGCAGCAGTCGACCCGTCGCTATAAAGTTAGCAAGTAATTGGTAAATTCAAGATATAGCGACATTTGTAACTGCCACTACATCAATCGTCGCAATAAAAATAACTATACCACCGTTTGCGAAAAACGTCACTATAAGGATATGCCGACGGGGCTATTGCGGCGGTTTGGCCGTCACTATTGCAACCGCGGGTAAAGGTGTTTCAGTTTTTAGCGACGCTTTTTCCTGCTTTTAGCGACAGTTTTGGCCGCTACTAAATCTTGATTTTTTTGTAGTGATTACATCAATGATGGATTAACAATCCCAGTAAACTACGAAAAAGTTTAGAAGAAGTTGGTGGTGGTGGTGGTGGATGGATTCATGCTTTTAATTTTTGGGGATAAAAATATGTAATTTTTAATAAATAAATTATAATACTGATTTTCATCAACATATCAAAATAATAAAAAAAAATTAAATAATATCACTATTACATGGATCATTTTTTACTAACATCAATATATATATATATATTAGCTAAATAGTTTTTATTAATATAATTGAGTATAAAAATATAATCATAGAATTGAATATAATATTATTCAACGTTAATTTTTATAAGTAATTCACTTACAAGAATTATAATAATCCATATAAGAGCCAATCTTTTTTTCTCTAATAAAATTTCACTACTCTTAGAGAAAAAAATAAATAAAATCACCTTGTTGGTTCCAATTTTTTGAATTTAATTTTTTAAATATTGATTTTTTTTCATATTTTTTTTTATTTTTATTTTTTTACTTTTCAAATGTACCTAACCTAAATGTACCTAAAAAGTAAAATATTTGTAACAAAATATTTTAAAAAATCAATACTTTATTTCCAAAGTATTAATTAATGACATATATGTTAGGTTATTATGTGATGTCAACATTTTTGTTTTAAAATATTATTCAATTTGTTTGGTTTTAATTTTTTGAATTTAATTTTTTGAAAATTAAGTTTTTTTATTTTTGCGTGTTTTCTTTTGTTTTTAGTAAATATTTTTAAAGTTTTAAATAATTTTTTTACTTTTTTAGATGTATTTCACTTAGATATATCTAAATAGTAAAATATTTTTAAAAAATATTTTTAAAAATTATTAAATATATAAAAATATGAAAATATATTGAATTTTTGTATTTTTTTTATTATATATTTTTAGTATTTAGTGAATTTTTTAAAGATTTTTTTACAAATATTATATTTTTTAAATGTATTTATGTTAAGTGTGTCTAAAAATTTTAAAAATTATTTAAAATATTAAAATATTTTAATATTTTTTCCCCCTGCGGGACCTTTCACACCATCGCTAATTAAAGTTGGATTACGCGCATGACAAATGTAATGGAACCATATACATATTTTGTTACCAATACATATTTCGTTACCAACGTTAGTAGTTTTTGGGGATAAAATGCTAAAATGAATGGGGGTGGTGGTGGCGTGAGTTCTTGTTCCTAGGATACAGTAGCTTGACTGAATCGTATGATTCATTAATACTGTACAATTAGTTCAACCTAAAATTTTATCACATATATCATTTTTTATTTGTCTGATAATCTCATACAAACATAATAAAATAACAAACACTTTCTATTTTTCAAGATAAGAAGTTAACTCAATTTATAGGAGAAAAAAACTTAGTGAACAAGTTTGTTGGAGGATTCTTGGAGGCAAAAAAAAACTTGGTGGGCAAGTTGCTTGGAGGATTTTTGGAGGAAAAGTATAAGAGAGGAAACTTCGTCTCACCAAGAAAAATGATTAACTTGGAAGGAAAGAAAACTTGGAGAGAAAGAAAAGAAATTTGGCAAACAAGTTGGAGCTCAAACAAACAATATAATCTATAACACATTATAATATTGAAATATCTGATAACAGTTCAAAACACACATACTGTTCTTCAATGCAAGCATATCAAGAACCCTAATCTCCCATTGTATTAACAAGCCTAATACTAAACATTTCTTGATAACATCATAAAAAGAATTAAACCCTCAAGATTGGACAACTTTAACAACAAAGACAGGCAAATCTTGCAAGTTTAGATTGGAATTATGATGGCTCTGTAATGTGACAGAGCTTCTGTAATTGTTAACACGCACAATACAGAAATTGAAGGCAATTAAAGCACAACGAAGAACACAGAGAGAGAGAGTGAGAGAGCATACCTTGAAAACGAACTCTTGGATCAATGAAAGGTGGGTTTTTGCATTGAAGGCAGAGGAAGAAATGGACATGTGGAGTTTGATCGAATTGCACCATTGTTGAAGAGGGTGTTCATGTAGAGGGTTGAGGAGAGTCGTGATCCATCTTCGTCAAACAGCTTCGAAAGCACCAACTCTTCTTCAGCCAGAGGAGCAAGCAAATCAAATTCAAGAAAGTTATTATTAAGACTATATGAAGAACTAAACAGTTTAAATTGTCCAAGGAATATGAAACACAGAATGGGGTTGAAGTACTTGCCAAAACAGAGGAAAGAATGTTCTTGATCGAGAGAGAGAGAGAGAGAGAGAGAGAGAGAGAGAGAGAGGAATTGAAGTAGCTCTGAATGGGTGTAGAGAGAGAGAGAGAGAAGAGAAGGGTTCAGTTAAGCGCCAGAATGGCTGTTGAAGGTGTGGAGAGTACATGGTACAGTGCGCACCACAATTGCTGAGCTGTACCCGCAGAGATACACCCCTAATTCACATAGCTATATTTCACATGTACGTATTTTAAAAATTTTGGTGGGCTTATGTGTAGGTTCACAAGTGCACTAGTCGAGTTGAGCTTTAATACCTATGGTCTTCATAGGATCAATCCAAACACTATATGAACTAGCCGAGCCCGCTCAAGATATGGGTTAGTTTAATTCGTCTAGTTGAATTGCAAGACTTTAGGGCAGATCATACGTTGTAGTGGCAGTCAATTGAACAAATTTTAAAACGAGCAAATTAGCCAGAAATCCTATTTAAAAGAAGAGAAATCTATTTAGTTCCATAACTTTTTGAATACTTTCAAAAATTTACTATACATTTTTCTTCTTCGTTCTTCTTTGCCTTTCTCTTCCTCATTTTTGACAACCGATGATAGACAACCACACATTACTTCTTCTCTTTCTCTTTCTGATTTATAGTCACTGTCAACCAACGACTACCATTGATTGAGATTTATTAGCAACTACTAACCATCGATTTCTTACTTCACCCTCACCAAAGGTGAAGGAAACGAGTTTCTAACAAAAAAGATGAGTAGATCTATATCAGATCCGACTACATATACACAAAAAATAATTGCCAGAGTTCAATCTTCTATATATCTGTTTCTCTCATTCGATCTCTCAATTTTTTTACATTTTCTCTATTACACACTTTTATTTTCCTGTCTTAATAGAAAAAAAATTTCAAATTCTGAACAAGTTGTTTTCAAGTTTTAGTTACAAGCAATGAAAATTGTAAAATTTTACAATTTAATTTTTTTGGTGCTAAAATGAATTGCTTTAAAATTGTAAAAGTTTGCAATTTCATAACATTATTTAGAATTGTAAAATTTTATGTTTCATAACATATTTTTCAATTTGATTAATAACGATAAAATACTTAATAGAATCATACTTTGAAACTGCAACATTTTATAGTTTCAAAACTTATTTTTCAGTTTAGTCAATATTGGATACTTAAACCCTACAAAAATTAAAAAATAATATATATATTTTTCCATTCTTGTTGTTTGTATTTTTTTTTTAAATTTTTTTTTTTAAGTTTATCAATATTTAACATATTTTGTTATATTTTTCACTTTAATTTCTCCATTTATTTATTTTCTTTTTTGGAGGGGGCAATATTTTGGACATTTCAGTGAGTCTCCAATGATATTCTTGACATCCAACGAACATTTTATTTAGAACACTTTGATGATATCTCGACGAACTTTCAGTGAGACTCCGGCGACTTCCCGATGATATTGAACATTCCGACGAGCCTTCGGTGATCGTCTAACAGAAGTCTAGCGATGGTGAAATGTAATAGTGTTTTTAAATTTTTTTTTTTTAAAAAAAAGAAAGATTTTTTTGGTAACAATTAAAAATATATACTATTAATCAATTGCAAAACACTTTTCATAGATTTTATAACCATTTTTAATATTATCATTTGTTTTTAAAACATTTCTTATCTTAAGCTTGTTATTAAACTATGTCCACAGACCACTCATTGGAAAGAAGAAAAATTCAGGTTGGGACACTATTATTAGAAGACAGTTTCTTAGTGAAAAACCTATTTTATGGGCCCATCAAAAAAATATATATATATATATTTTTTAATTTTATATAAGAATGAAGATCAATACATGTATATTTTGAAAATCTTTGTACACATTTGCACTGCATGTGATCCATATAAGTTGTGTTGATTGTCTTTTTTTTTTTTTTTCTAGATGAGATTGTGGTGAGTGAAATTAACGTTGCGTTTGGTTGAAGAATTTTTGAAGGAATTTAGAAATGAAAAAGGAAAATGTAGGTGAAATATAAATAAAATATACTTACATTTCACTTAGTTTCATACGTCTTTTCCTTTTTTCTTTCCAAATCTATTCTCAAATCCCTCAACCAAAGACAACGTAAATGTTTAGTTCCATCTGTTTTCTACTTGCAAAACCAGAGAGACTAATTCAAAGAATATTCTCAATTTTTTTATCAGAAGATCTCTAATTTTGGGTTTATTTTCTCCCTCAATTTTTTAGTCATGGTCATACTTCCTCTTATCCTATGTTTGGATCTCAAATTTGTGAGGTAAGAAAAAGGAAGTGAAAATAGGAAATATGAAAAAAAAAATATTTTGCTTCGACTCATTCACTATTCCCTTTTTCGTTTTTAACCTTTCCACAAATCCAATATCCAAATAGAGCTTTTAAGAACTTGGGCTATGCAAATAAAGTCTTGGACATGGAATCTTTATACAGGTGTTGGAGGCAATTGAACAAACAACAGAAGCAGGCAAAGCAAAGATATGTTACAGGCAAAAAACAAAGCCAACCCAATTGCTGTATCCCAATAAATAGCATCAACTGCAGGGACAAAACCCCAAGAATAGCTAAAAAAGCAACACCAAAATCCCCAGACCCAAAAAATAAAAATAAAATAAAAAAACCAGCAATACCAAACCCCATGAACCATTGGCTTGTGGCAACAAGGCAAACTCAGCCTACACCCCCACGCATGTTTGCTCATATGTTGCCTCATTTTCTTATTTATATTTTAGATTTTCACTTTCAAGTTAAATAAATGCCTTTTCAAATAATAGAAAGTAAAGTTAATTGCAAAATATATGGAGATAAGCTACTTCAAACATGGTTTAAAATACGATTTCTATTGTAACAGCAACAGACATATTTTCATCATAGATCATAAGAAGATAGAAATTGTAGTACATGCATAGAAAGCTCCCATTATTGAGTATTGGGTGCTTATACTAAACCGTGGAAAAAAATCATGCACCAGACAATCCCTTTTGTTCTAACAACAACTAATAGTTCTATGCTCTCTTGCTCCGTATGGAGTATCGCAGGAAACAGAGAAAACACCAAATCCGTATTTTAAGAGTCAAAAATAAAAGAAGGACGAATTTGATAGTACATGTATATGAGTCCTCCATCAGCGGTCATTGCGAAAGGCTTCCTAGCGGTCAATTCAAGCATTTTTCAACAGGTCCATGTGTAATCTGCACATTGCATATTTGTTCCATTCCACTTCAGGAGCATGTTCCTACTCACAGATTTTGAAACAAATCGATAAGAATATCAAAATTGAAGTATAAAAAACAAAAAAACATACATGCACTGAAAAACTTACAAATGCAGTAGGAAAGTTCCGGTTTTGAGGAAAATGGTTTCTTCCTCTGGCGCTTCAATCTAAACATATAATCGTATAATTTTGTTAGAAGATTTTTAGTCAATGTAAGAATAGATTTATAGAGAATCTCATAAAAATGGTAGGATTAAACTTTGTGATTCTTACATATTTCCAACCCAGAAGTTTCCTGCAACCGCTACAGTTAACATCAGCAACTGTGTCAGTACCCTGCATTCGATAATGTGCTTTGCCAGCAACATCCACATTGACACTGCAAAATACAGGATTAAAGGTGCCACAAAGAAAATGCTGTACAGATTAGCAAGAAGATGATCAAATCGGCCACTGAATTTTAAAATTCTTGTTAATAAAAGTCCAAATTGCATTTGTTGTGATGACCACTAATCTTTAATCAGAATTCAGAGCTATCTCTTTCCACCAAAGAAGTTTCATAGAATTATATTAATGATGATAACTTACACCTCTTCAAAGATGCTTGCCTTGATCATTATGTCCTGGAAAGCAGATTCAAAACAGCAATAAGAACACAGACTTGCTTTCTTTTCTTTGTTTGTTTGTTTGTTTGTTTTTTTTTTTTTTTTTTTTTTTAAAATAAATAAAAAAACGAAGTAGATAATATCAAATAGTAATTGCTTGGTAAAAAGGAATGCAGCCATTGTAATCTTACACTAGTTCAACCAATGTATTCCTGAAACATGAACCAACATATCCTTAAAGCAATATATATGTATAGATACACAGATTTTTCTTGCAACCTGTATATCTGTATATGTATATCCAGGTTGTGTTTGGATCTTAAATTTGTGAAGCGATTTGCAATAGGGAAATCACTTCCCTCTTCTCTTCCCTCTATAAATCCTTCCAC
This sequence comes from Camellia lanceoleosa, assembly GCA_025200525.1. NCBI lineage: Eukaryota > Viridiplantae > Streptophyta > Magnoliopsida > Ericales > Theaceae > Camellia > Camellia lanceoleosa. Next base: position 56,494,247 of record CM045768.1, read on the forward strand.
AAATCCTACTTCCAAACACAACCCTTAGATATAATATCAAGAACCATGACCTCCAAAATATTCCAGTGGATCCTAAAAAGACATGATTAGAATCAGTGGATCCTAAGAACTTTGAGAAATTATATATTGTTGGTTCAAAACACAAACAGATCCATCTTGGTCTCCAAAAATTTCAGAATGTAGTTGTAACAAACAAGAACGTTTGAAAATTTCATAATCAAATAAGCCTTGTACTACAACATTTCTTGAATAACATCATAAAAAGAATTGAACCCTCAAAATTCGAACAACTCTAACAACAAAGACATTCAAATCTTGCAAGTTTAGATGACTTCTGTTATTATTAACTAGTGCGTGCGCACACGCGCACACAGAGAGAGAGAGAGAGAGAGAGAGAGAGAGAGAGAGAGAGATTTTACTGGGATTCTAATCATAAAATCTTCATTCAAGGCAATGTGGGTATTGCATTGATGGCAGAGGAAGAAACGGGCATTTGGAATTTGGTGGAATGTAACCATCCGTGTATCTGCATACAGCATGTTCTTTCCATCCAACATCAGAAGCTTGTTCCTGCTTGCAGATTTTGAATCAAATCCATAAGAAAATCAAAATTGAAGTATTAAAAAACAAAAAAATAGAGCACAGAATTGGTGCATGGACTGTACTTTTCTGTGCATTGGCAAAAAAAAGAAAAAATAGCCATATTTATTTGTTTCAAAACTTACAACTGCAATAGGAATCTTCTGGGCTGAACTGCATAGTTTCTCTGTGGCACTCTTACCTAAACATATAGTAGCATTTTGTAGGAAAAGATAAATATAGAATCTCAAAAAAAAAAAAAAACTTTTGTGATTCTTACATATTTCCAACCCAAAAGACTGTTGCAACCGTCACAGGTAACATCAGCGACCAAGTTATTACCGTCAATTTGATAATGAAATGGGCCAGCAGCAGTCACATTCAGACTGCAAAACAGAGGATTAAAGTTGCCATCAAATCAAATACAATGCAGGTTAGCAAAATGATGATCAAGATTCATCCAAATTGTATTTGTTTTGCTGATTACAACAGAGATCAGAATTTGTTTCTAGCACTAATCTTTAATAAGAATTCATAACAAATTGTTAAAAAGAAGTTCTAAAAAAAATTGCATTAAAGATGAGCATCTTACACATATGTTAAGAGAGCCGCTTCCATCACTATCTTCTGTAGCAGATCGAAAACAAAAGTTTCATGAATACATGAGCAGATGATGATGGGCAGTTTAGTTACAATCTTGAAGCACTTTGAGAAATTATATTGGTTCAAAACACACACACACACATATTGTTCTTGAACGCAAGAATATCAACAACCCTAACCTCCAAAAAATTCAAAATCAATATTAATCAATATCAAGAATATGAAGAAACCCATCACCTATTGCTCGTAATACCATAATCAACAAGAAGAAGAATCTGTGTGATTCTTTGAAAAATCTAAGAACCGTAAATGCATAAAAAACACAATTCGATAGTATAAAATTTATTTGGGACTCTTTATTTGGAAGCTGTTCTACAAATGTTTCATGCTATATAAACTTCAAGAGCAGTACATCATTTGAAGCTATATACATGCCTTAAAGGGTTGTCAAATTTCTTGTAGCCATTTCCATTTCCAATATTAATGTCATGCAATTTAACAGACAATTTATGAAATTTTAATCTTTTAGTCTGCAACTTTTTCACTGGTTCCCCTAATTTCTCTATCCAAACACACATGTCCAAAATCCTTACATTCAATTGCATAGAAAGAGAATAGAACAAATTATTGAAAGTAAAGCTAATTGCAAAATATATGCAGATAAGCTACTTCAAACATGGTCTAAAATCAACTTTCAATTGTAACAAAAATGATAGTACACGCATAAAAACGATCATACACCAAACAATCCCTTTAGTCTAAAAACGATTGTTAACTTTATGCCCCTTGCTCCATAAAGAGTATCGCGTGAACTAGAGAAAACATCAAATCAGAATTCTAGGAGTAACAAAAAAATGGATGAATTTGATATTACATGTATATATGAGTCCTTCATAAGTTGTCATTGCGAATGTCTTATCTACTGTCTATTCAAGCATTTTCAATAGGTTCATCATTTTTATCCCACCTCAGCAGCTTTTCCCTATTCACAGATTTTGAATCAAATCGATAAGAAACTCAATTGAAGTGTATATATATAAATAAATAAATAAATAAAACTATGTGAACAGAGTTAGTGGTATTTATTTGTTTCAAAACTTACAAATGCAGTGGGAATCTTCCGATCTGAATTTCCATGGTTTCCACTGGCACAAAAACCTCAACATATAATGGTATAGTTTTGTTGGAAGATTTTTAGTCAATGTAAGAATAGATATATAGAGAATCTCAAAATTGGTAGAAACTTTGTTTCTTACAAATTTCCAACCCAAAAGTTTCCTGCAACCATTACAGTTAACATCAGTAACCACGTTAGTATCCTCTGCTCGACAATGTGCTTCGCCAGCAACATCCATGTTGGCACTGCAAAACACAGGATTAAAGTTGCCACCAAAGAAAATGCAACACAGATTAGCAAGAAGATGATCAGATCGGTCATTGAACTTTAAAATTCTTAGTAATAAAAGTCCAAATTGCATTTGTTGTGCTGATCACTGATCATTAATCAGAATTCAGAGCAATCTCTGCCCACCAAAGAAGTTCCGTAGAATTGTATTAATGATGATAACTTTGAAAGATGCCTGCGTTGATCATTATGCCTAAAAAGCAGAATGAAAACAGCAATAAGAACACCGACTTGCTCTAAAAAAATAAATAATAATAATAATAAAATCCCAAGTAGTTATAATACCAAATAGTAACTATTTGGTAAAAAGGATTGCAGCCATTGTAATCTGACATTTGTTCAACCAACGCATTCCACTGTAACATGAATTACCACATTCTTAACAGGCACACTAAACCATGTTTCTATGTACAGATATACAGATTTTTCTTGGTTCAAAACGCACCCACTGAATCATGTTCATCATTTTTTAGGTTGTATTTGGATCTTGAATTTGTGAATGTTTATTAGAGGGAAATCATTTCCCTTTTCTTTTCCCTCTATAAATCGTTCCACAAATCCTAACTCCAAACACAATGCTTAGATATAATATCAAGAACCGTAACCAACAAAACATTGCAGAATCAGTGGATCCTAAGAAATACAAGATTAGATTTAGATGATCTTTGAAAAATTATATATTATTGATTCAAAACACACAGACTCATCTTGGTCTCCAAAAGTTCAGAATCAGCATATGAGTCTACGATTGTTCGTCAATGCAGGTGTATAACAAACAAGAACTTTTGATAAGTTCATAATCAAATAAAGCCCTATACTACCACATTTCCTGAATAACATCATAAAATAATTGAACCCTTAAAATGTGAACAACTTAACAACAAAGACATTCAAATCTTGCAAGTCTAGATGACTTCTGTTATTATTAACAAGCAAAGACACACACACACACACACAGAATGAATCTTACTGGGACAAGATGCATTAAATCTTCAACCAAGACAAGGTGGGTATTGCATTGACTGCAGAGGAAGAAATGGGCATTTGGTGTTTGATTGAATGTAGCCATTAGTGTATCTGGGTACAACATGTTCCTGCCATCCCACATCAGGAGCTTGTTCCTAATCACAGATTTTGAATCAAATCCATAAGAAAAAAAGGGTAAATTATAACTTAACCCCCTGTGATTTACCCAAAAAACACGGAGCCCCCTATAGTCTCATTTATAACACTTAAACCCCTTATACTTCATACCAAAGTGCAATTTTGGACTGACGTAATAGAAATTGTAAAAAGTCTAAATTACCCCCTTTTTTTTTTTTTTCTAAATTTCTTCTTAATGCCATTATAAACCAGAATATTCTCTAATTTTTCTTTAAATTTTTTGTATTCCTCCTCAACCACACACCTCTCATACCATCATCAAATACACATCTCTCTAGAATTTAGACCCAAATAAATACTCATCTCTCCCTCTCTAGAATTTAAATTATACATATATGATATACATAATAACTTATATATATATATAATACATATATGATACATATTTGATATATGATATATATAATATGTTGGTGATACTTACAAATAAAACACCAGAAAATACACAAAATAAAAGTTACAACAATTAATATAAGGGCTGAGGTGCGGGAAATTCGTTCTCTTTAAGGAGATTCAAGCCCTCTGCGGTTAGGCAAAGCCTCACACCGGTGCAGCAGAAAAAACTTTGACTTGTCCCCCCCAGGATACAACAGCTCGACTAAGTCGTATGGTTCACCAATACTGCACAATTGGTTGAACCCAAAGCTTTATCACACACACCCTTTTTTATTTGCCTGATAATCTCATTCAAGACATAACCAAACATCCAAAACTTCTTCACCTCTTGTATGATAAGATAAGATTGGTGGATAAGTTATGGAGACTAAGACCAAGACTTGGATAACTTGGAAGCTTAACTAGGAAGAAAAGAAAAAAAACCAACCTATAACACATTATAATATTAAAATACCTGCTAACATTCCCCCACCTATTTTAATATTATAGGTAACAAAAAACTGAGATTATTAGGCAAATAAGGATATTATGCATCATGGTAGGTGTGCTCTGCATTGAACCTCCATTAGTGAAACAATAATATCTACTCCAGAGCCAATAGTATGCTTAGCATTGAACTATGACTACTTAAGGGAAATAAATAATTATTGCACACACATAATATTCCAGGTGTTCACAAAAGCTTTAAAAGCTAGCACGTTACGGCCTTGTGCGATCCCAGGATTCATGAGTGTATTTGAGAATTAGCCCAAATCTCATAGGTAGCGGCCCCACTACCACACTCACATAGGTGAATTCTGTCAAGGGTGCTCCTGTAACTATGACACCCCACTCAATAAGAGCTACAGAAATTCATTAAAAGTTTTTTAATAACTCAACCTCTACAACGTTACAAGATAAATGCACTTACATCATAGGGATGGGTAAAAGTAATTTGGTGCATTTCTCACGGCCATCATATGATCGTTTTTCTCATTGAACCCGGTTATAGGATCTCTGGTCCCTGGGTTGAGTATCCTCATACATGGCTCTTGCTATCTTCAATAGGCTTCAACCCCATCCCCCTTGATGTATTCCAGACTTTATCTCTTGCTAAGGCCTTAATTAATGGATCTGCAAGATTATCACCAGATTTAATATAATCCACATTTATGATGCCATTATTCATATAAGATCTCACCGTACTGTGTTTTCTTCTGATAGGTCTGGATTTACCGTTATAATAACGGTTATTAACTCGACCAATTGTTGCGGTGCTATCACAATGAATCAATATAGGTGGAATCGGTTTTTCCTAACAAGAGATTTCATTTAACAAATCTCTCAACCAATTTGCTTCTTCACTAGCTGTAGCTAAAGCAATAAGCTCAGCCTCCATTGTTGAATTAGCAATAATGGTTTGTTTTTTCGATTTCCAACTTATAGCACCACCTCCCAATGTAAATAAGTAACCAGTGGTTAATAATGAATCACCTAATAAGGTATTCCAATCGGCATCACTGTAACCTTCAAGTACTGCAGGAAACTTGTTATAAAACAAGCCATATTTTATGGTACCAGATAAATATTTCATAATACGCTCAATGGCTAGCCAGTGATCATTGCCAGGCTTGCTAGTAAACCTACTAAGTACTCCAACTGCATATGCAATGTCAGGTCTAGTACAGTCAGTCGCAAGCTACCAATCATACTAGCATATTCCTTTTGATTTATTATATCCTCATCATTTTCAATAGGAAATAAACGCACACGAGGATCAAAAGGAGTAAGAACATGCTTGCAGTTATAAAAATTATATTTTCTCAAAATTTTCTCAACATAATGCAACTGATCAAGAAATATACCATCACAAGTTTTGGTAATTTTTATTCCCAAAATATAATTAGCCTCACCAAGATCTTTCATATTAAAATGGCTACTAAGCAAATTTTTAGTTTCCATGATGATATGCAAATTAGAGCCAAATAGAAGTAAATCATCCACATAGAAGCTAATAATGACATGTGAATTCTCTTCAGATTTATAGTAAATACATTTATCACATTCATTCGTTTTATAGCCATTCTCAATCATGCAGGAATCAAATTTCTCATGCCACTGTTTAGGGGCCTGTTTTAAGCCATATAGGGATTTAACTAGCTTGCACACTTTGCTTTCTTGACCAGGTTCCACAAAATCCTCAGGTTGATCCATATAGATTTCTTCACCCAGGTCACCATTTAAAAAGGCTGTTTTAACATCCATTTGATGAATCTTTAGATCATGAATTGCAGCCACTGCAATTAATAATCTAATGGATGTAACTCTAGTAACCGGAGAAAATGTATCAAAAAAGTCAAGATCTGCTTGTTGTTTAAAACCTTTTGCAACAAGCCTTGCTTTATATTTATCAATAGTTCCATCCGGTTTAAGTTTTTTTCTCAAAACCCACTTACAGCCAATAGTTTTACAACCTGGTGGTAAATCTACTAAAACCCAAGTTTTATTGGATAATAATGATTCCATCTCATCATTTACAGCCTCATTCCAAAAAATAGAGTCAGGAGATGCCAAAGATTCTTGTAAAGTTAATGGAGTTTCCTCCACATTAAAAACATGATAATCAGGGCCAAAATCTTTTTCTAATCTGGCTCTTTTACTCCTTCTAGGTTCAAAGACTATAGGATCTTGGTTTTGTAAAAGAGGAGTAGAGGAACCAGTTTCAGATAAAATATTTTCTTGATAATTTTGACCCCCACCATTTTTAGATTTAAAAGGAAATTTTTCTTCATGAAAAATTGCATTTCCTGATTCAAAATTTATTTTGTTTTCAATATCAAAAAATCTATAGGCTGTACTATTTGTTGCATATCCAAGAAAAGCACAAGTGGCAGCTTTCACACCTAATTTAGGTCTTTTAGGGTCCACAAGTCTAACAAAAGCTAGACAACCCCAAACCCTCAAATATCTCAAATTTGGCTTATGCCCTTTCCACAACTCAAAAGGTGTAATTTTTGTTTTTTTATGTGGCACTCTATTCATAACATAACATGCAGTTAAAATTCCTTCTCCCCACAAATTTGAAGGAGCACCTGCTTCAATTAGCATAGCATTTGTTAAATCAGTTAAAGTTCTATTTTTCCTTTCTGCTACACCATTTGATGCAGGTGAATATGGTGGAGTAGTTTCATGGATTATTCCCAAAGACTGAGCAAATGAGTTGAATCCAAAAGATTCATACTCACGGCCTCTATCACTTCTATACCTTTTAATCTTTTTGTTGAATTGATTTTCAACTTCAAGAAGGAATTCTTTAAATTTTTCGAAAACATCACTTTTATTTTTCAACAAGTATATATAAGTGTATTTTGAAAAATCATCAATAAAAGTGATAAAATATCTATTTCCACCACGTGTTAAAATTCCTTCAAATTCACATAAGTCAGTGTGAATTAATTCTAACAATTCAGTATTTCTCACCACATTTTTATGAGGCCTTTTAGTTATTTTTACTTGACTGCAAACTTCACATTTCTCAAACTTGTTTGTTAGTCTGGGAATTAATCCTAAACTATTCATGACTCCCACATATTGGCTATTAATATGACATAGACGAGCATGCCAAAAATTCATAGAAGACAGCATGTAAACAGAAACATGTGCTTTCTTATTCTCAACATTTAATTTAAACATTCCATCACAGGCATATTCTTTTCCCACAAATATGCCTGTTTTAGTGATTACATATTGGTCAGATTCAATAGTCTGTTTGAAACCAGCTTTGTTGAGCAAATAACTTGACATCAAATTTTTTCTCATGGACGGTGTGTACAACACATCTTTTAAAACAAGCACACGTCCAGAGGTAAAATTCAGCTCAACATCCCCATACCCGAGCACCTTGGTTAAACCGGAGTCACCAAGCATGACAGTCCTCTCCTCATTAAAAGGAGTGAAATTTTTGAACCAATCTTTATCATAGCAGACATGCCTATTGGCACTAGAGTCTGCCCACGACCCTTCCACAGATTGAACCATAAAGAGATCTGTGATCATAGCCACAAATGGTTCCTCGGTAACATTAGCCTGTGGTCGAGACTGTTGTTTTCGAAATTTGCAAGTTTGAGCAATATGCCCACTTTTGCCACACACAAAACATGTCACGTTTGTCAAATCTTGTGAAGGGGGTTCTTGGTTCCATTTCTTTTGCCTCGAGTAATTTTTCTTTTGTGGCCTTCCAGTATTTTTCCAAATTTTCTTAACTGGCTTCAAGTGACTATTTTTATGAAATCGACCTTTAGGTAAAGTATTTCCAGAAGTTAAATTTACCTTTGCAGTGGAATGCGCTTGTGTCATAAGCGCATCTTGTCCTCGTGCTTCCTCCTCCACTCGAATCCGTGTGATTAGAGTCTCCAAGGACGTCTCTTTTTGCTTGTAACGCATCGGCTTCTGGAACTCCCTCCAAGATGATGGAAGTTTGTCAACAATACCTGCAACAACAAGATTGTCTCCAATTTTGATGCCTTCAGATCTAACTTCGGCTACTAACATCTAAAAATCTTGAACTTGCTCCACCACTGATTTTCCATCTGTCATCTGATAGCGGAAAAAATGGCTTGCAGCATATTTTTTAGCGCCTGCCTCTTCAGTGTCATATTTATTCTGCAAGGCTTTTCAAATTTTCTTGGCAGTGGTGTAAGTAGTATCATAATAATCATAAAATTGATCTGAAAGACAATTCAAAAGATAGTATCGACATTTATACTCATCTGTGTTGTATTTTTCAAGTTTTTCAAGATGAGCAGCATACTCCTCGTCGGTCATCTCTTCAGTGAGGACTTTGCTTGGATTTTTCTCGGTCAGGATATAGGCCACCTTGAGAAGACTGAGGCAGAAAAGCACCTTGCCTTTCCATCTCTTGAAATGGGCTCCCTTGAACCGGAAGGGCTTGTTGAGATTGCCGGTGTTCTCGTTGGGCTTCTCTAGTACTGGCTCCATGAACTTTTGCTAGTTGAATCTCCTTAAAATTGTTGGTGATACTTACAAATAAAACACCAGAAAATACACAAAATAAAAGTTACAACAATTAATATAAGGGCTGAGGCGCGGGAAATTCACTCTCTTTAAGGAGATTCAAGCCCTTTGCGGTTAGGCAAAGCCTCACACCGGTGCAGTAGAAAAAACCTTGACTTGTCCCCCCAAGGATACAACAGCCCGACTAAGTCATATGGTTTACCAATATTGCACAATTGGTTGAACCCAAAGCTTTATCACACACACCCTTTTTTATTTGCCTGATAATCTCATTCAAGACATAACCAAACATCCAAAACTTCTTCAGCTCTCGTATGATAAGATAAGATTGGTGGATAAGTTATGGAGACTAAGACCAAGACTTGGATAACTTGGAAGCTTAACTAGGAAGAAAAGAGAAAAAACCAACCTATAACACATTATAATATTAAAATACCTGCTAACATAATACATAAATGATACATATGAAAGAATTGATGGGTAGTTTCAATTATACATATATGATATATAAATACATATTAACTGATATATATAATCCATATTTCAACAGTTATCTTGTATAAGGAAAAGTGATCATGTATTACTTCTTCTTCTCTCTCTCTCTCTCTCTCTCTCTCTGTGTGTATATATATATATATATCTTCTCTCTCACCGTGACCACCATCATCACCACCATTGCCCAGCTCCGTCAAAACCAAGAGCCACCCTTTACAAAGTGCTATAGATAAAACAACAAAAGAGGGTGGATGATAAAAAAGAAAGAAATAGATTTGGAGATGTTTCTTTGAAATGTGTGAAGTTAGTTTTCAGACAACTTTCGGTATGCCGAAACCACCCATTTTCAGGAAGAAGTGAGAAAACGAGGTAACGTAGGATGAAGTATAAAGCAAGGTGAGGAGATTAGTGAAAAAATGGGATAAAATTGTTAAGAATCAAGAAAATTATAGAGTTCGAAAGATGGGCCGAGGAAATGTCGAAAACATGAAGAAAAAATGGGTTTGGTTGGTATGAATCCCATTAATGCTATTTCAAAAATCTACATGTTTACACATATTAATTGTTTGATTTCATGGGTTGGGATTGTTACTAATTTGAATTATAAAAAGAAAAGTGGGTTTGGATAATTTTTAGAGAGAGAAGTTATGGTGGTGATTTTGAATGGTGGTTTTGCATGTAATATGAAGTTAGTTGTGGTTTTGCATGGAATATGATGGTGGTGATGTTGGTTGGTTGTGATTTTGCATGGAAGGTGATGGTGGTGAGATGAGAGGAGAAATAAAAGGTGATGGTGATGGTTTTGCATGGAATGTGATGGTGTTGTATATTTATATAATGAGGGAGAAAGAACCTGCGTGATGGTCCAAGAGTGTAACCCATGCTCTGTTGCACTATATCATTCTGTGTATATATATGGCAATAAGGGTGTTTTGGTCATTTGTCATATATTTTTGGATGGAAAGCACTGCTTCACTCACCATTCATAGTCGTGCAACACACTGTTTAAACAAACAGTTCCGTCGAAAATGATACTTTGGTATGAAATATAGGAGATTTAAGTATTATAAATGAAACTATAGGGGAGCTCCGTGTGTTTTAGGCAAACCACAGGGGGTTAAATTATAATCTACCAAAAAAAAAAAAAAACTCAAAATTGAAGTATACAAATAATTAAACAAATAAAAATTTAAAAAAAAAAAAAAACAAAGTGCACCTAGCAAAACTGTTGAACTATAGCAGTATTTGTTTGTTTCAAAACTTACAAATGCACTAGTAATCTTCCAGTCTTAAGTACATCGGTTTCCTCTGGCACTTTAATCTGAACATATAATAGTATAATTTCGTTAGAAGATTTTTAGTTAATATGCAAGAAAAGATAAATATTCAATCTCAAAAAAACAAAAAAAAAAAAAAGAAAGAAAAATGGTAGAAAGTTTGTGATTCTTACAAATCTATAGCCCAAACGGCTTTGCAGAGCAACCTCGATAGTACCCTTCCATTTGATTATATGCTGGGTCAGCACCATCCTTATAGTCACTGCAAAACACAGTATTAAAGTTGCTACCAAATCAAATGCAAGATGATCAAGATTAGTCCAAATTGCAGTTGTTGTGATGATTACAACAGAGATCAGAATTTATGTCTATCACTAATCTTTAATAAGAATTCATAACTAATCTTTAATAAGAAGTTTTTTTTTTAAAAAAAAAATTGCATTAACGATGAGATCTTACTCATCTTTGAAGATGCCCACCTCCATCACTATGTCCTGCAAAGCAGATTGAAAACAAAAGTTACATGAATACATGATCATGGGAAAGTTTTAAGAAATTATATAGTTTCAAAACACAACACACAGATTGTTCTTCAATGCAAGAACCCTAACCTTCAAAAAATTCAAAATTAATATCAAGAATATCACGGCTGAAACCACCACTCATTGCTCGTAATACCATAATCAGCAAGCCTCATACTAGACATTTCTTGATAACAGCATAAAAAGAATTAAACCCTCAAAATTGGAACAATTTTAACAACAAAGACAAGCAAATCTTGCAAGTTTAGATTGGAATTATGATGGTTCTGCTATTATTAACACACGCAGTACAGAAATTGATGCATAATTCAAAGCAACCAAAGCACAACAAAGAGGAGAGAGAGAGAGAGAGAGAGAGAGATCATACCTTGGAAACTAACTCGTCAGTGTCTGCAAGGTCGTGCCCTCATTGGCAGCAGAGGTAGAATTGGTCATCTGGGTCTTCTTCTTGATCCATCCTCAAAACAGCTTCGAAAGCACCAACTCTTCTTCAGCCAGAGGCGCAGGTAAATCAAATTCAAGAAAGTTATTATTGGGACTATTTGAAGAACTAAACAGTTTAAATTGTACTAGAATGAATACGTAACAGAACATGGGATTGGCATAAAATGAGAAGTTGAATTGATACTTACCAAAAAAGCAGAGAGAAATCCAAAACAAGGTTGGCATCTCATTCATCTAAAATCAAAACAAGACTAAGAGTATGAAAGCAACCCATTTCATCAAACCAATTTATCATTCCCATTTATCATCAAACCCATTTATCATCAACAAACCTATATTTTCTTCCATTTATCTAACAGCAAATCAAACAGAAAATCGAACAGAAATCTGGATCATATATATATTTAAAACAACAACAAATCTAACAGAAAATCGAACCCATTTCATTTATATTTTCTTCCATTCATCATCAAACCCATTTCAAAAATCAACAACAAATCTAACCCAAGAATCATATACATATATATAACGGCAACAAATGACAATGATGATGAAATGACCTCGTCGTCGTCGCAATCTCGCCTCGCCGCCAGACTTACCGTCACCCGCCATCCTTTGCCTATCTCCTTCGCCGTCGCGTCGCTCCGCAATCTCTTTCGTCTCTCAGTTTGTTTCTCTCTCTCTCGCTCAGGTTCGCCTCTCTCTCTCTCTCTCTCTCTCTCTCTGTTAGGGGTTGGGTGAAACATAGAGGTGAGCATGGTCCGGATTGGATCGGATTGGGGTAAAATCAGGACCAATCCGTTATTTACGGTTCCTGAAAAATTGGAACCAATCCAATCCGTTTAAATCATGGAATCAATCCGAACCAATCCATTTAAATACGGATTGGATCGGTTTAGGACCACGGATTCACATAATTAAATAACAAATATATATATATATAACACTTTAATTTCATAAAAATATAAATATAGCGCTATATTAGTTTCACAATAGCAACATGATTTTCTATAATAGCGACATACTGTTCTAGAATTTAAACAACTATAAGAAAACTAGTTTCACCATAAGTATTTAGACCATTACAAATTAAAACTAAAAACTAGCAAACAAAAGTAATAAAAGAAGATATTATACGATTTTATGTTTGAGTTTAGATTTTATATAGAATAAAAGAAGATACTATGAGGGAAGATGTATAATAAAAATATAGACTATTTGTATACGGTCCGGATCGGTTCTAATCCGGAACCGTGGGATTCAATCCGGAACCAATCCGTGGACTACGGATTTTTAATTCTTCAATCCGGAACCGAACCACGGATTCAAAAAATCAATCCAAATCTATCGGATTGAATTGGACTGAATCGGATTACGAATTTCACGGATTTCTTACTCAGCCCTAGTGAAACAGATGATACACAAGAGAAAAGAAGAACGGGGGACACTAAACCAAACGACGTCGTTTTATCCAAGCGACGTCATTTTAGCTAGCACAACAGGAACACCCGCAAGTTGTCTCCCTCGCGCTCTCGGTTACAAATATTCGTCGACGTCTCTATCACGCTTTTGAAATTGAGTTTGTGATTTTTTTTTTTTTGGGCAAATTACATATATCCCCTCGAGATTTAGTAAAATTACAGATATTTCTTGAAGTTTGAGAAATTATAGATATCCCCTAAAGGTTAAGGGGCAAATTGTTATGAAAATATAAATTTTAGGGGACAATTTGTTATGAAAATATAAACCTCAGAGGGTATCTGTAATTTCCAAAACTTCAAGGGATATCTGTAATTTAACTAAATCTCGAGGGAGGTATATGTAATTTGCCCATTTTATGTTTTTTTTAATGAATTGATCTGGGCCGTTGGCTGAATCTGACCCCTTGCATGTGGTGGCAAAGTGGCTGGGGAACACACTAAACCAAACGATGTCGTTTTATTCGAAATCACGTTATTTCCGTTATTTTAGCGAGCATTGCAGGAAAGAACCTCGCGGGAACCAATGAGCATCTGGATTTGCAAGGGTCTCTTTGCAAGGGTCTCTCCCTCTCTCGGTGTCTGGTCGTCGACGTCTCTATCATGCTTTTGAAATTGAGTTTATGATTTTTAAATTTTTTTTAATGAATTGATCTGGGCGGTTGACTCAATCTGGATGAATCTGACCCCTTGCCTATGGTGGCAAAGTAGCTAGGCAAACAAACATGGCCGGTTAGCTGCTAATTATTTTTCTTGAGAGATTTAGGATTTGCTCTTTTCAGAGATCTTTCTTTGACATAATAATGGGGAGGGTATATCTTATTTACTTTGATCAAACTCCAGAAACTCGTTTCTACCTCTGCGGTGACTGCCCAGCCCACATTGCTTTACCACAAGAGTTTCTTGACAACTTCATAGTAATCTCTCTTTCTCTCTACATGATTAATTGTATCAGTTTTTGATGATTTCTTGGTATTGTTACTATGTTCTTGATACATGCTCAGCCTGAATAGAACAGCATGGTAGACATGTCTTTCCATGGAATCCTCCATCTGCTAATCAGGCTGTCCTTTTGTTTTTTTGGTTTTTTTTTTGGATATGGAGGGTATCACCAGCCCTCTGGGTGATTAAATTCTTTACTGTTAAACCCAGTTTTACGGCAACCACTATTATTCTGCCATGTCATCATTTGGGTACCATATTTTTGTATAACAATCAAACACTAGATAATCTCTCATTCCTCTGTCAGTTCTACCACAGACTAATCGTTCTCGATTCACCATCGACCTTAAGATCCCACAAGCAAAATGAAAATCATGAAATAGCCATCAATATCATAGTCAGATCGTGAAATCAGCCAAAATAGAGCCCAAAAATTGGTTTGGTTAATTTATGAAAATCAATTGTCTGGGCCACTTTCCTGTCCATTCCCTTCTAGTTAAACTTTCCTATGATCTCCACCGAAAATTAATTAGATTTCCGGTGACCTCGCTGCTATAGTTGAGTTTTCCGGTGACTTCCACAGCTGATTAATTTATGATAATTAATTGTATGGGCCACTTTCCTGTCCATTCCCTTCTAGTTAAACTTTCCTATGATCTCCATCGAAAATTAATTAGATTTCCGGTGACCTCCCCTGCTATAGTTGAGTTTTCCGGCAACTTCCACAGCTGATTAATTTATGATAACTAATTGTATGGGCCACCTTCCTGTCCATTCCCTTCTAGTTAAACTTTCCTATGATCTCCACTGAAAATTAATTAGATTTCCGGTGACCTCCCCTGCTATAGTTGAGTTTTCCAGCGACTTCCACAGCTGATTAATTTATGAAAATCAACTGTCTGGACCACTTTCTGTTCCATTCCCTTCTAGTTAAACTTTCCTACGGTCTCCACTGAAAATTAACAAGATTTCAGGTGACCTCCCCTGCTATAGTTGAGGTTTCCGGCGACTTCCACAACTGATTAATTTATGATAATTAATTGTATGGGCCACTTTCCTGTCCATTCCCTTCTAGTTAAACTTTCCTATGATCTCCACCGAAAATTAATTAGATTTCCGGTGACCTCCCCCGCTATAGTTGAGTTTTCCGGCGACTTCCACAGCTGATTAATTTATGAAAATCAATTTTCTGGACCACTTTCTGATCCATTCCCTTCTAGTTAAACTTTCCTATGATCTCCACTGAAAATTAACTAGATTTCAGGTGACCTCCCCTGCCATAGTTGAGGTTTCTGGCGACTTCCACCGCTGCGGATCCCTTTCTGATTGATATTTCCGGCCACTATGGGCACCTTTCTAGTTGAGGCTTCCGGCGACCTCCATCTGCAGGTCCTCTTCTGGTTAATGTTTCTAGCGAACCTACCCCAAGCCCAACCTGGTTCCATTACCTCTATCCATTCATGGAGAGAGATTGAGATCAGAGCCCAGCAATGTGAACTGGTTTATGCATACATACGTGGCAACTTTTAAATGGTCATCCATATAATTGTACATTACGGAACGTCCGTCTATAATTCAATCCCATTCCAAAAGGGAACAGATTCTCTCCAGTGGACCGTGCTGTTCTCGGGCCCATGGAACTTATCATGGGTCATGTTTTGATAATCTAAACCGTTAATATGTAGAATTCGTTGAGTATTTCATTCTTGAAAAAAAAAAAAAAACATATTGAATATCGATATTTACTTGATCGGATCAGATTTCTGTCAACAATTTATTTTGAAAATCATATTTACTGTTGACAGAAATATGATTTAATCAAATAGTTGTCGATATTCGATTAATGTAATTTTTTGTAAGAATAAAGTGCTCGGCGAGTTTTACACATAAACAACTCAGATCAATGAAACAGGTCTCATGGTGGGTCTCCACGAGCCCAATAGCACGCTCCAGTCCGATCTTGGACCGGAGAGAATTGATTTGAGTATCTGTTTGACCTGGAAGATGCATTACTATCGCTGACCACCTGCACAACCAGGAAATTGATATATACGATCCAATGCCAGGATTAGGATTTTTCCATATATATATATATATGGATGAACATTATTATTCAAGATTAAAAATTAGATTCAATATTCAAGTTCAGTAATATGTCAATCAATTGAGATGTTAAAATCAACTAATTATATCCCTTACACATCATTGAAATCTAAAAAATGGGTCTAGAAAGTGGGTTTATATATTATTTTCCTATATGGATAAGTGAGGTGGGAAAGATTTATTACTTGTTTCCAGCGTAGAGGTTGATGATGACTTGCTCTTCTTCACCAGAAAATTTTCCTCTCTTGATATCAGGCCTGAGATAGTTAGCCACCTTAATCTGCAACTCTATCCACACCTATAGAGTCCAGCAAGCTTTGGAAGTGCTGTCCAACTTCCATGCCCATTTCTCTCTATGTAATATCTTTTCGTTTTTTCTTTTCAAATCCCCCAAGTAAACACAGCGTCAAAAAAATTGGTACCAATCTCCTTTAGTGTCCCCTATGCACATAATGAGGCTCTTTACTTTTCAAATTGGGTTATTGATCCCACTCATTCTTTGTAGCCTATTCTGTTTTTTTTATGTCCTGTGTTGTTTGTGATTGTGTTCAATTGCATTTTTAATTTGTACAAGTTTACTCAATTACCTTGAAACTATACATGAATTTCATATTCTGACAATTGTGTTCAATATGTTTTTCAGGACACTGACTTGTCTGGAGGCGTCTTTCGAAATGTGTAAGAACTCATCAATCACTGTTGAAATCAGCAATGGTTTTGATTTTTATAGATAAATTAGCACAAGCTATTTTGTTTCCCATTTATACTCTATTGCAATTTGGTTTTGAAAATTTCATCAAAGTTTCATGAAAATCCTTCACTGGTCGAGACCTTAATGTTGTGTTTCGATCTTGGATTTCCAGTTTTCTCTTTTCTTTCTACAAATCCAATATCTAAACACACGTGTGTGCTAGTGGACTTGAAAAAATTTGAAAAAAGCAAGTTAAAAAATTAATCAACTGACAAATATAGCTTACATTTAGCTTCAAAAAACTATGTGCATCGTATATATGCAGTGTGAATGTGCACACGCTCAGTCCAGAGCAGGATCGAACGGTTGGAGCACGTACTCTTTCAGATGTTTACTGTAACAACTGTGGCAATCTTTTGGGAGTAAAATTTGTAAGACTATAAAAAAAAATTCCAAATTTTGACATTATCTATATTGTATTTCTCATTGAGTCTTCTAAGCAGACACACTAAAAATTGTACAGATTGAAGTTGCAAATGATGATAATGGAGCAGTGAGAGCTGGATATTTCCTCCTGCGTCGGTAAGTTTTTTATTTTTTATTTTTTACCACTATATATATTTATGTATACATTGTTTTGCTGCGATTAATATATTTCGAGAGAGTTGTTTCAAAATTTTTTTACAGGAACAAGCTTAGGGAGTGGAATGGGCAGGAGATTGTTGCTTGAAATCACTGTAAAAGGAAAAGGGTTGTCTTGAAATTACCTGAAAATCGAAGTTGGTGACACTTTCTTTTTTTTTTTTTTTTAATTCTATTTTGACATTCTCTTTGATTGCCTCAATACTAATACATGAGAATCTGAGATGTGAGTCCTTTGGAGTAATTATTGGGTATTTTTATGTGGTGTTTTTCTTTATTTTGATTGGTTTAATATGGTAGGATCATCACATTTATGTTGGTGTTTTAATTAATATGAGGAGTTTCATTTGATGATTAATTTTGAGTACTACATTTTGGCCACCAAAAAAAAAAACGAAAGCAAAAAAAAAAAAAAAAAAAAAAAAGTACTATATGAGAAAGTGTTCACCAATTTGTGGGTGTCCTTGAAATTTGAAATAATTTATTTTTCTGTATATCCTTTTTTTTTGCGGTCACTAGTCTTAGCAGGATACACGACACTTAAGAATAACTACAATTTATCAATAATGTTAGAATTATTATTATTATTATTATTATTATTATTATTATTATTACTATAACCGGGAATCATGTTTTAGGTAGGGTTCTTTGGACCCACCCCAACAACGTAAATCTCATAATTAAACAACATTCTTTATCACATATTTTGAACAAGCGTGAGAAGTTAGTAAGAGCTTGAGTTGGGCATGTCGAGAGCATATATTTACAATGATCATATTATTAAATCATATGTAGTTTATTATGTGAAATACCATCACTACATTTGTTTAATAGGTCCAAAATTGGTGGATGTCATGTTTGTTGATGGATGTCATTTGAAACATAGAATCAATTATACAAAACATGGTTATGTTCTTGATTAAAGGATTTAATTCCAAACCTTTAGACAAATCTCTAAAATGATTGCCACTTCCTAATCACTTCAACATCAATATCCTCAAAATTAATATACATTTTGCACTTATGTATGCTCTGTTATGCACACTAAAAAAATTTCTTGCAAATGATTTAGGATGATATATCCAAAATTATGCCATATTTGGCAGTTGATTTCCTTCTTCAAGGACTTCAACAAATTGTATTTGTTCAAAATTATGTTCAACAGACGTGTTGTTATAGAAAATCTTAAAGAACCACGAATTCTAAATTGGAAATTTTAGATGTATACCATAAGCTCTAGTTATGGCTATGGATCATGTTAGTGTGTAGTTGCAAAATTTTCTAGTAGTCAAATTTGTGTTGTACTTAATTATTAATCTTTGTGGTAGTGGGTTATGAAATTTTTGTAGTATTTTTGGTTATGACTAAGTCGATTTTAGTTATGAGATTTTGTGATGTTTTGGTTATGAACCAAAATGGTCTTACTGATGAGGTTTTATTCTAAATTAATTTGATTTTGTTATTATGACCAGAATTGGTAAATTGTGAAATATTATGGCTCAAATTGTAGGTGCATACTATATATGGTGTGTATGTATAGTAACAGTTGCTAATAATTAACCCAAACAGGTGGACTTGATGAGTCTCCTCAATGCTATTATAGTGAGGGTCTTACTTGCTAGCAAGTGTAAAAACATAAAAAAATTGAAGACAAAATTCACCAAGTTCAAAACTTTTTTCATTGATTTCAGAATTTTTTCAGCCATTTCGTCAATTTCAAAATAATTTTTACCTAATTTCTAACATTAAATAATGTTTTAGGGACACTTATTAACATATACCATCTAATTAAGAACTAAAATGTTAATAAATATTACAATCAATGAGTGACATACATGTTTTTATATGTATTTCTTCAAAGAAAAGTACCAAGAAAGCATCAAGAACTTAGCAATATAACGACACAATTTCATGTTGAAATCAATGCATGATTCATAACAATCTAATACATACAGGGGAGACAGAGGTCAGTGGACAATGAATTCAACTTTTTGGTTATGACCAAAGTAATCTATACTATATATAACTATCTATCTATCTATACTATATCTATCTATATCTATTTATTTATCTATATCTATATACAAATGTTGTGGAGTCTCATAGACTTCCAAATCCCAATTCCTAATTTTCTATAAATTCTAAAAATACAAAAAAATTGCATGGCACTTGCTTTAAGCTAAATTTTTAATCTACTGGCACTTCTCTTCTCTAAGTTTTCTTTTAGAATAAAAACTCACAATTTTATATGTAATTTTGATTACACTCATTTCTATCTCCACAATTTTCACTAAAATTGAAACTCTTCAGAAACATTCTATGTCTTTCCATCCAGGTCCGGCCTTGAGATTTCCGGGACCCAAAGCCAATAATCAATTAATAAATTTTTGAGGCCCTTCATAATTTTTTTTCATTGAATGAAAAAAAAACTGAAAGTAAAGGATAAAAGATTTGTGTCAAAATCACAAAAAATACTTAGCATTACATTACAATAACTAAAAAGTATCGCTTGATCCTCACTCTTCTTGTATTTTTAGAAGCAAATAAATCAATCATACTTGCATAATCTAATTTTTTTTTGCAAAACCATTTTCAATGAATAATAATGTTAATTATTTTAAATGGGCCTTTCAATTTTTTAATGGATTAAATTATTTTAAGTTAATTTGGGCCTTCCTTAATGGTTTTTTGGACGTAAAATATACTTAATATATTAGACTAAACTATAATAAGAGAGACCCCTTTTTTGGGTCTATTTTCTAATGGATACCAATGCTAATTTTTTTGATGGGAGCTTTTTTCATAAATCCATCTTTAATTACTTATGTTCCATTCAACCTATATTCTTTTTGACTATTCCATTAGGTCGTATTTGAGATAAGAAGACCAAAATACCCTTTTCATCTACTTATGTTCTATTTAGTTCATATTATTTTCTTATATTTCAATAAGTCCTATGGGTGACATAATTATCAAAATACCCCTAATGTATCTACTTATGTTCTATTTAGTTCATATTATTTTCTTATGTTTCAATGAGTCCTATGGTGACATAATTATCAAAATACCCCTAATGTGAATGTTCACACCGTCAATGTGAATGTTCATATTGTCAATGTGTAGGGGCCTGACCCATATACAATGTGAATATTTACATTGACATGTTAACATTCACATTGATAGGAGTGTAAAATTAGCCCGCGGTCCGGGGCGAGCCTGGTCCGGCCCGTGACAATGTGAATATTCACATTGACATATTAACATTCACATTGATAGGAGTGTAAAATTAGCCCGCGGCCCGTAGGCGGCCCGGGGTGAGCCCGGCTCGGCTCGTGACAATGTGAATATTCACATTGACATATTAACATTCACATTGATAGGAGTGTAAAATTAGCCCGCGGCCCATGGGAGGCCCGAAACCCGCCCGCTGCCCGGCCCGGCCCGTGACAATGTGAATATTCACATTGACATGTTAACATTCACATTGATAAGAGTGTAAAATTGACTCGAAGCCCATAGGCGGCGGTGCCCGGCGGCCTGCCGGCGTGACAATGTCAATATTCACATTGATATATTAACATTCACATTAATAGGAGTGTAAAATTAGCCTGCTGTTTATGGGAGGTCTGCCGCCCACGCCGGGCGGGCTACCAGTGCCAATGTGAATATCCACATTGACATATTGACATTCCCACTGATAGGAGTGTAAATTGGCCCGCGGCCAGAAGACGACAGCCCCGGGTCGAGCCGGTGGGCCTGGGCCTAGGCTCGAGCTTAGGCTTTAAGCTGCCTGGCCATTTTTTTTTAATTCTTTTTAATTTTTTCTACCAAAATTTTATTATTTTCCACAAAAAAAGACATTGTGCCTCAGGTGGGCTGGGCCTCGGACCGAGCCTTGAATGGACCTTAAGCGGGGCGATGGGCCGGGCCAGGGTTCAAAGTGATGGCCTAGGCCCTAGCCCAGGGTCTCGGACATGCTCGGGCCCAGACCCAAACGAGCCTGCCCCAGGCCATGGGCGGGCTTCAAGCAACCCACGGGCCGCGGGCCAATTCTACATTCCTATCAATGTGCATGTTAACATGTCAATGTGAATATTCACATTGTCAACGGGCCGGGCCGAGGGCGAGCTTCGGGCAGCGGACAAATTTTACACTCCTATCAATGTTAATGTTAACATGTCAATGTGAATATTCACATTGTCACGGGTCGGGCCAAGCCCGCCTCGAGCTGCGGTCGGGCTTCGGGCCGCCCACGGGCTGCGGGCCAATTTTATACTCTTATCAATGTGAATGTTAACATGTTAATGTGAATATTCACATTGTCAATGTAAATATTCACATTGTCAACGGGCAGGGCCGGGCCCGTCCATAGGCCGCGAGCCAATTTTATACTCTTATCAATGTGAATGTTAACATGTCAATGTGAATATTCACATTGTCAACAGGCCGGGCCGGGCCCGCCCCGGGCCGCCCACGGGGCGAGGCGGGCTTTGGGTAGCCACGGGGCGTGGGCCAATTTTATACTCTTATCAATGTGAATATTAACATGTCAATGTAAATATTCACATTGTCAACGGGTCAGGCCCGCCCACGGGTCGAGGGCGGGTTTCGGGCAGTCACGGGGCGCGGGCTAATTTTACATTCCTATCAATATGAATGTTAACATGTCAATGTGAATATTCACATTGTCAACGGGCCGAGCCGGGCCAACCCTGCCGCTGGCCAATTTTATACTCTTATCAATGTGAATGTTAATATGTCAATGTGAATATTCACATTGTCAACGGCCCGGGCCGGGCCCGCCCCGGGCCGTGGGCAGGCTTTTGGCCGTCCATGGGCCGCGGACCAATTTTATACTCTTATCAATGTGAATGTTAACATGTCAACGTGAATATTCACATTGTCAACGGACCGACCAAAGCCTCGAGCCGCCCATGATCATGGGCGGGTTTCATTGCCACACGGATGCGGCCAATTTTACTCTATTAATGTGAATGTTAAATGTCAATGTGAATATTCACATTGTCAACAGGCCAGGCTCGCCCCGGCTCGCTGACGGGTTTTGGGCCGTCCACGGGCCAATTTTACATTCCTACCAATGTCAATTTTAAAATATGAATGTTCACATCATAAATTGCTAACCGTTCAAAAAATATTTATAAGGGTATCAAAATTAAAAATAAGGGCATAAGTGTTCAAGAAAATAGTGTAAATCAAGAAAAAGGACTTTATGGAATAAAACTATACATACATAGGACTAAATGGGTTAAAAAATTCCTTCATGGACTTCTTGGGCTAAAACACTTCTAAATAGGATTTATCAATAATTTTCCCTTTTTTGAATGGCCTTTCAATTTTTTAATGGGTCAATTTATTTTAAGTTAGTTTGGACCTTTTTAATTTTTTTAAACTTAAAACATACCTAATATATTACACTAAATTATAATAAAAGGGCCTCCTTTTTAAAGTCTATTTTGAGGGGCCCTAGGCCATGGCCTTGTAGCCTATGCCCCAGAGCCGGCCTTGTTTCCATCTCCATAACAAAAAATAAAACTAATACATAGATATATAAAATAAAATATAAAAAAAAAAAAGAAAAAAACCCCACACATCTAACCATATCCTCTTAAATCTCTCATCTATCCCTCAATCCCTCTCCATACATTATTATTATTTTTTTTGATAACTCAGGTATCCCCAACCCTCTGATTTTAAAGGAAGCTAGGACTAATCCTAAGGAGTATTTAGCCGGTGGGAAGCCGGACACCCTTGCACAAACTGCTGCAGGCACTCACCCAGTGGGGAATCGAACCTGGGCCGTGCGCCTAACCCACACAACCCAGGCAACGCCCTAACCACTGGGGCAACCTGCCCCACCTAAACGGTCCACTACTACAAATATCAATACATGTACATCATCAATGTGGTTGACGGTGACCACCACCCCGCATCTCGAATCACCAGTCAAGACTCATCGAATGCATGTCTTGGTTCTCCTTTTTCTTTTGCTTTAATAATTTATTTTTTGTTCCAAACATTTGTAATTTTGTATTTTAATTATAAAGATTGTAGAGGATTGCACACTTTTTAAATGTATACAATTGATTACAAATTCAAATTTATATGTACAAATACCTATATTTATATAGATGTGCACACTGAGAAGTTTTTTTTTTTTTTTTGGAGAGCAGGACATTTGAAATCAAATTGTCAATCTATGCACATCTTCTTCTTTTTCTTTTTTTTTTTAATTTTTTTATTTTATTGGCTCCAAAATGTCCAAATTGAATCAATTTACCAAGAATTGAGTCTCCTCTGTGATCTATGCCGTCATGGATTATCATTCTCCAGTCGTAAAATTTACATGACTATAAATATTTCTAATAATTGATGCTAGTAGGGTAATCATATTATGTACAGAATAAAATATATATTTAAAAAAGAATAAAATTATAAAAGATATTGTCTTGAGTTATACATCTATTATTAAATGTTTTTTAATTTTTTGATTAGGTATAATGGAAAACAAAACTTAACAGAAAATAGTTTTGGTAGTTAATAATGAAAAACAAATTTATTTGGATACCTATGACAAAATAGTAGAATTATATATTCTCAGGTGTGTTTGTATATTTTGATTGAATTTACATTTGATGATTGAAAAATGCTATATATACATAAAATTCATATTAAAAATATCACAAGAATGATGTGACAATGTCATTGTAGTAAGTAAATTTAAATTTTAAAAAATTATAAGTGACATTTCACTCTTTTCTAATTTTTAATCCACTACCTCAATTCTTATCTTATTTTTGAGTTTTTTTATTATTTATAAATTTAAAAAAAATATAGTTGGCATTTCACTCTTATCCAATTTTTAAGCTACTACCATTTCCGATTCTTTTATTATTAGAGTTATATTATATTTTATTGGATTAATTACCAAAAAGTCCTATCTACATATTTGGTGGTAGCTTAGGTCCTGTCAAAAAAATTTTGAACTATTAAGTCTCATTTATAGGTAAAAAGACGTTTTGTGTAACAACCCATATTTTTAATTATTCTATAGAATTTATACTAATATTATTTAATCTTAGTTCGGAAAATATATAATTTATTAAATATTATTATGTGTAATTTTGTAAAATAATATAATTATTAAAAGTTTAGGGGTCAAAATATAAATAATAATAGCATAGATAATATAAATAATAATAATAATGGGTGTGATACTAAAATAAATAATTAATCTTATGTTGATATACGATAGAGTATAATTTAATTAGAAATTAATTTATTTATATAATTATATTAAAAAGTTAGGTCAAAGTGTAATTATCGTAAATATTTATTAATATAATAGAATCTGTGATTGAATCTGGAGAGGGATTCGGCCTGGCCACGTGTTGGCTAGATGTTGCGTTCATCTCTCTATAAATGGGGAGAGGTGATCAGAAGAAAGAAAGGAAAACAGGAGAGAAAGAAAGAAGAGAAGAAAGAAAAGAAAAAAGGGGGTGAGATACGTAAATAGGAAGGTTGTGTTAGTAAAAGAAAGGTTAAGGGTCAATATTAAAGTGAGTTATATTATACATTGAGTCACCAAAATGTATTTTATGTATGTTTTGACTTACCAAAATCTATTTTATACAAGTTATGTTTTATAAATTATATTAAGTTATATTATTATTTCAGTTACGTGGTTTAATTTCTAAACTCTATTTGCTAAAGTAAAACCCATGGATATGTCTGTTTATATTTTAAAGAATATTTGACTATGACTTTATAAACAATTATGTTTTGTAAGTACCACAACGGGAGTCCCACGCCTTGGGAGACTTAAATAACCATTGGCCTCTGTTTGTCATAGATCCATTGACCTCTGTTCTGTGCGGACCAAAGTGCTGTGCGGAGCTAAGTGCTACAATATTGTGGGAGCCACCTCTAAAATCCGTACGAGCCACCTCTTGAATCCGTACCTCTGTTCTGTGCGGACCAAAGTGCTGTGCGAAGCTAAGTGTTACACTATTGTGGAAGTCACCTCTAGAATCCGTACGAGCCACCTCTTGAATCCGTACCTCTGTTCTGATTGTCACTTCTGTGACCTACGATACATTCGCTCAAGATGCGTGGTTATGGTTATATATTTACATACTTTCTGTATTTCAGTTTCTGTGACTCAAATGATTTATTCACCAAATTGAGTTATGTAAATGTTTTGGCCTAACTAACTATCCATGATTATTTCGTGTCCCTTATACTCTTGGTATAATATTTCTCACTCTGCTATATACTTATAGTTGTTTACCAATTTTCAGGAAACATACAATTCAGAAATAGCTTTTGGAAAGTCTTAGATGCGGGGCTGCGGAATAGACACATACATCACTTTTATGATATTTCTCTATGTAAATATCGACCTTTTTGGTCAATAAATTTTGTAATAAAAATAGAAGCTTCGATGATTATTTTGGTACCCTTATTTAAATATTACTTTCGCTCGTGTTTATTGATTTGTTTATGAATTGGCCGGAGGTAACGTCAGTTACTGGCCATCACGATGCTTAACTCTTGGATACGGGGAGCGGGTCGTGACATTTTGTCCTTTAATCCCAAAACTGAGAATGTTCTCAATTTTAAAACTGAGAATGTTCTCAATTTATAATTATCAGAACTAAGAAATTTCTCAATTTTTTCTAGTATGAACTAAGAATATTATCAAAACGAAGAAATTTCTAATTATCAATTTTGAGAAATTTCTTAATTTTTTTCATAATTAAAATTAAAAATATTATAAACTGAGAATGTTCTCAATTTCAAAATGATGCTCCCTTTGGTCCCTAGAAACCTTAGATAAAAAGAATAAAGTAAAAAATTTCATTCAAGCCTACAAGGCACAATAGAATAGAGATAAATGAAAAAAATTAAATAAAAATAAATTAACATTGTCTTTTCTTTACATTTTTCCCCTCCCAGTGGCCCACTCTAAAGCTTCATTTTAATGGGTGCTCGAGAGCTTGCTTCAAATCTCTCTTGTAGTTCTTGTTTCGTGTTTACACAACTTTTCGTTGTTCTCTCTCACCGTTCGAATTCAGGATTTGGATTGGAATTCGAAGAAGCAATTCGGTTATTTTATAGTTCGCTAATGGTTGGGATGTGTTGCAGAGTTGTTGGCGAGACTAAGACGACGACGGAGGCAGCGGAGCCGAGCTTGAGGGTGGTGAAGCAGCGGAGGATGGAAATTCACCAGCTGAAGATTCTCGCTGCAGATATGGCGGTGCCGTTGCCGGAGAACAGTAGAAAACGTCAGAAATTGGATGTTTTTGTGGCAGATTCGAAGCTGTCTGAGTGCGGAAAAGCAGTTGAGAATTGCGTGATTAGTGAAGGTCGTTGGGTGGAGAAGGATAAATTGGGCTATTAAAAATTAATGGAACTTGAAGGAGTAAATAATTTTGTTTAGGACTTAATGGAGTATAAGTTCACAAAATGAGACTTGTATGTAAATGTCCCAATTTAATTTTATTATTCAAGTTTATCTTATTTTATTTTTCAATCTCCATTTGACGTTTAATGAATTTCTCTCTACCTCTTTTTTTAGGATTCATCTAATTTTTTCTTCCTATATTTTTATAATTTATCTTCAAATTTAAACTAGATTTTTTGATTTTTTGATTTTTTATACATAGTGAGATTAGTCAAATATAACCATCTAAATTAGTATCATAGTACTTAATTTTTAACATGTTTAGCATAGTTCATCGCTTTTCATTACTTACCTGTGCAGAGCACGGATTACCGCTAGTATATATATGAGCAAATGTAGTGTTATGTCAAAAGTTTTCAAATGTTTGTTCTTAAATTCTCATAATTTTGGAAAAATAAAATAAATTTGTGGCATCTGTTTTCACCTCCCTTCACACTATTCAAGTCTTCTCACTTCCTCTCCTTT
The DNA here is from genome assembly GCA_025200525.1 of Camellia lanceoleosa. NCBI lineage: Eukaryota > Viridiplantae > Streptophyta > Magnoliopsida > Ericales > Theaceae > Camellia > Camellia lanceoleosa. The sequence goes on from CM045768.1 coordinate 56,521,970, forward strand.
TTTATTTTTATTTTTATTTTTTTGGGAGGGGGGGGGAGGGGGGTGAATTCACTTCCTCTCCCTATATAAAAAAATATTTAAAAAAATCAAGTAATATCTTTCATGGAAGTTGTGGATTTACATATGTATACAAAACCCCACATATCTATCACTGTATCACATAAATTTAAATAATAATAAAAAAAGGAACCCACAACTCTCACAACCCTTATTCCCACCTACTATATAAAATAAAAAAAATAAAAAAAAGTTAAGTGTTAACATTTATCTGATTCATGTTTGCATTTTAAAAAATAAAATAATTTGATTTTTATTTAATAAAATGTGATGTTAAAAATTCAAATTTAAATTTTTTGTGACGTCTTTAGCCCCTTATCGGATAATTATTCAGTAATCCTGGAGCATGGATATGTAGTATTACATAGTATTATGATTGGTGGAGAAGATGGGTAGGTGAAGTATTGTGTTGGGTGATTGAGGAACATGAGGGAGTATATTGAATGATGTTGGTACACGTGGTACTTCGGGAATATTGAATGATTTCCCTTACTTATCGCTGTCCCAAAGTTAAATTTGAATTTAATTTCTAAACCTCAAAAATACATTATCCTTGAATTAAGTTTCCATATAAATTTGAACATCCACCAAACCCAACATTGGAAACAAACCCCAACAATATCTATTTGTTTTTTTATAACGCCCTCAAAATACACCCATAAATCAACCAACGATAGCATGCTCAGACATAAGAAAATAAAGCATAATTGTATTCCATCAGAGTAATCTTTATAAAATGTATTACATGTTGATATCAAAAGTAAATGCCCTAAGGGCTTACAACTTTCCAAGTCAACACTTGGTTACAAAAAGAGAGTGCTCACTCTATACAAAGAAAGCCCGTGGCTTGATATACATGTAATACAACCAAAAACACAAAACGATCCAACAGTCCCAAGCCTCCCAAGCTACGTCCTTGGAGGTGGCATGCTACATGTACCTGAAAATGATGTCCCATATAGGATGAGCCACAGCCCAGTAGGAATATACTAAACCAACTATAAACAATGACTAAAATAATAGCATTCAACAGATGGTCCATACTTATATTCCAACTCATGCCATATTACCGTTTCATGACAATTATAACCATGTTACATTTCACTTTCCGTTTCTTATTCAACTTTGAGTTTGAAAAACAAGGCTCAGAACCTGACCACATTATTTAATGAGACTATAACTCATTACCAAAATACTTTCGAAATTAATGACGGATACACATTTTGGTGTTGTATCAGTAACACATAAACCACTTCCTTACTTTGCAAGTGATACACATTTTGGTGCTGTATCGATATAACATAGAAACATTTCTATACTTCACAATTGATAATGATATACATTTTAGTGCTATATCAAATCAAACACACCCTTCCATACTTCACCATGATACACATTGTAGTGCTGTATCAATATCACACAAATTCCGGTTTAGAGGTCCATCCCCTATCTTCTCCTAAACCGTGGAGTACATCCCCTATCTCCTCCCACACAATACGATGTATATAAACACAGATCATATACATAATCAATTAATACATAAAGTTAATGTATTTTTCAACCGTCATATTCGATGACACGTTCCATTGATTAGTTTTAGTTTGCCTAATCATCATGCATTGTCTACAACAATCAAGACTATCCTCCACCGATAGCCAAAAACAGTTATTTCTAAACAGACAATAAATGCACCAAATGGATAAAATATCAACATTCATCTAGGTAAGCGATAAATTAATCCAATTACACTCTTTAATCCCAAACCTTTCCAATTTGAATATTTCTTATTTAATTTCTCATTTCCCACAATTAATTATACAAATTAATTTATCAATAATTAGGGCTTTTTCCCATAATTACAATATCAACCCAAAGGTTCCATTTTCCTCAATAATCCCACACCAAGTCCATTTTCCAATGTATTACATACATAAAGGTTTTAAATTTTGAAAACTCCTCTTTTAAAAATTACACAATGACCCCAAACTTTCTCAAAATTACCTAACAATCCCCAACATATCGAAATACCAAAATTTAAATACAAAGCTCATAAGATGGAGTAGGATATCTATACCTCGAAGTTAGAGCTCAAACGGAAAAGAAGACCAAAACCAAAGTGCTCCAAACTCCAAACTTTTCGGATCAAAACGAAACCCTCGACGATCAACACAACTTTTACAAAGGCCGAAGGGAAGGAGAACACTCTAACTAGATCAAACCTTAGAGAGAAGGGAGTTCCTAGAGAGAGAAGCTCTCAAAATCGATTTTGGAAAATTAAGAGAGAGAGAAGAAAAGTTAAAAGTGATTCAAAAATGCCTAACTGCTATCTGATATACGACAGGTCCACCCAAGCGGAAAACACAACACTTGAGCGTCAAGAACAAAAAAAATGGTCCGCTCGAGCGACAAGACACAAAGATGAAGCACATCCGCTCGAGCGCGAAAATCAGTCCGCTCGAGCGTAGATTTCCCCCTCCCAGAACTTTCACAGACAAAGCACTACCCGCTTGAGCACCCAAAGATTCGCTCGAGCGCAACCCGCTCGAGCGTAAGAAAACTCGCTCGACCGTGAAAAACACACTTGCAGAAGTTTTGTAGGGGCACAAAATACTGGGAGTGTGTAAACTCCGCTCGAGCACAAGAAGACCCGCTCGAGCGGACAACCCAAAAGCAAACTTCGCTCGAGCGCAGAATGACCCGCTCGAGCGTAACACCGAAACTCTAGGCAACAACACTTGAGACCAAAACTCAACTTACCTGTTCAAAACACGCTCAACACATCTTAAAACTCAAACATATGGAATTAAAGGATGACAACAAGGTATACAACCACCAACTCCACGGAACCAACGTCCGGAACACAACAAATACAGAAAGGGAAAACTGGAATCGCTATAACCTTACCCCCTTAAAGAATTTCGTCCCCGAAATTAAATACAAGTTTTTCAAAAACAAGATTTTCTCAGTTCCCAACATTATTACGATGCGAAATTTAACAATTCGACCCATTACCGGTCATCTCATCTCTTTACAAGAGTCAATTTACAACATGATCCACAACATGCATTATAGATATGCATTTCCTGAAATTCCACAACTTCAATACCATATTTCACAATTCTATATCATATTCAGTATTCATGATATATTTTCATTTCTACAATACATTTAACATATGCAATGTTACATTAAACTTCCATTTCAAGACAAGTTCCAAAATACTCTCATAAACCAAAACATATACAATGTTTTACAACTTAAGACATATATAATGCTCTTAAAGTTCAACAATATTACAAAATTCTCAAAATATGATTACACATCAACAAACACGTTCAGATATTTCTCACGGACTTCCAACTCACGTTCCCAAGTGGCTTCCTCCACTCCGTGATGTTTCCATAAGACCTTTACTAAGGGTATGGTCTTGCCTCGCAAGACTTGATCCCGCCTATCTAAGACCCAAACCGGTCTCTCCTCATACGAGGCATCCTCATCTACCTCTAAGTCGCTCCAATCCAACACGTGTGATGGGTCCGGCTCGTACTTCTGAAGCATACTAACATGAAAGACGTCATGAACCCCGAACAACTGTGGTGGCAAAGCCAAACGATAAGCAACCTCCCCAATCCTCTCAAGGATCTCAAAGGGACCGATAAACCGAGGGGATAACTTCCCACTCTTCCCAAGCCTCATCAAACCTCGCCTCGGTGATATTTTCAAGAAAACATGATCACCCGTTTCAAATGCCAAAGGCCTCCTCCTACGGTCAGCATAACTCTTTTGGCGACTCTGGGTTGTAACAAGCCTCTTACGGATAAGCTCAACTTTCTCTGTCGTTTTCCTCACTAACTCCGGGCCCAACAATGGTGCATTACCCACCTTAAACCAACAAACCGGAGACCTACACGGTCGGCCATACAAGGTCTCAAACGGTGCCATACTGATACTAGACTGGAAACTGTTGTTGTAGGCAAACTCCAACAAGGGCAAGTGCCTCTCTCACGTCCCACTAAAGTCAAGGACACAACCCTGAAGCATATCCTCAAGGATCTGAATAGTACGCCGGATCGTCTCGGTCACCGAGGATGATAAGTCAGACTAAAGGTCAACTTAGTACCCAAGGCACTCTACAAACTCTGCCACAACCTGGCAGTAAAACGAGGATCTCTATCTGAGACAATCATCACTGGAACCCCGTGCAATCTCACTATGTCCCGAATATACAAGTCGGCAAGATGATCTACCGAATCTCTCACGCGCATAGAAATGAAGTGCGTCGACTTAGTCAACCAGTCTACAACCACCCAACTAGCATCACTACCCCGCTGAGTCCTCGGAAGACCTACAACGAAGTCCATAGTGACATGCTCCCACTTCCACTCGGCAATAGGCAAGGGTTGTAACTAACCCGCTGGCCTCTGATGTTCGGCCTTCACTTGCTGACAAGTAAGGCACTTAGAAACGAAAACCGCCACATCCTTCTTCATATCCCGCCACCAGAACTGGCAACCCAAATCTCGAAACATTTTAGTGCCTCCCGGATGCACCGCAAGGCGTGAATGGTGAAACTCTCGGAGTACCTCCTCTCGGCAAGACTCTGACACAAACAAACGGTCTCGGTATCTCACACTCTGGTCGGGATACATAGACAAACCCTTCTCAACCTTTCCACTGGAGATCTTCTCCCGGAGGGATTCTACCTCAAGGTCACCCCCCTGTACCTCTAACACTTGACTCACTAGTGTAGGCTGCGCAACAACAGAAAACAAGGCTGCAGCCTCAACGGATTCGTCCAGACGCAAATCAAACTCTCCAAGTGCCCCCAACATCTCCCATTCCCGGATGGCTATATAAGCTACATCACTAATGGATTTCCTACTAAGGGCATCGGCCACAACATTAGCCTTTCCCGGGTGATAGTGCAACTCAAAATCGTACTCCTCAATGAACTCCATCTACCTTCTCTGCCTCAGATTCAAGTCTCTCTATGTAAACAGATACTTCAAACTTTTATGGTCCGAGAACACCTCGAACTTCTCACCATACAAGTAATGCCTCCACATCTTCAAGGCAAAGATTACTGTTGCTAACTCTAGGTCATGTGTGGGATAATTCTTCTCGTGCATTTTCAATTGACGTGAGCCATAGGCTACCACTTTTCCCTCTTGCATCAACACACAACCCAAACCCTCTCATGAGGCATCACAATAAACCGCATAACCCAACTCTCTCTCCAGAATAATCAAGACCAGAGCGGTGGTCAATCTAACCATTAACTCTTGGAACGACTTTTCACAAGTCCCACTCCATACAAACTTGACCCCTTTCAGCGTCAACCTAGTCAACGGTGAAGCTAGCCTGGAGAAATCTTTCACAAACCGGCGGTAATACCCAGCTAATCCTAGAAAACTACGGATCTCAAAAACATTCTTAGGCTGTGCCCAATCTTGCACCGCCTCAATCTTGGATGTATCAACAGACACCCATTCCCCAGATACCACATGGCCTAAGAACTTGACTTCCCCTAGCCAGAACTTACACTTTCCAAACTTGGCATAAAGCCCATGGGCTCTAAGCAACTCAAGCACCACTCTCAAGTGTTCCTCGTGCTCCTCCTCCGAAAGTGAATAGATAAGAATGTCATCCACAAAAATGACTACAAATTGATCTAAGAATTCCCGGAAGATCCGGTTCATCAAGTCTATAAAGACTGCCGGTGCATTGGTGAGCCCAAATGGCATCACCAGAAACTCATAATGGCCATACCGCGTACGGAATGCCGTCTTCGGAATATCCTTCTCCTTGACCCTCAACTGGTGGTAACCCGATCTCAAGTCTATCTTAAAGAAACAGCGGGAACCCTTCAACTGGTCAAACAAATCATCAATACGGGGCATAGGGTACTTATTCTTGACCGTAGCCCGATTCAACTTCCGGTAATCGATACACAATCTCAAGGCACCATCTTTCTTCTTAGGAAAGAGGGTCGGTGCTCCCTCCGGCGAGACACTAGGGCGAATGAAGCCCTTATCTAGCAATTCCTGGAGTTGAATCTTCAACTCACTCAACTCGGTTGGGGCAAAACGATAAGGTGCCATAGAAATCGGCGCCGTGCCGGGCACTAAATCAATGGAGAACTCAATCTTACGGTGAGGTGGCAAACTAACGAGATCCTCGGGAAAAACATCCAAATACTCATAAAACCACTCTCGGTAACACAATCTGGGTCTCATCACACTCACTACTCAAAAGGCTAGCAAGAAGACCACTAAGCTCACTCTGCCCTCGCGGATCATACACTGGTGGCAACACACTACCAACCCGATCCCCCAGAAAATGGAAACACTCCCCGCTCAAGGTACATACTGTGACCCTCTGGCGGTAGCAATCAATAACAGCCCAGTATGACGATAGCCAGTCCATACCCAAAATAACATCAAATCCCGACATGGGCATAACTACAAAAGGAAACAGAAGCCGACGATCGGCGACCTCTATATCACAACCTCTACATCCTTGTTTCAAAATCAACTCACCTCCAATAGGTGACACTACACAAATAGGAGCTGCTAACTGTGCTAACTCCAATCCCAAAACAGATGCAAATGTAGCAGATACAAAAGAATGAGATGTACCCGTATCAATCAATACACTAGCAACCGAGTTGCAAAACAAGAAGGTACCTCTCACAACTGATGGAGTAGGTACAAGATCCTGCGTGGTAACAGCATACACGCGCCTTGAAGGCCCCTAATCCACCTGCTCACCCCTCGAGCATCTGGCTGCAGCCTGATCGGGACGAAGCTCTCGGATTGGCCCTCGAGGCCTGCACAGACTGAGCTGGCTGAAAACCCTGCGTCTGCCTAGAACCAGACGCGCCCGAAGTGGCACTCAACTGTGGGCAAAACCTCTTTAGGTGCCCAGGCTGACTGCACTGATAACAAGACAAGGACTGGCTCCTGCCCTGACTCTGGCTCTGCGGTCTAGCTGAAGATGAAGCAGCTCTCTGACCTCCTCCCATCTGTGGGCAAACCGAAGCCTTGTGGCCTAGCTGACCACACTTGTAATAGGTGAAATCTCCCTGATTGCCTCTCCCCGAGCCTACACTCGACACTGGAAAGGTCGATCTAGCAACGCCACCCTGAGACTGCTGAGGGTTAGTACCCTCTGTCTCCTGCCATCACCCTGACCATCCTGGCTCCTCTTGAAGCCTCTCTGTCCTCCTTCCTCCTCCTGCGTCATGATCTCCATATGGGCTGCAGCATCAACCAGACGCCCATAATCTCGAATCATAGACCCGCCAACTCTCATCTTGAGTCCACGCCTCAATCTCCTCTCAAACTCAATACACCGGCGTTCCTCGAACGCCACAAGCTTAGGTGTAAACCTGGACAAGCTAGTAAAAGCAACCTCAAACTCGGCCACTGAAGAACTCAACTACAAAAGCTGGCAGAACTGGTCTCTCAGCTTCTCCCTAACTGCTGGAGATAAGAACTCCTCCTAGAAGGCATTCACAAAAGCCTCTTAAGTGCCATCCAAACGGCCCTTCACGAGCTTTTACCACTAACCCGCATCCCCCTTAAGCTGGAAAGATGCCAAGGTCACTTTCAATGCTCCGTCCTCGATGCCAAGCATCTCGAACGTCTTGCTCATCTGTTCCAACCACTCGTCGGCCTTGAGTGGCTCCTTCGGATTCCCAATAAACTCGTCTATATTAGACCGGAAGAACTCCCTCTTCAAGAAAGAAGGCCCTGCATCAACAACCGGGGCCTGCACTTGAGCCTGAACTGGATTCTCAGCTCTGAGAATTCCTATAGACTCCCTCAAAGCATTGGCTATCCCACGGGCTAAAGTACCCATAGCTTCCTGACCCACTGGCTCGGCCATATTGGCCTAGCCAACACCCTCCTGCTGTTTCGGAATGTCATCCAGTATAGGCATCTCCTACCTCCTAGGCCTACCTCACCTACCACCACGTCCTCGTCCTGACATCCTAATAAAGGTAACGAAGAACATTAGTACATTCACAAATGTGCCGAAGCTATAACACTCGCATCCTAATGCATGGACAACTGTAATTCACTCCACATAAGCACATAAATACATAAGCACTTACGAATTTCGTTTCCAGATAATGATAGAGTTCCGGTTAGAAACAGCATTGATCAAGTGCTTTTCCAACAAGACTCACAGAAACCCAAGGATCCAATCAACATCCTAGAAACTAAATCCCATACCCAAGTAGTTACATAAACATGTTATCATATAAGCACATAACATCACACATAAGTCTCTAACAAGCGAGACAAACCCGTTGTGATACTAATCACTTCTCACGTACCTAAAGTATTCGAACCCGGTACACTCTGATACCAAGTTGTAACGCCCTCAAAATAAACCCATAAATCAACCAACGATAGCATGCTCAGACATAAGAAAATAAAGCATAATTGTATTCCATCAGAGTAATCTTTACAAAATGTATTACATGTTGACATCAAAAGTAAATGCCCTAAGGGCTTGCAACTTTCCAAGTCAACACTTAGTTACAAAAAGAGACTGCTAACTCTATACAAAGAAAGCCCTTGGCTTGATATACATGTAATACAACCAAAAACACAAAACGATCCAACAGTCCCAAGCCTCCCAAGCTACGTCCTTGGAGGTGGCATGCTACCTATACCTGAAAATGATGTCCCATATAGGGTGAGCCACAGCCCAGTAGGAATATACTAAACCAACTATAAACAATGACTAAAATAATAGCATTCAACAGATGGTCCATACTTATATTTCAACTCATGCCATATTACCGTTTCATGACAATTATAACCATGTTACATTTCACTTTCCGTTTCTTATTCAACTTTGAGTTTGAAAAACAAGGCTCAGAACTTGGCCACATAATTTAATGAGACTATAACTCATTACCAAAACACTTTCAAAATTCATGACGGATACACATTTTGGTGTTGTATCAGTAACACATAAACCACTTCCTTACTTTGCAAGTGATACACATTTTGGTGCTGTATCGATATAACATAGAAACATTTCTATACTTTACAATTGATAATGATATACATTTTAGTGCTATATCAAATCAAACAAACCCTTCCATACTTCACCATGATACACATTGTAGTGATGTATCAATATCACACAAATTCCAGTTTAGAGGTCCATCCCCTATCTTCCCCTAAACCGTGGAGTACATCCCTTATCTCCTTCCATACAACACAATGCATATAAACACAGATCATATACATAATCAATCAATACATAAAGTTAATGTATTTTTCAACCGTCATATTCGATGACACGTTCCATTGATTAGTTTTAGTTTGCCTAATCATCATGCATTGTCTACAACAATCAAGACTATCCTCCACCGATAGCCCAAAGCAGTTATTTCTAAACAGACAATAAATGCACCAAATGGATAAAATATCAACATTCATCTAGGTGAGCGATAAATTAATCCAACTACACTCTTTAATCCCAAACCTTTCCAATTTGAATATTTCTTATTCAATTTCTCATTTCCCAAAATTAATTATACAAATTAATTTATCAATAATTAGGGCTTTTTCCCATAATTACAATATCAACCCAAAGGTTCCATTTTCCTCAATAATCCCACACCAAGTCCATTTTCCAATGTATTATATACATAAAGGTTTTAAACTTTGAAAACCCTCTTTTGAAAATTACACAATGACCCCAAACTTTCTCAAAATTACCCAGCAATTCCCAATATATCGAAATACCAAAATTTAAAGACAAAACTCATAAGATGGAGTAGGATATCCCTACCTCAAAGTTAGAGCTCAAACAGAAAAGAAGACCAAAACCAAAGTGCTCCAAACTCTAAACTTTTCGGATTAAAACGAAACCCTCGACGATCAACACAACTTTTACAAAGGCCGAAGGGAAGGAGAACACTTTAACTAGATCAAACCCTAGAGAGAAAGGAATTCCTAGAGAGAGAAGCTCTCAAAATCGATTTTGGAAAAGTAAAAGAGAGAGAAGAAAAGTTAAAAGTGATTCAAAAATGCCTAACTACTATCTGATATACGACAGGTCCGCTCGAGCGGAAAACACAACGCTCGAGCGTCAAGAACATAAAACATGGTCCGCTTAAGCGCAAAAAGGCTCGCTCGAGCGCCAAGACACAAAGATGAAGCACATCCGCTCGAGCGCGAAAACCAATCCGCTCGAGCGTAGATTTCTCCCTCCCAGAACTTTCATAGACAAAGCACTACCCACTCGAGCGCCCAAAGATCCACTCGAGTGCAACCCGCTCGAGCGTAAGAAAACTCGCTCGAGCGTGAAAAACACACCTGCAGAAGTTTTGCAGGGGCACAAAATACTGGGAGTGTGTAAACTCCACTCGAGCGCAAGAAGACCCGCTTGAGCGGACAACCCAAAAGCAAACTCCGCTCGAGCGCAGAATGACCCGCTCGAGCGTAACACCAAAACTTTGGGCAACAACACTTGAGACCAAAACTTAACCTACCTGTTCAAAACACACTCAACACATCCTAAAACTCAAACATATGGAATTAAAGGATGACAACAAGGTATACAACCACTAACTCCACGGAACCAATGTTCGAAACACAACAAATACAGAAAGGGAAAACTGGAATCGCTATATTTTTTTTTTTTTCCTTAATGCAGTCGTGATCATGAAAATATTTTTAAGGTATTAGTATTTTATATCTCCTAACTCCAACAGTTTATTTGTTTTTCCTCTCTAGGGAAGATTGTAATGTACATAGAGTTTTACAATCCATCCCTCAAGGTCCATCATTTTTTTTCTTGAAATTTATTTAGAGCCATAAAACTTCCATGCATTTTTTTTTCATCTTTATTCTGTTATATATTTAATGATAGATCATTTTAAGCAATTTGTTCAAATTCATATAATTTTACATAAGGTCTATATAGTTTTACATAAAATCTAAATAGGTCTATAAATTTTTCCATGCAATTGCTCTAGATTTATAGATCTTTGCATGTAATTTGTGACAATACTTGAATTTTTATTGAATAATTCATGCATATTACAATTATTAACTACTTCATTTTAAATCACTATAATAAATATATATAATGCATGTTTCTCAAATATATTTGTCCTATAATATTTGGTATAACTTACAACTATACATTTTTAGTCTCTATTAGTCTAATATCTATAGGATATTTTAAAAATTCATTTTAATGATTGATTGCAATTATTTAATTGATATATGATTTTTTTTTCTATTCTTTTATTTTTATTTTTTGGTATTATTTTTATTCTAACTTTTGTCTATTGTATTGTTTATATGAAAACTTTATTAATAAATTGTGTGGTATAAAAATTTTCAATATTTAGTTTGAATAATTATTCATATTGTTTTGCTTAAGTAGGAGACATTATGGCTCTTTTTATTAAATGATTAGTTTTATATTAAGATATTTTTCTTTTTAATCTTATTTTTTTTGGAAAAAAGTTGAGATTCCTTATACGAAAAAATGATCAACTATTAGTATTAATTTGGTTCCTATTGAATCATCATTTAAACATGTTTAGTAAATTTAAAATTTTAAAAATTAAAAATAAACATTTATTAGATGGGGCAAAATCCAATTGGATTAAACATTTTAACGGTAACTTAATCATAACTATTTATTAAATTTTATAATAAAAAAAATGAACATTAAAAATACTTATCTTATTCTACTAAAAAAAATTAAAACTTCTAATTTTTTTTTCCCTAGAAGGTGAAAACGCCTAATTGAATATTAGCTAAATTAATTGGCATATGTGGTCATGATCAATTGGGTCAGATATTTGATAATATCTCAATTATAACTATTTGATTGTAAAAAAAATATAATAAATACAAAAAATTTAAAATTTTCATATCCATTGGGGTATTTATCTTGTCACCCAAGGTTCACTAAAAAAAATTTAAAAAATTCTTATTGCATAAGGACCGGACAAGACAAGGCCTAATTTTGATATATCAAAAATCTTGAATCACTAATAATCTAAATCTATCTTCTTCTCTTTTATCAACAACAAAAGAAAACTTTAATTAAAAAAGGGGGAAAAAATGGGGGAAAAAATGTAGAAAGGAGAACAAAGAAGTCCTCAGAAGCAGAAAACAAAAACCTAAGATTCACACAGACTTCCCATCACTAGAAATCAAGAAAGGTGGAATCTCCCTAAATGGGAGAGCCACTGAAACCCAAAACGATACTAAAAATGTGATTTTCTCCCATATCTAAATCTACCTTATACTACTACTGATTTTCTCTCATATCTAAATCTACCTTACACTACTACAAATTACCACGTCAAATCTCTATCGCCTTCAAAATCTACTAACACCACCATATTATATTTACACAACTAAAATCACATCTCTCTCTTTATCTTTCAAATTTTTGTTTTATAACAAATTTAAATATTTTCAATAAAATATTAAAAACAACGAGAAATATTATTTTCACTTGGGGATTGCATGAGTTAATTGTTAGTATAAATAAAATAAACAATTAAAACAATATTTTTAGGGAGAATTGGGTATAAACTAGGGGTGCAACTCGGGCGGGTTCGGTCGGGTTGGGGGTCTGCCCAAGCCCGACCCGAATTGCCCAGAGCAGTGCCCAAGCCCGCCCAAGCCCGAACATGAACCCGAGCTTTGCTGCCCAAGCCCGGCCCAAGCTTTGTATTTTGAACTCGGGTTAGCCCGAATTGCCCAGAAACTTGTAGGTAGATTTGTTTTGAAACCTGTAGGTAGAATTGATAATTAACAAAGAATTGAGAATTATTCAAAGTTATTTTCTGGTCACCAAAAAATAAAAATTAAAAATTAAGACTAACTCTTTTACTTAATTTATATATATTATATAATTTATATAATATATTAAATTTAATTCGAGTTCGGATTGCTCGGGTTGGCCATTGGTTCTGCCCAAGCCCGGCCCGAATTACAATTCGGGCATCAAAAATCTGCCCAGGCCCATCCAGATTACAAGATATAGTTGCCCAAGCCCTAAAAAAACTCGGACTGGGCTCGGGTTGAGCCCGCCCGAGTTGCACCCCTAGTATAAACTCACTTTCAGTCATTTAAGTTTATAGATTTTTCTACTAATATTTTTTAACCAAAATAATTAAGTTTTCAAGACCTAAGACTAACCTAATGGGTGATCTGAACTGTTAATGTATATTATATTATACTTATCTATTTGTATCTCTATTTCTATCTTGTATCTCTACTTATCTATTTGTATCTCTATTTTTATCTTGTATCTCTATCTCCTTGTATCTGTATCTTCTTCTATACTTATCTAGGTTTCTTTTCAACTTATATATACATGCTTCTTCTCTTGTATTCATTCATTCAATTCAATACAATACATATTATTTCCTCTATTTCTCTACTATTCTATCATGGTAGCACCAGGTTCTACACTTAGCCTTTTTTTTTTTTTTTTTTTCTCTTTGTGCTTAGTCCCGTACACAATGGCACTACAGCATTCATTCCATCACCCGTACACTTTATTATCTCAGTTCCAACACTGCTTCATCATTATTTTCACCAAAATTTTTTTTCCCTTACCACTAAACTGATTGGAATCTCCTCACGATTCCAATGATACCAACCACATCACCAGAAAGTACTCTACGCGCCCTCATGAGCCGTTTTTGTGCTCGGTGCGTCTCATCCTTTCACCGCCACTCTCTCATGCGCCCCTACGCACCCTCACGTGCCCTTCAGTTGCTTGCTCACGTTAGCACCTGACGTCAGCCTTACGCCTGTGTACGCCGTTCCTGTTATTGTGCACCACGCATGCACCATCCTACTACTATGCACTTGAGTGCACCGTTCCTACTACCGTGTGCACCGTTTCTACTACTGTGCGCCGTGCACGCCTCTGTCATTACTGTTCGTCGCGCGCCTCTTCTGCTAACGTGCACTACACACGCTAACGTCATCTCACTGGTTGTTGACGTCATCTTTGGCTTATTTGTCACCTACAGGTCCACTTTTTTGGCTATTTTGTCCCAAGTAGCTGCTCTCTAACTATTTTCAACGTTCTAGATTCATTGGGACACTCTGTTTCACCCAATTTTACTCCGACACTACTGGGCCCTCTTTGTGACTCATACTTTGATCACTTCATGGATCATTCAGATAGTTCTCTTTTCTACGGTGGCTCTTTTGGATCCGTTGTTAGTCGACATGACTCTTCGATTCAGTTTGCCTCTGCTGCTGTTGCACCTGCCTCCTCTTCCACTCACACTGTTCATAATATTGAAGCTATTATGCAAAAGGTTCTTTTCACTTCTGGTACACCTTCTACTGCTATCTCAGTCACCCTAGGTACCTCTTCATAGTATTTTGATTCGGCTTGTTGCAACTATATGATCTCCGACCCTACATTATTTTCTTCCACTACATGTCCTTCTAATTTACCTAGCATTCATACTGCTGATGGTTCTCAAATGCATGTTAGCCATATAGGTTATATTTCTACATCTATTGTCTCTCTCCCTCACACTTATCTGATCCCTAATCTTACACTTAATCTTATCTCTATTGGTCAACTCTGTGATCTTGGCCTTACTGTTCTATTTTCTCTAACTGGTTGTGTTGTGCAACATCCGAAGACGAGACAAACCCTTGGGATAGGTCGTAGACATGGACGTCTATACGAGCTCATCCACCTTCACATTCCCTCATCCAGTACTTCCAATGTTGAGTCTGTTGCTTCTACTACTATTAGTTCCCCTCTTGCTTTATGGCATTCTCGGTTAGGTCATGTGTCATTTGGTCGTTTACGCTCTCTAGTTTCAAGTGGTCAATTAGGTGATTTTCCAAATGATAAAGTAGACTATCTATCTTGTCAACTTGCAAAACAATCTGCCTTGCCATTTACCACCAGTATCTCTATGTCTCATGCACCTTTTGATCTCATACACTCTGATATTTGGGGGCCTTCACCTAATACCACTATGGGGGGATCTAAATATTTTGTTATATTTGTCGATGATTTCACTCGTTTTACCTAGTTATTTCTTATGAAATCTCGTTCTGAGTTACACCAAATATACTATGATTTTTCTCACATGGTCAAAACTCAAATTTTCTCCACCATCAAAATTTTTCGTACTAATAATGCTCAAGAATACAAAGAAACTCATTTTTTAAAATTCCTTCGTCAAAATGATACGCTTTCTCTTTATTCTTGTCCTGGTACCTCCTAACAAAATGGTCATGCAGAACGCAAACATCGCCATATCCTAGACACTGTTCGTGCTCTTTTAATCTCTTATTCTTGTCTTGAACGTTTTTGGAGAGAAGCTGCTCTCACAGCAGTCTGTACTATCAATCGTGTTCCTTCCCCTACCATCAATAATCAAACCCCATATGAGCGTCTATATGGCACACCTCCTGCCTATACTAGTCTTTGTGTGTTTGGATATGCTTGTTTTGTTCTTCTTCAACGACATGAGCATACCAAATTAGAACCTCACGCCTGTTTGTGTTGCTTCTTGGTGGTATGGGATTGAACATAAAGGTTATCGTTGTTGGGATCCTCTTTCTTGTCGTCTTCGTGTCTCTCGTTATGTAGTCTTTTGGGAACACAAAATGTTCTCCTCTATATCTAAGTTTCATTTATCCACTCCTTTCACTACACCATTCTTTACAGATCCCTCTCTTCTATTTGATGAGTTTGATATAGACACTATGACTCTGGGCCATTCTAAAGATTCTGCTCCGCCTCCTGGTCCTGCTGCTTCACTCCTTGATCCTGAGCCAACTTCTGCACCTGCTTCTGTTCTACCTCCCAGTCATGTTATCATTCGTTCTCCCAATGAGCCTCATACATCCCTTGATTCCATTACATCATCTTCTACACCAAAGGTACCTCTTCGTCATTTTACTCGGGTAACACAACCTTCTGTACTTCTTTGTGATTTCATTGGTGATTTCACTATTTTTTCTTCTCATGAACCTACTTCTTATCAAGAGGCTTGGTTTAACCCTCTTTGGCAGCAAGCTATGAGTGATGAACTGCAAGCTTTAGATAAAACTCATACATGGGATATAGTTGAGCTTCCACCTGGCAAGAGTGTTGTTAGTTGCAAATGGGTTTACAAGATCAAAACCCACTTTGAAGGTTCCATTGAGCGTTACAAAGCTTGTCTTGTTACTTGGGGGTTTACTCAAGAATATGAGATTGATTACGAGGAAACATTTGCTCATGTTGCTCGTCTTACTTCAGTTCGCAGCCTACTTGTCATTGCTGTTGCTCGTCATTAGAGTCTTCGTCAGATGGATGTCAAGAACGCCTTTCTCAATGGCGATCTCACTAAGGAAATTTATATGCAGCCTCCTCCTAGTTCCTCAGTTTCGTCCACCAAGGTTTGTAAACTTCGCCGTGCTTTGTATGGTTTGAAACAAACTCCTCATGCCTGGTTTGCCAAGTTCGGTTATACCATTAGTGACTTTGGATTCTCTTCCAATGCCTATGATTCTACTCTGTTTATACGCAAGACAAAACATGGTGTTATTCTTCTTCTTCTCTATGTTGATGATATGATCATCACCAAGGATGACATAGTGGGTATCTTTAGTCTCAAATAGTTCCTCAATCGCCAGTTTGAGATGAAAGATTTAAGTTTGCTTAGTTACTTTCTCGGCTTGGAAATTTCTCATGATCCTTCTGGTTATTTTCTCACCCAGGCCAAGTATACCTCTGATCTCTTGGCTCGTGTTGGTCTTACCGATTGCAAGACTGCTTTTACCCCATTTGATCCTCGACTCGTCTCACACCTCTTAACAGTCACCTGTTGTCTAATGCTACCTTATATCGTCAGCTAGTTGGCAGTCTTGTTTATCTTATAGTTACTCGTTCAGACATTGCCCATGTTGTTCACATTGTCAGTCAGTTCATAGTTGCTCCTCGCTCTTCGCACTATGATGCTTTGATTCACATTTTGCACTATCTCAAAGGAACTATGTTTCATGGTCTTCACTACTCAGCACACTCACCTCTATAGTTACACAGATTTTCTGATGCATATTGAGTAGGGGATCCTACTGATCGCCGTTCTACTATAGAATTCTGCTTCTTCTTGGGTGACTCTCTCATTGCTTGGCGTAGCAAGAAGTAAACTCTTGTTGCTTATTCTAGTACTGAGGTTGAGTATCATGCTCTTGCTGACACTACTCAGGAGCTTGTGTGGCTTCGTTGGCTTCTTTCTGATATGGGGGTTTCCCATTCTATTGCGATTAACCTTTATTGTGATAATCAGAGTGCTATTTAGATTGCCCATAATGATGTCTTCCATGATTGCACAAAGCATATTGAGATTGATTGTCACTTCATATGACAACATGTTACTAGTGGCACTGTTCGTCTTATCTTTGTTATCTCTGCCGATCAGACATCAAACATCTTCACCAAAGCTCATCCTCTTGGTCGTTTCAGTGATCTAGTTTACAAACTCAAGTTGGTTGATACTTACCCACCTTGAGTTTGAGACGGGCTGTTAATGTATATTATATTATACTTATCTATTTGTATCTCTATCCCTATCTTATATCTCTATCTCTATCTCCTTATATCTCTATCTTCTTCTATACTTATCTAGGTTTATTTTCAGCCTATATATACAGATTTCTCCTATTTTATTTATTTATTCATTTAATTTAATACAATACAATACATATTATTTCTTCTCTCTCTCTCTTATTAAATCATGAACAAAGACATGTATGTCCGAGACATAGACATAATTTTTTTAAGAAAATGGAGTGTGAAAAGTAAGGGTTAGATGAGGACACAGAAAATAAATAAATAATTGTAAAACATATTGCAAAGCAGGTTGATTGCAACAGCTGCCCCACTTGATTAGATTAGAAGATAACTTAGAAATCAAAAATTATTTTAAAAATTGGTGGTCGAAGATTGTTTTAAGTGAAAATTCTTTAATTGGAAAGTACAAAATCTAGACATATTGCAAAGATATATATATATATATATTTAAGGGGGATGCACCAATAAATCCTAAATTTGTATCTTGTAATCCATTTGGTCCTATGAATTTTCTTATGAACCGTTAGGTCCTATCTCAATGTTAATGACCACCGAACATCATCCACATCAACTACAACTTCAACATCAGATTCATCATATTCAAACATCAAAACATCAAATTCAAAACATCAGATTCATTAATCTATATATATATATATATATGTTGATTTCACATTGAGAACATCCGATCGGAACATCACTGTGTTGATGATGATGTTAATGTTGAATGTGGCGTCGATGAATGAACATCACAGTGATCTTCCCTGTGTTGTTCATCACTGTGATTTAACCTAGATTCATCATTGTGATTTCGGATCAATCTAGATTCAAATCACAGTGATCTTCCCTGTGTTGTTCATCACTGTCTGACGTTCTTGAATGTTAATGTTCTTCATAGTCGATGTTAATGTGTTGATGATGAACATCACAGTGATCTTCCCTCAAATCCCTCCAAATCGAAGAAGAACGTTAGACCGACTGAATGTGGCGTCGATGACGCTGAAACCACCGCTGAGTCCCATGGAGATTGCGCTGGCGGCGACCTCGGCGATGCCGGCGGTGAGGATGATGGAGGAGGACGCGTTGGCACCGGAGAGACCGGCGGCGAGAGCGAAGTGGACGGTGAGGCTGTGGGATACGCCGATGATGATGTCGCGGACGATCTCGCCGCCGTGAAGTGTTCTTAATCCAAGGGTTAAAACCTAGATTCAAAACCAGATTCACACCCTGAAGTGTTCTTGGGGTTTTGATGATGTTAATGATGTTGTTGATGTTGCTGATGTAGATAGTAGGACTAATTGGTGCATAAGAAAATTTGTAGGACTAAATGGTTTAACTTTCTACCACATAGGATTTACTGGTAATTTTTTCTATATTTAATTTAAAAGTGTATAATTACAAATATCTATCTCAATTTTTTAATTTGAAAGTGCATACATATGCATATTTGTTTCAATTTTTAATTTCAAATATGCATATATATTCTTATTTTTAATTTGAAAATGCACAAATATAAATATAGGATCGGTTTTTCTTTTCACAATGATCTACAACTTAAATTATTTTTTAATTTAAAAATGCAAATATACACATGTTTGTCCACGTTTCTGAATTTGAAAATATACCATAAACAAATATAAATATGTCCTTATGTCGGCTTTGAGGTCACGTTTGAAAGTAATTCAATAGTTGGGCTTGTGGTGATTGTGTCAATTTGCTTTGAACACTTGGAGTTGTTTGGGATGATCTAAATAAGTATATTTTTTGATTTATTATGAACTATGGGTTGGGTTTGGATTGGGTTTGAAGTGATGTTTTAGAGAGGTGATGTGACTTAAATAAGATGATGTGACTTAAATTGGATAATAACTTTTTAACATTTTGACTTTTTTCAAACATGTCAAACTAGCCCTTGGTGGTCACATGGTACGGTGGGGCCTATTTCGAAATAAAAATGATTGAGAGTTCTAAAGAAGGAGTTTTAGGGAGTTTTAATGGGGGTGAATTCCACTGTAATGTGATGTTTTTGTTTTATTTTTTTATAGGGAAAATTACACTAACGGTCCCTATAGTTTGGGGCTTGTGTCACTTTGGTCCATGACTTTTCAATTGTGACATATTTGACCCTGAATTTTGAACAGTGTTCCAAATAAGGACAATTGAAGACACTATTGCTTAATTTCAAGGGCAGAATAGCCAATTTGATAAAATATAAACTAATTTGACAAAAATAAATGTCAAAAAAATATTTTTGAATTTTTAAAAATTATTTCTACCCACTAAAGATAAAATTATGTAAACTTGATAAATCTTTTAGACATTTATTTATTTATTTATTTTACCAAATTAATTTTTATTATATGTTTTGATGATGATCATGTAATAGGTGGTTGTTTTTATTTTCATTAAATTAATTTTTATTTTCTAAAAGTTAAATATGGAGACAACTTTGATATCATTATTAAACCAATCTATTAAATCAAAAAATCCAAAACTAAAAACATTTCATATATAAATATATCAATTCACATGACATCCTAACAAGCACCCATTAAATGATTATCATCCAAACACATATTAAAAATTAATTTAGTAAAAAAAAATGTTTAAAAGATTTATTAATTTTACATAATTTTATCTTTAGTGGATAGAAATAATTTTTAAAAAATCAAAAATATTTTTTTGACATTTATTTTTGTCAAATTAGTTTATATTTTATCAAATTGACTATTTTGCCCTTAAAATTAAGTAATAGCATCTTCAATTGTCCTGATTTGGAACAAGATTCAAAATTCAGGGTCAAATGTGTTAGAATTGAAAAGTTAGGGATCAAAGTGACACAAGCTCCAAACTATAGGGACTGTTAGTGTAATTCGTCATTTTTTACATTATTTTATTTTTTATTTTCCACGTCACTAAAGCTAGATTAAGGTTTAGAGCCCTAACTCTAGAGCTCTCAATTACTACTCATTTCGAAAATAGTTAGCCACAAGAATGGCGGTGACAAGACTCGATCTACAATGTTACTCTCCTTTCTTCTTCTTTTTTTTAATTTATTTTAATTGTAAAGGATATTCGGATCAATTTACGCATATCTCGATTAATTCTTTTCCGATCTAGTCTAATGAGAAATTCCCCATGACCTAACCCTAAGAATTGAATTATGAACAATTATGTGAAGAGTATACCCACTAATCACTTAGTAAAACCCTCAAGGTTACTTTCGTTTTCAATACTAGTGTTATAGGCACCTTGAAAAATTTAGCCCGCTCTCGACACCTAGAGCTAAAGAAAAAATTTAGACACACGTTACTCATAATGATATAAAATGATGGAAAAATTATCTAACATCCCTCTTCAACTTTAGGTAATAGAAGAAGTCTACAAAAAAAAAAAAATTATGTTAGATAAGGTCCCTTATATCCTTTACTTCTATTTTATTCAAAAAAAAATACAAACTTTACCCTCATTCTTCTCTCTTCCCTTTTTTCTCTCTACATATTTGGGTTTCTTCTCTCTCTCTCTCTCTCTCTCTCTCTCTCTCTATCCATACATATTTGGGTCTTTTTTCTTCTCTCTCTTATCAATTTCTCTGATGTCCAGGTATATAACTCATCTTGTTCTCCTTTAATCGTGTTTATTTTACTCGTGTTGGGGATGTTGAGAACGAATTTGAGGCCTTATCGACCTTTTAGGTCCATTGTTCTTGAAACCTTTCTCGGATTTACATATCCAATTTTGTTCCGCAGTTGAGTTTTTCTTATTTCGAGGTCATAAGCTTGTTGAGCTTGCAAAATCTAGGTTGTAGGAAAACCGCACATGTAGGGTTGGAGCCGTATGTGTGGAAGAGTGAGTCGCACGTGCGGAGAGAAGGAGTTTCTTATAGTTGGGGAGTGAAATAACCACACGTGCGGTGAAGGTACCGCACGTGTTGGAATAGGTTTCACATGTATAGAGAGTGGGGTTTCTGTGAGGTTGGTCCCTGAAATAACCGCACGTACGAGGGTGAGTGTCGTACGTGCGGAAGAGTATGCTCCACACGTGCAGGAAATGTTGATGTCTGAATTTTTTTTTCTTTTTCTTCTCCTTGGAACTTGTAGCCTTTAGGGCATTTATTTTGCGTTATTTCTTTTGTTTCCATCGTCACACATGCTATGCATTCACCCTTTAAGAAGTTTGAATATGTATTGCATGTGAACTCCTTTTGTAAATCCCTCACATGAATGGAATATAAATACAGAGATTTGATCATTTGATTTGAGATTAGTGTTTGAATGAATTAATTAGACTTATTATTATGTCAAATATTTGGGGGCGTTACACTTTCCAAACCCTAAAACTCATTCACCATATCTCCCCAATATATAAATGTCGTTGGTGGCAAGAATGTCAATGAGGTCGGGGTCACTGGGGATAGGAACGATGGCGCAACGCCCGTCAACGGCGGTGAGTTAGAGGGCAGTTCCGTCTTTGTTGAATCAGACCTTTTTGACTTGAATTGGATGGGTTTAAGGGGCTTTGGCTTGAATTATGGGTGGAGGATTGGATGGGTTAGTAATGGTGTCTAGGGCTAAGGTTTGTGTGGGGTTATTGAAGAGAAGAGTAAAGCAGCCAAAGTGGTCTGTGATGGTAGATTCTTGAGATTAGTACTAGTGGGTCTTCTGTTGAGAACTGATTGTGGAATTACAAGCTTTGAGCATTTGGTAGTTTTGGGAGTTACAAGAGAAAGAAAGACTTAGTTACCATGGAAGCTTGAAGAGAGCAAGGGGTTGGTGGAAGCTTGGTTACTAGGTAAAATTAATCTGAATTTTTTTTCACAGAGAAATGTGTCTAAAATTTCACTGGACATATACCAGAGAAATTACTTTGTGAAGAGATTTTTGTTTTGAAATATCATTAGACCTATACCAGAGAAATTTCACTAGACTTATACCATAGAAATGTCACTGGACCTATACCAGAGAAATTGTGTATTTTTGAAATCACTTTGGATAATTTTTTTGAATTTTCTTTGTGTATTTTTGAAATTACTCCAAAATTTTCTTCAAAAAGAAATTTTTCTCAAATTTCACTAGACCTAAAAGTGAAATTTCACTGATGTGTATCTCATCTTTTTCTTTCTTTCTACCCTCTCTCTCTATCCCTCAGTATATCTTTCTTTCTCTCTCATGAATCAATGAAATTTCTCTAATCAAGTGAGAGAAATTTCACTAACTGAAGATAGTCAATTCGGTGAAATTTTGTCAATTTTTTTTCTCGAAATTTCATATTCATCATATATTTTATTTGATAGATCTTGACGATAGCATTCTAAAAATATAATTTTTGTTAAAAATGGAGATCTAAATCAAAAGTTATTGAATTTTTAAGTTCTTAAATTTCCGATCTTAGCATTGTCCATTTTTATATGTTGATTGTGAAGAATATTTTGGTACAGAGGAAATGTTTGAGAGCTCGACACATTTGGCTCGAAAACTGGCTCGAAGAGAAGAGAGGAGAAGAGGAGGAGAGAGGGAGAAAGAGAGAGAAGAGGTCGGCGTCGCAGCTCCCCTCCCCGGCGTCATCGCAGCTCCCCGCCCCGGCGTCATCGCAGCTCCCCGGTGTCGCAGCTCCCGGCCCCGGTGTTGTCGCAACTTCCTGCCCCGGCCTCCGCCTCTGCATCCTCCTCCATTGCAGTCCCGTCACAGCTCACCGCCATCGCCTCCGGCCCCGCCACCGCCTCCTCCTCCCTCTGTGATTTGCCCCCTCTAGTCCTCCTTCCATCTCCCTCCTCCTCTTCCTCTCCCTCCTCTTCCTTCCTTCCTTCCTTCTCTGCTTTTGAAACACAGGAAAAAAAAAAAAAAAAATCGACACCAAAACGACGTCGTTTTGGTGTCGAGCCAAATTCGACCCAGAGATTTTCGAGCTACGTAGCGGGGTCGTTTGGTACAGCATGTGAATACAAAGCAGGTGATTTTCTTTCAAGGACCTAAGGCATCATACTTTTTTTTAGTGTCCTTTATTAGCTAAATTGCTATTATTAGGGACCTAAAAAAAAAATCTCTATAATGATATGCAATATTTTGAGACTAATTAAATTTACTTAAATATATAACAAAATTGCAATAAAAAAAGAATCAAAATAATTGAAGCACAGGTAACAAAATAAAAGTTAACAAACTCTAATAAAATATTATTTTAATTAATTAAATTTGAATAATTTAACTTATCCATTAAATCATTTTCAATGGATAAATCGTTGTTATTACTTATTGATACTTATTGATTAGATAGTTATTCTCCTCTGGCTTTCTTTTTTCTTTTTTTTTTTAGATATAATTGGAGGATGGGGATGGACGAATAATATTGTTTTATTTTTTTTAACTATGTATCTCTGGGTTTTTTTAGTGAATTGTTTTCATGTTCTAGTTTTTTTATGCAACTAAATTTTTTTTTGTGTAAAATCTTTTTAAAATATCACTAACGATAAAAAGAAAAAAAAGGGTAATATGTTGATTTTTTTTTTTTAATCTTTAGTATTTTTAATATCGTAGTCAATTTTTGGGGATAAATTATACTGACCTCCTTTAAATTTTGGACAAAATATGGCAACTATTTTGAAATAATTATACTAACCTCATTTTTAGTAAAGCTTAAAGAATCAAAATTAATACAAATAATATAAAAATACAAAGATAAATAAAGTAAAATATATATTTAAGTGTGAAAGAGATAATATAATTATTTTTCTATCCACATGACTACAAATTACTCATAAAAATATGTTTAAGTGTTAGGAGAGTTTAATATAATATAATTCTATCAAATTTATGAGATTACAGCATTTCTTCAAACATTTGGAGAGGTCATTGTAATTTTACCCATTTGTTTTACTTTTTTTAGATGTAATAATAATAATAATAAAGATAACAACAACAAAAAAGTGGCAGAGCAGTTTTTAAAAAACCAAATCATATATATATATATGGTATTGTTTAATTAGAGTAGAATAAAAACAAAAATAAGATTTAAAAAATTATGTCCAGTGGTGGAGGGAAGTGAGGACCGGGGGGTCACGTGCTCCTAGATTTTGGGCTTTTTTTTTTTTGTTGTTGTTGTAAATATAAAGAAAATATTTTAAATAAAAAAATTATAAAAATATTATTAGAATGAAATGTCAATGATATTTTAAAAATTATGAAAACAATAATAGTTATTTTGATTGAAAATGAATAGACTATTATAAACCATATTATTTATAAATTGTTTTGAATATAACGGTGATGTCATTATTATTAACATGCAAGTATAAGTAATCTTATTATAAGATATAAAATTTATTAGATTATTAGTTACATGTGACATGTGGGGTTCATTCTCTATGTATTTATTTACTATTAGATGGTGATATTACATACTAATAATAATGTGGTATTACCATTATATTGAATTTTTAATCAAATTTTGTATAAAAAAAATAATTTATCATTATATAATTTATTTTAAGACTTATATTTATTTATTTATTTTTTGTATTATCTGTGATATACTAGTTATAAATAACATTATTTTTTTGATATTTCTCAAAATCAATTGTAAAAATTTACGTGAAATATTTTTATAAAATTTTTCAATATTGTAATTAATAAATGCCCACTCTAATTTAATTTTCTGGCTGTACTACTCCTCAAATATTTGCTTTATGGGTTTTGTACCTGATAGCATCATTATTCAAATTGACACAGAAGCATATATCAGTTGGTATGATTATGTATAAGAAAATATAGGGAAAATTACCACACACACACCAAAAAAGAAAAAAGAAAAAATTTCTATAATCTGACCTTTGTAACAAAATAAATTTTGCCAATTTACACCATATTTTTTTTGTTTGTTTTCGATCTAAATTATCAACCTATTTTTGTTAAGTGAAATCGATAAAATATACATATATATATATATATATATATTTTAGTCATCAAACTCAATATGTATAAGTATATGAAAGGTCTAAAATACCATTTTTTTGTTGAGTGTAATGTCTAAAATATCAAATTTTTTTGGGGTCAATTTTACTTAACAAAAATTGTCAATTGTTTATATTGAAAACAAATCAAAAACTTAGGTTTTAATTTGATAAAATTAGGATTTATTTTGTTATAAAGGTCAAATCTTGGAGAATTTTTTTTTATAATTTCTCCAAAAATATATTATAAATCAAACAGTATATATAGAAGGCTAGAAACATATTGCAGACTTTATACATTAACAAAAATATTAAAAAGAAAAATAAATTACTGCAAGTGATATATATATATATATATACTAGGATAAAAAAAATTAAAAAAAGAAAAGAAAAAAGACAACAACAACAACAACAACAACAACAACAACAACAACAACAACACCAACACCATGTGCAAGATAAGGGTCAAATGTTAAAATAAAAAATTTGTATGAAAAAATGTAAACTAATTAGATTATTTAAATTGATTATTTATGTACTATCTTTTATGAGAGGCATAGAGGACTTAGCTTTCTATAAATTTAAAAAATTAAAATTAAAATGAAACATTTTTATATATATTTTATACATCTTAGTATTTTAATTTAAAACTTGTCTTTTGATTTGTATGCAATAAATAAATAAATTATTAAGTCAATTAACGATTTTTAATGATACGAAAAATGTCTTTCAATGAATAATTTTGATAAATTTATTGTTATATAGTAGAGTAATTAGAATTTTTCTCTATTTGTTCTGTTAAATTACAAATTTTAAGAAGTAGTTGTAATTTCTATTATTATAGGGGCATTTTATATTTTAAAAAAAATTCATGGATGTATTTGTAATTTACTCAAAAATAAAATATTTATGTTTTATAACTGACTAAGATTTTGTGCAAATTACGATAAAACCTTCATCTAAATTAAAAGGGTTATGCTGGAGATCCCAAATGACTTATTAAATTTTTTACCAAACCTCTCACATGAATATGGAATCTACAGAGATGTGGGTTTGTGTGGGTCTTATATTCATGTGAGAAGTTTGGTAAAAAAATGTGATAAATGTCTATAGTATTGTTTAAATTAAAACTACCAAAAATGATAAATATTTCAAATAAAAAGGACAAAATAGAAAAACTAAAATACAAGTTATAATGAGTAAATAATACAAAATAAAAAGGTAAAATGAGAAAATGAAAAAACAAGGGTAAAATCACTGCTTATATTCATATAGAGTAGAGGTAGATATAATGACGTTTGGAATCTTCAAAGTTAGCAAAATAAATACACTACCTAATGTTTTTTGAACGAGGAAATAACGGCGGGACCACAGCCGAAGCCAATTGTTGACTACCTAATTCATACCGTGATAATGGGAACAAATATAATCCTTGTCAGGTAGACAATTTGTTTAGGTCAACAACATTTTTTTTTTTCGGAGACAAGGTCAACAACATTTAATCAGCCCGTCAACCTTCTGCCGGGAACACCTCTATCAAATTGGTTAAAATTTTATTATATTTTAATCTAAAATTTATTATTTTTATTTTAGTTATACATCTTTTTAAATGTGTTGTTTAATAAATTCTTTATTCTTTTTTTTATATTATTTAAATATTATTTTTATTCATTTTAATTTAGAATTATTTTTTATAAACTCAACATAATTAATTTCAAAATAAAAAAAGTAATATGATTTAATATTTGACTAGGTAAACTCACTATTTACATTTGTTGAGCTAAAATCACTAAAATTAAAATAACCAACTTTATAGTTAATTTGATGGAAATAAAATTTAGTGATTTGCTAACTATTTTGACTAAATAATAAAAATAATTAATTGATAAAGATGCTCTTACACGCGAATGTATCTTTTCGGATACACACGTGGATGATTCTTCTCGTTTAATGATTTTCTTCCTATTAACCTTAGCATTTAAGACATAGATTGATATTGTTAAATAAAATTTTAGATAAACTTTCTGGATATTAAATATTATTCATATTTTTTTGTATTTATTTTAAATTTTTATTGAATTTGTTGTGTTGTTGTGATTATCGGTTGAAGACTTCTTTTATATTAAAACGTTTAATTTAATATAATTTTTATATTTATAATATATCTCAAGAAATCATTACAAAGACGTAAAAAAGAAAGTCTAATTTAGTTTCTTCATTGTTTAGCAAAATCCATTTTACACAATTGAAAAAAACAAAAAAAAAACAAAACAAATAACCTTCGTATTCTTCATTATGAGGATGAAATCTAATGAAATTTGAAATTACAAACAAGATGAATAAATAAAATCAGAAAATCACTAGTCTCAAATAAATAAATAAAAATCTAAAACTTAAATATATTTCATTTACAGTAAATCAAAAAATTTGAAGGATCAAGTTTATAATTCATTTTTTGACTTTTTGTTAGGATAAGATTTACATAAATAACAAGAGTTGATGGTGATGAGACTTCATTTCTTTCTTTAATTGCTTAGATGCTTTCTTTCTTGGGGAACTTATTGATAAGTTCCATGTACTAAGTTCAAGATCCAGCTAATCCCAAAACAAAATACTTGCACTAATTAGTCCAACACATTTTTTATTGTTACCAAAAAATCCTTTTTTTTTTTTTTTTTAATTTACAGACACTGTTCACATCTTACTATCGTCGGACTTTCATCAAACGGTCGCCGGAGACTCGTCGGAATGTTCAACATCGCCGAAAAGTCGTCGGAATGTTTAAAACATGTTATGAAACTGTAAAATTTTACAGTTCTAAAGCATGTTATAAAACTGCAAAATTTTACAGTTTTAAACCATGATTCATTCCAGCACCAAAAAAAAAAATTCAAACTGCAAAATTTTACAGTTTTCATCGCCTGTAACTAAAACTCGAAAATTACTTGTTCAGAATTCAAAAATTTTCTCATTACAAATCTGTGTAATAGCTGTACAAAATCTGAGTCATTACAGATTTGTTTCAATGATATTATAGATCTATTTCATCACCAACAACAACAACCATAGATCAACAACTATCCCAAAAAAAAAATATGTAAATAGAGAGAGAAAGAGAGAGAAATTGACAAAGATATATACACAAATCTGTTCAATCTAAGCACAGATCTGAGGATGAGCGTCTTCTTATTCTTGTTATTCATCGTCTTTTTGTTCTTCGGGCAGATCGCATCGTAAATCTGGTCACTCGATCGGATCTTCTACAATAATCGATCTGCGTGGTAGAGAAAGTGGCGACGGTGGTGCCGCAGAGGTTCAGATCGACATAGATGTTCAGATCGGAAGGTCGTAAAAAGGGAAGCAAAAAACCAGAAAAAAAAAACGAGAGAGGAAGGGAAGCAAAAAACAGAGAGAGAGAGGGGAAAGGACTTTTGGGTGCAGTGAAAAAGTTTTGGGATTAAATGGAGACCACATGTTTCACATGGGACCTATGGGTAATTTTCCCTTCTTTCTTTTTTCTTTTGGGCCGTTACCTTTAATTTGGGCTTTAAGTCAGTATTTTGTATAAGAATTGGAAATTTTGGGGCCATAAATTTAGAGTAATTTTAGGGCCCAAAGCGATTGTTTTGTGACGTTATGGTCAGCTCTGACTTATTTAGGTTAGTGAAGGATTTTCATGAATTATGCATGGAAATCGATGAAAAATTTTCATGAAGCAAATAATTAAATTGCGACAGAGACTGTCATTTGTTGACTAAAAGGAATAATGAAATCTGCAGTGCTATGCAACGAATATTGTTTGCAAAAAAATCAAGAATATAAAAATATATATATATATATAGGAAACAATAGCTTGTGCTAATTATCTATCAAAATAAAATAAAAAAATATGCACATTCAAGGAGCTTTCTTTCAACAGTAACGAGTTCTTACACATGTTCAAAAACGGCTTCAATCAGCTCATTGACCTGAAAAACATACTGATTACAATCATGTGTATATGAAATTCCTTATTAATTTTAACATATTATAAAAATAAATTTATGAAAAAATAAATCAATTAAAACTCCAAAATGTGATATGTGAGGGAGTTAAATTGATTTCTTTGAACTCTAGATTGTATTATTTATTTAAGAGACATAATTCTAAGTCTAACACAAAAAACTAATAAAATGTTAAATTAACAATTTTCATAAGACAAAAAATGAAAGTGCTCTGTTATTTTCTTTTTTATGTCATGTATTTGTTATCTACATCTACTTCTTCAAGTATATGCTATACACACATTGGTAATGAATATCAGGAACTACATAGTATATGAAAAACAATATCAAGTCATGATAAAAACTGAAACAATTCAATAGCAAAAATATGCACTAAAAAAGTACTTAAGAGTATATGTTGAAATGTGTTCCACATCACTTGAAATTACTCCATTTGTGATGGTTATAAAGCATAAGTTTCCCTTTCCTTAATACTTGAGTTTTAAAGAGAAGTGTGGACTGGACTTTCTAATTTGGTATTAAAATTTGGTTGGGCCTATAATTGGTATGATAAACAAAAATTGTAGATATATATAGAGAGATATATATATTTCACAGTGAAGTTTTAGAGTGTGAGTTGAGCTTTTCAATTGTACAGAGAGACAATAATATTGACTCATGGTAATTGAAAATTGCAGTGAAAATCTTTGGATAGGGCAATGTGGGCTTGACAAATGCAGCAGAGGTAGAAATGATTATCTGGAGTTTGATCAAATTCGGTAAGATAAACCCTTCGCATTGTTGTAAATTCGATCAATTAAAGAATTCTGAAGCAGCCAAGTTAAGCAATTTCAAGAAAATTGTTAGGGGATATGTACTTGTGATGATCTAATCAGCTGTTTGGGAAGTGAAATTTTAGCTTAATTTAGGCTAAAATTCACAAAAAGACAAAATAGGTTAAAATAGTTAATAAGATAAAATGTCACATCAAATCTATAATTATTTCATTTTTTTTCTTACAAATATTACATTTAACTACAAAAAAATTTAATCATATTTTCAAATACAAAAATTTTAACCTATTAAAATAGTCAAAAACTAAAATAACTTACTAAAATAATAAATTTACAAACACCCACAATGTAGACTCTGTACAAAAAAACAGAGCATAAATGTGATGAACCAAGGGAGAAAGTGAATGATGAACTCGGGAAACATGGGTGTTCAAGAAGGTTTGAATATGGCAAATCTTTGAAGCTAAGAGAGGAAGAGAGAGTATCAAGTTATGACATGGGTTTAATATGCCCCCATTCTCGCACACACACACAAACACAATAGAAGCTTCCATACAGTTAACTGCCATAACTGCCAAGGGCGGGAAAACGGATCCTAGTTGTTAATGTGCATAGTGCGCACCCTATTGCTTGGATTGTACCCATAAGAGCATCTCCAACGGTGCATCTAATGTTTCACCAGATTTGAGTAAAAAAGTAGCTATTTCCTTAATTTGATACACAGCGCTCCAACGGTTCAGCATCAAATCCGTTTCATCAAATTTGAGCCGGGCAACCGGTTGGTTGACCGGCCGGTCGACCGGCCGGTCAACCGGTAAAGGGCAAATTTTTTTTTTTTTTTACCGGTTTGAGCCTTTTATTTTGAACTTTTTGAACTATTGGGTGGTCGACCACCTAGGCAAAAAAAATTTTTTTTTTTTAAACGGTTTGAACTGTTTTTGACCCGTTTGAACCCATGTATTTCAAAGAGAACCAGGCGACCGGTTGGGCAACCGGCCGGGCAACCGGGTGGGCAACCGGTGTACCACCTTCAACGGTCAGTAACAGTGATTCATCAAATTCTGGGTGTTGGTATCAGTTTGGTGTAGCGTTTGGTGAATTGTCAATTTGATATGCGTTTGGTGCCACCGTTGGAGCCTCAGAAAGTGAGTTTTTCATCAAATTTTAAATCTGATGTTGGATTTGGTTATCCGTTGGAGATGGTCTAACATAAAGGAAAATGCTAACATATATTACAAGAAAGTGCTCAGCCCTGGGTTTGTGAGGAAGAAGAGATGATAAAGAGAGAGAGAGAGAGAGAGATGCTCAGCCCTGGGTTTGATGAGAATAACGATGAGAAAGAGAGAGAGGGAAAAAAAGCAGCCGAATTTTCAAACCGGTCAATCTCAGTCGTGAATTATCCTATGTTCCGACGGTTTGGATGGTCCAAAATGAGGACAACGGCACTATTTGCAGTAGTGAAAAAAAAAAAAATTCCTTTTTGTATTACAGAAAGAGACAAAAAAAAAAAAAAATACAATAAGTGTTTGGTTTGAGTTTTTTGAATTAAGTTTTTTGAAAACTCAGTTTTTTCGTTTTCGTATTTTTTTTTGTTTTTAGTGAATATTTTTAAAATTTTAAACATTTTTTTTTTTACTTTTTTAGATGCACCTTACTTAGATGTATCTAAAAAGTAAAAAATTTGTAAAAAAATATTTTAAAAATTTAATAAATACATTAACATACAAAAAATGTACTGAATTCTCGTATTTTTTTTTATATTTTTGGTATTTAGTGAATTTTTAATAGGTTTTTTTTACAATTTTTTTACTTTTTAGGTATATTTATGTTAGGTAGGTCTAAAAAGTAAAAAAAATTGTTTAAAATATTAAAAAATTTATTAAAAACAAAAAAATACGAAAAACAAGAAAGTAGAATTTTCTGAAAAGTATTTTTGAAAAAACACAACCAAGTTTCAAGTTTAATTTTAATGTTTCTTTTGTTTCAATGTTTTCATTTTAATTTTTTTTTCTCAATATTTTCACATTTTTTTAAATTTTTTATATTTGTCTAGTTAGATAGAATGTAAATATTTATTTTTTTTTTTACAAAAAGTTTTAAAATGCTCATAAAAGATTAAAAAAAAAAAAAATTATAAAAAATTCACTAAAAAACCTATATCCAAACAACACCTATTAGATTGGAAAAAAAGTTGGTTAAAATTTGTCAAAATGACATGTGACCATTGGAGTACTGTTACCAAAATTTGACAATTTACTACTATTCATTGTCAAATTATAATTTTGACAAATGCTAATTAGCTTGCTTGTTTTCATTTTTTAGAAAATATTTTTTAGAAAATTCTACTTTTTCATTTTCCGTATTTTTTTATTTTTACTGAATTTTTTTAATATTTTAAGCAACTTTTTTACTTTTTAGACACACCTAACATAAATACCTAAAAAGTAAAAAAATTGCAAAAAAAACTTTTAAAAATTCACTAAATACCAAAAATACAAAAAAAAAAAAAAAAAAACTAATAATTCAATTGCTTCTAGTTTTGGGAAATAAGACTGTCAGTCAAAACACTTCTGTGTTCGCAATCCATTATGGAAAACTTTGTATAAGAACTATTGAGGCAAGCAAGCTAATGTTCATCGTTCTTCTACCTTACTTCCTATTGTTGGAATTTGGAAAAAACAGAAATAGAAATAATTCGAAACAGAAACCTAGAAACTGGTTTGTGATTATGTAAAAGTCTTAAAACACTGGAACAGAAATTGTGTTGAAAAAAACTACCTATATTGTTTCATTTTAGTGTATCTCGTAAAGGACACAACAACTATATATATCACACTAGTAGTCATTGACTACTGAGACAATCAAAGAAAATGTCAAAACACAACCTAAACTAGTAGTAACTACCCTGTACAGAGGCCTTTTTTCTCTTCATGACAAAAGAATAAGTCATAGTGTAGGGGTTCTTTTTGGCTTTTCCAAGCCTGGCTTCTTACTTATTTTTCAGAGATTAGATCAAATAGGAGAATAGATTACACAACCAAGTGTGAAACTTATGCTGAGTTCTTTCTCTCCCATCGTCCTTCTCCTATTGTTACTTTTTCTTAGTATTTCTCTATTTTTCTAAACTTCTCCATTGACAAAATTCATTCCCTTCCTTTTCAATCCTTCCTCTTCTCTTTTGCTTCTTTATCTTACATGTATGCTGATCCTACCACTCTGAATGATGACCTTAGGTAAGCTCAAAAGACAGTCTGGAGCATTTGCCTTTCCCCTAGGTATATTCTTGTTGGAGACTCCCTTTCCAGCAACAGGCACTCTACTTGTGGTTTTGAGAGTTACAACCTTAGCCAATGGGCTAGACAATTTGGCCTCATCCAAAGCATTCCTCTTCCTTATGTCCATCCTACTATTCATAAGTATGTGAATGCCAGGGTCCAGATCACTGAGCAGCCCTCAGCTTATGCTATTCTGACAGAGAACCAAAAACTTTTACACAAGCCTAGTTTTTTTGCCTTTGTGGTCAATGCCAGTGCTAGTAACAAGTTTAAGGACTAGTGGACTATTCTTAGTGCAGTCATATTCCACAAGTCACTAGAGTAATATTTATCATGCCTTTCCTCTTCCCATCGACAGAGTCAAATTTGTAAGTTACTCATGCTATCTTCTTCTTCTTCTTTTTTTTTTTTTTTTTTTTTTTATCGGCTCTTTTATTCATGTTTACAGCCTTTTATTTCTTAATCAATTGATAAACCTGGAGAGCTTGGTGCCGCTAATATCCCTTACCCACTACCTCATTTGCTGGCTCAGACCTCTGGTAAAGCCAAGGACAAGGCTCCCAAGGTCTATGCCAAGAAGCCTAAAAGAATGAGGAATCCCTTGGATGACTCCTTCATGGGTTTTACTTTTAAGGCTTATGATGCAAAAATTGAGAGGAGGAAAACCAAGTAGAATCCTTCTCATTCCAAGGCACCAACTACTTCAAAGGAGGCTAGTAAAACTAGCCTAGGCATAGAGACTGGCCAAGGTCCTGATGTGGATGATCTCACCCTTAAAGAACAAAGATTTGTTCTTGAGGACCTGTTCTTACCAAAACAAGCACTGGTCTATGAGACTGCTTCTTCCTCAACAGCTCATGTGGATACTTCCAAGAAAGCCCCTTTGTCTGATGAGGACAATGTTTCCATCATTTCCCTTCTTGCAAAGTCTGCCAAGAAGGCCAAAATCCCTTAGGTCTATATTTTTTCTTTCTTTCTCTTTCCTCTTTTGCTTAGTTCACCACTTAAACTCCTCCCTCTCTTTTCTTTTCAGTCGAAGGGGAGAAAGTTGCTGGTGACTGAGGATTCCAGCAGTCCTTTTAGGGATTCTGCTCCTCCATTCTCTGACCTGAACCCCCAACAAAAGGATGCATTTGTCCTTTCTATAGCAAAGATAGTTGCCAAGTTGCCACATTATGCTGCGACTGTTATGTTTGTTCCTCCTCTACAATTCGTTCCTCTTGGGGATGATAAGGTTAGAGCCTACCACTACTCTAGCTCTGAGTCTTTAAGTAGTGACAATGCTATCCTCCAACTTAATTGATAGAGGTTTCGTTGACAAGATGGTGCTTCATCTTCAATGGTTAGGGCTGGTGCTGAAGCTGAAATACAGAGCCCAAAAGAGAAAACTTCCCATTTTAGCCCTGAGACTGAAGATCCCCTTTTTAAGGCTAGGCTTGAAGATCCCTCTATTGATTCTGCAAGGCAGGCCTTCAATGTAACACCAACCACTGCTTCTGACCAACTTATGGCAAACTCAGCTGAGTTAACCCCTGAATCAGCTCAACCTGCCACCCCATTTCCTCCAGAGCATATCTTGCCACACCCAGGTGTGTTTCTTTACCATTTCCTTATCTCTTGCCTTTCTCATTCATTGCTTTTTTACCTTTCCCCTTTTATATTGGGACATGTGTAGCTTCTAACTCGAAGATCATTTCGGAGCTCCTACTGTAACTCTTCCTGTACAATCCATGCCAGAACAATGCGAAGGTATTTCCTACCTTATTTATGTCATATGTTTCCACATGTTTATTTCCTTTTTCTATCAACAACTCTATACTTAATTTATTTTCTAGCCTTGTTCTTTCAGGCCTTACTGTTGATGGCCATTCTTCTAGGATGGAGCAACCTCCATCTCCTTATCCTGTTACTAGTGCTTCTCTTACTGAAGTGAGGGTAGCCTTCACCCCTAAAGTGGAGGTTCATACTCCCTAGGCTACCTATCTTCGTCTTGCCTTCTCCTCCTATGGAGGTATCACTATTCTTCTCTTTCTTTTGATTTTTCTTTCACCTTAAATGTCCTAACCCCTTGTTTTATATATATATATATATATATATGTAGGCTAGCACTTCTCCCATCGCCCCAATTCTTGACCTGCTTCAACAAGCCAGTGCCTTTCAGCTGTCAATTACCAATATTACTTATAAGGAAAGGTTTAAGAAACTCTTCTCCTCTGAACAACAAGAAGTTGACCAGTTTTTTCTTTTACTAAGCCTCTCATTTGAAGATCTTGCCCTCACCAGGGCTGAAGAACTTCTTAGTGAGTTTTGGAGCTTTGTGCTTTTAACAGAAAGACTCTTAGATCTTGATCAATTCTACATCTTTCAAGACTTTATGGGCTAGCTTCCTTCACACATTTCCTCCATGGTATAGTTTGAAGCTAAGACTAAGGCCGCTAATGTTAGGATGGCCTCTGTGAGGCAAGTCTTCTACACTCTAGCCAGTGCTCCTGCCAGAACCCAAGCCATTTCCAGGGCTAGTGAATCCATCCATGAGAGGAAGACTGCTATTCTAGCTCAAATTCAATAGCTCCAAGCAAAATGGGCCGTAACTGAGGTTCAACAAGCTACTTTGATAGGGAGAACAAAGCCATATCAATCAACAGATGAACCAGCTCGTGGCTCAGGATGGCCCAGCTGCCCTCAAGGGAATCTTTTCCAGGTTAAGGCAAAAAGGAGAGCCATTTTGTCTTCCTGGGCCAGTTTTGTAACTACTCTATAGGGGAACTAAGACCCTTTTTTTTTTTTTTTGGACTAGACAGTGAAATGTACATAGACCCCACTTGAATATTATTAATGAAATCATTTTTTTTATTTTTTATTTTACCCATGCTTGATGCTTGCCCACATGGTTGGATAATGTTTCTTTAAATACTTTCCATTTATAACTCTTCTGTGTGGGACTTCCTCTATAGATGTAAGATGATAAGCTCCTCCCTTGAGAACCTTGTAAATCTTAAATAACCCCTCCCAATTTGGAGACCACTTTCCCAAATTTGGATCTTTGCTTCCCAAGGGTAGTATGATTTTCCATACTAAATCTGCTTCTAAAAATACTTTAGTCTTCACTTTTTATTATAAGTTCTTTCAACATTCCTTTTTTGAGCCAAAAGATGGTTGTAGGCCATAACTCTTCTTTCTTCCAAATCTTGTAACTCCATCATCATGGCCTCAACATACTCATCGACAGGGATGTCATAGTGCAAGGTCACTCTACTGGACTGGACTGTTACTTCTAAGGGCAATACTACATCATGGCCATATACCAATTCACAAGGGGTAGTCCTAATACTATTTTTCTTGGAGTTCCTATAAGCTCATAATACATTAGATAACAAACTATGCCAATCTCTAGGGCTCTCTTTTACCATCATTTCCAACGTATTTTTTATTATTTTGTTGGTGGACTTAGCTTGCCTATTGGCTTGAGCAAAATAAGGTGATGACTTAAGGATTTGAATGCCATATTCTTTGGCAAACTCCTTGATTTCATTCCCATTAAACATGGCGGCTTGATCCACTATGATCGACTGAGGTAAACCAAACCTATGTATTATGTACTTTTTCACAAAATCAATCACATGGCTTTGGGTCACCATTCTTAGCGACACTACTTCTACCCATTTGGTGAAGTAATCTGTAACCACTAAAATGTAAGAATGCTACTTTGAGGAATGGGGGAAATTTTTCCAAATCAGGTCCATTGCCAATCCTCTGAAAGGCCAGGCTTTTACTATAGAATGCAATACAACTGCTGGCACTCTCTGCAGACTGCCGTGCTTCTAGCATCCTTGACATCCCTTGGAATAAGCTATGCAGTCTTTTCGTACTGTCGGCCAGAAATAACCATATCTACTAACCATCCATCTCATCTTCTCTCTAGCTTGATGAGCATTACATATACGCTCATGCACTTCAGTCATTACCTTCATTTGCTCATCCCAGCCCATGCATATTAATATCATGCCATCATGGGCCCTTCTAAACAAATCATTCCCCATGATGACATAATTCAAGGCCTGATACTTAACTTGCCTGCCAACCTTTTCTCCAGGTTTCCTCAAATATTTGATCAAAGGGTATCTCCAATCCTCCTCTACCACTTCTACATGCATTATTGACAAGAATTTTTTTTGTCGATCCCTTAATCTAGAGAAACTTCTCATTTGAACCCTGATTATTCTTTCTTGGCTTTCCTTTGGAATTCTCACTCCTGAAGCTGCTTGGGCCATTTAGTTGTCGTGCTTATTTTCTATCCGGAACATGTGCTGAAAACTTATATGGCTGAAAAAGCTTATCAGTCACTTGACCTCAGCCATATATTCTTCTAGGGCTTTGTTAGCACACCTATACTCCCTATTAATTTGCTCAATGACTAGTTGTGAATCCCCAAATACTTGCAAGCTAGTAATTTTGAGTTCTATAGCCAATTCTAGAACTATGATCAAGGCTTCATATTCAGCCTAATTTTTAGATGTGATAAAATGTTCATCTAATTAGAGTGAGAATTGATGAACTTTTGTGATTCTTGCAAATTTCCAACCCGAAAGCTCCCCTGCAAGCATTACAGTGAATATCAACAACCGTGTTAGCACACTTCATTCGATAATGTGCTTCGCCAGCAACGTCCACATTGACTCTGCAAAACACCAAAGAAAATGCAATGTAGATTAGCAAGAAGATGCTGAAATTGATCATTATTGAATTTAAAATTCTTGGTAATAGGAAGTCCAAATTGCATTTGTTATGGTGATCGCTAATCTCGAATCAGAACTCAGAACTATCTCTGCCCACCAAAGAAGTTTCATAGAATTGTATTAATGATGATTAACTTACACATTTGCAAAGATACCGGCGTCATCAATCATTTACGTCCTGGAATGCAGATTGAAACAGCAATTAGAACATAGACTTGCTTTTTGCTTTTAAATTTTTTTATAAAAAAAAAACGTAACTATGTTTATATGAAATCACCATATGCTAAAAGCAATATATATGTTTATATGCATAGATATATACAGATTTTTCTTGCAATCTAATTCAAGCTAATATGAGTACAGATTAGATATATTATTGGTTCAAAACTCACACACTGACCCATCTTTGTGATGCTTTAGATTGTGTTTGTATCTGGAATTTGTGAAGGGATTTGCATAAGGAAATCACTTCCCTTTTCTTTTTCCTCTACAAATCGTTAACATATTATTTATTATTGGTTCAAAATGCACGCAGACCCATCTTGGGGTCTCCAAAAAATTTAGAATCAGTATATGGGTGTATGATTGTTCTTCAGTGCAGTAGTAACAAACAAGAACTTTTGATAATTCCATAATCAAATAAGCCTTGTACTACAACATTTTTTGAATAACATCATAAAAAGAATTTATTTGAACAACTTTAGCAACAACAACATGGAAAATCTTGCGAATTAGATGACATTGTGATGGTTCTGTTATTCTTAACAATCACATGAGAGAGAGAGAGAGAGAGAGAGAGAGAGAGAGAGAGAGAGAGATTTTACTGCGAAGTTACGCATAAAATTTTTGGTCAAGACAAGGTGGGTACTGCATTGATGGCAGAGGTAGAAATGGACGTCTGGAGTTTGACCGAATGTAGCCATCAGTGTATCTGCATATAGTATGTTCTTTCCATCCCACTTCAGGAGTTTGTTCCTACTTGCAGATTTTGAATCAAATCCATAAGAAAAAATCAAAATTGAAATACCAAAATAATAATAATAATGATAATAACAGCGCACAAAATTGGTGCATGGCTCTACTTTTCTGTGCATGTAGCAAAACTGTTGAAGTATAGTGGTATTTATTTATTTGTTTCAAAACTTACAAATACAGTAGGAATCTTCCAGTCATAACTACATCGTTTTCCTCTGGTAGTTCAACCTAAACCGTATAGTAACCATTTTGTTAGAAAATTTTTAGTCAAATGCAAGAATAGATATATATAGAAACTCTCAAAAGAAGTAGACACTGTGATTCTTACAAATTTCCAACCCAAAAGGCTCCTGCAGTTGCGATTAACATCGGAATCGTGTTAGCACGCTCCATTCGATAATGTTCGGGCCAAGAACATCCACATTCTTCTATCAAAACCCCACAGGATTAAAGTTGCCACCAGAGCAATTTCAATGCAGATTAGCAAGAAAATGATCAAGACTAGTCCAAATTGCATTTTTTTTTTGTTGTGCTGATTATTACAACAGAGATCAGAATTTATCTCTAGCGCTACTATTTAATAAGATTTCATAACTAATCTTTAATACGAAGTTTCAAAATATTGCATTAAAGATGAGATCTTACACATTTTCTAAAATGGCAGCCTCTATCACTATGTCCTGCAAAGCAGATTAAAAGCAAAAGTTTCATGAATTAGCTGATTCACTCCATTTAAAGATGACATGAATACATGATCAGATGACGATGGGCACTTCAAGAAATTATATTGGTTCAAACACACATACACACACACACACACACATACACACACAGATTGTTCTTCAATGCAAGAATATCAAGAACCCAAAACCTCCAAAAAAATCAAAACCAATAATAAATCCTCAAAATCAGAATAATTTTAACATGCAAATCCTGCAAGCTTAGATTGGAATTATGATGGTTTTGTTATTATTAACACGCACAGTACAGAAATTGATGCATAATTGAAGGCAACCAAAGCACAACAAAGGCCAGTGAGAGAGAGAGAGAGAGAGAGAGAGAGAGCATACCTTGGAAACAAACTCTTCGGTCAATGCAAGGTGGGTTCTGCATTGGCGGCAGAGGTAGAAAATGTCATCTAGGTCTTGATACATCCACAAAGCAGTATTGAAAGCACCAACTCTTCAGCCAGGGGAGCAAGTAAATCAAATTCAAGAAAGGTATTATTATTAGGACTATATAAAGAACTAAACAGTTTAAATTGTAAGAAGAATGAATACGAAACAGAGCAGCTGGGTCATCTGGGCCTGGATCCATCCTC
Source organism: Camellia lanceoleosa (assembly GCA_025200525.1). Lineage (NCBI taxonomy): Eukaryota > Viridiplantae > Streptophyta > Magnoliopsida > Ericales > Theaceae > Camellia > Camellia lanceoleosa. The sequence goes on from CM045768.1 coordinate 56,562,669, forward strand.
AAAACAGCTTCCAAAGTACCAAATCTTCAGCCAGAGCAAGTAAATCAAATTCAAGAAACTAAGTATTTGGACTATGAAGAACCAAACAGTTAAAATTTTATGAGAATGAATATGAAACAAAGCATCTAGGTCATTTGGGTTTGGATCCATCCTCAAAGTAGCTTCGAAAGCACCAATTCTTCAGCCAAAGAAAGTAAATCACAGTCAAGAAAGTCATTATTGGGACTATGAAGAAACTAAACTGTTTAAATTGTAAGAGAATGAATACGAAACAGAGCATGGGGGTTAGACTAAAATGAGAGGTTGAATGGCACTTACCAAAACAGAGTAAAAAATATGAGAGATGAATTAGGTTATTGATCAGAGATATATAACATATATTATTTTTTTTTAATTTTTTAAATCTATAACATATATGAAAAGAACGTAAGAGTGGTGTAACATGGTATAACGCTGGGCCTGGGCTAAAAGGTGTGGATTCATATCATCCACACCGACTATGAGGAAGAAAACAAATTTTGCCCCTTTGAAGAGTAGCCTTCACTGACCCACAGGTCCATGGAAAAGCCCCCAACTTGAATTTGTGGAAGTGCGCAATTGCCACTGTTGCTGTCGCCTATTACATCTCAATCCTATAGCGGTGTATCGGTTGTTGTTGAGTTGGGCAAATGCTGAGTTGCCTTCACAGGGCGTAGCGACGAAGTGGCAAAACTCTACATCTTTCGGGAGTGCTGAAACCAAGAACAACAAGTGCACAACCAGACAACAAGGTGTGTGAAATTCCCTATTACGTTCTGCTTTCCTCTATGTTCTGTATTTTCTATTGGTGTTTTTGCGAACTGGAACTCCATTCAGCTTTGTATTTTAATGCTCTTTCAAGATGGCTGGACAATCTGGTATGTAGATAGCTGCTTCCATGCTTGTTTGTCTTCCAAGATGTGCCACCATGTGGTTTCGATGTTCTTGTTTCTCTTTACTCTAATGTATGTGTAAATTATACACACCATGCCTACGAAAATAGACATAGAAAATTTGCAGTTTTTGTCCCTTACTTCAAAATATATATTAAAGTAATCTGATTGCAAAAATACCCCCAGTTGGATCATGAGATGTGGTTCTAATGACCATCGGAAATTATGCTCCCTTGAAGTTATGTTTTGACATTATTTTCTGGCGATGCTTAATTTGCATTTGTTTTGTTTTCTACTCAATTTGTGTTTTCCATTTGACATGTTATTTTCTTGTTGTAAACATTCTAATAGTTCGTTTCCCAATTTTTTTTTTCCCTCATGTTATTTGGCAGGCTTTGGCCAAAACATTGACAGTGGATGAGCTAAGTTATTTGAAGGAGCAGTCTATGCTATTGGAACCAAACAAAAGTGGCACCAAAAGCTTGGACAATGTTAAAGCAGTTGGTTTCTTTTTTGTTTTTTTGGAAAAGGAATATTAAAGTGGTTGGTTGAAGCAAAACTGTTTATTTACTGTATTTAATGTATATGTTGCTTCGAAATATTTTTTATTTGGTCAGGCCTTGACGAAAAGTGCAACAGATGCTATGAACGAGTCTCACGTCCTTGAATTTCTTACATCAGTATGTGCTTTGATTGTGATGGTGGATGTGCAATCAACAATTGTTTTCTCTATGGTGTTCTAATTTTTGGAGTGAAATTGTTTTCTCTTCTTTTGTGAAAGCATGAAACGGTTTGATTTCCTAAAATGACAGCAACCAACAGGAAAATGGAACAACTACACAGTTAGTGGAACCACAGATAATCTCAACTTACTGAACGAAAAATGTCCTACTCGCCTCTCTTCAAAAAGGAACATTGGGTAATTAATTATTGAAGAAACTCTGGACTCTGGTTTTCTACTCTCTCCTCTAAAAAGGTAAAGAACGAAGGGCCCTTCAAAACAAAACCAAACACTCTCTTCCTGACCCCTCCCCTACTAACCATAACCAAAGGCCCATCAAATTAACCCATCCTCCTCATATCCTAACAAAGCTGGGTTAGCAAAGAATAGAAAAAGAAAATAATATGGCACATAATATATAACCAACTAATGAGAAAAAGAAGACAGAAAAATTAAGGGTGGAGCAAGCCAAACCAAAGAGCAGATGTGGTGATTGATGTATAATTGATGAAAATGGACATGATCCTGTTTTGTTACTTTTGCATCTCTAGATATCTTTAGCTAATTGTTGATTTGTGAACAACGTTTGGTAAGAATAGGGTTCATATGCATCTCTGGATATCTTTGGCTAATTGTTGATTTATGAACATCATTTGGTAAGAATAGCGTTCATAGTTTGTTATTGACCATTTGTTAATAAGACTTGGTGCTTCTTTCGTGGATTTACAAAATAATATTACTTATTAGTTTTGGTTGGAGGGATGAGTTAGGAGGAACTATGAAATGATGATATCAAAGTGATTCTGCCTTGTAATGTGAAAAAGCATCCTAGAAAGCATTTTAGTTAAGAAAATAAACCATATGAAAGTGGTTGATCTCCTTGACAATGTCAACTCAATGAAGTAGATGAGGAACAGTTTTCTTGGTCAAGTTAAAAACTTATATATATATATATATGTGGAAGTCTTCACTCAATGTGCAGAAACATAGCCTATAGTTGGCGGTTGATACACAAGTTGCAATCAGCTACTTGTCACTGATGTTTAAATTAACAAAACAAAAGGTACCTTCCACAGCAGTTATCAATCAGAGTGTGAACTCTGATTCAGATATTCAATTAGAGAAGTTACAGGTGTCATAATATGAAAATGCAAGAAGCACTGTGCAAATTAATAATTTGGACTTGTTCGCATAGGGCAACATAATTGGTTTTCAAAATTTTTAGGAAGCCCTATTTTTTTTAGATATACTTTATCATTATATATGTGTTGACTAAATTAGTTACAATCAGTATGAAATTCATTACAACACTGTCATAAGGTCTATATAACACTTTACATGTAGATTCAAATGTTCAATTGCATGTCAAAAGTTTTACACATCACATTTGTGACTTTATTTTTGATTTTAACCTTAGTTTGCTTATTTTTAAATGCAAAAAACATTTTATGGCTGCAGTTGAGGAAGCATTAGCCCGTCCTTACCTTGCAAGATTACATGACGCAGTTGATGAACTAGTCTGCCTAGAGCCATTCTCCTTTGATTTTGAACAAGCCTTGGGCGAAGAGCAGATAAAGGATATGATTTACCAGGAGGCCTTAGCACTCAATCCGGAGTATGCGTAATGCAAAAAACAAAATCCATTTCAGGTTCTCTATATAACAAGTCTGTAAGTCCAGTTTTGCTCAGAGGAGAAGATCACTGCAATTGAAATATTGCAACCAGTAGAGCAAACTCCTTTTTAACAATCAAATTTATAATGTGCTGATCAAATAGCTAAGATCATCCTCTCAATCGGATTCGATCTGGTATTATTTAATTGTGTGGTGTTTGGATCTTGGATTTTGTCATAAAAGGGAAGAGATTGTGAAAAAAAAATATAGTTTTTATCTCATTCACTTTTCGCTTCTCAAATCCAAGATCTATGCACAACCTTGGTGTCTCTGCTGATTGTCACTTTTCGCTTCTCCAATCAGTTGTACTGTATTTATGAGGTCAGTATCTTCAAGGGTTCTGTTGACCTCATAGCTCTTACCAAATACCTCTTCATTTTGTATTTGTTTTTAATGTGTTTGAAATTAGATTTTTCTACTGCAATTTTATTGTATAGTAGCTTGGATTGATTGTAAAGAAGATGTATAACTTTTGTTGAAAATATATGACTGAGAATTACCATTTGTTGTTCATTATATATGGTCCTATTAGCAGTTATGCTAAATCAAGTATATAAATTCCATACTTATGTAAAGATGACTGAAAGAAATACCAGTATGGAGATTGATGACTAAAAAATCACGTATGTTAAACACTTTTGGTTTGTAGAAGACTTCTTTTATTTCAATTAGCTAAAAAAACCTTATAATTTGTTGTTGTAGTTGTTTTTTTTGTTTTTTTTTTTTGGGTGTGTTTCCTCACTTGCTGTTGAGAGCATAAACCTTGCTTAACAGTTTGATTCCTTTGTACATTTCTTTGTAGGTTTAAGTGTTGTGTATGAAATTTAATTTTGTTTGCATTGTATTTTGTGTGTATATGGATTCAACCTTTTTTCCGATAGTTTTGTAAACAATCTTGAAGTTCGTAGTTCTCTAGGGGAGTTTGAAAGTAGGGATGGCAAGCTTATTATCCTATGATCTGCTTGATTGTTTAGTAAATTGGTTTTGAATTTTTGGTATGGACCTTGGGACATTGGCATACTAGGTCTTCACCTTAGTGAACTGTTGCCATCGGAATTCACTTTCTGATAAGGATTATTTAAAGGTCCCAAGTTATGGGATATTTATGACCTGGAAAATTAGTAGATGAATTGGTCAGTTTCTGCGATTTAAGAATATAGTGGTTTGTTTGGGTCTAGGCTTGACGTTAAACTTTTAAGTCATATTGGACTGGGGGTATCTTCTGAATAGAGCCACCACACTATCATTCCATACTTTGACTGATTTAGAAAACTCTGGGCTTATGAATACATCTTAGTTACCAACAAAATAAATCTTCACATGATGATGTTTTAAAATATTAAAAATGGGAAAAAGAAACGTTATCTGGTTAATTATTTTTTAGTTATCAACTTGTTGGTTTGTATTTATTTTGAATCTGTTAGTTGGTATTTACTAATTCAACATTTATGTGGTCTATTTTGGTTAAGCAATTTGCAAGATCTTATTACTATTAGCTTTCTTTTGTTCAATTGTTTTGATCCTGACCAATCAAGACTAATGTTAATTGTTAATAATTGTGAGATGGTGCATTAATTCAATATCTGTGATTTATCATTTATGAACCCTCTGATGGTAAACAAAGGCCTTTTTTGTTCTTCTTTTAACTTGGCCAATGCTAATGTTTTTACATTGTCTTGCCCTGCTTTCGGTTTCTCAAGCTTCAGGTGCCCTAAAAAATTGGCCCTTTTTTTTCTTGATGATACTGCAATTTACATTGGATATTAATGTGATGGTTCCATTTTTTTGAAAAACTCTTCTCTAATTTGATATGAATCTTTACTGCATTTTGTGCGTGCGAGTGTTTTCAAATTTCAACTTGAGAAAATAGTGAATGTTACAACAAATGAATCTGTGTGAGTGAATTTCCGATTACACTGCCCTCCTTAGTAATCCAGCTGTAGAACACAGGCAGAGTAGACGGCACCCTGTAATCTGCACAGAAAGAAAAGGCTCCGGCGGTGGTTCTTCCACCCGGGGCACTCCGACGATCAAGTCAGTATCTCTCAAAGATAATATCAGTGCATAAATTACTGCTCAAGACTACAAATTGCGTACCTTAGACCCGCCGGGGGTGCCCTTCTTTTGTAGTCCTTCTCTATCCTAGTCCCACTAGAAGTCTTACTTCTATGGACTCTCATTCAGTACTTACTTTGGACTCTACAAGAGATAAGGATAGACTCCCTAAGAATACTATCCTTATCCATCTTGAAGTCTTTCTTCATTCTAGGACTCTTGCCCCTTATCTGATCTTCTCGGATTCCGATATCTTCGGAAGTAACCTCGGCAACTCCGAGATAACCTCGGCGTTACTACCACGACACGTGGGACCTCGGCTGACACTTCAGTGCCACCTCGGCCACGTGTTGGTACTCAGAAAATACATCCCCATTAAGCGCCCCTAGGTTCTATTACCTCGGCGTCTTGAGGTGATGGAACCTATCTTGAACTTTTTTCGACGTCGCTAAGAACTTTCTGGCGAGACCATTCATTTCAGGCCGACATGTCTTCATCCAAGAACAAGAATTCAGATCAATCTTACTTCGCGCATGAGCTGTCATGCACCATTTTTCAACCGTTTCACCGACGCATTTTTCCCTTATTGGTCCGTGCTAGCGACGCTACCAAGCCGTCTTTTCTTCGCTTATACTGCCCGACGATCATTATCCCAGGCGCAATAATTGCCGCCGTTTCATGTTTTGGACAAAAACTTTTGCCTCTCTCTCTCTTTTCACTTCTGCATTTGAATACTCTACATTTTCTCTCTCTAAAGCTTTTTCTTCGAATCTGCCATTGCTCGAAGCTCTCGACTCTGCTACTATTTTGCATCCGCCATTCCCGCGAAGCTTTGGCCACTGTTGCCTCTGTCATCTGATCTCGACGAAGCTCACTCCGGCCTTCATCTTTTCTGGTAAGCAACTGGCCTTTCTCCTCTAGTTCTTGATTTATCCTTGAAATTTCTTGCCATTGTTGCTCTGCTCTAGTATTTGATTTGTGAATCGTTCACTTGAGCGTATATTATTTCCTGGTTTTTTGCACATGTCATGAACACTCGCACTGTTGCACCTCCTGTTCTTGGTCTTCCACCCTTTCTGTTCTTGAATCTGAGACTTCATTTTTGCTTTTTTGTTTTCCAGATTTCTGCCTTCCATACTCGTTCTTCGTAGATTTAGGTTTGGGATTTGCTTATAGATCCATCAATCCTTAGGAAAAACTGAAACCAACTTCACCAATATACACCTAGGTTTAAGCCGAGGTCCCAATAACCCTTCGAAAGTAAACTGTTTCTGTAGCCTAGTACTTGTATACCAAAACCATGGGTATGTGGAGAAATAGGGTTAACACCCCAACCAAACTAGAATATTTTAGGCAAGAATTCTCTGTTCCTGCCGATGTTCACCTCAGGCTAGCCGGGGATGATGATTCCATTATGCCTACGGACAATACCATGCCTTTCCCTATTATTGCTTTTGTTGAGTGTGGACTTCGGCTTCCACTAAATCCCCTTTTCCGTGAAGTTCTCCACTTCTACAGACTGAACCCCATGCAGCTTACCATCAACTCCTATAGGGTGATTAATGGTGTCATAGCCTTAGCCCGGCGAGAGAAGGTTAGGATCACCCTAGCCGACCTTCAATACTGTTATACAATGTGCCCCCTTAACCTGAAGGAGAAGGGCTTCGTATACTACCTTAAACCGAGGTCCACTCAATTCAAAATTATAGCCGATCTCCCAGATTCCAACAAGGGGGCTGGAGATGATTATCTCATTGCTTCGGGTAATTGGGAGTTCGGCCCCGATGAAGATGTCCATATTTTTCCTCTGCCTCGAATAGTTAAAGAGGGCAAGGGTAAGAGCCATGTGTTACTGCTTACTTGTTTTCTCTTTAAGTCTTCCATACTTATCCCGTTTCTAATGTCTGTTTGTTTGTCTTGCAAACCTCCATCAGCCAACCAAAAGCTTCCGCCAAACCTATTTTCCAGGCACAGACCTGAAGAAGCTTCTTGATCTTTCCATCCACAAACGCAAAGCTCCACTGCTGTTAAATTTCATCCCCACCTATAAGTCAACTTTGCCTGACGTTCCAAGAGCGAAGAGAAAGAGCCCATCCACAGCCACAACTCAAACCACATCTACATCCCGGACAGATCAAGGTTCCACTTCTGACCCAGCCGATCTTCCATCCACTTCAGCCCAATACTTGATCCCAGTAACAGAAAGAAAGCGTCGGTGACGTCTTGTAAAAACTGCTGAAATGGTTCGCCCGAAGCCCGTTGTTCTAGACCTCCTTGCCGACCTTCCAGCCGACGTGGATGCTGTATCGTCTCAAACGGTGCCTCCACCAAAACCAAAAAAAGTCAAAAAGGCCCAGACAAAGGCCAAAGTTACTGAGGCCGAGGTTGAAGATGCCCTGCCCATCTCCCAACTAACTTCAACTGAAGACCATACGCACCCGCTAAAGATCTGCTGAGGCCCAGCCATCGGGGTCAACTCAACCCAAAAGGCCGAGGTCGTAATGCTGACGACGGGGTCCAGGTTCCCAAAGTTCCCTGGGAGCCCAAAATTACACTTGAAAACAGGCCCGTCTATGCCAACGAAAGCGCCGCCGATGTCAACATCGGCGTGGCACTCAGCACTGCAGTTCTCCTTGAGGGTGATCTTGAGCGTAATGCCAAGATGAACGAATATGAGAACTACGCCCTCATGCTGCAGCGCTCTGTCCAAGTAAGTCTTTGAATTTGATAACTTTTCTTACTGCCACTTTTCTTCATACTTGCAAAGTCTTGTAATATTTTGTAATTACCTACGCCTTGTGAACTTTCAGGCCATTCAACACGCCCACACCTTCTCCATGCAAGCATTCGAAGCGAGGGAGAAATTGATCGAGATGGAGAAGGAGTTTGCTGCCCTTCAGAAAAAAAACAAGAGTCTTAAAAATAAGATGAAGACCTTGGAAGATCAAGCCGAGGTCAGAACTCAAAGCTCAAGAAGAGGTCGATGAAAGGGCCAACGCCAGCCATTAAAAAGCGTTGCCGGGCTACGAAGAAAGAGGCCGAGGAAAAAATGGCCCAGGCCGAGAAGGAACTGCAAGATGCCCTGGCCACCAAAGAAGCCGAAATCAAGGCAGCAGATGAAAAGGCCTACAACCAGGGTATTGCCGACGTCACTGAAGACTACAAGCTTCAAGTCAGGCAGGCGTGCAACAGGGGATTTTCCCTTGGCTGGATGTCCCTGGCCAAAAAGCTGAACATCCCAGACGATTCGCCATGGCGCAAGGCCGATGCTATCCCTTTGCCTTTTCCTTCTCCTCCTCCAAGCCAAGTTGAAGAAGAAGCTGATTCTGAAACCGAGGTTGAAGATGAGGATGATGAAAACAAAGATAACGAGGCCTTGGTGAGGAAGTCCAAATCTCCTCCTAAGGGTGATGAAGTTTTGGACTTGACCCAGAACGAAGATCTTGAAGAGGCGCCCAAGGAAGCTGACGTCAGCAAGTTATCCTCTGACCTTCTCTTGGCTGAGAGAAGTGTTGAGAAGACTTTGGCCGAGATTGATGCCGAAATTGCGGCGGACAAGGAGGGCGAGGTCGTAGTGCAAGATGCTGAGGTCGTGCTTTCAGAGACTACCAATGTCCAGATCCAGAATGTTCCTGAGGCCGAAGAACCATAGCTTTTTCCTTTTTACCTTTTGTACTTTGTTTCTTTTCTTCGTTTTTGTTGATGTTCTCTGAGCAATATAAGCTGCTTCTTTAGGGCCGATGTCCCTTTCTTTGTTGCTTTAGAACAATTTACTCCTGCTAGGCTATTGTGCCTCCTTTATATACAACTGCTTCTCTTTGAATGTTGTGTCTTCAATTTTTCTTCATTGCTTCTGTTTGATTCTATACTTAGAATATTTTGCATGATTTACACAATTCTTCCTTCGCTTAATCTCCTCGGGGTTACATACCTCGGGTATGTTTACCTGAAGATTTACCTCGGCTAGGACTTTACCTGTAAATTTTCCATAAACTTCAACAAGTATAAAGCATATAAACTTAATTTAACTTCATCTTGTAAATTGCTACAAATTTCAACAAGTGAAGATAAACAATTATATCGGCTTAACTTTAACTTGTAAATTGTTACAAATTTCAACAAGTAAAGATAAAGAATTTATCTCAGCTTAACTTTAACTTGTAAATTGCTACAAATTTCAACAAGTAAAGATAAGGAATTTATCTCGGCTTAACTTTAACTTGTAAATTGCTACAAATTTCAACAAGTAAAGATAAGGAATTTATCTCAGTTTAACTTTAACTTGTAAATTGCTACAAATTTCAACAAGTAAAGATAAGGAATTTATCTCGGCTTAACTTTAACTTGTAAATTGCTACAAATTTCAACAAGTAAAGATAAGGAATTTATCTCGGCTCAACTTTAACCTGGAAATTGCTACAAATGTCCACAAGTAAGGATAAGGAATTTATCTCGCTTAACTTTAACTTGTAAATTGCTACAAATTTCAACAAGTAAAGATAAGGAATTTATCTCGCTTAACTTTAACTTGTAAATTGCTACAAATTTCAACAAGTAAAGATATGAATTTATCTCACTAACTTTAACTTGTAAATTGCTACAAATTTCAACAAGTAAAGATAAGGAATTTATCTCGCTTAACTTTAACTTGTAAATTGTTACAAATTTCAACAAGTAAAGATAATGAATTTATCTCACTTAACTTTAACTTGTAAATTGCTACAAATTTCAACAAGTAAAGATAAGGAATTTATCTCGGCTTAACTTTAACTTGTAAATTGCTACAAATTTCAACAAGTAAAGATAAGAATTTATCGACTTAACTTTAACTTGTAAATTGCTACAAATTTCAACAAGTAAAGATAAGGAATTTATCTCAGCTTAACTTTAACTTGTAAATTGCTACAAATTTCAACAAGTAAAGATAAGGAATTTATCTCAGCTTAACTTTAACTTGTAAATTGCTACAAATTTCAACAAGTAAAGATAAGGAATTTATCTCGGATTAACCGTGTTTAAACATAATCTCGGCTTAACTTCGGCTAAGCATTGCTAATGTCTTCTCTCTGCCCCCAATGTGAACCTAAGTTCCTCTTGGGTTCTCATTATTCAAAAAACAACATCATGCAAAGTTGTATAAGTTCGGGAAAATTCTGCTAAGATTTTATTGATCATATCGGCAAAAAAAATCAAAGAACATCTAATGATAGAAAAACTTTAAATTACAAGTGTTCCATGGTCTAGGCAATGCTTTGCCCTCATTATCTTCGAGCCGATATGCCCCATTTCCTAACACCGAAGTAATTCTGTAGGGTCTTTCCCAGTTTGGGCCAAGCTTGACCTCTCTAGGATCCTTCTTATTGCCGACGACTTTTCTCAAGACTAAGTCGTTGATTTGAAAATCCCTTGGATTGACCTTGTTGTTGTAGGCTTTGGCAAGCTGCTGCTGGTATGCTGCAAGCTGGATTGCAGCTTTCTCTCTTCTTTCTTCCAGTAGATCCAAATCTCGGGCTAAGAGCACATCATTAGACCCGTTCTCAACTCCCTATGTTCTGATCCCTAGGATGCCGATTTCCAATGGAATGACTGCTTCTGTGCCATAAGCCATGGCAAAGGGGGATTCCCCTGTTGATCTTCTCGGCGTAGTGCGATATGCCCAGAGTACGTTGGGCAATTCGTCTACCCACTTTCCTTTTGCTGCCTGTAGCCTCTTGTTTATTCCATCCAGAATGACTTTGTTTGATGCTTCGGCTTGCCCATTACTTTGGGGAAAGCTTGGTGTTGAAAAGTAATTCTTCATCTTGAACTTTGCGCAAAAATTCTTGATGAGTTTGCTGTCAAACTGTGTTCCGTTGTCGGCAACGATTGCTCTTGGAATCCCAAATCTGGTGATGATGTTTTTCCAGATGAAGTTCTTCACATCCACATCTCGGATTTTGGTAAGAGGCTCAGCTTCTATCCATTTTGTGAAGTAGTCTGTTGCTACCAGTAGGTACTTCCGTTGCCCAGTTGCTTGGGGCAATTGTCCAACGAGATCTACGCCCCATTGGGCAAATGGCCAAGGGAAATTTGAAACCGGGTTGGTCGGCGGTGGTGATGTATCAATCTGCAAACCTCTGGCATTGTTCACACTTCTTCACATAGGCTTCTGCATCTTTTTGCATGTAGGGCCACCAATACCCCTGGGTAATGGCCCTGTGAGCTAACGATCTGCCCCCTGCGTGGCTTCCACAAACTCCTTCATGAATTTTATATAAAAAGTCTTCGACCTGAAGAGGGTGTACACACCTTAAAAGAGGTCCAGTGAAGGATCTTTTGTAGAGATGTCCTTCTGCTATCAGACTGAATCTTGCCGACTTCAATCTGACTTTGTGTGCTTCTTTTCGATCTTCTGGCAGCTTTCCCTCTTTCAGGAATGCAACAATTGCATCCATCCAGCTTGGTCCCATGTCCATACATAATGCTTCTTGCACTGTGTGTGGTGACTCTATGCTCGGGCCTGATAGGTAATCGATCATTATTGTCCTCGTCTTTCCGGTTTGCATTGAGCTTGCTAAATTGGCCAACGCGTCGGCGTGGTTGTTATCATCTCGGCTAACCTGAAGAAGTCGGCAGTTTTGGAACATGTCTGCCAGCCTGATGACTTCTTTTGCGTATGCCGACATCCTTTCATCTCGGGCAGCAAACTCTCCAGAGTTTGATTCACTATAAGTTGTGAGTCACAAAAACTATTACCTCATCGCCTCTGCTACTCTTGACCGATCCGAGAATCAATGCTTCATATTCGCCTCATTGTTCGAGGCTTTGAAACCCGATCGAATAGATCGCTCCAATATCTCCCCATCGGGAAATTAACACTACTCCACCTTTGCCCCTGCGGTTTGAGCTCCCATCAACAAAAGTTGAAAGGAATCACCGATGTAAATCTTTGCGAGTCGAGTTTTTCCTTCCTTGGTTCTTTAGCCTTTGGGCTTCTCCTTCCTTGTTTGGACATCGTTCATCTCGGCTCAACGGGCCGATGTTCGGTGTATTCTGGCGAGAACTTCGGCCCGAAGTCGGCCAAAACTTGGCCCTTAATTGTCGTTCTCGGCGAACTCCAGTCATATTGGCCCAAAACTACGGCCCATCTTGCTATTCTTCCATCAAGTCTCCTTGTTGCAACAAGGATTTTAGTGGGTGCTCTGTTAGAACCACTATCTTGTGAGCCCGAAAATAATGGTTTAGCTTCTTTGAGGCCATTACCAAGGCCAAGACTAATTTCTCCGATGGTAGATACCTTGTTTACGCATCGGCCAAGGTTTTACTTACATAGTAAATGAAATTTTCCCTTCTCTTCTCAGATTATCCACATACTTCTTGCATGCTCAAACTGCTAAGTATAAAAGCAGTTCCTCCCGTGTTGAGGTGTTGAGAATTTGGAGCCGAGGTAAGATATTTCTTCAGGTCGGCCAAAGCGGCCTCACATTCCTCTGTCCATAGAAAATCCGCGGCCTTTTTCACCAGATTGAAAAAAGGTTTACATTTGTCCGAACTTCGGCTTATGAACCTGTTTAGGGTTGCGGCCCTTCCAGTAAGCATTTGAACCTGTTTACCCGATGTCGGACTTTGTAATTCCAGAATGGCCTTGATCTGATCTGAGCTGGCTTCAATGCCCCTTCTAGTCACCAGGTATCCCAAGAACTTACCGGATCCGACTCCAAACGTGCATTTCGATGCGTTTAGTCAGAGCCGATATGTTTTGAGTATGTCAAAGACCTCTTCTAGGTTAGCAAGATGATCCTTTGGTTCCTTGGTCTTTATGACCATGTCATCAATGTAGACTTCAACAGTTCGGCCAATCAAGTGTTTGAACATCTTGGTCACCAGCCTTTGGTAGGTTGCTCCTGCGTTCTTCAGCCCAAAAGGCATGACTCTGTAACAATACAAACCTTTCGAAGTGATGAACGCTGTCTTCTCTTCATCTGGGGAGTACATGGCTATCTGGTGATATCCCCTATATGCATCCAAGAAGCTCATCCTTCCATGTCCAGATGTGGCGTCCACCAACTGGTCAATCTTTGGCAGAGGGAAGCTGTCTTTGGGACAAGCTTTGTTCAAATTTGTAAAATCTACGCAGACCCTCCACTTGCCGTTCTTCTTCTTTACTACCACGGTGTTTGATAACCATGTCGGATAATTGGCTTCTCTGATGGCCCTGGCCTCTAGAAGTCTGGCTACTTCCTCTTCCACTGCTTCGACGTGCATCAACGTCGGCCTTCTGGCTCGTTGTATCACAGGTTTGGCCGACCTGTCAACGTTAAGTCTGTGACATGTGACCTCGGGGTCAATGCCAGGCATTTCATATGGTGTCCAGGCGAACACCTCAATATTTTTCCTTAGAAAGGCTTCCAACTCCCTTTCTTCTTCTTCGGCTAATCCTGTGCCGAGAAGAAAGAAACGTTCCTCATCGCCCTCTTGGACGAAGATTTTCTTCAATGCTTCTTCACTTTTCTCGGTCGGCTCCTTGCCGACGTCATCTAGGACCTTCATGTCCTCTTTTTCAACTTCTGCCTTCTCTGGTTCCCGAATGCTGCAGGTTAACTTCATTGCTGCCATGGAGCAATTTTTCGCCTGCAACTGATCTCCTCTGATTTCCTCAATCCTATGTTCTGTTGGGAACCATAACAGTTGATGCAGAGTTGAGGGAACTGCCCCCATTGCATGCAACCACGGCCTCCCCAAGATGATGTTGTAAGGCGAGGGCGTATCAATCACAATGAATTCTGTCTTGACCTTCTTCGTGCCAGCTTGTACCTCTAAGCTTGTTGCGCCTAAAGGCCATGTCGGCGTTCCATTGAAGCCGACCATCGGGCCGTTTGACTGCTCCATGTCATCAGGGTGAAGGCCTAACTCCTTGTAACATCTGACATACATGATGTCGCAGGAGCTGCCTTGATCAATCAGGATGCGTTTCATCTGGCACTCCCCAACCTGGAGGGATACTACCAGGGCATCATTGTGCGGGTGCTGAACCATATCAAGGTCGGCTTCTGTGAAGGCTATCATCGGTCCTTGGCAGTCTTCAGGCCGAGGTCTTTTCAGTCCGACCTGGTTGACGTGCTGCAGGTGCTTTACCCTCTGTGTCTCCCCTCGTATGTCGTTTTCATTCACCTTTGAGTGGATCACATTAACCACCCGAGGTCCACCTGCTTGTGGTTGCTGCGCTGGGGGAGGCAGGGCTGCTGGTGCTTGAGGCAATCGTGCCTATTCTTCTCTTGTCTTGGCCTCATCCACAAGGTCTCTCAGATGGCCTTGCCTCACCAAATCTTCTAAGTGTGCTTCAAGGGCTCTGCAACCCTGAGTTGGGTGCCCCTCCTCATTGTGGTAAGCACAACGCCTTCCAAGGTTTCTCTCCATAAATTCTCCTGGTGCTCTTGCCGGCGCCCTAAAGTAGGGCTGATTTCGAATTTGATCAAGGACTTTGTGGACCGGAATTCGGAACACCGTCGTCACTGCCTGCTTAGCCCTCAACTCTGTCTCCTGTTTGTTCTGTCCATTGTTACCTCGGCCTCACTTCGGCGAGCTGTTGCCTTTTTCTGGCTTCGTCTCCTTATTCCCCGACGTATCTTCCTCGGCTCTGGCATACTTCTCGATTCTCGCCATGAGCTCTTCCATACTCTTTGGCAGGGTTTTTGCCAAGGACTTCCGCAGTGGACAGTCATCCTTTAGGCCGTTCTTGAAAGAGACGACCGCCACCTCTTGGTTGCATTCAGGTATTCGATTGAACACCTCATAGTACCGCTTTGCATAGGCCCTAAGGCTTTCATCTTTGCTGATCTTCAGAGCCATCAATGCATCCACCCTCAATGGTTGTAGTTTGTTTGTTATGAACCTGGCCACAAACATCTCGACCAGGCCTTCCCAGCTCTTCACGCTGCCCTTCGGTAATTTGTGGAACCAATCTGATGCAATCTCCCCGAAGGATAAAGGGAACACTTTGCAGAGCAACGGCTCGTTCCCACTGTATAACGCCATTGAATTCAAAAATAATCCAACATGGAAGTTAGGGTCTGACTTACCATCATATATCTGGAACCTCGGCATACTGAATCTTTTTCTACACGAATTTGTCCAATTCCACCGAGAATGGCGTCCTCGGCTTAACCGGAGGTTACTTGCCCAAAGATTCTCCGCTTCCTCTTGAGGTAATCTCTCAAGTCCTCTTTACTTCTCCCTGCAGCCCGGCTGTCATTGGACTTCAGCCTTTTCGGCGCACTACTCTCGGCCTCATGGTAGCCCCTTTTCGATCCTTCTCCGCAGGACGCATTGAAACACAATATCCGCCTCGGAACATGCCGATGTTCTTTGGGGTCTGCTTCCTTCTCGTGATATGTCCTTCGAGACTCTTCTCTCCTCGGCTCTTCTCGGCCGACTTCCCTGGAGGGTCGGTGAGAGTGCTTTCCGCTCCTCGTGTGCTGAGGGACTTCGGGGATTTCTTTTCGCCCCTTCTTCTGGGTGTTTGCTGCCGGCATTGGCGTGTCCTGTAGCGGGTACGGCGGTTGCATGACATTATTTTGCATCATGAAGTTGACGACCGACTGAAGGTCTGCCAACTTGTTTGCCATCTCTTTTACTTCTTCATCCCTCCTCAGACACCTGTCTTTCCAGATCTGGAGGCTGTCCTCGTTATAGTACTTGCCCTGGTCTGCTTTCTTCGATGCGTCGCCATCTTGGCCGACGCCTTTCTCTGCGTGATTCTGATCACGAGCTTCTTCGTTATGATCTCCTCCTTCAGCGTTAGGGTCGACGAGTCTTCCACTCCCAGCTGGAGTGTCGTCCCCAATATTTTCCTTCTGCGCGTTACTGGCCATCTACTCTCCTTTCGTTCCCACAGACGGCGCCAAATTGTGTGAGTGAATTTTCGATCATACTGCCCTCCTTAGTAATCCAACAGAGAACACGCGAGTAGACGGCACACCATGTCTGCAGAAAGAAAAGGCTCCGGCGGTGGTTCTTCCACCCGGGGGCACTCCGACAATCAAGTCAGTATCTCTCAAAGATAATATCAGTGCATAAATTACTGCTCAAGACTACAAATTGCGTACCTTAGACCCGCCGGGGGTGCCTTTCTTTTATAGTCCTTCTCTATCCTAGTCCCACTAGAAGTCTTACTTCTATGGACTCTCATTCAGTACTTACTTTGGACTCTACAAGAGATAAGGATAGACTCCCTAAGAATACTATCCTTATCCATCTTGAAGTCTTTCTTCATTCTAGGACTCTTGCCCCTTATCTAATCTTCTCGGATTCCGATATCTTCGGAAGTAACCTCGGCAACTCCGAGATAACCTCGGCGTTACTACCACGACACGTGGGACCTCGGCTGACACTTTAGTGCCACCTCGGCCACGTGTTGGTACTCAGAAAATACATCCCCACAGAATCCATGGATAAGAGATGTATTGATTACACATTACATGTCTAGGGCCATTTTAGCTGGTTGAAGCACAGAAAGTGAGCCAAATTGGATTGCCATATACTTATGCTGCTATAGAGAGCATTAATTAAAACTTCCTGTGGAAATAACTTCAAGTTTTCTCTTTTTGGGGTTTTTGTCTACATTTTTTCTAGAGAACATTTGAGATATATATATATATATATATAAGGAAAAAAAAAGGAAAAATTGCAACAAAAAAAAAATGGTATGAACTCAAAAAAATTACAAAGTCATGAAAATACAAGTAATTTATGGGAAAAATAGACACGGAAAAAAAAAAAGAAGAAGAAGAAAAAGAATGAGAAAAATAGAACAATTAAGGTTAGTGAGGGGGTTAATAATTGATGGTATTAGTGTATTAGTTATTCAGTTGGATTAACCGAATGATTTGGTATGTGATTTTCTGGAAATATAACTATCACCTATATTTTACACATTTTTTTTTCCTTTTTAAGTCACTTTTCAAATTCACAAACCAAATATATTTTTTAAAATATTTATATTGACACTGTAAAGTGACCTTGTAACGCGACCCCCAAGCGCGAAGCGCGTGGGGGGCCAACTAGTATGTATAAAAGCATACTAGAAGATTGAATAAAATTTACTGGAAACATAACACATTTTATAATCAAAGGGAAACACTAAAAAAAATATATAATTTCAATTTTTTGAATCATAATTAAAAAAAAAAAATTGTCATAACTAAATATAATATAAGGCATAACTAAATAACTCATGTGTCATAATTAAATAATATCATAATCAAAGAAAAAAATTGATCATAACTAAAGAAAAAAAATGACATAACTGGAGATGCGTATGATACATCCTTTTTAAAAGGGCGTATATTAGAATTTTCCAAAACTGCTTGTTTGGTTTACTTTTCAGGATTCGCTTTTCAAAAAATTAAAGTTCTTTGTTTTTCGTTTTTTTTTTGTTTTTACTATTTTTTTTTTATATTTTAAGTAATTTTTTTAATTTTTAGATACACCTAACAAAAATTCACTTAAAAAGTATAATATTTATGAAAAAAATCTTTAAAAAATTCACTAAATACCAAATATATATATATATATATATGAAAATTCATTATATTTTTATATTCTTAAATATTTATTGATTTTTTTACAAATATTTTACTTTTTAAATATATCTAAGTAAGGTGTATCTAAAAAATAAAAATAAAAAAAACTTAAAATTTTAAAAATATTCACTAAAAATAAAAAATATATATATATATAAAAAAACTCAATTTCTAAAAAATTGAATTCAAAAAATTCAAACTAAACAGGTAAAAGTGACGTGAGAAATTCCATCATTGCATGTATATATTTTAAATTTTGGTGGGCCAATGTGTAGGTTTATCAGCAGGTTTGTTGAGTGGCCTCTCACATGTTAACATATCAGGTTTTAATGTCTTTACAGAACGAATAATTACATATACTCAGATATCGTCTTCACCAGCCAAAAAAAAAAAACCTTACAAATTGGTTAAGTTACAGAGTTTTAAATGAGTTGAATTGAGAAGAGACTTTTAAGCAAACATAACAAAAAATTGTTCAGGTTGAAGTTGTGAATGACAATGGAGTAGTGAGAGATGGATAACTTTTTGGTCATGGGCATGCTTCTTATTATATGTTTGGATGCCAAATTTGTGAGGAAAGAAAAAGGGAGGGAAAATTAAAAAAAATATTTGCTTTTACTTTATTCACTTTTCTTTTTTTTAACCATTCTACAAATCTAAGACCCAAATAGAGCCTTAAGATCTTGGGCTATGCAAATAAGGTCTTGAATAAAGAACAGAAACAAGCCAACCAAAGATATGTTACAAGCAAAGAACATAACCATCCCAAGTGCTAAATCCCAACAAAAAGTAGCATCAGATGCAACGACGAAACCCCAAGAAACAACTAAAAAGGCATTTCCGAAATCCCAGACTGAAAAAAAAGAAAAAAAAGAAAAAAAAAAAAAAAGCAATGCCCAAACCCCCATAACCAATGCCTATGGCAATAAGGCAAACTAAGCCTACACCACACATGTTTGCTTATATGTTGCCTCATTTGCTTATTTATAATTTTCACTTTCAAGTGTATTTTTTATTTTTTATCAGAGCTTTCAATTTGAATAAATGCCTATTCTAGAACTTTTGAACTGATTTTATTAACCTCAATTCAATATGTGATTCTTCTAGAGAATCAAATAAAAAGCTCAAATGTGTAAAAGCTCAATTCAATAATAAAAATTTCTTTGCACTCTTTATTTGGAAGTTGTTATACAAATGTTTCATGCTATATGACTTCAAGAGCTGTATACTTCATTTGAAGCTATGAAGTTTAATCTTTTAGTCTGCAACTTTCTCACTAACATTCCCCTAATTTCTCTGTCCCAACACGTATGCTCAAAATCCTTATTTCAAATGGCATAGAAAAGAAAACTGAACAAATAATAGAAAGTAAATCTAATTGCAAAGTATATTCAGATAAACAACTTCAAACATGGCCTAAGATCTATTGTCATTGTAACAAGAACAGACATATTTTCATCATAGATCGTCATAAGTAGATAGAAATAAAATTGTAGTACATGCATAGAAAGCGCCCATGTAGAGTATTGCATGCTCATCCTAAACCGTGAAACAATCATACACCAAACAAGCCCTTTTGTTCTAACAACTAAATGCCTCTTGCTCCGTATATAGAGTATTGCATGAACTAGAGAAAACACCAAATCAGAATTTTAAGAGTGAGAAGAAAGAAAAAAAATGGATGAATTTGATATTACATGTATATATGAGTCCTCCATCAGTTGTTATATCGAATGTCTTCTCTGCCATCAATTCAAGCATTTTCAACAGGTTCATTTATATCTACGTACATCATGTTGTTTCCATTCCACAGCAGTAGCTTTTGCCTATTCACAGATGTTGAATCAAATCCATAAGAAACTCAAAATTGAAGAAATTAAAAAATAAAAAATAAAAAATAAAAAAACTTTTACAGAATTAGTGTTATTGTATTTGTTTCAAAGCATACAAATGCAGTAGGAATCTTTCGATCTCAAATACATCAGTTTCCTCTAGCACTTCAACCTAAACTTATAATAGTATAATTTTGTTAGAAGATTTTTAGTCACTACGTGAGAATATATATATATATATAGGGAATCTCAAAAATGGTAAATAATTCATGTTCCTTACATATTTCCAACCCAAAAGCTTCCTGCAACGGTTACAGTTAACGTCAGTAACTGTGTTAGTACCCTCCATTTAATAATGTGCTTGGCCAGCAACATCCACATTGGCACTACAAAACAAAGGATTAAAGTTTCCACCAAAGCAAATGCAATACAAGTTAGCAAGAAGATGATCAAATCAGTCATTGAATTTTAAAATTCTTGATAACAAAAATACAAATTGATTTGTTGTGCTGCACACTAATCGTTAATCAGAATTCACAACGATCTCTGTTCGCCAAAGAAGTTATATAGATTTGTATTAATGATGATAATTCACACATTTGAAAACAAAAGTTACATGCATACATGATCAGATGATGATGGGCACTTTGAGAAATTATATTGGTTCAAAACACACACACAGATTACTTTTCAATGCAAGAATACCAAGAACCCTAACCTTCAAAAAATTCAGAATCAATATCAAGAATATCAAGAAACCACCACCCATTGCTCATAATACCATAACCAACAAGCCTTATACTAAACATTTATTGATAACATCATAAACAGAATTATGATGGTTCTGTTATTATTAACACTCATAGTATAGAAATTGATGCATAATTCAGAGGAGAGAGAGAGAGAGAGAGAGAGAGAGAGATAATACCTTGGAAATGAACTCTCTAGTTAATGCAAGGTAGGTCATGCTCTGGTAGCAAAGGTAGAAATGGGTATCCATCTTCAAACAGTTTTGAAAGCACCAACTCTTCTTCAGACATAGAAATTATTTAAATTCAAGAAAGTCAAGTTATTGAGACTATATGAAAAACTAGTAACAGTTTAAATTGTAGAATGAATGAATTCGAAACAGAGCATAGCCTGGTTGAATTATACTTACCAAAACAAAGGAAAGAATGTGGGTAATGAGTTAGGTTCTTGAGAGTGAGAGAGAGAGAGAGAGAGAGAGAGAGAGAGAGAGAGAGAGTGCAAGGTTTAGTTAACTGCCAGAATGGCAGTTTGAGTTGTGGAGTATACGTCCTGTCCAGAGAGCTTGACCCAGGTGAACGAGTTGATGGTCTAAATTTGGACGTTCCAGATGTTTTTTAAAAATATGTATAAAAGTCTACTCTAAAATTGAATAAAAGTCTAATATAAATTGTCACATAACACATTATAGTTGCAAAAATAATATTTTATCATAAATAGTGAGGTGAGAGATTCCATCACTAGTATATATTTTTTGATTTTGGTATTTCAATGCCCTTATGAAACGAATAATTACAAATATTCATATACGGTCTTTAACCCAAAAACATAAAACGGCAGTATAGTTGAAGTTATAGGATTTTAAACTAGTCAAGTTGAGCAGGGTCTTCTAAGCAAACACAATAAAAATTGTTCAGATTGAAGTTGCTAATGCGATGGAGTAGTGAGAGAGATGATATCCATTCAATATTAGTTTTTTTCCCTCATAGCCATTGATGATGTTTGTGGCAAAAGTTTGTACACATTTTCAAACTGATTGCTCTATATTTCTATCAACAATCTTTCATTCTAAGAACAACTAATCGTTCTATGCCTCTTGCTCTGTATATATAGAGTACTGCGTGAACCAGAGAAAACACCAAATTAGAATTTTAAGAGAAACAAAAAGAAAAAAAAATGGATGAATTTGATAAATTTGTATATCTGTACATATAAACATATATATTGCTTTAAGCATATGGTGATTCATGTTACAGTTGAATGCATCGGTTGAACTAATGTAAGATTACAATGGCTGCAATCCTTTTTACCAAACAGTTACTAGTTGTTATTATCTACAATTTTTTTTTTTCAATTTTAAAAGCAAGTCTGTGTTCTTATTGCTGTTTTCAATATGCTTTCTAGGACAACGCGACATCTTTGAAAATGTGTAAGTTATCATCATTAATACAAATCTATGTAACTTCTTTAGCGAGCAAAGATTGTTCTGAATTCTAATTAACAATTAGTGATCAACACAACAAATCAATTTGTATTTTTGTTATCAAGAATTTAAAATTCAATGACCGATTTGATCGCCTTCTTGCTAACCTGTATTGCATTTGCTTTGGTGGAAACTTTAATCTTGTGTTTTGTAGTGTCAATGTGGATGTTGCTGGCCAAGCACATTATCAAATGGAGGGCACTAACATGGTTACTGATGTTAACTATAACCGCTGCAAGAAGCTTTTGGGTTGGAAATTGTTGGCTACATATTTTGTACAAGCCAATTACAATTCGACGCATGGCAAAATAAGGATAATATAGGAAGACTATTCAAGTCTTCGATCCTGATCGTACACGTGGCAGTTAGTATTGGTTATTACGAGATCCGAGTAGCAATGGATCAACAAAGAGATGCAAGGAGATGTGGCTTCAACGGTTACTCACATTTCAAATTCAAATTTAGGAGGGAAGCCTAACTGCAAGTAATGGTGTAATAGAGCTAATCTTGAGGCAACATGATCAGCGATCATGGAGGAGTAGTTCGACAGTTAGAAATGCAGTTCGATGGTCATCCTTGAGCAGTATAAATAGCAGAGAAGGCCCTAGAAAAAGCCCCCAGACTCAAATCCAAAAAACCGATCTTATTCTACTTTGTTTCTTTTCCAGTTTTTTCTTTCTAGTTTTACATTTGCAGTCTTACGTTTCCAGTTCTTTACGTTTCTGTACTTTAAAATTCCTGCACTGCACTTCATTCATAGGAGTAGTTTCAAGTAGATTGTCGTTGTAAACCTCTACGAGGCTGAGTTTGGATGATTGTAAGTTTTTTCATCTTAATGAAATGCTTCAACTGTTCTTCATTTAATTGTTATTTGTTTAATTCTCCTAAGTCAAGCCACCAGTAAAAGTCCTCTTCATTGAGGCTGAAAGAACTAAAACACAATCGTCTGATAATTGGTTGGCAATTAATTTTCTGTAAGGACTGATTGATTCTTGCTGGCACGCTCGCAATTACAAAAATAACATTCGAAAGCCAAAAAGCCAACATATATTTTTGACACGCCCAGTGGGACTAATTGAAATGGCTAGACGTAGGAGACAAGGAGAAAATGAACACTTGGAAGAAGGCGTGGAAGGAGAGGTAGAGATACTTAATCCAGAGGATAATGTGATAACATATCCTGTGGAAACTCCCATTTTATCAGAACCTATGGTCGAACAGACCAGCACTTCAGAACAAGTACCACATGTTCATAATATTGGACGAGACCAAGGAAATGGACCATCCACTATTCCATCCACTCAGCCAATAAATCCATGGGGTGGCCTAGTAGATACTATGGGACAACAATTAATGAACACGATGGAAAGGTGGGCAACATCCTTTTTGGATCGAATGAATAACCACCAACCAACAAACGCAAGACACATCGAGGAAATTTCAAATGTCCCTCAGCAAAGATTGGCTAGAGATAAACAGCCTATGCAAGTTAATGGACATTCTAATGGTCAAACTAGTAATCAGAACTATGAAAGACCATCATCTCAGTCTTGGTACGAGCCTATTTCGAGGCCTATAGTAGGTCAAAATGCCTCAATACTTAACAATGAAGGCATGCAATTTGGTGGATCTGGCCTAGTACAAGAAAATGGCATAAGAATGGTTCCAAATCCCATGTTCGAAGCCATACCTAGCACAAGGGGGTTCACTAATCCCTTATTCGAATTTACACCCGGGGAGTTTGAAGGTTTTCCTACAAATAGAAGAGACACAACACCAGTTCCAAGACTCGCAGTCCTTTTCGCAGACAAAGCTCAAAGGGGTTACCCACACCCCCAACAGCAACCTGCACCACAGGGACAACCAGTTCCAAATATACCACCTTATGGACCAAGAGAACTACAGGCACAAGTTTGCCCACCAAATCCTATGTTTGCCCCTCCAATAGTGGTTCAGCAGGCACAAAATATGGTCCCTAAGGACCAAATTGCAGATATTGTTAGAGAGATGTGTGGACCGATGGCTCGGGGGGTCCAGACTCCTGTGTACAGGAAACCATATCCAGAATGGATAGACAGGGTACATGAATACCCAAGAGGTTTCAGGATACCAGATTTTGCCCTTTTTTATGGGAATGGAAACCAATCAACAGTAGAGCATATTGCTAGGTTTGCTGCTCAATGCGGCGAATTTACCAATAATGACTATATGAAGTTAAGGTTATTCCCAAATTCCCTAACTGGGGGAACATTTGTATGGTATATTAACCTTACACCTGGCTCTATCCAGACTTGGCAACAGATGGAAGAGGCTTTTCATGCCCAATTCTTCTAATCAGAGCCAGAGGTTTCCATGGCAGACTTGGCAAGATTGAGTCAAAGGCTTGATGAGAAGGCTACTCAATTTATTGCCAGATTTAAAAGAGCTCGAAATAAATGTAGAGTCGTCTTACCAGAGCCAGAATTCGTGAGATTGGCTAAAAATGGTTTAGAGTTTAGGCTTCGAAAGAAGTCTAACTCAACTGAGTTCAGAGACTTAGTGGAACTCACTTATAAGGTGTCTAGGTACGAAGCATTACTAGAGGAGGAACAAGATCGAAATAATGCATCGTACAAGACATATTATAGAGATCCTAATTATGAGATCGATGCAGCAGAGATTGTGGGGAAAGAACCTGTAATCTGTGAAGCATTAATTCATAAGGATACAACAATTGACCAACAGTTTAAAAAGAAAGACCTTCATAGGAAATACTCTTTCGATTTAACTAAGGCAGATGACAATTTTGATCATTTGCTTGCGGCCAACTTCCTTAAGTTACCGAAAGGAGTCAAAATTCCATCTCCTGATGAACTTAAAGGAAAAATATATTGTAAATGGCATAATTCTTGGTCTCACTCGACTAAGAACTGTATTGTTTTTCAAGATAGGATCCAAGAACAAATTCGGAAAGGAAGTTTGACATTCCCAGCCAAAGCAGAAAAGGCCATGGGGATTGACAGTAATCCATTTCTAGAAATTGGAGAGGTGGCAACCAATGTCATAATGCCAGACTTTCGAAGCTTGTCCTTGAAAGAATTGGGAGAAGTCAATGTGCAGATGCATGTTGCCAACCAAACAACTATCAAGAAGGACACAGGAAATCTACCAGCTATTGGACAAGGTTTCTCACACTAGAGGGAAGACTCTGATGAAGAAGCACTGGATGACGACTCCTTAGAAGCAGCTGTAATGCAAAGGATGTGTCCCAGGTGTAGACTGAGCTACAAATGGTTGAAAGGGTTTCCAATTGATGGAAAGCAATATTACAGGGATGTGCAGAGACGTCCCAAACCAACCAATGCTTATAATAAAAAGCCATATCCATCTGGTGTTAGGCAGCAGCCATTGATGGTTGAACCAACAGCTAATAGAATGCATTCCAAAGGCAAGAGGCCTTCATATGAGTCCAGGCCACCTAATTATTACAGAATGGAGAGTAGTCATTCTAAGAGGAGATTGGAGAGAGGTTCAGTTTATGGGATCAAAGCCAGAGATTGGCCCTCTAGACCAGCCTCATGCAGGACAGAAAGTGGACACCTTCATCAAAGGCCTGAGTTAGGCCCAAAGCATGAAGTCAGGGCCAAACAATGGCCTTCACAGCCAGCTTCGAAGGTGACTTCAAAGGAAGAAAGAAGCAGTTCAACAGCCGGGTCAGTAAGTTCGTGGGTACCTGGGGTCCCAGATTGGTTTGTGATGCAGAACAAACCTAGGGAAGTGTTTACCCAAAGAGATGTAATTGGAAACCAAGGCAGGATGGTCAAGCCTCCTTTGGTGGCTCCAAACAATTGGGTATTGCTTAAACACCCAAAAACAAAGGAACCAGATATGATCCTCGTAATTTCTAGATCACAAAGGAGGAAAATTCAGCGTAGGTACACACAGTACCAGCAAGACCTGAAGGAAAGTGGAGAAAGCTCTTCATTGGTCCAGACAGAAGGAAAGAAGAATCCAAAGTCAGACCATTCTCCAAGACCAACTCTATAAGATAAAATGGGTTGTAGTAGACAATAGTTGGCCAAAGTTCACTCTGAACTAAAAGCCAGAGAGAAGTCCAGTTTGGCAGGATTGGAGAAGGCGTTGATGGAGAGTGATAGCGAGGCAGAGAAAGAAGTTGGCCTAGGCCAAAAGAAAGAAATGGTTGAAGAAGAAATGTTCGAAGCCTTCATGGCTGAACAAACATTTTTGGTTGAAAAACCAGTCAGAAAAGACCATTTGAAAGAGCTTGTTAGTAAAGAAGTGCCAGAATATAGTATGGAGGATGCTTCTGAAGTAACTGAACAAGGTGGCCAAGAGGAGAACAGGCACAGCCAGCCATCCAATTTGGCTCAGTATCAGTGAATATGGTACACGTACTACCGCATGAATTCCAAGTTGGAGATGAGAACCAAAAGGGGCAAGAAATGGACCCAATTCCAGTCTCTGGTGAAGACTCACAAGTGAGTATGGTGCAAGATGATTCTGGAATGGCTACCCCAATGGAAACTGAATATGAGAGTGAAGAAGAGGTGAGCATTAACCTTTCATATCCTTTTGAATATCTCTCGAACTCTATGACACAGCATGTCAAGCCTTTGTATATCAAGGCCTTTTTCGATGGGATACAATTGAACTGAGTCTTGATAGATAATGGGGCAGTGGTGAACTTACTACCGAAATCTTCCTTGAAGAAACTAGGGAAAAAGAACCCCAGGTTAATCCCAACCAGCACAACCAATGCTGGTTTCGCCGGAGACAAACAGATGGCTCAGGAAATTCTGCCTATCAACCTGAGTGTGGGAACCAGGGACTGCATGACAGCATTCTTCGTCATCGATAGCAATGCTAAGTACAATGCTTTACTCGGTAGAGATTGGATTCACACTAACAAGTGTGTGCCTTTCTCTTTGTATCAGAAAATAATGATGGCCTTGGACAATGGGGAGACAGAGGAAATTGATGCAGATCCTCAACCCTTCATAGCCTGTGCAGACTTCGCAGAGGCCAAATTGTATATTGAGGGAGTGACACCACTCAGTATACTGAGGAAACCTGATGGCTCAGCCGAAGTGATGGCTGATGAGGAAGTGACACACCTAAAGCACTTAGTCCAGGAGAATGCTGATGAAGAGGTTGTCGTTAAGAATGACAATGATGCCTGGTTGTAGGCAAAGAAATGAAGTCCAAGAAGCCAAGTCTTTGGCTCTAATTAAGTTCTCAATATTGGATGTAAAATCAATAGTCCAGAGAGTACAAGAGCAAGAGAAAAAAGCCATGATAATTGGTTGTAAGCAGAAGCAACAACAAGCCAGAGTTTTGGTCCTTGACAAATACTGTGCATTGGACATTGAAACAAAAGTCCAGGAGATACAGGAGGAAGAAGCCTTATGGACAGATTTTGTTTATGAGGAGGAGGGTAAATATGTTGAATTAAAGAACCTGGGAGCAGAACAAAGCAAGAAGATTGCTTCGAAGGCAGAAGGGATCAAGGAAAAAGCTTCAGTAAGTTCTCAGACACAAGACCCCTTAGAATAAGTAAATTTAGGGGAAGATTCTATACAACAGCCCACCTATATAAGTGCTTGTTTGAATGCTCTAGACAGGGACCAGTTGTTGGTTGTTCTGAAGAAATATAAAGATTGTTTTGCATGGTCTTATAATGAACTACCAGGATTGGATAGGTCATTAGTGGAACATAGGCTCCCTATGAGGCCTAATTTCAAGCCATACAAGCAAAAGCCAAGAAGAATGAGTCCAGAAGTGATTCAGAAAGTTAAGGAAGAAATTCTTAGACTACTCAAGGTAGGCTTTATCAGATGACTGTATGTTGAATGGCTATCCAATATTGTGCCTGTAGTTAAGAAGAATGGTAAAATGAGGGTATGCATTGATTTCAGAAACTTAAATCTAGCAACTCCAAAAGATGAATATCCTATGCCTATAGTAGACTTGTTGGTAGACAGTTCAGTAGGGCATTAAATTTTATCAATGATGGATGGGCACTCTGGTTATAATCAAATCTGTATTGTAGAGGAGGATGTTCACAAGACAGCATTTAGATGTCCTGGGAATATTGGGACCTTCGAATGGTTAAAATGCCACTTGGCTTGAAGAATGCTGGGGCTACATATCAGAGGGCTATGAACACTATCTTTCATGACCTCATTGGAGGGTATTTAGAGTGTTATATTGATGACATTGTAGTTAAATCCCAATCCATGGAGGAGCATCTGTTTCACTTAGAAGCAGCCTTTGAAAGAATGTGAAAGTTCAAGTTGAAACTCAATCCTCTTACGTGTGCTTTTGGCGTATCATTTGGAAACTTCTTGGGCTATGTAGTACACAAGAGAGGAATACAGATTGACTAGAATAAAGCCAAAGCCATCATTGAAGCCAGACCTCCATCAAGTAAGAAAGAATTATAAAAGTTCCTTGGACAGGTTAATTTTCTTCTAAGACTTATTTCTAACATTGCCGGGAAAACTAAAGTATTTTCTTCCTTATTAAGGCTAAAAGATGAAGAGGAATTTGTGTGGACAGCAGAGCATCAAATTGCTTTCGAAGGTATCAAAGCCTACTTGGCCAACCCTCCAATGCTGATGCCACCAAAGGGTGATAAGCCCTTGAAGTTGTACATAGCTGTAGTAAAAGATTCATTGAGAGCTTTCTTAGCCCAAGACAATGAAGAAGGCAAGGAGCAAGCTGTTTATTACCTTAGTAGGTTTTTAAATTCTTGTGAATGTAAACTGTGCCTTGCATTGTATTTTGCTACAATGAAATTGAGATACTATCTTTTGCCTACAACTGTCTTGGTAATTGCAACCACAGATTTGGTTAAGTATATATTATCTAGACCTATGTTGAGGGGAAGAAGTGGCAAATGGATATTAGCCTTATCAGAATTTCATTTAGAATATGTTCCCCAAAAGGCAGTAAAAGGACAAGTTTTAGCCAATTTTGTGGCAGACCATCCATCTCAAACAGAAAGCCAAGAGATAATGGAACTTGGTATGGCTAGTCTTGAGCTATGGAAAATGTGGTTCGATGGATCGAAAGCCAATGGCCTAATTGGAATTGGTATAGTGATTAAGTCACCACAAGGAATAGAAACCATACATGGTTTCAGAGTGGATGAAATTACTTGTTCTAATAATCAAGCTGAATATGAAGCCTTAATAGTGGGATTGGAAATTCTTATTGGACTACAAGTTCATGCAGTTGACATATTTGGAGATTCTTAATTGGTGGTTAACCAAGTGAAAGGGATTTTCAAATGTCAAAGTATAAGCATGTTGCCATACTATGTTGTTGCATTACATCTGCTTTCTCAATTTGAAATAGCAAATGTAACTCATGTCCCAAGATTCTTGAATAATAGAGCTAATGATGTGGCTCAGAAAGTTTCAAATTTCAAGAGAAGGGATAACACTCAAAGGGACATAAGCCAAGCAACATACTAGAAATCTATACCACCCTTAAATAAAAGGAATGTAGTCCTGGAAGTCAATCATAATGACTTACAGGAACAAGATTGAAGGTATCCAATAATGTAGTACTTGGTTGGCCCGTCCTCGAAGGCCAGCAGAAAAATTAAATTGCAATCTATGCAATACATCATATACGGTAATGCTCTCTACAAAAGGGGGGGAGATGGTTTATTGCTGGAATGTTTAGGCCCAAAAGAAGCATTGACAGCTATGGCTAAGGTTCATGAAGGCATCTGTGGTGCTCATCAGCCTGGTGTGAAGATGAGGTGGTTGCTTCGAAGGCATTCCTACTATTGGCCAATTATCCTTAAAGACTGCATAGAATATGCAAGGGGTTGCTAGGCATGTCAAAAGCATGGCACGATCAGGCATGTGCCCATAACTGACCTGCATGCAGTAGTAAAACCTTGGCCATTTAGAGGATGGGCCATGGATATGATGGGGAAAATACACCCACCTTCTTCGAAGCATCATTGTTTCATCTTAGTGGCCACTGATTACTTCACTAAATGGGTCGAAGCTAAGCCATACAAGGCTGTAGACCAAACTGAGGTTATTGGATTCATTAAGGATTTAATCCACATATTTGGTATCCCACAGACTATAATTGTTGATAATGGGACTGTGTTTGATGGGAAAATGGTAAAGTCTTTTGTGACAGAATTTGGAATTAGCCTTGTTAATTCCACCCCCTATTATGCATAAGCCAATGGTCAAGCTGAATCATCCAATAAGTCCTTGAAAAAGGGAATACAAAAAGCTGTGGAGGACAATCCTAGGGATTGGCATAACTTGTTGTTGGATGTATTGTGGGCTTATAGAACTTCTCCAAGGTCAAGCACATGAGTCACTCCTTATACCTTAGTATACGGGCATGATGCAGTGTTACCTGTGGAAATTAATGTTAAGTCCTTGAGGGTAAAATGCCAAGACCAGTTAAATCCTGAGCAATACCATCAAAGTATGTGCTTGGAATTAGAAAGCATAGATGAAGCTAGAATTCTGGCATTAAATAGCATCCTTTTCCAAAAGAAGAAAGCAGCCAAAAACTATAATAAAAAAGTCAAACACATTGGCTTTGATGAAGGTGATTTGGTGTGGAAAACCATACTCCCAATAGGGATTAAAAGCCATAAGTTTGGCAAATGGTCACCTAACTAGGAGGGACCATACCAAGTCCATAGAGTCCTTCCTTTTGGAGCATACCATTTGAGAAATTTGAATGGATATGTACATCCCAAAAAGATTAATGGTAGGTATTTGAAGCCTTATTTTCCAACTATATGAGAAACACAAGGAGTAAAATAAATGCCAAGTACAAGAACACAAAAATACTCAAATGATAAATAAGAATTTGTCTTTCATAAAGAGCTGAATACATTCTACCATAAATTGGCCCCAAAATCATTACAATGCCTCAGTTGTTCTTTTACAATGGATGCTCTATTGTTAAAAGATGAAAACAACTAAATGGCTGTGGTCATTTCCTGCTTTCAGTCAGCCAGTCCTTGGTCGGTGATCTGCAGTTTGGTGTCAGTTCGGATTAAGGCATGGTTCACTACAGATAGCTCCTCCTCAAGTTGAGCTTTCCTCTCCAGTAGCTGAGTTCGAAAATGGGAGACAGAGGAATGTTGTTCCTTTAGCCCTGAGACTTCAGCATGTACTGTGGAAACAAAGCTCTGGTCTCTCACTAATTTCTCCTCTGCAGCCCTGGCAGCATGACAAATGTTGATGTAAAAGTTAATAGTAGCTACTGCCTGAGATAGATGACTTGAGACAGTTATACTGGATTGCTCAACAACTTTGCAGCACTGAAGGAAGCCATTTCTTATTATAGGCCTTTGTAAAGCCTCGAAAGGAATCCTTGAAAAAGATATCAATAACTCCAGACAGCTATCTAAGTCCATTAGAGGTTCAGAAGGCTTACTACTGGAGGAAGAAGAGCTCTCAAGAATTTCTAACAAGGAATCAGCCAGAACTGATGGCTCAGCCTCATCATTAGCTATTGGAGAGGTAGAGGGCATGTCGAAGAGACTGGCTAGTCTTGCTTCGAAGATATCTACCTCATCCGTGGACATGAGGGGTACAGAAAGAGCAGTGGTGGAAGGCACAGAGGACTGCATAGGGATAGGAGAAATGAGTGGAGCATCTTCAGCAGTCTCTATGGTCCTAGCTACCAATAGGTCAAGGGAAGAAGGGCAGGAAGTAGGTAAAGGTCATAAACCATGGGTTGGAGAGCTGCCAGCACCCTCTGTAGGGGAATTAGCTACCATCAGAGATGGAGCAGCAATTGGAATTTCCTTAGGAGGAGGGGGAAGAGCAAGGCTCGAAAGAGAATTGAATTGAGGTAGATCCAAAGATAAGTAAGGAAGATACGGATTTAATCCAAAGGAAAGAGATGCAAGAATGCTTGGCCTCAATGAGGGTACATTGAATGTAGGCCTATGAAGTGGGAGTATTATCTGAATAGTCCTCACATTTTGCATCTGATCAACTGAAACTGAAACTGAGCGAGTCCTTATTGAAAGAATAGGCTCAATAGTTGTTGCTGCAAAAGTAGAGATGTAAAGTAATGTCAAGTTTTAATACCAAAAATTTGATAAGGGAGAAACAGTAGAAGCATAAAAGAAATTACTTGTTTCAGAAGTGATAGCAACAATAGGAGAGCTTCGAAGGGAATAGTGCTCAGCAATATGTTGCCTTATTACAGTTTCCCTTTGGATTGCATCAACAGCAGCTGCTTCACCTCTTAAGAATTGCTGCTGCTGTCTCTTCTCAGCTCTCTCAAAGACAATTATGGCCTTAGAATGCTCTTGTTCTACTGCCTTAGCAGCTGTTTCATGAATAGGGTCTTCGACCAAATTAGAAGGAGAGACAGTCATCTTCCTTCTCTTTGTTCTTTGTACTGGTATTGCCTGTTCCTTCTCAATTTCTTTCTCTCCAATTTGGGATTCGGATTCTTCAGAAGTGAGTTCCTCTTCCACTACTCTGGCAGTTGTCTCATGAGTGGGATCTTGAACCAAGTCAGAAGAAAGGATGGTCACTCTTTTCCTTCTTTTCATGGGTGACTCTTGCTCTTGAGTTACCTCTTCTTCTTCTTCTTCTTCTGCTTGAACCTCAGGTACTTCCTTTTCAGGCTCAAGTAAAATTCTCCTTTTCCTTTGTTGCCATTTGCTTTTGAGAAGATTTAGAGCTTGGGTCTTTTGAGGAGAATCTCCCTGCGAGGGACTCGCACCACCTTCACAAAAGAAAAACTAAAGATAAGGCTAAAAGCATTATAAAGAAGGCAAAAAGAAAAGAGACAAGGGTATATACCTTTCTTTGAGGCGGCCCGAGTAACTCTAGGAGGAATTGAGGTAGCAGGAGCAGACTGTGTGGTAGTAGGTACATGAACTGAAGTGGTAAGGACAATGGAAGAAGTCACAACTCCAGCTCCTTTGGGCTTGGGCACATCCAACACCATCAGTAGGTCTTGAGGAGAAATGGCCAGGTACACTTCCATATTGGTCACCCACCAGTTGTGGTACCTCTTCAACATGTTACCTTGAGGAAGAAAAGGGGTATACTCAAAATCGATCAAGTCCTGTATAAACTTAGAAGTTGCCTTTTCTAGTCTGGACCGTCGAACTTTCAAATCCCTGGTGGTAAGACTTAGATTGGTGTTACTGCAGAGATGTATTGGGACCCCTTGTGAGAAGCCAAATTGTCTAGCAAATTGAGCAGGACAGTAGGGCTCAGTAATGCATTTGTAAGCTCTGGGGTTCATGGTCCCAATAAATAATTCTCTAGGGATTAAAATAGAGGCCTATATGTCTTTGTGAGAAGGTGAAGCACAGAGCCTATCACTTAGGAAATTCTTCAACCAAGATGGGCCAATGTTCATGGGTTCGAAGGGACGAAAGCAGTAGAAAGGAGGAGAAGCTGGAAGTTGGTCGAAGAAAGAGAAGTAAAAAGCAAAAGTAGAAGGATAAAGTGAAGCATTGGCTAGCCTCATGCCATGAATAGGAGGGTTTGGCTCAAAAAATTTAAGGCATTTGGATTGTAACTCAGTGAAATAAGCACAAAGCCAAAGCTGAAGAATCTAAAATGGCCCCCCTTGATTGGCATCTAAGGGTTTCTCACAGAAAAGAGAATAGGCTCTATATGTGTGACCTAGAATGTATAGAGCTAAAGCCACCCTCTTTTGTAAAACAAGGGCTTCGGCAAGATGGGCAAATTCAGGCATGATTCTTTGAGAGGAGGTGTAGAAAAGGAACTTGTAAAGCCAATATAATAAGAAAGAAAAGAATTCCCTATCGGTCACAGGACCCTCCCTTCTATTCTCAGCCTTGACAAAGTCACTATAGGATGAGTTAAGAAAGGGGAGGGAAAAAGGGACTGCTAGGTCAGGATAATCTAGTCCAATGGGGGTTCCAATGAGACATAATCCTAATAGACGGCAAATGTCAAGAATAGTAGGGGCCATTATCCCACATCTGAATTGGAAGAAATTAAAAAACAGAATTCCAAAAGCACAGGGCAGCAGGAATTAAGAAGGGGTCCTCTAAGATAGTTGACCTAGATAATCGGAGGGCATCGAGAAGACAGAGTTCTTGAAGGTCCAGAGTCCTATCAGGGACAACCCGATCATACCATTCTTGCCACTCCGATCTCACTGTGGGCCAGCATTGGTGGGGGCGATTCGTCCTCTAGTTCCTCCAGTCAAGGCCACATTCGTAAAGGAGACAATGGTCTTCTAGACGAGGATATAGAGCTAGAAGCTCAGTAAGAATCTCCTTGAATATAGGCCCAAGCACATAGTCTTGTTGCTCATGACAACGAGAGGTGAAGATGCGTCCGTCGATGGCACTTTTCTCCCCAGCCTTGTACTTTTCACATTCTGCATCAATGACCCTTTTCAGGACTACAGACGGGCTCGCACGTTCTACGACTGGTACTTTCAATGAAGAAGAAGCCATTGATCAAACGCTTTCTCAAAAGACGAAGCTAGGAAATGGAGTAGAGAGAAGTGGAAGATCGGTAAAGATAAAGGGTTTGTGTGTTAAGTGAGCAAGTGATTTCAGAGCACGAAATAAAAGGGTATTAAAAGCCTTTGTGTCTGGAAAATATATCGCCTAAATTCGTTAAGTACTAAAAGTACGAATACGAAGAGTTTCCTTTAATATTGATACTTTTGGAGGGAAAAGCACAGCCCAAATGTTGATGCCAGCTTCGAAGTAAAATATTTGGCTTCGAAACTAGATTTTGGCGCCAAAAATCAAATAACAACGGCTTCGAAACTACCAAGTCGGCTTCGAAGCACATTCCATACCTAAAGATGTAAGAATATTCAAGTAATTGTTTGCTTCAAAAGGATTGAAGACCTGTTTTAGGTTTCTCAATAAAAGTAATGTCTTTCGAAGTAAAACTTGAGACCCCTTAAGGATGAGAATTGGTATTCGAAATATCAAAACCAATAGTTGGTTTGTATACATACAGACAGAGATTGTCTTTTGAACTAAAAACAACATGGACTGTTCTTCGAAGCAAAAATGGTCAATTTAAAATTGGTTGAACATTCTAACCATGACCATATGTTGGTTATGATTAAAACAAGCTTTAAGGGGTAAGATTGTTAAATTCGAAGTACTAATTCTAAATGAAAATCAGCAAAAATTGTTAACTATATTCCATAAATTGGAAAGGTTCATTGTTGGTTCTTTTTAGTGTTTCATTTAAAACGATTGAGTCCAAATTCGAAGGATAAGATTGTTCAGTTCGAAGCCCTGAATTTGCTTTAAAGACAAATGGGGACAAGATCAAACCATACCAAACAAAGAAAAAGTCTTAGTAGTATTAAAGCAAAAGCAATTACATCGAATGGCCCTATTTGGGTACAAACTCAGGCTCATAAAAATAGGGAATAGAATAAATAACAAGATCATGAAACTTAGTCCAACTATGATCAATGAATTTCTATTATTTCTTTATTCTATCATCTATTTCTTCTAACATTGGCTGCATGAGTTGATATGCTCTCACTTCATAAAAGAGCTCTTCAGCCTTTATTTCGAATGCTGTTTCTCTCAATCCTTGCTCCAATTCGTCTATATCCAAGTTATCCCAGTACGCAGAATCTTTATTCTTGAAATCATCGAATTCTTCAATAAAGTTCTCTGCTTCGTACTGGGCATGAACTTGAAGGGACGAGAGTTGGTCTAAAGATTGTGTGGTGGCCATAGAGGTCCGATGCCAATGGAGAAGCAATAGAAGTTGGTCCAAAAATATATGAAGCTCTGCTTGGGCGAGGGGATTGAGGACATGATCTCGAGTCAGAATATCACAAGCCCATCGAAGGTTCTTGAGAGGGACTTCGTCCTCAAGAATATTGAAAGGCAAGTGTGAGAAAGCCGCGAGCAGAAGTTGAGCTTGCTTCCATTCAGCTGGATTAGGGAAAAGTGGAAGCTTGTAAGGTGGAAAGACCTTATCCGTGGAGAGGGCAAGCCTCAGTCTCTCTATCCAGCAAAGATTTGGCAGAGAAGAAGGTGTGGATGCTTCTATTTCAGGAGATGGAGCAAGGGCAGAAGGAACAAGGGCATTAATATAATCGAGCCAGTCAGAAGAACAAATCTTCGCCTTCTAGGCTAAGAATGATGGATTGTACCCTTGTGCCTCTTCTAGGCGTCGGGCGGCGTGCACTATCTTTGTAGGCATGGAGGATGTATACCATGCCACAAGCAGATTCTCCTCCAAACTGTGTCAATGGTCAATGGGCACGTAGGGATAGACCACCGAGCTTCGCGCATAAGAAGGGAACTCTAAAGGGTCAGTAAACTCGATAAAGTGATGGTTGATTTGTTCCCTCAAATCACAGGCCTCAGGTTTTGACCAGCTTGTCCAGTCAGAAGCCCCAGAAGAGGAAGAAGTTGCAGCCTTATCCCATGTAGAGGGTTGTGAAGAAGAACTTCCCTATCCATATTTGTGACTTTCTGAATCAAAGGATTGAGAGCAGTTTGTTCGTAGTCCAAGGGTGAGTCAGAAGAAGAACTTCCCATGTCCATATTTGTAAGTTTCTGAATCGAAGGATTAAGGGCAATATGTTCGAAGTCCAAGGGTTGATAATTTGCAACGGCATCATCCATGACCTGAATATAGAAAGGTGGGTAAAGGTGGCTAATTAATGCATGGAGGTTCTTTCGAGGAAGAACAGCATCATCATATGACTCTTTGTGTGCTCGATCAATGGAGGGGAAAATTGATTCGGCCATAAAAAATGTATCAGTCTGTTCGAATACTAAGGTGGTGACGGTGTTCAAAAGATTGAAGGAGAGTTTAATGCAGATGATGAATGGCAGTTGCATTTCTGAGAGAATACAAAACCCATGCACGTTCTAAGACGTGGGAAAAAGACCTTGATCCACTAATATCATCAAGTATTGGGTATATTAGTGCGGGGGGTAATGTTGGCTACATATTTTGTACAAGCCAATTACAATTCGACGCGTGGCAAAATAAGAATAATATAGGAAGACTATTCAAGTCTTCGATCCTGATCGTACACGTGGCAGTTAGTATTGGTTATTACGAGATCTGAGTACCAGTGGATCAACAAAGAGATGCAAGGAGATGTGGCTTCAACAGTTACTCACATTTCAAATTCAAATTTAGGAGGGAAGCCTAACTGCAAGTAATGGCGTAATGGAGCTAATCTTGAGGCAACATGATCAGCGATCATGGAGGAGGAGTTCGACGGTTAGAAATGCAGTTTGATGGTCATCCTTGAGCAGTATAAATAGCAGAGAAGGCCCCAGAAAAAGCCCCCAGACTCAGATCCAAAAAACCGGTCTTATTCTACTTTGTTTCCTTTCCAGTTTTACATTTACAGTCTTACGTTTCCAGTTCTTTACGTTTCTGTACTTTAAAATTCATGCACTGCACTTCATTCATAGGAGTAGTTTCAAGTAGATTGTCGCTGTAAACCTCTACGAGGCTGAGTTTGGATCATTGTAAGTTTTTTCATCTTAATGAAATGCTTCAACTGTTTTTCATTTAATTGTTATTTGTTTAATTCTCCTAAGTCAAGCCACCAGTAAAAGTCCTTTTCATTGAAGCTGAAAGAACTAAAACACAATCGTCTGATAATTGGTTGGCAATTAATTTTCTGTAAGAACTGATTGATCCTTGCTGGCATGCTCGCAATTACAAAAATAACCTTCGAAAGCCAAAAAGCCAACAAAAATATGTAAGGAACATAAAGTATCAACCATTTTTGAGATTCTCTATATATATTCTTGCATATTGACTAAAAATCTTCTATATGTTTAGGTTGAAGTGCCAGGAAACTGATGTACTTGAGATTGGAAAATTCCTACTACATTTGTAAGCTCTTTTTTATTTTGTTTTGATCTGAGCATTTGTAACCTTTGAAACAAATAAAATACCACTAATTCTGTTCATATAGTATTTTTTTAAATACTTTAATTTTAAGTTTCTTATGTGGATAGGCAAAAGGTACTACTGTGGAATGGAAACAACATGTTGTATGCAGATACAAATGAACCTGTTGAAAATGCTTGTAACTAATGGTAGAGAAGAAATTCACAATGACAGCTGATGGAGGACTCATATATACATGAAATATTCTTAATAAACCCATCAAAAAAATATAAAATCTTAAGTACACATCTCTTTATTTCAATAATACATTCATCTTCAATTTCAAAATCTTAATTTTCTTCCGATCACCCACACTTTCTACACCATCTTTGCTACCACTCTTAGTTTTAATCACCATTGTCATTGCTGCTACCGCCACTCCTAACTTATTCCCTTCCATCGTAGACATCTATAGTCAATCTTGAAAATGGGGTGGTTTGCGGCAGGGGTTTTGTGTGAGAGTATATGATTCATAGCGAAAGGTAGTGCAAACGAAAGGATAAAGAGGTGATGAGAGAGGATGATGTATGAGAGAGGTGGAGCTGGCAATGGAGGAAGATTGTGATATTTTAAAATTAGGGTTTGAATAGAAGAAGATAAGGGTATTATGATATTTTTATCCTATTACAAAATTATATTAAGGAAGAATTTCATTAAATGTGTGAATTTAGAAGAATTAGTGTATAAAAATAGAATTATCTATTTTTTTGGGGTTCTTTTCCGTTCTTTTCTTTTCTACTTTTTTCCACTCCACTTTTTTGCCCAAGTATGTTGGCTGGCCTTGGGCCTAAAATGTAAGCCTAGATCTTGTCCAAAACATAGT
Organism: Camellia lanceoleosa; assembly: GCA_025200525.1. Lineage (NCBI taxonomy): Eukaryota > Viridiplantae > Streptophyta > Magnoliopsida > Ericales > Theaceae > Camellia > Camellia lanceoleosa. The sequence goes on from CM045768.1 coordinate 56,601,394, forward strand.
GGGAGCCCATGATGTCCGAAAACAATGAAGTCGGGTTGATTCTATTTGCACTCAAATAGCAATTTAGTACATTCAATTAAAATTTTATTTCTTATTACATTTCAATTTAAATTTATTAATAAGGACATGCACATTAAATTCTAAAATAATTTTTTTTTCTCATGATACACCCTAATAATTTATACATATTCTTTATATTCATATATGTTCATCTTTTTTTCTAAATTTCAATTATTTTTTCTTCATCTTCTTCATCCCAACAAAACTCCAATCCATACTAAAACTCACCATTATCATCAACAGCATTGTTTTCTTAACAACTTGCAAATAGAATAAAGTTTGAACAAAATCAAACAATAGATTAAACAATAACAATAGATTAAATAATAATCAAAAGTATTTTTTGAAATAATCCATCAAAAAAAAAATAAAATACATATTCACATAAATATTAAAATACAATTTTTAATTTCTAAAGGTTTGCCGACGCCATTCTCCATCGTAGTTCTCGTTACCCTGTAAATTGCTTATGTTTGAAAGGATTTTAAGTTTCAAGGAAGAATTGGAGTTTAGAGCCAAGAAATTTTAACTCTGATAAATAATTAAAGGTTTCTGAAAGGAATTTTTTTTTTTTTTTTTGCAAAAAATAGATTCATTCAAAGTAGACGTAGATGACGCGAGACCCATCTTTCATGAGCACATGTTGCAACTACACAGGACAATGGATATTATTAAAGAAAACCTCATCTCCATCAGTGCCAAACCTTGCCAAAGAGTGAGCCACACTACGAAATTGAACCATAGGAATACCGACCATAATCTGCGGCACATCATGAAGCAAAATATCAACTTCTGATTGCACACAAACCTCACCATTAATTAAAGCGGTGTAATTTGAAATTGTTGATTTATTTATTGTTTGGATATACTATAAATCATAATTTTATCTAGAAAGATAATTCATATAAAAAGAAAAAGAAGAAATGATACGGTGTATTGAGAGTAAATTATAACTTTAAATAATTTAATAGAGAATACTGAGAAATTGGACATAATAAAATTATGTTTGTTTGGCTCTTTGGGAAGGGGACTGAACTAATAGTCCATGGGACTTACCATAGGCTACGTTTGTTTAGCGGATTAGGTTGGATGAGATTGTTTGTGAGAGAATGATTAGTGAAGAGATTGTTAATGTGGTGATTGTTAGTGAGGGGATTAAGTAAAAGTGCATTTGTTTTAATAATAGTATGAGAGATGATTAGTGATAGAATTGTTAAATTATTTTTATATAAAATAAATAAAAAAAATTATTTTTATAAAAAAAAAAATTAATCTTTTTTTTTATTTATATAAAATAGACTCAATCCTTTTACTATTTTTCTAAGAGTCCAAATCCTCTGCCATTGTTTCCTGCCATACCTCCAAAACGACATTATTTCGGAACTTTTTTTTTTCTTTTCTTTTTCCTTTCTTTTCTCTCACAGCTCTTAATGTTTGAGAAAGGAGAAACTGAGTTTGAAGCAGCCATCTCCTATCCTAGAGAGAGAAAGAAAAACTAGAGAAAGAGAAAAATGGGTTGTGGAAACTCGTTCTTCACTCTCATCAACACCTTGTCCGTAGCTCTCATCGCATACAATACAATCATCTTTGCCAATGCCCCTCTCAAACAAGACTCCCATCATCATCCTCATCAATATCATCAAGGGTTCAAACCAATCATCAAGATGCCAATGGACACATCAAAAATAACACCCAAGAAGAGGCAAATTTTGAGTTTGGACATTCTTATTTGAAAAGTTAACTATAGAAATTCTACTGATTTTCTATTTGTGATTTTGGGTTTACTTTCTTTTTCCCTTTTGGTTTGATACTGGTGAAAATTGATGAATAGAACTGGAATCTCAGATTTTGGAAACAAAGAAAAGAATCTCATATTTTTGTTTTGGTTTTTCGTTTGGTTGGATTTTTTGAACCTGTAAACTAAACACACAAACTTTGGCATTTTGAACATCAATTTGAATCAAGAGATAAACCAACACATCAATTTTCTAAAGCAGGACAACACCACCGATTTGCATTCATTCGATAACCTAAAAAAAACCAATTAAAACCTATAAACGAAACCTAAAAAAACTTTAAAATTTTGAGCATCAATTTGAATCAAGAGAAAACCCGGATGTTAATTTCACACAACAAACCAAGAACACCATTGAGTTCAAAAATTGAATTAGTATAATTCAAACCAACAAGCGACTCAGAACGAATTTTTCTTCACTGGTGGCTCTGAATGCTTCGTCAGCGACCAACGATCCTCTTTTCTTATTCTTCGATCTACTTCTTTCTTTCTCTCTCTCTCTCTCTATATATGTGTGTGTGTGTGTGTGTGTGTGTGTGGGTGGGAAGGGGGTAAAAACGATTGAGAACCGATTCAATTTTTTTTTTTCTTCTGTCGTTACTGTGGCCTCATCGCCACCATGACCCTCTATTTCATCTTCAGTCATTCATGCTTAAGTTGCTTAGGATTCTCATGTCTGTGTCGTTTGAAAGCTTAGAGAGAGAAGAAAACAGGGGAAAAGGAAAAAGCAAAAAAAAAAAAAAATGATCAAAACGACTAAAACGACGCCGTTTTATCAGCATGGCAGGAAGCATGGCAGGATATCACGGTAGAGGATTCAGACTCTTTTTCTAATCCCACCCAAAACCCAATCAAGCTAATCCACCTACTGAAGGGGATTACTATGCCCTTTGGACTATCAATCTGCTCTCCCATTTCACTACCAAACATATTGTGGGTGGAACCCACAACCATGATAGTCCAATCCAGCCACTCAAGCCGCGAAACAAACATAGTCGTAGAGTGTTTGGTTAGAGTTATGAGTTGGGGAATTAACTATCCCCTTGGACTAGTAATCTCCTTATTGGTAGGACAATCAATCCCATGGTGGCGTTGGAATTAGAAATTAAGTAGAGGGATTAGTGAATTTTTAAATAATTTTAATGCAAAATTTATATTTTTTAGAACAAAAAAATTATAATTATAATATTAAGGGCAAATTACACTAACAGTCCCTATAGTTTGGGACTCGTGTCACTTTGATCCATGACTTTTCAATTGTGACACATTTAACCCTGAATTTTGAATTTTGTTCCAAATAAGGACAATTGAAGATACCATTGTTTAATTTCAAGGGCAAAATCATCAATTTAATAAAATATAAACTAATTTGGCAAAAATAAATGTCAAAAAAATATTTCTAATCTTTTAAAAATTATTTTTATCCACCAATGATAAAATTATGTAAAATTGATAAATATTAATAAAAATTACATGATTAATTTTTAAAAATTAATTTTACATGATCATTATCCAAACACATAATAAAAATTAATTTAGTAAAATAAATAAATAAATGTCTAAAAGATTTATCAATTTTACATAATTTTATTTTTAATGGGTAGAAATAATTTTTAAAAATTCAAAAATATTTGTTTGACATTTATTTTTGTCAAATTAATTTATATTTTATCAAATTAACAAGTTTACCCTTGAAAAATCTAATGATATCTTCAATTGTCCTTATTTAAAATAAGATTCAAAATTCAGGGTCAAATGTGTCATAATTGAAAAGTCAGAGATTAAAGAGACACAAATTCCAAACTATAGGGACTATTAGTGTAATTCACCCTAATATTAAAAAAATACTAAAAATTAAAATATATGAATTTTATATATTAATACTATCTATAGTATTACTAATCCAATGGTGTACAAACAAACACTATTTATCCTACATTTCTAACCTAATACCATTATATTAATGATCTTCTCATCAATCTTACAGTACTCTTAATCCCCTCAATCTTATGGAACTAAAAAAACATGGCCTAAATGATTTCTTGGGTGTAAATAGAATCCTCCATGAAGTCTCACCAAAAAATGAAGGGTAAATTACACTTACCTTCTTTGAAATTTGGAAAAAATATAATTAATCCTATACTTTTGACATAATTATATTAATCTCCTTTTTAATAAGACTAAAATGATTAAGACTAATGTAGATGGTAGGTAAGTAGACACTAAAACAAATAAAGATAAAAAAAAAAAAATATGTATTTTAGTAGAAAAAAAGATGATAACATTATTATTATTTTTTATTCATATGACTAATGAATTATTAATAGAAAAAAAAAAAAGGCTGGTTGTTATATAAATTAAAATCTCAAGAAAGACTAATATAATTGTGTCAAAACTGTGAGACGAATTATATTTTTTCCAAATTTCAAGGGAGGTGAGTATAATTTATCCAAAAATAAAATCATATAAATTTGGGAACTAGACTAAAAGCCAAAAATCAGCTTTTAATCTAGTTTGGGTCACATCACCTCTCTACTTTCTTACATATATTTTTCAAAAAATAAAAAATAAAAAAAATCAATTTTTAACTAACTTCCCAAAACTAAACACATAATAATTCATTTGAGCATTTTAAGGGTGTGTTTGGGAAGGAAAAAAAAAAAGATAGTAAAAAAGATTTTTTTTTTTAAATCACTAAAAAAAATTTTAAAAATCATATAAAAAAAGTTAAAAGATTCCTTTCATTCTCTGTATTTTTTGTTTATTTATTTTTTATTTTTTTGTTATACAAAGTCAAAAAGTTATTTTCAAACAGTTTAATTTTTTTTTACTTCACATTTTAATTAAAATATCAAAAAATCATTAAAAAAGTCACTCCCCAAATCACTCCTAAACCATTAATAAATTCAAGTGAGTTCATCTGTTTGAAAGATGGTACATTTTAACACATTACAATAAAATACTTAAAATTTATCCGTAGTTTTTAAAAATATTGGAGACATGTGGTCGACAAACCGTGAAAAATTATTTCTCGTCACGGTTTTAAGAATTCTTTATTTCCAAAGTAATAATTTATGACATATATGTTAGGTTATTATGTGATGTCAACATTTTTGTTTTAAAATATTATTCAGTGGGTTTGGTTTTAATTTTTTAAATTTAAATTTTTGAAAATTAAGTTTTTTTATTTTTCGTGTTGTTTTTTTTATTTTTAGTGAATATTTTTTAATTTTTTTAAAAACTTTTTTAGATGCACCTCACTTAAATATATCTAAATAGTAAAATATTTGTAAAAAAATATTTTAAAAAATTAATAAATATACAAAAATATAAAAAAAAAATGTATTGAATTTTCATTTTTTTTATATTTTTAGTATTTAGTGAATTTTGTAAAGATTTTTTCACAAATATTATATTTTTTAAGTGTATTTGTATTAAATGTGTCTAAAAATTTAAAAAAAATTTACTTAAAATATTAAAAAAATTAATAAAAATAAAAAAATATGAAGAATGAGAAAGTTGAATCTTTTAAAAAGTGAATTCTAAAAATAAAAACCAGTGATAATTTTTTTTTCTTCTATTTTTTTGGGATATGCATTCAATAAATAGAACTAGCTCACCTTCCGTGTCCTTTCTCTCCCATCATCAACATGGATTGCCCTATAACCCTTTTCCCCCCTGCGAACCTTTCACGCCATCGCTAATTAAACTTGGATTGCCATATACATTACCTTTCACACCTGCGGACCTTTCACACCACATACATTACCTTACCGCCATCAGTCAACACGAATAGCGTACCAGTCAACCTTGAATTACAAATGAATGTTTTGAAAAGTTGGTTAAAAGTTGATTTTTTTGTTTTTTTTCAACTTTTTGTGACTTTTTCAGCTAAAAAAACTGACTTTTTTGTGACTTTTTTAGCTAAAAAAGCTAACAAATTAAAAAGCTACCTTTTTATGATGTTCCCAAAACATCTCAAAATCATCAAATAAAATAAAGTAACAAGCAATGGTGATTGGTGTGTGCTAATGTGGATACCATGGACGGAAAAATAAGGAAAGGCGGAGAAGAAGGTGGTGGTGGTTGTGTTGGGTGGATGGACTCATGATTTTAATTTTTGGGGATAAAAAAATATGTATTTTTTAATAAGTACAATACTGATTTTCATCAATATATCAAAATAATAAAAAAAAAATTTAATAATATCACTATTACATGGATCATTTTTTACGAACATCAATATATATATATTAGCTAAATAGTTTTTATTAATATAATTGAGTATAAGAATATAATCATAGAATTGAATATAATATTATTCAACGTGATTTTTTTTTATAAGTAATTCACTTACAAGAATTATAATAATCCATATAAGAGCCAATCTTTTTTTCTCTAATAAAATTTCACTGCTTTTAGAAGAAAAAAATAATAATAAAATCACCTTATTGGTTATAATTTTCTGAATTTAATTCTCTAAAAACTGATTTTTTTTATTTTTTTTATTTTTTTTTTAAGGAGGTGAGTAGAATTTATCCAAAAATAAAATCATATACATTGTAATTTCACTAGACACATAATAAGTCTTCTTTGAGCATTTTAAGGGTGTGTTTGGGAAGAAAAAAAGATAGTCAAAAAGATTTTTAAAAAATCACTAACAAAGTTATAAAAAATCATATAAAAAAATTAAAAAATTCATTTCATTCTCCCTATTTTTTGTATTTTTATTTATTTTTTTGTTGTAGAAACACAAAAAATTATTTCAAATATTTTAATTTTTTTCACCTAATATTTTTATTAAAATATGAAAAAATTATTAAATAAGCCGCTTCCCAAATCACTCCTAAACTATGATTAATTTCAACTGGGTTCATCTGTTTGAAAGATGGTACGTTAACACATGTCAATAAAACTCCTAAAATTTATCCATAATTTTTAAAAATATTGAAGAAATGTGATCAACCACCGTAAAAAATCTTATCTCTTGTTACGGTTTTAAGAATTCTTTATTTTCAAAGTAATAATTAATTATATATATGTTAGGTTATTATGTGACCTCAAAGATTTTTGTTTTAAAAGATTGATCAAGAAAAAAAACATTTTTTGTTTTAAAATATTATTTAGTGTGTTTGGTTTCAATTTTTTGGATTTAATTTTCTAAAAATTGAATTTTTTTTTTGTGTTTTTTTTTAAGTGAATATTTTTAAAATTTTAAATAAATTTTTTACTTTTTTAGATGCACCTTACTTAGATGTATGTAAAAAGTAAAATATTTTAAAAAATCAATAAAAAAAACAAAAATATGAAAATGTACTAAATTCTTGTATTTTTTTGGAAGACTTATTTATAAGTCCTTTTTCAGACACTTATGGTAAGCTAAGTCCTGTGTCATTTCTTATAGAGTCTCAAGTCCTATTTAGATAAGAATGTAATCCACAAGATCTAACATAAACGTAATGTGACGTGACACTTATATAAACGTAACGTGACGTGACACTTACATCAATGTAACGTAACATGACACCTATATAAACGTAATATAACGTGACACCTACATAAACATAACGTTACGTGTCACGTTACGTTTCGCAAACTTAATGAGTTTTTATTTTTTAAAATTGAATGTAAAAATATTACTGGTTTATGTTGGTGTCACGTTACGTTTCATATAAATATGATTTATGGTAACATTCAATTTCCTATATAGGAAATTGAATGTTGCCATAGATCATAGGTGTCACATTACGTTTCATATAAATATGATTTATGGTAACATTCAATTTCCTATATAGGAAATTGAATGTTGCCATAGATCATAGGTGTCACATTACGTTTATGTAAGGGTCATGTTACGTTACACCTATATAAACGTAACGTAACGTGACACTTACATAAACGTAACGTAACGTTCACAAATTTAATGAGTTTTTATTTTTTTAAATTGAATGTGAAAATATTACTGGCTTATGTTGGTGTTACGTTACGTTTCATATAAATATGATATATGGTAACATTCAATTTCCTATATAGGAAATTGCATGTTACCATAGATCATAGGTGTCACGTTACGTTTATGTAGGTGTCACGTTACGTTACGTTTATATATATATGATCTATGGTAACATTCAATTTCCTATATATGGTTTTACTATTGTTTATGATATTAACCACTAATATTGAGAGTAAATGTGTCAACAAACTTCTCACAGGACTTATGGGAACATAAGTTTTTTAGTAGGACCATATGGTAATTAAATGGGTTTGTATATCATTTTCCTATATGGATATGTGAGGTGAGAAAGATTTATTACTTGTTTCCAGCGCAGAAATTGATGATGACTTGCTCTTCTTCATCGGAAAACTTTCCTCTCTTCATATCGGGCCTAAGATAGTTAGTGTAACGCCCTCAAAATAATACATAAAACCCATCATTTAGACATGCAATGATATAAGAGAAATCAACACCTTTCTATTCATCAGAGTAGTTCTTACAACAGTATTACATGTTAACAACAAAAGCAAATGCCCTGAGGCCTTACAGCTTTCCAAGTCAACACTTGGTTACAAAAAGAAGAGTACTAACTCTATACAAAATAAGCCCTTGGCTTGATATTCATGTAATATAACCAAAATAATCAAAAAAAGTCTTCAACTCCCATAACCATCCAAGCTATGTCTTTGGAGGTAGCATGCTACCTGTACTTGAAAATGATGTCCCATAAAGGGTGAGCCAACGCCCAGTAGAGATATGCCAAACACAATATGAGCAGTAACTAAGATGTCAGCAAATGATAAATGTTTGACTCACATAAATCAATCCATACACCATTTTCATTACATGACCCAAGTGCCCATGCTTCATTTCATTATCCATTTCTTATCAAACTCACAATTCACAACTACGGCTCAGAACCTGGCCAACAATTTCAATGAGGTAGCAACTCATATTAAACATTTCCCATTTCACAATAGATAAGCATACTAGCTATATCAACACTTCGATAGATAAGCATATGAGCTATATCAACAATTCAACATATAAGCATATGAGCTCTATCAATACTTCCATAGATAAGCATATGAGCTATATCAACACATCATTAGATAAGCATAAGAGCTGTATCTACGGAGTCCATCCCCTATCTCCTCCCAAACACTATCCGGTTTAGAGGTCCATCCCCTATCTTCTTCTAAACCGTGGAGTACATCCCCTATCTCCTCCCACACAACACAACGTATATACATATAGGTCATATACATAATCAATCAATACATAAAATGATTGTATTCTTTCAACCGTCATATTCTATGACACATCCAATTGATTAGTTTTAGTTTGCCTAATCATCATGCATTGTCTACAACAATCAAAACTACCCTTCACCGGTAGCCCAAAGCAATTATTTCTAAACAGATAATAAAAGCACCAACAGATAAAATATCCGCATTTTCAAAAGTGAATGATTTATTAATCCGACTCCACAATTCCATCTCATAATGAACCACTATCATTATATTCAACTCAATTTCACAAATCCATAACTTTCCCAAATTAATTATACCAATTAATTTATATATAAATTAGGGCTTTCTTCCCCATCTCTCAATATTAACCCAATGGTTCAAATATCAACTATCAACAACAATAACATCACTTTGAAACCCAAAGTACATATTTAAGAATCAAAATGACAAAACCCTCATTTACCTCTTTTGAAACCCTAAGTCCCAAAATCAACCATTTAGACAACTAGCTCAAAATCTAGTTCAAAATCCATAAGAGTAGGAATCCCTACCTCAAATTCGGAGTCCAAGGGAAGAAGATGAAGAAATTGAAGATGCTCCAAATCCCAAAATTTTCGGATCAAAAGATAGCCCTCGACGATCAACACAACTTTTACAAAGGCCCAAGGTGAGGAAATCACTCATACTAGATCAATACTTAGAGAGAAGTTGAGTTTTAGTGAGAGAAGCTCTCAAATGGCTTTTTCGGAAAAGTAAGAGAGAGAAAGGATGTTGAAAAGTGATTCAAAAATGGAATCCCGAAGTTGTTATAAAAATCACCTCGCTCGAGCGTGGAAACCCCCGCCGGCGTCACTCCTGAACTTTACGCCGAACGTCCAAACCCATTCGGCCGAAAGGGATACACACTCCCAGAACTTTTGCTGAACCAGGTCCCCGCTCGAGTGTCACACACAAACTCACGCTCGAGCGTCAAAACTCCCGCTTGAGCGTCCAACACTGCAGAGGAAATACTGAGAGATGGATTTTCCCACTCTAGCGCCAAAACCCACGCTCGAGTGGATAAGCACAACAAAGGCCTGCTCGAGCGTCAAAATCTTCGCTCGAGCGTGAAGGCAAAATTCTGGGCAATTACTTTTGGTTTCTAAGCTCAACCAACCTGTTTCAAACCTGCCCAACACAACCCAAGACTCAAATACAAAGAGTAAAGGATGTAAACAAGATATACACAACAACCAACTCCACAGAACCTAAGTCCGGATACAACCATAAAAAAAAAGGGAAACCGGGATCGCTATAGTTAGCTACCTTAATCTGCAACTCTATCCACACCTGTTGAGTTTAGCAAGCTTTGGAAGTGCTCTCTATCTATGTAATCCCTTTTCATTTTTCCTTTCCAAATTCCTTCCCAAATCCTCCAACCAAACATAGTGTCAAAAAAATTGGTATCAGCCTCCTAGAGTGTCCCTTATGTACACAAAGAGACTCTTTACTTTCCAAATTGGTTTATTGATCCCACTCATTCTCTGCAGCCTATTCTGTTTTTTTATGTCCTGTGTTGTTTGTGGTTATGTTCAATTGGATTTTTAATTTGTGCTAAAGTGTACTTAATTACCTCGAAACTATACAAGAATTTCATATTCTGACGATTGTGTTCAATATGTTTTTCAGGATAATGAGTTGGAAGGAGGCGTCTTTCCAAATGTGTAAGAACTCATCAATCACTACTGAAAGCAGCAATGGTTTTGATTTTGATAGATAAATTAGCACAAGCTATTTTGTTTCCCATTTATACTCTGTTGCAATTTGGTTTTGAAAATTTCATCAAAGTTTCATGAAAATCCTTCACTAGCTGAGACTTGAATGTTGTGTTTCGATCTTGGATTTCCAGTTTTCTCTTTTCTTTCTTTACAAACCCAATATCTAAACACGTGTGTGCCTGTGGACTTGAAAAAAGATTGAAAAAAGTAAGTTAAAAAATTAATCAAATGACCAATATAGCTTACATTTAGCTTCAAAAAACTATGTGCATCATATATATGCAGTGTGAATGTGCACACGCTCAGTCCAGAGCAGGATCGAACGGTTGGAGCATACACTCTCTCAGATGTTTACTGTAACAACTGTGGCAATCTTTTGGGAGTAAAATTTGTAAGACTATAAAAAAAAAAAATCCAAATTTTGACATTCTCTGTATTGTATTTCTCATCGAGTCTTCTAAGCGGACACTAAAAATTGTACAGATTGAAGTTGCAAATGATGATGGTGGAGCAGTGAGAGCTGGATATTTCCTCCTGCATCGGTAAGTTCTTTATTTTTTATTTTTTACCACTATATATATTTATGTATACATTGTTTTGCTACAATCGATATATTTTGAGAGGGTTGTTTCATAAATTTTTTACAGGAACAAGATCAAGGTGTGGAATGGGTAGGAGATTGTTGCTTGAAACCACTGAAGGGAAAGGGTTGTCTTGAAATTCACTGAAAATCGAAGTTGGTGACACTTTCTTTTTTGATTTCTATTTTGACGTTCTCTTTGATTTCCTCAATACTAGTAGTGACATGAGAATCCGAGATGTGAGTTTTTAGGAGTAATTTTGGGTATTTTTATGTGGTGCTTTTCTTGATTTTGATTGGTTTAATACGGTAGGATTATCACATTTATGTTGGTGTTTTAATTAATATGAGGAGTTTCATTTGATGATTAATTTTGAGTACTACATTTTGGCCACCAAAAAAAACGCAAGAAAAAAAAAAAGAAAAGAAAAAAGAAAAGAAGTACTATATGAGAAAGTGTTCACTAATTTGTGGGTGTCCCTGAAATTTGAAATAATTTGTTTTTCTATATACTCTATTTTTTGCGGTCACTAGTCTTAGCGGGATGCACAACACCAATGAATAGCTACAATTTATCAATAATGTTACAATTATTATTATTATTGGGAATCATGTTTTAGGCAGGGTTCTTTGGACCCACCCCAAGAACGTAAACCTCATAATTAAACGACATTCTTTAATCACATATTTTGAATACACGTGAGAAGCCAATAAGAGCCTAAGTTGGGCATGTCGAGAGCATATATTCACAATGATCATATTGTTAAATCATATGTAGTTTATTATGTGAAATGTCATGACTACATTTGTTTAATAGGTCCAAAATTGGTGGATGTCATGTTTGTTGATGGATGTCATTCGAAACATAGAATCAATTATACAAAACATGGTTATATTCTTGATTAACGAATTTAATTCCAAACCTTTAGACAGATCTCTAAAATGATTGCCACTTCCTAATCACTTCAACATCCATATCCTCAAAATTAATATACATTTTGCACTTATGTATGCTCTGTTATGCACACTAAAAAATTTCTTGCAAATGATTCAAGATGATATATCCAAAATTAGGCCATATTTGGCAGTTGATTTCCTTCTTCAAGGACTTCAACAAATTGTATTTGTTCAAAATTATGTTCAACACACGTTGTTATAGAAAATCTTAAAGAACCACGAATTCTAAATTGGAAAATTTTAGATGTATACCATAAGGTCTAGTTATGGCTATGGATCATGTTAGTGTGTAGTTGCAAAATTTTTTAGCCTTTGTTTGGCAACTTGGGTTGGGTTTGGGACTATTTTAGTCACAAAAAAATAAAATAAATTTTTTAACCTAATAAGACAAAATGCCACATCCAACCCATAATCATTACATTCTTTCTCTCACAAAAAGTCAAAAAAGCCAAAAAATTTATCTCTAATGAGACTTTTTAGCCCCAGGCTAAAATAGTTAAAAAGTCAAAATGCCAATCTACTTCCCAAATGAATAGTCAAATTTGTGTTGTACTTAATTATTAAACTTTGTGGTAGTTGGTTATGAAATTTTTGTGGTATTTTTGGTTATAACTAGGTCGATGTTAGTTATGAGATTTTGTGGTGTTTTGGTTATGAACCAAAGTGGTCATATTTGTGAGGTTTTGTTCTAAATTAATTTGATTTTGTTATTATGACCAGAATTCGTAAATTGTGAACTATTATGGCTCAAATTATAGGTGCATACTATATATGGTGTGTGTAGTAGCAGTTGCTAATAAATAACCCAAACAGGTGGACTTGATGAGTCTCCTCAATGCTAATCTAGTGAGGGTCTTGCTTGCTAGCGAGTGTGAAAAATAACTAAAAATAAAAAAATAAAGATAAAATTCACTAAGTTCAAAACTTTTTTCATTGATTTCAGAACTTTTTCAGCCATTTCGTCAATTTCAAAATAATTTTTACCTAATTTCTAACATTAAATAATGTTTTATAGATATTTATTAACATATACCGTCTAATTAAGAACTAAGATGTTAATAAATACTGCAATCAATGAGTGACATACATGCTTTTATAATGTACCAAAAAGCATCAAGAACTTAGCAATATAACAACACAATTTCATGTTGAAATCAATGCATGATTCATAGCAATCTAATACATACAACATAGGGGAGAGAGAGAGCTCAGTGGACAACGAATTCAACTTCTTGGTTATGGCCAAAGTAATCTATACTATATATAACTATCTATACTACATCTATATACAAATGTAGTGGGGTCTCACAGTCTTCCAAATCCAAATTCCTAATTTTTTATAAATTCTAAAAATAAAAAAAATAAAAAATACATGGCACTTGCTTTAAACTAATTTTTCAATCTACTGACACTCTTCTTCCCTAGGTTTTCTTTTAAAATAAAATTGGAACTCTCTGTTTTTTTTTAAAAAAAAAAAAAAAAAATTCCTAAAGTTTCTTTGCACTCCTTATTTAAAGCTATACTACAGATAAGTCTACGATTTTTTTTTTTAAACTAATTTATACATATATATATATATATATATATTAATATACTTTCTAATCAATTTCTTAAAATGATTTTTTTTAATGTATTTTCAGTTTCTATTTATCTCTTAATTAAAAAGAAAATAAAAGAATTAATTCAATAATTAGAATTACTCTTTTATTTTAAGTTATTAATTAATTTTCAAATTTAATCAATTTTTCTACTGTCACATTCAGTGTTACTTTGCTATTTTAAATTTAACATTGTATAAACTATATTATATATTTATTTAAGTTACATTAGACAGTTGGTTCAAAATTATTCTCTTGTATTGCAAAAGTTTAGTTTTTAAAATAATTATACATGCGTACACATAGATATATACACATAAACAATTTAACTAAATTATATAAAATTTTATTCTGAAATTTTTTCTTTCACTTGGGGATTGCATGAGTTAATTGTTAGTATAAATAAAATAAACAATTAAAACAATATTTTTAGGGAGAATTGGGTATAAATTCACTTTCAGTCATTTAAGTTTATGGATTTTTTATTAATATTTTTTAACTAAAATAATTAAATTTTCAAACCAGGCCTAAGACTAACCTAATGGGTGGTCTGAACAAAGACACGTATGTCCAAGACATGAAATTTTAAGAAAATGGAGCGTCAAAAGTAAGGGTTTGTATAGCAGGTTGATTGCAACAGCTGGCCCACTTGATTAGATTAGAAGATAACTTAGAAACTAAAATTGTTTTAAGTGAAAATTCTTCAATTGGAAAGTATAAAATCTAGACATATTGTAAAGATATATATATATATATTTTTTTTAATTTGAAAGTGCATACATATGCATATTTGTTTCAATTTTTAATTTTAAATATGTGTATATATTCTTATTTTTAATTTGAAAATGCACAAATATAAATATAGGATCTATTCTTCTTTTCATGATGATCTAAAACTTAAATTATTTTTTAATTTAAAAACGCAAATATACACATGTTTGTCCACGTTTCTGAATTTGCCCCCATTTGGTAAATATTTTGGGTTAAATAATCACATATAGATAAAAAAAAAAAAAAAAAAAAAAAAAAAAAGTCAAAAAAATTAAAAAGTCAAAAAGTGAACAAAAAAGTTTGTCATTCCAAAGTCAAAAAGTTAAACAAGAAAACTAAACAAACAAAAAAATCTCATGTTTGAAAAGTCAAAAAGGCCAAAAAAATTAATTAAAAAAGTTATTACCAAACGAACCTTTTAAAATATCCTATATACAAATATAAATATGTCCTTGTGTCGGCTTTGAGATCTCATTTGAAAGTAAGTCCCGTTTAGTAGAATTGTGAAAAAATGATTATAGATTATAACGTAACAGATTATGGATTATAGTTGTGAACATAAGCTGTTAACATGTTTGGTATAACTGTGGGATTATGGATTTAAGCAGCTGAATAGTGTTTAGTTAATAAGCTGTAAAATAACTTTTTATCGTGTAATTTTCCTTTTTGCCATTATATGATATAAAAATGATTATTTTGTCATTTTTTTCAATTTTAATTTAAAAAAATTATTTCATTACTTAAAGTTAATATAATTAGTATTACAAAAATTATCATTTCATTAGTAGTATCAATTAGTATAAAATTATTTCATTTTTTCATTATAAATTAATTAGTGTCAATTAATGGCTTAATTAGTATTAATTAATACTAAAATTATTAATAGTATCAATTAGTATAAATTTTTTTAATTATAAATTAGTTAGTGTCAATTAATGGCCTAATTAGCGGCAATTAATGGCCTAATTAGTATCAATTAATACTAAAATTATTAATAGTATCAATTTAGTATAAATTTGTTTCATTTTTTCATTATAGATTAATTAGTGTCAATTAATGGCTTAATTAGCATCAATTAACACTAAAATTATTAATAGTATCAATTTAGTATAAATTTGTTTCATTTTTTCATTATAAGTTAATTAGTGTCAATTAATAGCTTAATTAGCATAAATTATTATTTTTTATTCATTAATTATTATTTTTTTAATTAAAAAAACACTGAAAACCCTAGCTCCGGTGGGACAACGACGATGAATCGGCGCTAGGGTTTTAGATTGATCCACAGAGAGATAGAGAGCCATTGTCACACTGACAGCCCCTTTTTCTCATCCTCCTCCTTCTCATCTCATCGCCGGCGTCAATCGCGAAGAGGGAGAGAGAGCTAGGGTTCACGCTGTCGATTGCAATGGTTTAGATCACGATGGTTCAAATTGCGATAGAGAGCGATCAAATGTTGTAGTTAATGTTGCCTAAGTGGGAGAATGTAAGAATTTATTTTTAATTAGGCTGTCATTGACTATATTTTGTTTGGTTTGTAAAAAACGGGTTGAAAGTGATTCAGACAGATTGACTGGTATGAGCCCAAAATTATTATTGTGATCCATAAAGTTTTGTGCCATGGTCCATCTTGGTATGTTTATTATTTTATATATGGATATGTGATATGGAGGTGTAAGGGATGTTTGAAGTTACTTAGGTTCCTTAATGGGAGGGCCCAATAATTATTTGATTTAGGCCCAGTCTGCTCTTCTATCCTTATTAGGGTTTACATATATCTATATATATATACATGTATATATGTAGATCAAAGGGTTGTCAGTCCCATTGAAAGACAACATAAATATTAGGAGAATGAGGGGAAGAGTTGGTGCTAAAGTTTTCCAATTATGAATACTATATTCTTTCAAGAAGGCAAAACTCAAGACAATAACGGAATCAAACGGTATGTATCTAAGTTTATATTTTAATAGTTAATTATATTCATAGTGTTTTGGTTTCTAGTATATAGATCCTATAACCTTACAGTAGAAACTGTGTGATTCTTACAAAATTCCAACCCAAAAGGCTCCTACTTGGTGATGCGATTAACATCGTATTTGTGTTAGCACGCTCCATTCGATAATGTTCTGGGCCAGCTACATCCACATTCTTACTGCAAAGCCCACAAGATTAAAGTTGCCACCAAAGCAATTTCAATGCAGATTAGCAAGAAAATGATAAAGACTTGTCCAAATTGCATTTTTTTGTTATGCTGATTATTACAACAGAGATCAGAATTTATCTCTGGTGCTATTCTTTAATAAGATTTCATAACTAATCTTTAATACCAAGTTTCAAAATATTGCATTAAAGATGAGATCTTACCCATTTTCTAATATGGCCGCCCCCATCACTTTGTCCTGTAAAGCACATTAAAAACAAAAAGTTTTATGAATGAGCTGATTCACTCCATTTAAAGATGACATGAATACATGATCATATGACGATGGGCACTTTAAGAAATTATATTGGTTCAAACACACACACACACACACACAAAGATTGTTCTTCAATGCAAGAATATCAAGAACCCTAAACCTCCAAAAAAATCAGAACCAATAATAAATCCTCAAAATTGGAATAATAATTTTAACATGCAAATCTTGCATGCTTAGATTGAAATTATGATGGTTCTGTTATTATTAACACGTACAGTACAAAAATTGATGCATAATTGAAAGCAACCAAAGCACAAAAAAGGCCAGAGAGAGAGAGAGAGAGAGAGTGATCATACCTTGGAAACAAACTCTTCAGTCAATGCAAGGTGGGTTCTACATTGGTGGCAGCAGGGCCGGCCCTGAGGTGAGGCCACTAAGGCGGTCGCCTCGGGCCTCAATTTTGAACAAAATTTAGGGCTCCCAATTAAAGGAGTGTATCTTGTCATGTTATTTCATAATTACTTTATTATTAGTTTAATTCACTTATTTTCATGTTGTTGTGTGGTGTTATTTTGATTCGTGTCCGATTGATATTTAATGTGAAAACTTTTACTTTTAGTTAAAAATAATTTAGCAAGTGTATGAAGAGATTAAATTTTTTCCCATAAGTTGAATTTTATAAAATTTATTTCTACTAAATGAAATTATTTATAGAATGTTTAATTTTAATTCAATTGCATTTTTCTAATTAAAAAAATTACACCATATTACTATATATTTTTTATTAGATTGACTCTAAAACAAGTAACAAAAAAATACATATCTTAAATGAAAAAAAGATATTAGCCTTAATTATTATTTTACATACTTTTTTTATTCAGTTAGATGAAGTTAAATAAAGGGAAAATTAGTCTAGGGTCCCTCTCCCATTTTTAGTAATGGAAGAGATCCACAATATTATTTTTTGATGTCTAAGGTCCCTAAACCCACACCATATATCATATCAGAGAAATTTGACTACGATGATGCAGATGAGGGTTTGAGGCGCTTGTTTGGCTGTTGAATTTCTGGGTACACGGCTTTGCCTGCAATTGCTTTGAGATCGTAATCATCGAAAGAAGAGTCTTGGAAAATTCTGTGATTTAGGGGGTAGTGGTGGCTGTCAAAGGCCGATGGAGGATGGAGAGAAGGGTCGAAATTAGGAAGAGGGTGGACCTCGAAAATCATGGATTCGAGCCAAGAAGAAAGATCGGAAGGGTTGTATTGAATAGTCTCGGAAGCAAGGTGAGACAAGCCATCTTCCTGAGCATGACCCATCACTTCTTCGAGCTGTTCGAGCTTCTAAGCAACTTCGCTCATGTCGGAAGCTTTCACTTTGTAACCCAACACAGCCAATAGCTTATCCATTCCAACCGAACTTTACTACATTTTTCAATGCCACTGGCGTGGTGGTTGACTTGTCCAATAATTATTTTCAAGGTCTAGCTCCCAGTAATACAAGGACCAATGTTGTTGTCAATGGAAATTGTTTACAGAGTTTGACAAATCAGAGGAGTTTGCAGGATTATATATCATTTTATGCTAGTAAAGGATTAATTTTTGACAGTGGAACCAAGGAACGCCTCTGCAATCTCACACATTTTTATGAGCACCATGGAAGAAATTTCCTCAGCTGCAAACTGCTTGTCCTCACCCTTGTAGTTGACAACATCGTCAGAGAAATTTGGTTAAAACACATCATAAAAACGCATTTGATAAATTTCGAAGTCAGAGAAATTTGGTTAAAACACATTCCAAAGTCAGAGAAATTTGGTTAAAACACATTCCGAAGTCAAAGAAATTCAAAATTTCTCTGGAGATAAATCCAAAATTTCTCTGGAGAGAAATTTCGAAGTCGCTTCCGTAGTCTGGAATAGCGTTGCGATATGTTTACTGGCAATCAGGCACTACTGGAAGTGGAGATAATTGCACATTGAATCTAGACATTGATGGCCATCTCTACATTCTCAATGCAACAGGCAATAATATACACAATGTAACTGATGCAGAACCACCTACAAATGAAGCAAAGATTTATATGGTGAGACTTGACGTGGACAAAATTGTCAGAGCTTATTCACATACGTTGGATTTGAATGGTAAATGGTCGATTTGGTGGAATTCTACGATGAATAAGTGCGATCCTTTAGGTCAATGCGGCTTTAATTTGTTCTGTGTTCTACGGGATACCAATGCTGATTGTAAATTGGTCAAATTGAACCCAAAGAAATTTGAATTTTCTCTGGGTTGAATCTAGAGAAATTCTTTGGAAGTCTAGAATTTCTCTGGACAAAGTTTCTCTGGACTAATTTTCTCTAGACCAATTTTCTCTGAATCAATTTGAGGGACCTTAGACATTATGAAAATATTGAGTGTCCTTTATGCTGTAAAATCTTAATACCAGGGACCCTAAAAAAAATTCCCCTTAAATAAAAGATTAAAAAAATATCATGACATCCTTAGTGAATATTAAAATATATAACTAATAATTCATATTATTGAGTCGTGTCATATTTAGATTCATATTGAAAAATAGTCAATCCTAACTTATTAATTTTATATA
This sequence comes from Camellia lanceoleosa, assembly GCA_025200525.1. NCBI lineage: Eukaryota > Viridiplantae > Streptophyta > Magnoliopsida > Ericales > Theaceae > Camellia > Camellia lanceoleosa. The sequence continues at coordinate 56,621,182 of CM045768.1, forward strand.
TTGCTTGAGTTGTGTCGAAAATTCTCATCCTTACCCCCAATTAATTTTAGTTCTTATAGCATTGATAAGCTAAAAAATAAATATTCGATTCAACTAATTGAAGTTCAACTATTATATATATATATATATATATGTATGTATGTATGTATATTTGTTATCTAAATTTTGTTAAATTGTAATGCAATAGAAATAAATTTTTATTCTTTTTGTTTTATCCAAACAATTTTTTTTTTCTTTTTTAAGGTAATGATACATAAAGGGTCCAATTTAAAAAATTCGCCTTAGGCCCCTAATAACTAAAGGTTGGCCCTGGGTAGCAGAGGTTGAAAATGTCATCTGGGTCTTGATACATCCACAAGCAGTATTGAAAGCACCAACTCCTCAACCACAGAAGCAAGTAAATCAAATTCAAGAAAGGTATTATTATTAGGACTATATGAAGAACTAAACAGTATAAATTGTAAGAAGAATGAATACGAAACAGAGCAGCTGGGTCATCTGGGTCTGGATCCATCCGCAAAACAGCTTCCAAAGTACCAAATGCTAAGCCAAAGCAAGTAAATCAAATTCAAGAAACTAATTATTTGGACTATGAAGAACTAAATAGTTGACATTTTATGAGAATGAATACGAAACAGAGCATCTAGGTCATCTGGGTTTGGATCCATCCTCAAAGCAGCTTCGAAAGCACCAATTCTTCAGCCAGAGAAAGTAAATCACATTCAAGAAAGTTATTATTGGTACTATGAAGAAACTAAACTGTTTAAATTGTAATAGAATGAATACGAAACAGAGCATGGGGGTTGGACTAAAATGAGAGGTTGAATTGTACTTACCAAAACGGAGTAAAATATGTGGGCGGTGAATCAGGTTCTTGATGAGAGAGAGAGATATTGAAGTAGCTAGTTCTAAATGGGGTTTGTAAAGTATATATAAATAGAGGTTGAGTAAGAACTGAGGTTAGAGAGAGAGACAGAGAGAGAAAAAGAGAACAGAGAGATCAGGTTTCAGTTAACCGCATGACAGTTTGAAGTGTGGAGTATATGGTACAGTGCGCACCACAATTGCTAGTTGTACTCTCAATTCTTCTTCTTTTTCGTTATTTATAATATATATATTTTTTATATTGTTTTTCCCTCCACTTTTTTGCTCTGGCCTTGGGCCTAAAATGTAAGCACAGGTCCTATTCAGCAAGGTTGGCCTAGGCCAATGGGCTGATGGTCTAAATTTGGACATTTTAGATTTTTTTTATAAATTTTTTAAATATGTATAAAAGCATACTATAAGATTGAATAAAATTTACTGTCACATAACACATTTTATAATTAAAGGGGAAACACTGGAAAAAAAAAAAAAAAAAAAAACATAATTTCAATTTTTTGAGTCGTAATTAAAAAAAAAAAATTGTCATAACGAAACATAACATAAGGCATAATTAAATAACTCATGAGTCATAATTAAATCAGAAAATTGATCATAATATTGATTTTTTTATAAATATTTTACTTTTTAAATACATTTAAATAAAGTACATCTAAAAAAGTTAAAAAAAATGCTTAAAATTTTAAAAATATTCACTAAAAATAAAAAATAAAAAAACTCAATTTAAAAAAAAATAAATTCAGAAAATTGAAACCAAACATATAAAATGACATGAGAAATTCCATCATTGTATGTATATATTTTACAGTTTTGGTGGGCCAATGTGTAGGTTTATGAACAGGTTTGTTCAGTGGCCTCTCACATGTTGACATATCGAGCTTCAATATATTTATAGAATGAATAATTACACCCACCCAAAAAAAAAAAAAAAAAAAAAAAAACCCTACAAATTAGTTAAGTTGCAAAGTTTTAAATGAGTTGACTTTTAAGCAAACACAACAAAAAAATTGTTCAGATTGAAGTTGCCAATGACAATGGAGTAGTGAGAGATGGATAAATTTTTGGTCATGGGCATGCTTCTTATTATATGTTTGGATCTCAAATTTGTGAGGAAAGAAAAAGGAAGGGAAAATTAAAAAATAAATATTTGCTTTTACTTCATTCACTTTTCTTTTCTTTTCTTTTCTTTTTTTTTTTTTACCTTTCCACAAATCTAAGACCCAAATAGAGCCTTAAGATCTTGGGCTATGCAAATAAGGTCTTGAATAAGGAACAGAAGCAAGCTAACCAAAGATATGTTACAAGCAAAGAACATAACCATTCCAAGTGCTAAATCCCAACAAAAAGTAGCATCAAATGCAACGATGAAACCCCAAGAAACAGCTAAAAAGGCATTTCTGAAATCCCCATACTGAAAAAAAAAAAAAAAGAAAAAAAAAAAGCAATACCGAAACCCCATAACCCATGCCTATGGCAACAAGGCAAACTAAGCCTACACTACACATGTTTGCTCATTTGTTGCCTCATTTGCTTATTTATATTTTAGATTTTCACTTTCAAGTTGAACAAAATGCCTTTTCTAGAACTTTTGAACTGATTTTATTAAGCTAAATTCATTATGTGATTCTTCTAGAAAATCCAATAAAAACCTCAAATGTGTAACAGCTCAATTCAATAATAAAAATTTCTTTGCACTCTTTATTTGGAGGTTGTTATACGAATGTTTCATGCTATATGACTTCAAGAGCTGTATACTTCATTTGAAGCTATGAAGTTTAATCTTTTAGTCTGCAACTTTCTCACTAACATTCCCCTAATTTCTCTGTCCAAACACATATGCTCAAAATCCTTATTTCAAATGGCATAGAAGAGAAAACAAAACAAATAATAGAAGGTAAATCTAATTGCAAAATATATTCAGATAAACAACTTCAAGCATGGCCTAAAATCTGCTGTCATTGTAACAGCAACAAACATATTTTCATCATAGATCATCATAAGCAGATAGAAAAAAAATTGTAGTACATGCATAAAAAACGCCTATATAGAGTACTGCGTACTTATCCTAAACCGTGAAACAATCATACACCAAACAAGCCCTTTTGTTCTAACAACTAATAGTTCTATGCCTCTTGCTCCGTATATAGAGTATTTCATGAACCAAAGAAAACACCAAATCAAAAATTTAAGAGTGAGAAAAAATAAAAAAAATGGATGAATTTGATATTAAATGTATATATGAGTCCTCCATTAGCTGTCATTTCGAATGTCTTCTCTGTCATCAATTCAAGCATTTTCTACAGGTTCATTTGTATCTGCATACATCATATTGTTTTCATTCCATAGCAGTAACTTTTGCCTATTCACAAAGGTTGAATCAAATCCATAAGAAACTCAAAATTAAAGAAATTAAAAATAATAGTAATAATTTTATAGAATTAGTTGCATTTTATTTGTTTCAAAGTGTACAAATGCAGTAGGAATCTTCAGGTCTCAAGTACATCAGTTTCCTCTGGCACTTCAACCTAAACTTATGATAATATAATTTTGTTAGAAGATTTTTAGTCAATATGTAAGAATATATATAGGGAATCTCAAAAATGGTAAATACTTTATGTTTCTTACATATTTCCAACCCAAAAGCTACCTGCAACAGTTACAGTTACCGTTAGTAACTGTGTTAGTACCCTCCATTTGATAATGTGCTTGGCCAACAACATCCACATTGACACTACAAAACAAAGGATTAAAGTTTCCACCAAAGCAAATACAATATAGGTTAGCAAGAAGATGATCAAATTGGTCATTGAATTTTAAAATTCTTGATAACAAAAATACAAATTGATTTGTTGTACTAATCACTAATCGTTAATCAGAATTCACAACGATCTCTGCCTGCCAAAGATGTAACATAGATTTGTATTAATAATGATAACTCACACATTTGAAAACAAAAGTTACATGAATACATGATCAGATGATGATGGGCACTTTGAGAAATTATATTGGTTCAAAACACACACACAGATTGCTCTTCAATGCAAGAATACCAAGAACCCTAACCTTCAAAAAAATCATAATCAATATCAAGAGTATCAAGAAACCACCACCCATTGCTCATAATACCATAACCAACAAGCCTTATACTAAACATTTATTGAAAACATCATAAACAAAATTATGATGCTTCCGTTATTATTAACACGCACAGTACAGAAATTGATGCATAATTAAAATGATATATATATATATATCATATCTTGGAAACGAACTCTTCGATTCATGCAACGTAGGTCGTGCTCTGGCAGCAGAAGTAGAATGGGCATCTATCTTCAAACAACTTCGAAAGCACCAACTCTTCTTTAGACATAGAAAGTATCTAAATTCAAGAAAAATTTAGTTATTGAGACTATATAAAAAACTAGTAACAGTTTAAATTGTAGAATGAATGAATTCGAAATAGAGCATAGCCTGGTTGAATGATACTTACCAAAACAAAGGAAAGAATGTGGGCAATGAGTCAGGTGAGAGAGAGAGAGAGAGAGAGAGAGAGAGAGAGAGAGCAGGGTTTAGTTAATCGCCAGAATATAGTGTGTAACTGCCAGAATGGTAGTTTGAGTTATGAAGTATATGTCCTGTCCAGAGAGCTTGGCCCAGGTGGACGAGCTGATGGTCTAAATTTGGACATTCTAGATTTTCTTTAAAAAAAAAATATGTATAGAAGTCTACTCTAAAATTGAATAAAAGTCTAATATAAATTGTCACATAACACATTTTATAATTGCAAAAATAATATTTTGTCATAAACAATGAGGTGAGAGATTCCATCACTACTTGTATATATTTTTTTGATTTTGGTGCTTTAATGCCTTTATGAAACGAATAATTACAAATATTCATATATGGTCTTTAACCCAAAAAATAAAACAGCAGTATAGTTGAAGTTATAGGATTTTAAACTAGTTAAGTTGAGCAGAGTCTTCTAAGAAAACACAATAAAAATTGTTCAGATTGCAGTTGCTAATGCGATGGAGCAGTGAGAGAGATGAAATTCATTCAATATTAGTTTTTTTTCCCTCATAGCCATTGATGATGTTTGTGGTGAAAACTTGTACACATTTTCAAACTAGCTGCTCCGTATTTCCATCAACAATCTTTCATTCTAAGAACAACTAATCGTTCTATGCCTCTTGCTCCGTATATATAGAGTATTGCGTAAACCAGAGAAAACACCAAATGAGAATTTTAAGAAAAAAACAAAAGAAAAAAAGAAAAAAAAAAAGATGAATTTGCTTAGCTACCCGTGCTGTAACGCCCTCAAAATAATAACATAAAATCCATCAACTTAGACATGCATTGATATAAAAGATAAATATTCTTCTATTCATCAGAGTAGTTCATTACAATGAGTATTACATGTTAACAACAAAAGCAAATGCCCTACGGGCTTACAGCTTTCCAAGTTAACACTTGGTTATAAAAAGGAGAGTACTAACTCAAATACACATTAAGCCCTTGGCTTCAATTTACATGTAATACATTCAAAAGATAACAAAACGACAAAAGTCTGTCTGCCTCTAGCCTCCCAAGTTATGTCCTTGGAGGTGGCATGCTACCTGTACCTGAAAATGATGTCCCATAAAGGGTGAGCCACAGCCCAGTAGAAATACACTAAACCAGCTATGAACAATGACTAAAAGATTAGCAGTTGATAGATGGTCAACACAAATACATCCACATATATCGCATTCCGGTTCCATGACATTAAGTCCATGTTACATTTCATTTCCCATTTCTTTTTCAACTTTGAGTTTGAAAAAAAGGCTCAACACCTAGCCCAAATAACTTAATGAGATTGAGACTCATCTTTAAAACACTTTCGAAATTCATGATAGATACACATTTTCATGCTGTATCGATAACACCTAAACCATTTCCACACTTTACGAAAGATACACATTTCGGTGCTATATCAACATAACATAGAATCACTTCTATACTTCACAATTGATATTGATATACATTTTAGTGCTATATCAAATCAATTCAAACACTTCCATAATCAACACTTGATACACATTGTAGTGCTGTATCATGGTCACACAAAATCCGGTTTAGAGGTCCATCCCCTATCTTCCCCTAAACTGTGGAGTATATCCCCTATCTCCTCCCACACAACACATGTATATAAACATAGATCATATACAATCAATCAATACATAAAGTTAATGTAATATTATAGTCGCTATATTCGATAGCATGCTCAATCGATTAGTTTTAGTTTGCCTAATCATCATGCATTGTCTACAACAATCAAGACTATCCTCCACCGATAGCCCAAAGCAATTATTTCTATACCAAAAATAAATGCACCAAATGGATATATAATCAACATTTCAACTAGGTGAGTGATGAATGAATCTAACTACACCCTTTAATCCCAACATTGTCAATTCAATTCCTCTTTTCTTCAAATTAATTATACCAATTAATTTATTAATGTAATTGGGGCATTTCCCACAATTAACATCACAACCCTAAGGTTCCATTTTCACTAATAACCCAACATTGATCTCATTTCTCTATGCCAAACATGCATATTTTAGTTTATATAAACAAAACCCCAACTTTTGTAAAATTACACAAAAGACCCAAACTTTCTCAAAATTACTCAACAACCCCCAACGTCTCAAAATGTTAAAATTTAAAGACAGAGCTCATAAAAAGGAGTAGGATATCCCTACCTCGAAGTTAGAGCTCAAGCGGAGAAGAGATCAAAACCAAAGTGCTCAAAACTCCAAACTTTTCAGATCAAAACAAAGCCCTCAACGATCAACACAACTTTTACAAAGGCCGAAGGAAGGGAGAACACTCTAACTAGATCAAACCCTATAGAGAAGGGAGTTTCTAGAGAGAGGAGCTCTCAAAATCAATTTTGGGAAAAGTTAGAGAGAGAGAAGAAAAGTGAAAAGTGATTCAAAAATGCCTAACTGTTATCTGATATACGACAGGTCTGCTCGAGCAGAAAACACAACGCTCGAGCGTCATGAACAAAAAACTGGGTACGCTCGAGCACAAGAAGGCACGCTCGAGCGCCAAGACACAAAAGCAAAACACATCCGTTCCGCTCGAGCACCAACAAGCCCGCTCGAGCGCGAACCATTCAAGCGTAGGAAACTCGCTCGAGCGTAGAAATCACACCTGTAGAAGTTTTGTAGGACACAAAATACTGGGAGTGTGCAATCTTCGCTCAAGCGGAACGACCAAAAACCTGACAACAAGATTTTAGACCAAGGCTCAACCCACCTGCTCGAAACATACTCAACACGTCCTGAAATTCAGAAAAATGGAATCAAAGGACGACAATAAAATAGATACAACTACCAACTCCACGGAACCAAAGTCCGGAATACAACAAATACAGTAAGGGAATACTGGGGTCACTATAACCTCCCTCCCTTAAAGAATTTCGTCCCTGAAATTAAATACAAGTTTTTCAAAAACAAGATTTCATCAATTCCCAACATTATTAAAGTGTGAAATTTAACAACTTGACCCATTACCGGTCACTCCATGTCTATTCAAGAGGCAATTCACCACATATCTCAATATGTATCAACAACATGCTTTTCCTGAAATTCAACAATTTCTGTACACATGTTTCACAATTCTATATCATATTCAACATTCATGATATATCTCCATTCCTACAATACATTCAACATATACAATGTTATAACAAACTTCCATTTCAAGGTAAGTTCTATAATACTTCCATAAACCAAAACATTCACAATGTTTCACAACTTAAGACATATATAATGCTCTTTAAAGTTCAATAATATTACAAAATTACCAATGTATGATTACACATCAATAAACAAGTCCGGATATTTCTCGCGGACCTCCAACTCACGTTCCCAAGTGGCTTCCTCCACTCCGTGATGTTTCCACAAAACCTTCACCAAGGGAATGGTCTTGCCACGCAGGACTTGATCCCGCCTATCCAAGACCCGAACCGGTCTCTCCTCATATGAGGCATCCTTATCAACCTCTAGGTCGGTCCAATCCAATACATGCGATGTATCTAGCTCATACTTCCGAAGCATACTCACATGGAACACGTCATGAACTCCGGACAACTGCTGCGACAAAGCTAAACGATAGGCAATCTCGCCAATCTTCTCAAGGATCTCAAAAGAGCCAATAAACTGAGGAGATAACTTCCCGCTCTTCCCAAACCTCATCAATCCCCGCCTGGGTGATATCTTTAGAAAGACATGATCACCCACCTCAAATACCAAAGGTCGCCTCCTACGATCGGCATAAGATTTCTGACGACTCTGGGCTGTAACATGCCTTCTACGGATAAGCTCAACTTTATCCGTCGTTTTCCTCACCAATTCCGGACCTAACAAAGGTGCATCACCCACCTCGGCCCAACAAACTGGAGACCTACACGGTCAGCCATACAAGGCCTCAAACGGTGCCATACCGATACTAGACTTGAAACTATTGTTGTAGGCAAACTCCACCAAGGGCAAGTGCCTTTCCCACGTCCCACTAAAGTCAAGGACACAACCTCGAAGCATATCCTCAAGGATCTGAATAGTACGCTCGGACTGCCCGTCAGTCTGAGGATGATAAGCCGTACTAAAGGTCAACTTAGTACACAAGGCACTCTGCCACAACCTGGCAGTAAAACGAGGATCTCTATCTGAGACAATCGTCACTGGGACCCCGTGCAATCTCACTATATCCCGAATATACAAGTCGGCAAGATGATCTACCGAATCTCTCACGTGCATAGGAATGAAGTGCGCCGACTTAGTCAACCGGTCTACAACCACCCAAATAGCATCACTGCCCCGCTGAGTCCTCGGAAGACCTAAAACGAAGTCCATAGTGACATGCTCCCACTTCCACTCGGCAATAGGCAAGGGTTGCAACAAACCCGCTGGCCTCTGGTGCTCGGCCTTCACTTGCTGACAAGTAAGGCACTTAGAAACGAAAACTGCCACATCTCTCTTCATTCCCCGCCACTATAACTGGCGACCCAAATCTCGATACATCTTAGTGCCTCCCAGATGCACCGCAAGGTGTGAATGATGAAACTCTCGGAGTATTTCCTCTCGGCAAGGCTCTGGCACAAACAAACGGTCTCAGTATCTCACACTCAGGTCAGGATACACCGTCAAACCTTTCTCAACCTTCCCACCGGAGATCTTCTCTCGGAGGGATTCTACCTCAAGGTCACCTCTCTGTGCCTCTGACACTCGAGTCACAAGTGTAGGCTACGCAACAACAGAAAACAAGGCCGCAGCCTCAACAGATTCACCCAAAAGCAAATCGAACTCGCCAAGTGCCCCCAACATCTCCCATTCCCGGATGGCTATACAAGCTACATCACTAACGGATTTCCTACTAAGGGCATCGGCCACAATATTGGCCTTTCCCGGGTGATAGTGCAACTCAAAATCGTAGTCCTCAATGAATTCCATCCACCTTCTCTGCCTCAGATTCAAGTCTCTCTGTGTAAACAGATACTTCAAACTCGTATGGTCCGAGAACACCTCGAACTTCTCACCATACAGGTAATGCCTCCACATCTTCAAGGCAAAGATCACTGCTGCTAACTCTAGGTCATGTGTAGGGTAATTCTTCTCGTGTATTTTCAATTGACGTGAACCATAAGCTACTACTTTCTCCTCTTGCATCAACACATAACCCAAACCCTCTCGTGAGGCATCACAATAAACCGCATATCCCAACCCTCTCTCCGGAATAATCAAGACCGGAGCGGTGGTCAATCTAACCTTCAACTCTTGGAACGACTTTTCACAAGTCTCACTCCATACAAACTTGACCCCTTTCCGCGTCAACCTAGTCAACGGCGAAGCTAGCCTGAAGAAATCTTTCACAAATCGGCGGTAATACCCAGCTAATCCCAGAAAACTGCGGATCTTAAAAACACTCTTAGGCTGTGCCCAATCTTGCACTACCTTAATCTTGGATGTATCAACAGACACCCCTTCCCCAGAAACCACATGGCCTAAGAACTTGACTTCTCCTAGCCAGAACTCACACTTTCCAAACTTGGCATACAGCCTATGGGCTCTAAGCAACTCTAGCACCACCCTCAAGTGTGCCTCGTGCTCCTCCTCAGAAGGTGAATAAATCAAAATGTCGTCCACGAAAACGACTACAAAACGGTCTAAGAATTCCCGAAATATCCGGTTCATCAAATCCATAAAGACTGCCGGTGCGTTGGTGAACCCAAATGGCATCACCCGAAACTTATAGTGGCCATACTGAGTACGAAATGCCATTTTCGGAATATCCTCCTCCCTGACCCTCAACTGGTGGTAACCCGATCTCAAGTCTATCTTAGAGAAACAACGGGAACCCTTCAATTGGTCAAACAGATCATCTATACGGGGCATAGGGTACTTATTCTTGACCGTAGCCCGATTCAATTTCCGGTAGTTGATACAAAGTCTTAAGGCACCATCTTTCTTTTCAGCAAAGAGGGCCGGTGCTCCCCACGGCGAAACACTAGGGTGAACGAAGCCCTTATCTAGCAACTCTTGGAGTTGAATCTTCAACTCACTCAACTCGGCTGGGGAAAAACGGTAAGGTGCCATAGAAATCGGCATCGTGCTGGGCACTAAATCAATAGAGAACTCAATCTCACGGTGAGGTGGCAAACCAACGAGATCCTCGGGAAAAACATCCGAATACTCACAAACCACCCTCGGTAATACAATTTGGGATTTATCACACTCACTACTAAAAAAGCTAGCAAGAAGACCACTAAGCTCACTCCGCCCTCGCGGATCATACACCGGTGGCAACACACTACCAACCCGATCCCCTAAGAAATGAAAACACTCCCCGCTCAAGGTACATACTGTGACCCTCTGGTGGTAGCAATCGATAACAGCCCGGTATGACGATAGCCAGTCCATACCCAAAATAACATCAAAACCCTTCATGGGCATAACTACAAAAGGGAACGGAAGCCGATGATCGGCGACCTCTATATCACAACCTCTACATCAGTGCTTCAAAATCAATTCACCCCCAACAGGTGATACAACATATATAGGAGATGCTAATTGTGCCAACTCCAATTCCAAAACAGATGCAAATGCAGTAGATACAAAGGAATGAGACGCACCCGTATCAATCAATACACTAGCAACCGAGTTGCAAAACAGAAAAGTACCTCTCTGGCAAAGATAAACGCACCCAAGAGGGCCCTCGATCCACCTGCCACCTCGAGCATACGGTATTGCCTGACGGGACGACGAAGCTCTCGGATTGGCCCTCGAGGCTCCAGAACAGTCCGCGAGAACTCACGATTCTGATTCGGACACCCCTTTTTTGTTTGTTGCGGTTCGTAATCTGAACCAAAGAGTCCAACTCTGGCAAATCGTTTTGAGAAAAAAACAGATTTTGAAAAGAAGTGCCAAACATGGTCTGCTTTGCCAGATACAGAGTCGCCACCTAAATATTTTTAAAATGGGGAAATTTAGGAAACCCTGACTCGGTGCCGAAGGCCACGTGTCCGTCATCACCAAAGTTGCCTCGGCTCGGGAGCTTGGGTACGATCGGGGAAGGTCAGCTATGAGCACCCCCTTTCGCCCGGTCCGAAGACCGGCCTCTACTAACCGTGATATCCAATTTTGAAAACTTTATGTGTTCTTATACCGGTTATTAGCCTAGAATTACTATGTTATGCGCACAGCAAACAAGTATAGACCAAATCGCCTAAATTGGAACAAAACACTACATGTTTGTTTTTGAAAATGATTTGTTGCTACTCGCAAGTAGGCTAAAATGCAGGTTTTGCCACCCTCAAGTGGGCTTTAGAAAAAGGCAATTTTGCCACTATGTAGTGGGCTCAACACTCGTAGTTTTAATGCATTGTCCCAATTTAGGTAATTCAACCTCCATCCACAGGCATTCAAGCAGTTATATCACATAAGCACTTAGCCTTATGGTAGTCATGCTATTATGGCAACACTTACACACATGTGATATGCTAAAGCATAAAAGCTCACCTAGTACTCCAAGCCAAAACAGAAGCTCATTAGAAATCCATGCATGGACCTAAGCATACTAAAATGCCTAATGCAACACATGCAAAGATGTAATCTAGGCAGGCTCGGCTATCCTAAACATGGCATGTGAAATGCTACAAATATCATGTATTCAATTTGGAATTGAAATACAATGCAGTTTGTATGATGTACCGAGCCCAATGCATGTCAACAAATGCATGGATGCACGCATGCATTGCATAAGGTATGCTAACTTAAAAAATTCCCTAATCTACCATCATAAGCAGATAAATAAAAGGGAAGAACGAAATGAGGGGTTGGAAGACATACACACACACACACCCACGCTTATTACAAATATGCCCTCACACAGAGGGACCAAAAGAATATACAGTCCCAAATAATACAGTCCAAATACAAAATAAAATATTACAAAACTCTAATTATCAAATAAATGCAGAATAGAAAAGGTGGCCACAGCCCCCGCTTCGGGATGCGCGAATGATGCATGCTCGATCCGTCTTGCCCGGAAAACCCGCACCATACCACTGCCACCTCTGTTTTCACTGTCCTGCCTTTCTGAAAACTGCCAAAGTCCCAGGACACCTTCTATGCACACTGCAGTACACCATCGGCTGGATGAAATGACCACCGGCTGTTTAAAATGACCATCGGTTTCTTGAGAGGTTATCGGCCACCAATATATTGCCGGTCGGCAAACAATTCCTGCAGAAGACAGTTTTGACAGCAACAAGGCCAGACAGTGTATGGCATGGAATTTCAAGGCAATGTATGCATGGACACACTCCTTATCATGCAATGAACTCAAGGGAGCATGGCCCTTGACCCCCGGGCCATCAATGGCGCATTTCGACGCATGATGGCCTAAGAGGCCAAGTTTGCATTTCAATGTCAAATGCAATGCACACAAACATACAAGGGACCCAACCTCAATCACGGTTGATCAAGAGGTGAGGCAATGCACAACAATGCACATGCAACCTAAGCATGCAAGCCAACACACAAACATGCAATGCAACCACATGGCACACACAATGTACATAACATAACATGCACAACGCATTGAAACATGGCATACACAATGCAAGATGGGCTTACACCAATACAAGTGGACCTCAGCCACACTTACATAGGAGGCCATTAGGTGAAATGAGGCAACCGAAATGCACACAAACATGTCCAATGCATGGACCAATCCTAAGATACAACATGCAACTCTAACAAGGCATGGCAAATGATGAAACATGGCATATAAACATGCAAACTTCAGTGCTGGAATGTGATGCACAATGACCCCGAAACATGCAAATACGTCATACAATACATGCTATAGGCCCCGAAACCCAAAACTAGTCGGATGCATTGAACTATAACTATGCAAAGCAAGCATTTTTAGACTATGAAGCATGAAGACAGAAGCAAGGAAGCCCCAAAAAAAGCATGTTTACAGTTCAAAACATGGCCAAACAGTGAACAAAAGTGAGGCTAAGCTATCATGCAAAAATGGCTCCGCAAGGGAGGTAATGAAGCAAGTGGTAGATGCAAAGCCCAAACTGAAAAAGACCCTTCTACAACACTGAAGAGGGACCAAAAATATGACTACTTACAGTAGATGAAAAGCCCCAAATCAATATACAAACATGCTCAAAATGCAATGCAAGATTAAGGCCACAAGAGGGCTATAACATGAAGTATACAAAACATGCATCAAACAGCAAAAGACCCTTCATGGGACATGGAGAGGGAGTCAAAATAAGACCCTTTTCAGTTCTGATCAGGGTCGAACAACAGAAGCTCAATGTGCTAACAAGTCATGCAAAAATGGGGACCAAAGAGGGGTTCAATGGCAAGTGACACATGGAGGTCCCCAACAGTGTTGAGCCCTTCTTAAATGTTGAAGAAGGGCTCAATATAAGCCTCTTTACAGTTTACGTCGAAGCTCAAAAATACTTGTAAATAAGGCTAACCAATGAAGCTAAAAAATGCAAGTTTAAGGGAAATGGGTGCTTACCCTTGAAGAGCAGCAAACCAGCAGCCCTTGGTCCAAGTTTCTGAGCTTCTAACCTCTGCAAATGGCCTTCAAAGTGCTGGAATGGAGGATGGAGGTGTTGTGCTAGGTGTTGTAGGGCAAATAATGCAAGAACAAAGGTGTTTGGAGGCTTGGATAAGATAGATATAGAGGGTTGTAGATATATATATGTCTACTCTCTGGTTTTTTTGCTCAAAAACTCTAACCCTCAACAATGGAGGAGGAGAGCTCTTTATATAAGCAAAGGCAAAGGCTCCAAGCTTCTCCAAGAAGCTAAATGAAAGGGGCAAAGGGTGCAAATGGCTCAAGGCTTCTTGGAGAAGCTAAAACAGCTGGCCAAGCTTCTTCAAGAAGCTTGGCCAAAGGGTTCAAGCTTCTAGAAGCAAAAGGGGGGTCAAAGGCTCAAAAGGGTGCAAAATAGCCACATATATGCATGAGGGGTCAGGTCTGTGCATCCCAGCTGGCACAGCTGGCATGCACCATGCCTGCAAGAGTCAAAAGGGTCAAATTGGCCAAGAAAAAGGGTCATCGGCCAAATAAATTGCCGGTCGGCACAATATATTGCTGACCTGCAATTTATACTGGCCGGTCGGATAAATAGAGTGCCAATGGGTGGCTGATGAGGTCAAAAAGTGCCGGTGGGTGTCCAGATTGAAGCCCCGGAAGTTAGCTTTCCAATGGCGCAAACCTTGCATTAAAATTCCTCCTGTGGAAAATGTTATGCCCTTTGGTGAAGCCGCGCAGATTCGATCCAACCAGACTGATCCCCTATTTCAACCAACCAGATCTCCCCCTCCCGGACTTGGATTTGAGAGATTCTTGAGTGCAAAATGAAGCCCCAGAAGTCTTCTTTCGAATGGTGGTGGCCTCATAGCTCAACTCCAAGTGTATAGGCAGATGAGCTTGATTTAGCAAGGACTGCTCGACTCTCTTCTACCCGGGTTCATGCCGAACCTCTTCTCTAACTTGGTTTCTCCCCTTTTCTCCTCTTGTCTTCAACTTCAAACCCCGAAGTAAGGTTTTTGAAAGATTTTTTTCAAAGATTTCATCTCTCTTTCATTCATCTCCACTTTGTCCTTGCTCGGTTTACCGAAAAGCGCATCATTTACCAAAATGCGAGCGACGGAACATCGTGGGAATTTTATTTCAAAAATGTTTTGAAAGAGAGGGTTTTAAGGTCTAAAAACCATCCAAGATAATTTTGGTCCAAAATGAGGTGTGAAGTTGAGATTTGCCTCTTTCCTTGCCGAAGAAACTGAACCTGTGCCCTGCACACCTTTCTCCACCAAGAAAACCATCAGTAGTGCCCAAGTCTTGTGGGCGGTCAAAAATGGGGTGTCTACAGTTGCCCCTCTTTGACAGAACTCGGAAGTCATAACAATGACGTGAGTGAATGTCAAAGCCCAGAGACGTCCCATTTTTGACAAGGCCGAAGACTTGGACAAACAAACAAAATATAGATGCAGTTGGTTGAACCCGTAGGCTGCCTACGTATCCCTTTGTAAGGAATCAAACCAGCGTAGTTCAGGGGCAGGATGCAAAGTGATGCACAATGCAAGTGCATAACTTATGATCATGCAAAGGATGCTGTAATGAAGCAAATCATGCAACAGTTTTAAGCAAGTGAATACAGATCTAACTACATTTCATGCAGAAAGGATGTAAGAGAATTATGCAATTCTCACGAACATGTGTGTTAGATACACAAAAGTGAACGAAGTGTGATAGATACACTAAGTGGACAAACATATGTGATGGATACACTAAGCGAGTATGTGATAGATACACTAAGCGAATGTGTGTGGTGGACATACAAAGAGAGCATGTGATAGATACAAAAGGTGAACGGGTGTGGTAGATACACAAAGTGAAGCGAGTGTAATGGATACACTATATGAAGCAAAGCGTGATGGATACACAAGGTGAGCGCAGTGTGATGGATACACTGTATGAAGCAAAGTGTGATGGATACACAAGATGAGCATAGTGTGATAGATGCATAAAGAGAAAGTGTGTGATTGATACACAAAGTGAGCGTGTGATTGATACACAAAGCGAAAGTGTGTGATTGATACACAAAGCGAGCATGTGATAGATACACTACATGAAGCAAAATGTGATAGATACAGTAGCCGAGTGCGTGATAGATACAGTAAGCGAGTGTGGTGAGCACAGTGTGATAGATACACAAAGTGTGATAGATGCACTAAGTGAACAAAGTGTGATGGATACACAAAAGGCGAACACAGAGTGTGATAGATGCACTAAGTGAACAAGCGTGATGGATATACTAAAGGTGAACACGAAGTGTGATAGATGCACTTAGTGAACAAAGTATGATAGATATACTAAAGGTGAACACGAAGTGTGATAGATGCACTTAGTGAACAAAGTATGATAGATATACTAAAGGTGAACACGAAGTGTGATAGATGCACTTAGTGAACAAAGTATGATTGATATACTAAAGGTGAACACGAAGTGTGATAGATGCACTTAGTGAACAAGGTATGATTGATATACTAAAGGTGAACACGAAGTGTGATAGATGCACTTAGTGAACAAGGTATGATTGATATACTGAATGTGAACACAAAGTGTGATAGATGCACTTAGTGAACAAGTATGATGGATATACTGAATGTGAACACAAAGTGTGATAGATCCACTTAGTGAACAAGTATGATTGATATACTAAAGGTGAACACAAAGTGTGATAGATGCACTTAGTGAACAAGTATGATTGATATACTAAAGGTGAACACAAAGTGTGATAGATGCACTTAGTGAACAAGTATGATTGATATACTAAAGGTGAACACAAAGTGTGATAGATGCACTTAGTGAACAAGTATGATGGATATACTGAATGTGAACACGAAGTGTGATAGATGCACTTAGTGAACAAGTATGATGGATATACTAAATTAATGAAGTGTGATACAGAAAACGAGAATGTGTGTGATAGATGCACAAAATGAGTGAAGTGTGATTGATACACTGAGTGAGAGTGTAATAGATACACAAAAGTGAATATGTGCGTGATAGATACACAAAATGAAAATGTGGGTGGTAGATACACTAAGTGAAGAGAGTGTGATTGATACACTAAATAAACATGTGATAGATACATGAGGCAGACAGAGTGAATGAGGTGTGATGGATACACTAAAGTAAACATGTGATATGAAGAGAAGAATGGCGTGATAGATACACAAAGTGAATGAAGTGTGATTGATACACTAAGGCAAATAAAGTGTGTCAGATACACTGAGTGAATGAAGTGTGATTGATACACTAAGTGAATGAAGTGTAATTGATACACTAAGGCAAATAAGGTGTGTTAGATACACTGAGTGAATGAAGTGTGATTGATACA